>CM053801.1:34694835-35944835 GCA_028671895.1 Oenanthe sinensis | reverse complement strand
CCATGCATCCCCATCTATGTTCTCTTAACACCTTCCTTTCCATTATCCTGCCCTGCCTTGTTCTGAATAGCCTTCCCTGTTTCCTTTGTCTTCTCACCTGCATAACCAGCAACATCCAGGACTCGCTTCTTCGCAACATCCAGAGTTTCGGGCATCGATTCAGCTGATTGCCTCAACAAAGACAACAACCAAGACAGCGACGAAAGCCCCGAGATCCCGAAAGCTCCGGAAGCCAGGACTCCAGCAACAGCCAGGCCAATGGCAAGAACTGCAGGGACTATAACAGGGCTAAAGATCACGAAAAGCGGGGTCGTGACTACGAGCCCGATGCTTGTACCGATGAACATGATTGCTGCTAAGCCAAGAAGAGTTGCACCCACAGGGAGGAGGGTGATTATAGCTACGACTTGGGATGTTTTTGGACCATTTTGGTGTGTGGGTTGTGTGTGAATTTGGATGGGTCTTGGGTATGTGCGGTCAGCCATTGATAATAAAACTTAATGAATTTAATAGAAGAGTGATAGAGTATAATGTGAAGGAGAGTGGGGTTGATGTGGTGGAGTTATAAAGAGATAGGCGAATGCATGGGTGTGAAACGTGGCAACTTATTAGGCTCAAGCCTTGCATGAGTTACAAGTTTTATGTAACTTTAGCTGACACATATCCTCGTGTCTTGTAATATTGGGAAGGCGTGCCTTTTGCTAGTTTATGCATCAAATACGAGCAAGTTCTTTTGGCTGAATTTAAGTAACACAAGATTAAACATGATCTCATCAGGATAAACTTACATCTACGCCTTAACCTGTGCTAAATTTTTATTTAGATTGCGAGTTATATTATTTTTTACTGGCTTGTATATCTGTAATTAATATGTATAATTTTTTTAATATTTTATTTATATAATTCAAATTTATTTTAATTTTTATAATAATAATTTAATTTAATTTATATTAGTATATAAATCATTATATACTTTTTCATATATTTTTTATATATTTATATTTAAATGAATATGATTTATGTGTTTTATTTAAAAATATGTTTTAATTTGAAGTTTAAATATTAAAATTTAGATTCAATTATCTAATAACTAACCCGATTTAAATGGTGACCAAACACCAAATTTCTAATAGTTCAATTTTAATATTTACCCTAGCTGCATCTCTTTTTAAAGCGCAGCCCTCAGTATCGGTTTTCACGTTTTTCTGATTAAGCTCTTATTTTTCTTTAAAAAGTTCTCAATTTTTTTGGATTTTGTTTAGTCTCTCTTTATGAGAATTTGATTTATTTTGATATTATTCATATCCGAGATTATAAATTTAGTTTTTGATTCCGTGATAAAAGTTTTTATGGGATCGCATATACGATCGATTGTTCAAAATAGTTGGGTCACAACAATTAGATATTTCTATAACATGTTCAAAAAATCACTTGGTTTCCTCTCCAAGAAATAACAACTATATGTTTAAGTATTTGTTCAATTTTGATTGTATTTATAGCTAGATACTGTTTGGCTTTTTAGTGTTGAATTGATTCTCTTTTTTTAAAAAAAATTAGTTCAATTTTAATAATATTACTAGCTTACATGCTGAATAACTTTTTTTTTTATATTATAATATTTTAATTTGAATATTTTTTTTGAAGAAAAATTTGAATATTTTATTTATATACATGACTTGAATATATTTTATTCTAAAAATAATAATTTAAAATTTATTTAATATCATGTGTAGAAGTATTTTTATATAATTTTAATATTTTATATTCTATTTATTTTTAAAGAAATAAAGATTTAATATATTATTTTGTAATGTGCTTTAATTAGAGATTTAATATTTAAAAAATTAGATTTAATTATTAACTAATTAATTTATATTTCAATTTTATTACTACAATAAAGATAATTAGTGGCTTATGCATAACAGATTTTTGAACTTTTTTCATTGACTTTCAATTGCTATAGTGGTTTTGATGATATATTGTTAGGTAAGATAAGTGTTGCAGAGTGGGGGTTAAATGCAACTTGGTTAATTATATCTAATTCTTGCTAACAATACACAAGAATAATAATTAACAAATTTTATGATGCAAACATAGAAATAGATAAGCAAGACAGTGTTTTAAACTTCAAAAATAATTTTATTATTTTTGTTTTGCTACAACTAACTGAAAATGAATTCCAGCTTCGATAGATACAATAGCAATGTTTTGTTTTGCTAATGTTTCTATATTTGAGAGAAAATCTAGCTAAGTTGCATAAGAGAAAGTACTTGTGAGATATGCGTATTTATACTGAAACACATATCCCACTTATATGTGCACTTTCCCTTTTTCCTAGAACAAAGCTTGAAATAGAAATTGTGTTTTTTAATTCAAATTTGTCTTCATTCCATTTGTAGATAAAGTAGCTATGAGATATGCAGAAACCTTTGACTCTTTGAGCACACTTTAACTTTTGCGTGTCTTCTCCCAAGTTATAGTAGTAGACTTGACAGACTAGATAGACATGTCCAAATCATTCCTTGTAACTTCACTATCTTAGTCTGCTACTTGGAACAGACTGTCAGCTTTACTAAAAGTTTATTGTCAACTTTTAGCTCCTCTATGGTGGCAGTATCTTCAGCTCCACATATTTTGCTGTCAAGTTTTAATAGTCTTCTAAAACATACTGTCTCCAAATCTGCTGTCAACTATCCCCGCCAATGTTGCTGTTAACTATCCCCGTCAAAGTTGCTGTCAGTAAAACTTGTTGTCTTCAAATCTTCATTCTCCGTCAAGTTTACTGTCAATGGAATAATTGATGTCAGTAATACTTGTTGTCTTCAAATCTTCATTCTCCACCAAGTTTACTGTCAATGGAATAGTTGCTATTGTCTGTCCCAATTATGTTGTCACTTAAATACGCTATCACAGGCTTGAGTGTTGAATGTTACTGTCGTGGATTTGAACCATGTTGTGCATGAATATTTTGTGAACTTCTACTCCATGGATCAAGTTATTATATTTGACAGTACATTTTACTTGGCTTATTATAAATTAAGATTAAGTAACTTTTAGTTGATTACACTATTAACACCACAATCCTTAACAATCTCCCCCAATTTGTGTTTATGTTAAATAAAGACAAATTTAAAGTGAATTGCAGATGCAAACTCAACCAACATAAACTAAAGTGTTTGTACAGGAAAAATATACATAAAATTATAAGTACAAATGCAACAAATTTTCTCAAACTAAGCTCCTCTAGACTGAGAAAATCTTCAATTTTTGCTTTAGCTTCCTTGTTCTGATTTCTTCTGAGGATTCTTTCTTTCATACAACAATTTCAAAGATATTAGGGCCCTCTTCTCTTCTGTGGTCTTGGCATGCTCAGTCACATAATCAAGTACCAGCTTTACCAATTTATAGGACAGGTTCTTCAAGTTTTGATAAGAGTAGTAGGCTTCCACTGGCCGTTTGGAAATGCAGAGATGTTTAACTCCAAAATCATCATTAAGAAATCTGGCTTTGGAAGATGTATATACTTGATTTACCCTGAGTTTTTTGATATCATCATCTTCCTTAGACCTTGCTTCAATTAATTTTCCTATTGCTAGACTCAAGTTCCTTTCAGTTTCTAGAAGTGATCCTGTTGTCAGTTTGAAAATTCTTCTTAGAGTTGCAGTGTTTAGAATCCCAAAGTCTTCACTTCAATGCTGTCAATGATGATTCTCAATGAATTTGTAAAGACATGAGACATATAATCAGATTTTCTGGAGAATTGATCATTTAGCTTGACACACTTCAAATCAATCTTAGCTTCTTTGATTTGTTAATTCTGTCTATTTCCTTCTTTCTAGCTTCAACATCAACATCAAATTTCCTTACCTTATTCCTTTCTTTCAATCTCTTCTTCACCTTTAAATAAAAAATATCTAGAGCTTTATTCTTGAGATCAAACATTGCTCAAAGGTGATCTCTTCAGCAGATACACCAGTGTTGTAGATTATAATTTTATCAGGATTTCTGAGAAGACATTGTTGAGTCCTCTCATAATCAACCTTCTTCTCAAACTCCTGATTCTTCTTTGAAGAGATGATTGTTTCGAGTGTATGAATAAATCTTTACTCCCCAGGATATAGATATTTACTTAATTGTTCCACCAGCTTCAACAGAAGTTCAGTATTCTTATACTGCAAATAATCCATACTCCAGAATTATTTGACACCATCATCATTTGTAAACATCACTTCATTTGAGTAGATTACTGGCTCAGGTTCTTCGGCATCAAAACCATCCAAAGGATGAGGTTTGAAAGAATCCATAAGTTCTAGGATTTTTTTGATCAACATCCCTCTAAAGACCTGATTGTTTACATCTGAGCCCTTAATGATTTGCATCATTTTTCTGATTATGAAGTAACTTGCACTCTTCAACTCATAGTTTAATTCATCAATCATCCCAGTAGAATAGAAGACATTTACCTTTTTCAAAGAATTTTATTCAGACCACTCAACAACAACCTTAGTGATTAATTCTACTTTTATTTCAGCTAAGTTGTTGATTGTGGCTCTCTTCACATCCAAACATTCTTCATTCAACACCTCAGACACAAGCTTCCACTTCTTCCTGTTGGGTTTCCTGCTTGAATGTGGCTTTGGCCTTTCTGAATTTACCTTCCTGTATTTCTTAGAGATAGAGATTTTTCTTGACAATAACTCTCCCCTCACCTCTTCTGACAGTGACTTTGAAGTTACTGTCAATACATGTTTGACAGTAGGTTCAGGATCCTTGACAACATACTCCACCTTATCACTCCTAACAGTAGCTTTCTTGACAACATCTTCTTTGTAAGCTTCAAAACCCATCACCACCTGCTTCAACACCCTTCCTTCAATTTCACCAACTATTTTCTCATCTTCTCCATCTTCACCATCCTTATCATCAGTTCTAGAGGTTCCTGCATCATCATTGTTATTATTGGACTTGGAACTAGCTGCACCTCAATCAGGCTTTTCATCATCATTACCATCATCTTTTATTTCTTGATCTTTCTTTCTTGTCTTTTTGGACTTCTTCTCCTCAAGCCTCCTTAACTCTTCAACCAATACCCTTATAAATTCAATTCTTTCTTCTATCACTGGAAGCTACTTGAAGGCTTCTTTCACAAACCTTGCTGTACATAAACTGACATTGTCAAGATTCATTGATATGTATTTCCTATATGTTGAGCTACTGAACTTGATGTACATAGGATTGAGAGTTACTTCAGGTAATTTTTCAACTACCATCCTTTACAAGATTCTCTTCAAATTTTCATTTAGCCAGGATTTCTCTATTTTGATTTTGAGTTTAATTGCTTCAATTACAACTATCTCCTGTCTGCTCAAATATCCCATGCTAATGTACCAACTGAAACCACCCTCAGTCCTAACAGAGATCACCCATTTATTGCTCTTTGAAACCATTACAGCAACTCCAACTATTGTCTGCCTCATAGCTTCAGCAAATTTTCTGGGATCTCTGTTTGAGGATTTTCTAAGATCATTAATTTTGTCATTGAAGATAGCATCCTAGAACACCCTACTGTTCTCATTCTCATCCACCATCAACAGAGATGCTTCTTCATCATCCAAGTCATCCTTCTCCTCAAATATAAAATCATCAGCATCATCTTTGAATAATTTCTCCTTTCCTTTCCCAGCTACATGAACAAGGGCCTTCACAACACCCTCCCTGATCATAATTCATTTCCCCACCTTATTACCTCCAAGCTTTCCAGCCATCTCAGTAGCCACCTTGGACAACAATGCCAATTGGATCTCCCCCTAAGATACAACTTGCGTCTCCTTATTCCCCCTATCCTTATCACTCCTCCCCACCATCTCAGCATCTACCAACACTTCACCCTTCTCCCCCTTGGTTGAGTTGGCAGCTGCAAGGATTGTTAATTTTGCCTCAACCTCCTTTAACTTATCAAAAATAGCCTAGAAGCCTTCATTCATACATTTCTCAAATTTTTCTATATTGGCCACCAACTTCAGTTGATTTCTCTCTATAGTTGCCACCTTCTTCGATAATTTTGACACCTTCTTTGAAAGGGATTTCAACATTTCATAAGCATTTTTAGTTGAAACTTTTGATTTTGGGCTTTAAGGGTTCTCACACACTCTTGTTTTTTCTGGATGATCTCATCATCCCTCACATACTCACACTTAGGGCCTAAGCCCTAGATATTTTGGTTCCCTCTTTTGTTTATTAGCCATGTTCAAGGCTCTCTCCTTTTTCCAGGGTCTTTCTCTGCCTCTCTAATTTTTTAGGCTCACTTCTCTCTTTTCTTTTTCTCTCCTTCACTCATCCTAAGTGCAAGGGACTGAGCAGGTACACCTTGCACAGTGGGTTTAGAAATTATCTTCAAGATAATGGAGATAGGAGCTGAATCACTTTCTTGAGAGGCTTCAGGTAAATGAGAGTTGCTGTCAGGAATTGTAGTGTTGACAAAATTTTTAGTTTCAAAGTTACTGACAATATGAGTGATAGTAACTGTGTCCTTAACAGTAACTGAGGCTATGACACATTCTTGTAAATGAATGTTACTATCAGATGTGACAACAACCTTTCTTGTGTCATTTACAGCAATAGAGGCTATGACAACATCCTTAACCAATGGAGGAACAATTTCTTCCATCTTTTGAGTGAAAGGTTCTCGTGTACTGCTAAAGAGGGACTCCATGGCAGGCTTCTCCCCCAAATCAAAATGAGAGGCATCATAATGAAATGAGAATTAATTCATCCATGTACTCAAAATTAAACATATGTGTATCTGCAAGTGGGGGCTCATGTTGAGTAAATTCAACATGTAGCGCTGACTCTGTACAGGGTGTCGTGAGAGACTGGTCAAGTTCAATAGATGCCCCTTGTTGAGAGGGGACACCTAGAAATGTGTTATTATCCCTTTGAAGTTCTGTACCCTTTTGAGAGGACACATACTTGGTGACAGAGGCTAATGTCCTTGCCTTCTTCTTCTTCTTAGGCTCAACAAGACCCTTTGTGGGTTCATTGACAATTCCATCCTTATTTGCTCCACTTAGTGCAGTTACTCCCTCAACAACTTTAGAAACTGTTTCTAGCCTAGAGGTTGATGATCTCTTCTTTGTAGAAAGCATATCCTTTTGATAGGAAATAGGCTCTTGGCTAGTAACCCTGGACTGTCTGGAGGCTCTAACAGACTTGAAAGGTTGTGAGTGTGGGTTACGAATGGAGAGGTCAACTCCATTCTCATCACTCAAACAAAAATATAGTAAAATCTCCTATAATTCTTAAATTGAGTGAGTTTATTATAGACTTCATGTGGTCAGTAATAAATAAACCCACCTAGAATTAAGGGATTTACTAGAAAGCATGAAATGTGTGTTTTTCTTGAGTGTGGGGGACTCCTTACATTGTACACTATCTAGATTAGTTATGCCTACTACAGAATAAATAATAAGTATAAAGAATCGAGGATAGTAAATTGCCAGCCTCCTACTTTCCTTCTTTCACAGCACCAGCTTGAACAAGGGCATTAGAAGCTTTCCAATATGAATTATGTAATTATGCACCGTGGAGTGCACAATCTTCCTGATGTATGTTTGGACCTCATTATAGCCGCTGGTTTTGCTCGACATTGCTCGAGTGACAGCATCCATTATCATGCTCCACTCCCTGACTAGATACTTTCTATCCATTCCCCTTGACGGATACCATTCATCTGAGCTTAGGCTTGTCTTGGGTCCTTTGTACCCAATCATCCTGAAGAACTTAGCTAGCTGAGCATTATTTGTAGTCTCCTAAAATAATGAACCTTCCTCTGCTTCAGTATGGAGAACAATGTTGATGTGAGTTGAGTTGATGGTGTAGGAGGTGTTGTTGACTTGGAAGGTTATAGTACTGCTATCCTGATCCCCTTCACATGTTGCTGAGGTCCACATCTATGACAACCTTGGAATCTCCAGCATCGGGCTCTCGATTAGAGCATACAACAAGAATGAGTTGTTCATGAAGCCAACAAAGGGTTTGAAGGCTTCTTCTTCTTCACCCACGGTAGCCATAGTGGTGAAGTTGGTTGGGCAAGAGTACAAACAATTTGAGGTCCAGACATGGTTGTAGAAGAATGAAAGGTTAAGAAATTTAGATAGAAAGATAACGAAGAAGACGAAGTTGCGGATAGAGAATAAGAGGTTTTAGAGCGTTTGAGAGTAAAAGAATTTCAGAAGAAGTAAAGAGTGAGAGTGAATTTACTGTTTGTATTTATATGAAGTGAAAAAGAAACTGTCAAGAAAGAATTTTAATCGATTAAATTGACGGTTGTATACTTAATCCATTCCCTTTTGAAAGTAACTCCTGTACTAGAAATCACAAACATTCTTGACAATAACATTAGCGGTTAGAAAATAAATAAATAAATAAATAGGGAACCCTAATTTAACTGTTGACAGTATATTATGCAGGGATTTTAGAAAACTCTAATATCAATGAATATTGACAGTATGTTATTGACAGTAAGTTTCATTCCTGAATACTATGCTATCAAGACATGATAGTATGTTATGCGGGGATTTAGATAACTATGTTGTCAATGAATACTGACAGTAAGTTTCAGTCCCGCATACTATGCTGTCAAGACTCCTTCAAGTGATCAACAGTAACTTATCATAACATGACAACATAGATAAAATATACTGTCAAGACACTTGACAATACTTTTTATTAACACCATATGAGATAAATTACTAAAAATAAATTAGTTAACCACTCAGTGAAATTTCAACATGTGTATCCACTGTGATAGAAATCAAAACACCTTAACAAGCCATTAATTCTCTGTTGACTAAAATTTTCGAGCACTAAATCAACTTGCTATAAAAATACATTAACATGATAAATTTAACATGCCCAATTCACTTACTAGCCTGTTGAATGTCTTTTCACCCAATGGTTTAGTGAAAATGTCTGCAAGTTGCTTCTTTGTGGGAACATAAATTAGCATGATTGTGCCTTGCTCCACATGCTCTCTAATGAAATGATGTCTGATGTCAGTATACTTAATCTTGAAGTGTTGAATAGGATTCTCAGAGATGGCTATTGCACTAGTGTTGTCACAAAAGATAGGAATTCATTGCAATGCCAAGCCATAGTCCAATAATTGATTCCTCATCCAAAGTAATTGAGCACATCAACTACCAGATGCAATGTATTCAGCCTCTGTAGTTGAATTTGACACAGAATGTTGCTTTTTGTTAAACCATAAAACCAATCTTTCTCCCAGAAACTGACAACTTCCTGTTGTACTCTTCCTGTCAATTCTACATCCAACATAGTCTGAATCTGAGTAGCCAACCAAGTCAAAAATAGATTCTTTAGGATACTATAGGCTAAATCTTGAGCTCTTTTCAAGTATCTAAAGATCTTTTTAACTACCATTAAATACGACTCTCTTGGATCAGACTGAAACGTTGCACACAGACCTGTAGCAAACATAATGTCATCCTTCTAGCAGTTAGATAAAGGAGAGAACCAATCATTCCTCTATACATCTTGTTGTCCACATTCTTTCTTTTTAAATCCTTGTCTAGTTGAGTTGCTGTTGAGATTGGAGTCTTTACAAGTAATGAGTTTTCCATATCAAATCTTTTCAAAAGATCTTTGACATATTTGTTTGGCAAATGAATATTCCATCTTTCTTTTGATAGATTTGAAGTCCAAGAAACAATATTAATTCATCCATCATGCTCATCTCATATTTGTTCTGCATTAATTCAGAAAATTTCTTGCACAGTTCTTCATTTGTTGAGCCAAGATGATGTCATCTACATAGATTTGGACTAGAATGATATCCTTTCCATGCTTTTTGTAGAATAGAGTCTTGTCCACAATCCTTTTTGTGAAGTTATTCTCAATGAGAAACTTGGAAAGGATGTCATACCAGGCCCTTGAAGCTAGCTTTAAACCTTACAATGCTTTGAGAAGCCTGTATAATTTTTTTTACATCTTTGGATTTTCAAAGCCTGGTGGTTGTTCAACATAAACTTCTTCTTCTAGTTTTCCATTTAGGAAATCACTTTTAGCATCCACTTGAAATACTTTGAAGTTGTTGAATGTAGCAAAAGTCAAGAAAATTCTTATGGCTTCAAGTCTGGCAATAGGTGCGAATGTTTCATCATAATCAATTCCTTCCTATTGACAGTAACCTTTTATTACCAGCCTTACTTTTTTTTTTCTGGTGATAACTCCACTATCATCCATCTTGTTTTTGAAGACTGACTTAGTACCAATTACAGACTTGTTATATGGTCTAGGTACCAATTCCCATACACAGCTTCTCTCAAACTGGTTGAGTTCTTCTTGCATATCATTTATCCAATCTAGATCAAGTAGTTCCTCATCTAGAGTTTTAGGCTCAACTTGAGATAGGAAGTTGGAGTATATGCATGCATTTGCCACATTTCTTCTAGTCTTGACTCCTGTTCCTGAATCACCAATAATTAAATCATTTGTGTGATCCTTGTTCCACTTTGTTTCTCTAAGTAAATCACCAGAATCTTCTGTACTTTGTTGATTGACAACATCTCTTGCACTTTTATTGTTGACAACATCAATTTCTTCAAGTCCACTATCCATTGGAATATTCCCAGAGAAATATGTTATTTGAGCAGTTCTTTCATTCTCTATAGATTGATTAGGAACCATAGTTGGACCATAAATTATGTGTTCAAATCTTGGTGATTCTTCATCATCAATATCTTCCAAATAGCCTTGATTCTCAAAAGCTAAGGACTCTAATTCTTGACTTCCTTCAACACTAGGAAACTTGGTTTCATCAAAGGTGACATTTACACTTACATCCACAACCTTGTGATCAATGATATAAACTATATATGTGATTCTTTCAATTCCATAACCCATGAATATTCCTTTATATGCTTTAGTATCAAACTTCCCTTTGACCTCTGTTGAGTCTTTCATGATATAGAATTTTCTTCCAAACACATGAAAGTACTTGACAGTAGGTTTCCTTCCTGTCAGCAGCTCATAGGGTGTTTTTCTAAAAGGCTTGTTGATCACAGTCCTATTTTGAATATAACAGGTTGTATTAATAGCTTCACCCCAGAAATAAGTAAGAAGTTTTGCTTCACTCAACATGGTTCTTGCAGTCTCAATGAGAGTTCTGTTTTTCCTTTCCACACCACCATTTTATTGAGGTTTCCTTGGTGCAGAGAATTGTTAAGTGAGGCCATTGTCTTTGCAGAAATCATTCATGATACTATTTTTTAATTCAGTACCATTGTCACTTATCAAGGATTGCACTTTGAACTTAGGATTCTTGTCAATAACTCTTACTAGATCTATAATTTCTTGTGTAGCTTCATCGTTGGTTGTCAGGAGCCTCACCCAAGTGTATCTTGAAAAATCATCAACTATCACAAGGACATATCTTTTCTTTGCCGGTGGCTGCACATTCACAGGACCAAATAAGTCCAAATGGATAAGTTGAAAATCTTCATTTATTAAACCACTGGAAGTGCTTTTGTGAGTAGCTCTCCTTAGTTTCCCCTTTTGACAATCCTTAAATAATCCTTCTTGACAGAATTCAAGTTGAGGAAGGCCTTTCACCAATTCTCTCTTCATCAAATAATTCATAGCTTTGAAATTTAAGTAAGAGTGATTCTTGTGCCACAACCAACTTTCAGAAGATGAAGCTTAACTGTAGAAACAGTAGATTTTGTCCTTTCTTACTGAATCAAGGTCAACAATGAATAGGCTTCCTTTCCTTACTCCTTGAAGAACTTCTTCTCCTGTCTTTTTGTTGACAATTGAGCATCTGTCTTGATCAAATCCAACTTTGAAACCTTTTTCACAAAATTGAGTAACACTCAATAAATTTTACTTCAATCCATTCGTTAGAGCAATTTTCTCAATCTTCAAGTTACCAACTTCCATAATGCCTTATCCCATTGTGAAACCAATGTTGTTGTCACGAAAGGTTACATAATGGTCAACCATTTCCTTGAACTGTGATAGCAAGGCTTTATCACCTGTCATGTGTCCTGAGCATCCACTGTCAATGATCCGCATGATTCTTTTATTTTTCCTGTTACCCTGTAAAGTAAGATTTTTAAGTTACTTTTGGTACCCAATTCTCATTTGGTCCATATGGCTTAGCTAAATCACAGTTTAAGATAAAATCAATTGGTTTGCTTTCATTAGCTTTGAGCATGACTCATGTGGCCTCCCATTTAGATTTCATCACTGGTTTTGGATTCTTGTTCCTGGGTGGCTTGCTCATCATAACTTTAGAAGGACTTGAAGTCTTTGTCTTTTAGTTTTGACAGAATTATGCAGTCAAACATTGTTAGAAGAAATAGGCATGTTAAAGCATATATTCAGCATGTTTAATTTACATGGCATGCTATCAATATTTCCATAATGAGACATTTATTTGTCTATCAAGGGAGTAATATGCAAATTTCTATTAATAGATATAACATGTGTCACTTCAGACTTACTCTTGGTTCAAGAATGAGTTAAATGACTAGAAGACCCACAGTTGTTACATAATTTTCTAGGAGCATTAGGAATGTAACCATAATCATTCTTCTTGTTTATTCCTAACTTTCCATTTACCTTCTTCTTTGGTCTTCATGACAGTATGTTTAAAAGATATTCTCTTACTAGTGTTGATAGTAAGTTTAGATGAAACTGTCTTGACAATATGATTTGATCTTACTGTCTTAATAACAGCTTTTGAACTTACTGTCTTGCTGGTATTGACAACATCTTTTAGACCCTGAGTACGGTCAAGGGTAAAAACTAACTGTCTTGGGAATTTTTATAGTATCTTTTGACCTAAGGGTTTTTGTGACAGTATCATTGTCCTCATCATCTAGAATTTGTTTAAGAATTAGATATTCCTCATCAAATTCAAACTCAGCCGTTTTAAACACGGGATTCTTGACTTTTCTATGTATAGAGGGTTTAGTAGTAGGTTTGTTAATAGTAGTGTCTTCATCTACCACATGCTTCTTATCATTTTTTTCTCATAGTTAAACCCTATACCTACCTTTTGATTTTCAGTATTTTCAACATGGTATGATTTTAATAATGAAGAAGAATTTTTGTAGGCTTTGATTTTAGGATCATTTTCAGTAATCTATTTTCTGAGAAATTCCTCAATCTGAGAAGCACAAATTACCTTGTTCTTAAAAATCTCATTTTCTTATTATAAGGATTTACAATCATTCTATCTAAGCTCTAGTTCTTCATTCTTGCATTTTAATGATTCATTAGCATTAGTCAATTTGAAAATCTTTTCATTAGCAGCTAGCATGCTTGTATGAATATTAAATATTTTAGAACTTAAACTTTCAACATTTTTCTTATACTGAGATGTAGTCATATCAATAGTAGTAAGAAAAGGTACCTGACTTGATGAATGAGGTGACTCAACATTTGCCTTTACCTACAAATGCCCTTCCTTGTTACTTCTTGAGCAAAGCATCATACTTTGCCTTGAGTTCCTCATATTCATTGTCATTTCTTTTAACTTGTTTTGGCTTTTTGCATTCAGTTGCAAAATGCTCCATCTCATTATAATTAGAACATCTTATTTGAGATTTATCCACCATTCCTGTCTTGTATCAACCTTTGCTACTTCCTCCAGGTTTTGATGTGTTGACTTTGTTGAAATTGGAGTTTTGGAATTTAGGTTTGAAGGACCTGATCTTCTTGAATCTCAGGTTTGAAAACTTCCTTGCCATGTATGCCATGGTTTTGTTTTCCATGTTGTCATGTTCATCCAAGGTATAGAACTCATCTTCATCACCATCTTTCAGTTCAAGAGTAACACTTTAATCTTCATCAATGACCTCTTCAATCTTGATTTGTTGTTGATGTTGAAACTATTGAAACTGTAGCATCTTTGGATCTTGAGCCACTAAAGCATTTGAGGTGTTGCTCATTTTTCCTCTTTAGCCAGACTAGATAGCTCTCTTTTGTAATAGTTCTATCTCAGAGGTTTTGAGAATGCCATACAAAGTTTCAAGTGATACTTTTGACATACCTCTTCCTTCTCTTATAGCAGTAAACTTGTGCTCTAGATGGTCAGGAAGCGTTGACATGAATTTCATGTTTACTTCCTTCTTGTCATAAAACTTTCCATTCAGCTGCAAATCATTTATCAATCTGTTGAACCTCTCAAACATCTCAGTCAACCCTTCATTTGATTTGGCCATAAAAGCCTCATACTGAGACACCAGGATTAATCTTTGGTTGTCTTTCACCTCATCTATTCCTTCACAGAGTATCTCAATGGTTTCCCATATTTGTTTGGCACTTGTGCAGTTGACAATATTGTTGTACATAACATTGTCAAGTGCTTCAATGATTATGAACTACAAACAATCATCCAGGGATACTTTTTGTTTTTCAGTATCATTGCACTCTAAAACCTTTTTAGGAACCCAGTGATATATGTGGGTATTTTTATAATGCTTACTTTCTATGCACTCATCTTGGATCTTTTCAGGTCAGATATGTTAAACCTGCTGCTCTGATACCAGTTGTTAGGTAAGATATGTGTTACAGAAGGGGGGGGGTTGAATGCAACTTGGTTAATTATATATAATTCATGCTAACAATACACAAGAATAATAATTAACAAGTTTTATAGTGCAAACTTAAACATAAATAAACTTCAAAAATAATTTTATTATTTTTGTTTTGCTACAACTGACTGGAAATGAATTCCAGCTTCGATAGATACAATAACAATGAATTTGCTAATGTTTCTATACTTGAGAGAAAATCTAGCTCAGTTACATATGAGAAAGTACTTGTGAGATTTGTGTATTTATACTGAAACACATATCCCACTTACGTGTACACTTTCCATTGTTCCTAGAACAAAACTTGAAATAGAAACTGTGCTTTTTCCATTCAAATTTGTCTTCATTCCATTTGTAGATAAACTAGCTCTGAGATATACAAAAACCTTTAACTCTTTGAGCACGCTTTAACTTTTGTTTGTCTTCTCCCAAGTTACAGTAGTAGACTTGACAGACTAGATAAATATGTCCAAATCATTCCTTGTAACTTCATTATCTTAGTCTGCTAGTTTGAACAGACTGTCAACTTCACTAAAAGTTTATTGTTAACTTTTAGCTCCTCTATGGGGACAGTATCTTCGGCTCCACATACTCTGTTGTCAAGGTTTTATAGTCTTCTAAAACATACTCTTTCCAAAGTTGATGTTAACACTACAAAGGAAAAGGGATATTGCGACTGAAATATAGGTAAAATTCCGTCACAAATCTTCCTTACGTCGACGGTTTTTGACCATTTTTCCACAAGTTATTGTGCGACGGAAAATATCCTTCGTGTTAGGGATTTTTGTATAATCAACTAATGTATATAGTTTAAGGTTAATAAGCTAAGTAAAACATAGTGTCATATAATCATTGGTGTTAAACAGGATAATCTAATTAGGAAATTCTTGCTGCTAATGGAGTCATTCTAAACTCATCCCTTGGATTTTGTTGATGCTGAGGAACCTGAGACTGTAATTTATTCAGATGGGATGATGTTTGCTAGTGATGCGGAGCCGAAAATACTGTAACCATAGAGGAGTTAAAAGTTAACAGTAAAATTTTAGAAAAGATGATTATCTATTTCAGGTAGCAGACTAGATGGTGAAAATACAAGGAATGATTTTCACATTACTATCTAGTCTATCAAGTCTACTATTACAACTTGAGAGAATTCAAACAAAAAGTAAAGCGTGCTTAAAGAGACAAAGATTTCTGTATATCTCAGAGCTGTTTTATCTACAAATGGAATGAAGACAAATTTGAATGGAAAAAGTAAAGTTCATATTTCAAGCTTTGTTCTAGGAATAAGGAAACTACACTTGTACGTGAGATTGTGTTTCAGTATAAATACACATATCTCACAAGTAATTTCTCTTATGAAATTGATCTTGAATTTCTCAAGTATATAAACATTAGCAAACTCATTATTATTATATCTATCAAAGCTGGAATTATTTTTCCAAACAGTTGTACCAAAATAAAAATTACTAAAAATAATTTTTGAAGTTTAAACACCCTGTCATTTCATCTGCATTGTTTGTTTGCATCATTAACTTGTTAATTATCATTTTTGTTTGTTGTTAGCAAGAATCCTTCATAATTAATCAAGTTGCATTCAACCTCCCTTTCTACAACACTCATCTTAACTAACAACTGGTATCAGAGCTGTATGTTTAACATATCTAACATGAAAATATTCGATGAGTGCACAAAAAGTAATTATTATAAAAATATCCACCTTTGATAACGAACATTACAATCTTTGGAAAAGAAAAATGATTTTGTTCATAAAAACAGCCAACCCACTTTATCTTGGTATTTTTGAAAATGGTCCTTTTAATATGTACCTGAAAACAAAGTGAAAGGTGACACAATACCTGCCCACTGGGTTCCTAAAAAGGTTTCAGAGTACAATGATACATGAAAAGAAAAAGTATCTTTGGATGATTGTTTACAGTTCATAATTATTGAAGCACTTGACAATGTTATGTACAACAACATTGTCAACTGCATAAGTGCCAAACAAATATCGGAAACCATTGAGATACTATGTGAAGGAACTGAAGAGGTAAAAAACAACCAAAGACAAATCCTGGTGTCTCAGTATAAGGCTTTTATGGACAAGACAAATGAAAGGTTGACTGAGATGTTTGAGAGATTCAATAGATTGATAAATGACTTGCAGCTGCATCGAAAGTTTTATGACAAGAAGGAAGTGAACATGAAATTAATGTTGAAACTTCTGACCATCTGAAGCACAAGGTTACTGCCATAAGAGAAGGAAGGGATATATCAAAAGTTTCTCTTGAAACTTTGTATGGAATTTTCAAAATCTATGAGCTAGAGTTGTTACAAAAGAGAGCTATTCAGTGTGGTCAAAGAGGGAAGATGGCCAATACCTCAAATGCTCTAGTGCCTCAGGATCCAAAAATGCTGCAATTCTAAGAACCCTAACATTAATAACATATCAAGATTAAAGAGGTCACTAATGAGGATGAGAGTGTTACTCTTGAACTCAAGGATAGTGGCGAAGATGAGTTCTACCCATAGATGAACTGGATAACATGGAAAACAAAACCATGGCCTACCTGGCAAAAAAATTCTCAAACATGAGATTCAAGAAGAACAGGTCTTTCAAACCCAAACTCAAAGCTCCAAATTCAATAAAGAAAGCACATCAAAAAATGGAGGAAGTAACAAATGTGGATATAAGACAGGAATGGTGGATAGATCAAAGATAAGATGCTACAACTGTAGTGAGATGGGGCATTTTGCAACTGAATACAAAAAGCCAAAGCAAGTGAGAAGAAATGATAATGACTATGAGGAAATCAAGGCAAAGTATGATGCCTTGCTCAAGAAGCAACAAGGTAGAGCATTTATAGCTGAAGTCAAATGCTAGAAGGAATCTAATGAAATAGATGATGAAGAATATGATAACCTAGTTCTAATGACAAACTCTGGAGAAGAGTCACCTCCTTCATGAAGACATGTACTTTTTCTTACTACTATTGATATGTCTTCATTTCAGTACAAGAAAACTGTTGAAAGTTTAAGTTCTGAAATCTTTAACATTCATACAAACATGCTAGCTGCTAATGAAGAGATTGTCAAACTGACTAATGCTAATGAATCATTAAAGTGCAAGAATGAAGAACTAAAGCTTAGACAGACAATAAGAAAATGAATTTCTAAAGAACAAGGTAGTTTGTGCTTTTCAGATTGAGGAGTTTCTCAGAAAACCGATAAAAAAAAAAAAGAACTTAAAATTAAAGCTTACAAAAATTCTTTTTCATTGTTAAAATCATATCATGCTGATAATAATGAAAATCAAAATGTAGGTATAGTGTTTAACTATGAGAAGAAAAATGGTAAAGAGCATGTGGTAGATAAAGATATTATCTTCGATAAACTGACTGACAGACCATATATACTTAAGAATGTTAAAAACCCAATGTTCAAAAGGGCTGAGTTTGATTTTGATGAGGAATTCTTAATTCTTAAACAAATTCTTGATGATGAGGACAATGATACTGTCACTAAAACCCTTAGGTCAAAAGATACTGTCAAAATCCCTAAGATAGTTAGTTTTGCCCTTGACAGTACCCAGGATACTAGCATGACAGGAAGTTTAGAAGCTGTTGTCAAGACATCAAGATTAAATCATACTGTCAAAACAATTCCATCTAAACCTATTGTCAACACTAGTAAGACAGTAACTTCTAAACCTACTGTCATGAAGACCAAGAAGAATAGAAATGGAAAGTTATGAATAAACAAGAAGAATCATTATGGTTACATCATTAATGCTCCAAGAAAACTGTGACAACCTCAAAACCCGGGGTCTAGATTTGGGGGTCACCAACCAATCAATAATAAAATAGTATGAATCAGAGGAGCACTGACCCCACCAAACCAAAGATCGCTAATAGGTTATAGTATGAAATTAAGCAACCAATACTAAAGGTAAACCAAACTATTTTATTACACATCAACCAGTATCTCATAAAGCTAAACCAAAAGTTTATATCAGTTTTACATTTACTTTATTTTATTACAAACTTCTATCTACTGACCACTACGACAGCTAAATACCTGGGAGGCCCAAGGGGCGAGCGATCCTGAGATCCTGCGCTGTCTACTCCTGGAAGAACTGCTGGGATGACTCATACTGACTAGCTGGCAAAGGTAAATTGAAAGCAAGAGTGAGCCAAAAAAATGCTCAGCAAGTATATGAAAAATTGAAATTAAATCAAGATATGAGATCTGTATAGAAAACGGGATATAAAATAATTTATTATCAAAACTGAACAGTAAAATAAATCACAGTTTATCTCCAACTGAAACAATGCAGTATGTCATCAAAATGAATCAACTGCTCAAACTCAATATATAATAGCCACACAGGCAATATGGATTGGATACAACACAAATAAACACTATTGCCCACTGATCAGGTTTCAAAAGCAATAGGACCCCTTTATAGCTCATCGGTACATTTCTATACCCATAGATATAACAAGGATTTCAATATAAAGGTATCAAAATAGGCAAGAATATTAGCCTATAAGAGGATGAAATGGTTACCATATCCCCTTAAATATGCAGGACTAGTCCCACTAGCCTCTTACGCCAATTATATCACACTACTGGACCAGGGTCTGTTACTGGCCTAAATCCAATCCAATAGAGCAACCTCAAATAAATAAAGGTATGCTTATTTTAAATACAGGTCATATCCCCATTATTTACTATGATAACTGTGACGCCCTCCAAACCCGGGGTCCAGATTTGGGGGTCACCAACCAAACAACAACCAACAAAGGCAATAAAATAATAAACCAAGGCACGCTGACCCGCCAACAACCGATGAAATTTCCGGATAAACAGCTGAAATCCGGTAACTCGAAAAACTCACCCAAGCAACTCGGTTTCACCTGATTTCTAAGCCCAGCATGCTTATAATACAGTCCACAACACAGATTTAACAATAAATTAAACAGCTAGGATTCGAAGCTTGGTTTCCGGCGAAACGGAGAAAATTCCGGTTAAAATTTTTCTCCGACCAACACTAACTACAGCTACACATCAAAACACACATACTTACAGGCTGCTGCTAGCACCTACAGGAGCTTATGTATACTATCGATTAATAAACAGGTAACCCACGACCACACCGGAGCAACGGCGGCCATGGACGTAAGTCACAATCCGACGATTCAAACCCTCATTAAAATTCAACGTTAATATCATCCTAGCAGACTCAGCACGTTAACTATGTAAATAGATTCACAAACGGAGCTCAAATACTCCGATTCCGGTCAAACATGAAATTTCCGGTTAAACTCCGGTGGCTATGAATCGAGTCCAGAAAATTATCATAAAAATATTAACAGCATGCTTAGCTAATACTCTTACTATTCATGTGAGCCGATTAAACAAACAACCACATACCATAACTCAATTTAATTCATAAAGGACAACAATTCTTGATTATATATGTAAAGGCTTGTCGCATGAAAATTGGTCACCAAAACAAGTAGTACAGGTAGTTAGCTTTACAGGGAATACTCATGCTTGTAAAACAATAATTGAAATACTGTAATAAAAAAATGATTACCGAGTATACAACCCTAGAGAAGCTGCTCAATTCCTTGATTAACAAGTGGTGCTAACCAAATTTTACTAAAATTTTTATTAAGTAAAATTATTTATATTTTAGAAAATTTTAAGGGCTTAATTTTGATTAATGTATTTTTAACCCATAATTAAAATAAAAAGTCCAAAAATAAATTTTATAAGATAAAATATAACAATAATTATTTTTGAAATATTATAATGTATATATCAAAATTTCCCAAAAATTATGAATGGTCCAAAAGTAATAAAATAAAGTTATTTTGAGAATTTTACTATTTTCATAAAAATAATGGAATCCAAAACAAGGTCTCCGATCTATAACAGGGCTAAGTCCGATAATTGCAAATAAAAATAATTTAATTTTAACAAAACGCAAATTACAGTAAAATAGAATAAATAATTATAAACTACACAGAAGTCACATAACACATATTGGATAATTTTCATATTTACTAAAAATCTAAACGCATTTAATTGTATTAAAAATAATCTATCGCATCAAAAATTATATTAAAAGCACACTTACTTATTATTAAATAAACAGAATTTCTCGAGCGTTACAACCTTCCCCCCTTATAAGGATTCTGTCCCCAGAATCCACTTAAGAAAACAAGTGAGGATACTGAGCTAACATTTCACTCTCTACTTCCCAGGTTGATTCTTCAACCAAGGGATTTCTCCACAACACCCTAACTAGAGGTATTGTCTTATTCCTTAATACTTTATTCTTACGATCTAATATTTGTATAGGTTGTTCGATATAAGATAAGTCTGGTTGAACATCTACAGGTTCATATTGTACTGCGTGACTTGGGTCAGGATTATACTTCTTTAGCATCGATACATGGAACACGTTGTGGATATTCTGCATATGTGGAGGTAAAGCTAATTCATAAGCAAGTTCTCCAATCTTCCTCAGGATCTCAAATGGTCCCACATATCTTGGATTGAGTTTTCCTCTCTTCCCAAATCTGGTTATGCCTTTCCACGGAGATATCTTTAGTTGCACCAATTCCCCGACTTCAAAGCTTTGATCTTTTCTGGCTGAATCTGCGTACCTCTTTTGTCGATTCTGAGTTGCTATTAACCGTTTCTGTATTAATTTTATCTTCTCTTTGGTTTGTTGCAGAAGTTCTGGACCTAAAATGGTGCGTTCTCCGACTTCTTCCCAATACAGTGGAGATCTGCATTTTCTGCCGTAAAGAGCTTCATAGGGTGGCATTCCAATGCTGGCATGATAACTGTTGTTGTATGAGAACTCCACTAGAGGTAAGTGCTCGTCCCAACTACCTTGAAAGTCTAGGACACATACCCTTAACATATCTTCAATTGTTTGAATGGTTCTTTCACTTTGTCCGTCAGTTTGTGGATGGTATGCAGTACTCATGTTCAGTTTAGTTCCTAAACATTCTTGAAACTGCCTCCAAAATCTCGAGTTAAAACGTGGATCTCGATCAGATACGATTGATACAGGAACCCCATGTCGTACTACTATTTCTCTTAAATATAACTGGACTAACCTCTGTAGTGAAAACTTTTCGTTAATTGGAAGAAAATGTGCTGACTTGGTCAACCTGTCAATAATAACCCAGATGGCATCATGGTTGGCCTTCGTCTTTGGTAGTCCCACTACAAAATCCATTGCGAGATGTTCCCACTTCCATTTTGGAATGTCTAAAGGTTGTAGCAATCCACTTGGTCTTTGATGTTCCGCTTTGACCCTTTGACAACTGTAACATTTGCTGACGTATTCTGAAATTTCTTTCTTCATGTTGGGCCACCAAAAGTGTTGCTTCAGATCTCTGTACATCTTGGTACTCCCGGGATGAATAGAATACCTTGAGCTGTGGGCGTCATGTAGTATTTCATTCTTCAACTCAGCTACATTTGGTACCCAAATGCGTGAAGAAAATCTTAAAACTCCTTTATCATCTTTTTGACTCCTGACTTCTTCTCCAGTTAGCTTCGCTTTATCGTGCTCCATCAACTGTTTTTGACATCTAAGAATCTTCTCCAGTAATGTTGGCTGAAATGTCATTTGGTGCGGTGCTTTTGTCTGAGAATCTGGTGTATGAACGTCTATCTCCAATTTTTCGAATTCTTTGATTAAATCCTCAGTTGAAGTCAAGAGATTTAACCTCTCTTTCCGGCTTAGTGCATCTGCCACTACATTTGCCTTGCCTGGATGATAGTTGATAATACAATCGTAGTCCTTGATTAGTTCCAACCATCTCCGTTGTCTCATATTTAACTCCTTCTGGGTGAAGATATACTTCAAGCTTTTGTGATCGGTAAAGATTTCACACTTCTCCCCATACAGGTAATGTCTCCATATCTTCAGTGCAAATACAATTGCTGCTAATTCCAGATCATGTGTTGGGTACTTCTGCTCATGAATCTTGAGTTATCGGGATGCGTAAGCAATTACTTTCCCATTCTGCATTAACACACACCCTAGGCCTTTGTGAGAAGCATCACTGTAAATTATGAAATTCCCATTCTCGTCTGGAAGAACAAGTACTGGTGCAGTTACTAACCTCTTCTTTAATTCCTGAAAGCTTTGCTCGCATTTATCAGTCCATTCAAACTTCTCATTTTTCCTGGTGAGTTTCGTCAAAGACGTTGCTATTTTGGCAAAATCTTTAACAAATCTCCGGTAATACCCTGCCAATCCCAGAAAACTTCTGACTTCAGTTGGAGTCCTCGGTCGTTCCCAATTCATGACGGCTTCAATCTTTGCTGGATCTACTTTAATTCCTTCACTGGTGATAACGTGTCCCAAGAATTGTACTTCCTTTAACCAAAATTCACATTTAGAAAACTTGGCATATAGCTCTTCCTTCCGTAGAATTTCTAAAGCTATTCTCAAGTGTTCTGCATGTTCCTCTACTGTTTTTTAATATATCAGGATATCATCTATGAAAACTATCACAAATTTATCCAGATATTTCTTGAAAATCCTGTTCATCATATCCATGAAAGCTGCGGGTGCATTTGTCAACCCAAAAGGCATAACTAAAAACTCATAATGCCCATACCTGGTACGGAATGCAGTTTTAGAAATGTCATCTGGCTTGATCTTCAGCTGATGATATCCGGATCGCAAATCAATTTTAGAAAACCATATTGCGCCCTTTAATTGATCAAATAAATCATCAATCCTCGGTAGAGGATATTTGTTCTTGATCGTCAGCTTGTTCAATTCACGATAGTCAATGCAAAGTCTCATGCTTCCATCTTTCTTCTTCACGAACAATACTGGTGCACCCCATGGTGATATGCTTGGTCTGATTACCCCTTTGTCCAGGAGTTCTTGTAACTGCTTGGCTAATTCTTTCATTTCCACTGGTGCCATTCTGTAAGGAGCTTTTGATTTAGGTTCAGTACCTGGTGCCAAATCAATAGCAAATTCAATTTCTCTATCTGGAGGTAACCCTGGCAACTCTTCAGGAAATACGTCCAAGAACTCATTTACTACTGGAATCTGTTCCATCTGCGGTACTTCCTTATCCGTATCCATTACATAGGCCAAATATCCTTCACAACCCTGACGTAACATACGCTTCGCCTGTAGCATAGTTAAGAGTTTCTTCATTTACTTCTGTCCGCGAAATACCACTTCTGTATTCCCCTCTGTGCTTAACTTTAATTCCTTCCTCTTACAATCAATTTGGGCATTATACTCCGTTAACCAATCCATGCCCAATATCACTTCAAATTCTCCTAACTTAAAAGGTATTAAGTTAGCATGAAAATGTTGCTCCGAAATTTCAATGTCACACTTTGGATACACTTGATTTACAGGTATACGCTCCTGATTGGCTATTTCTATTACTAATGCCTCATTTAACCACTGACACTGACATTCTAATTTATTCACAAATTCTTCAGAGACAAACGATTTAGTAGCCCCTGAATCTATAAGTACTCTGGCATTAATAGAGTTTACAGAAAGTGTACCTGAGATCACATTTGCATCCTGCTCTGCTTCCCCCATGGTCATGTTAAATGTTCTGGCTTTGGGTTGCCCAATATTTCCTGACCCGGTAGCTTTATTCTGATTTGTAGAATTGACATTGGCTCGGCAATCCTTTGCAAAATGACCCTTGCCTCCGCATTTGAAACAATTCTCCGCAGGAGTTGCTACTTGACGGCACGTGTTGGCATAATGCCCCTTTTTCCCACATCGAAAACACTGCACATTTGCCAAATTCCCCATTGGACATATTCCTCCATGGTTCCTTCCGCATATCTTACACTGTGGGATTGTTGGTGGTGGCATTCCTCGTTGCTGATTGTTGTTGTTGAATCTGGTGGCTTGCTGTTGATTATTGTTGGTAAACCGATTGACTTGCTGCTGGTTGTTGTTCTGAAACCTGTACCCCTGATTCTCGAAGTTCTGATTTCCATATCTGTTTCCCCCGTTTCCTCTAAACTGGAATCCGCCTGGATTATAAAAATTACTCTGAACCCGATTCTGTTGTTGATTCCCTGAACGGTTATCAAACTTTCTCTTCTTTCCATCTTTTTCTCTCTGAGACATGTCGCTTTCAACTTCGATAATCATTGCCTTCTGAACAATGGCCGTATAGGTGGTCAACTCGAAAATAGCCACTCTACTACGAATCCATGCCTTCAATCCCTGTTGGAACCTCCTAGCCCTTTTTTCATCAGTGTCTACAAAATCTGGCACAAACCTGGCCAATTCTGTAAACTTAGTCTCATAATCTGCTACATTGCCTTCCTGTTTCAGCTCCAGGAATTTTATCTCCATCTGGTTCTGCATGTAACGTGGAAAGTACTTCTCCAGAAACAGCTCATTGAATCTCTCCCAAGTGGTCACTCCTGACCCCTCAAGAGACTTTCTGGATTCCCACCAATAATTGGCTTCTCCCTTCAAAAAGTAGCTGGCATATTCTGTCTTCTTATTATCCTCAACTTTCACCAAGGCAAAAGCTTTCTCTATTTCCTTCAACCATGCTCCAGCCTCTACAGGATTGGCTGTACCTTGAAATTCTGGAGGTTTTACAGCTTGAAACGTCTTAAAAGTTACAGCTTGCGATGCTGGCAGCTGTTGCTGCTGACGGGTGAGGTTATCCGTTTGCTGACGAAATAATTCTAGTATTTGTTGCATGACATTCAGATTACCCTGCTCCCCCAGGTTCTGATTGTTGCCTTCTTGCTCCATATGATTATTATCTGGTTGATGATTTTCCATTATTCTAATAACATAAACAGACAAGTTATTTAGTATGTTGATATACATGTCTTGGTATAACGTTACTAATGGAAAGGCATATGTAGAAATGAAAAGGAATAATTTTTTTTTTTTAAATCGTTATTCCCATTCATGTTATCAGATCATGTAACACAACTACTAATGTACTTGAATGTTAAAGGTAATCACATGACTAAATATAATAACACGGATATACACTACAAAATTGCCGTGGATATATATATATATATATATATATATATATATATATATATATATTTACATGGATATCACAGCACACTAACTGACTCTTAGCACCCGAGTCTTAAAACATTCTACTGGGAATATACCGGCTATGTCGACCCTATACAATCAAAATTTCGACATATTGCCTGATATAACCATACACTACCATAGATAAGCATCCCTACACACAACATAAAAAAAACTAGCACACAACATAACTGAAACTGGTAGTCTCTGACTACCTATCACTACCAAGCTAATATATCCACCTGGTCCTAGTCGATTACAGCTAAACTCCTCATCTCACCTGCTACCCTCATCAAAATACGATATGCGTGACGGTAGTCCACGTTGTCCTGCCCCTCCAAATGCAAATAAGTGAGCTCCTCTTCGACCCCGGCCACCAACTCTCTGAAATGATAGCGGAACTCTGATTCGGATGTCGTAACACCCCTCAGCTGTCGTAATTCCCTGTTCTGATCCCTAAATGCCCTGTAGGCCTCATAAACTGCCTGATACTCACGGAATGGGACTGTGCGTGGTTCACCAATATAACCCACCGAACTTGCATCTAATCCACCCGCACCCACGGCTACCCAGGCCTGACCAACCGGTCTCTGCTGGATAGGAATAAGTGGTGGTGGTACATAGAAACCCTGCACTGTAACATCACTCTGCAATGGTACAACATGCACTGGTGCGTCGGATGGAATTGTAGCTGGTGGCATAATAGGCATCTGTATCTCTGGCTGTGGCATCACTGGCCGGATAGGGTGTGGCCGCATAGGATATCCTGGAGATGGAATGAAGGTAGAACCTACGTAGAATCCGGGCTCCATAGGCTGATAATCTGGCTGCATGATCAGGGCAGCATGATGTAGGTCATGAGGTGCTGGCATCACGGTCAAATCTACCTGTGGCTGATCCGGTGCCCTCACGACCGGGTTGGAAGGACCCGCCGCAAAGCGATCAACCTAACGAGGCTGCAAACAAATAGTATAGAACACAATCATACTCAACTCACAACAAAGGCTTAAAGCTAAAGTAAAACAAAACCTATCTCAAATGAGTATAAACCTATCTCATATGATCTATCAAATCTTGAACGGGCTATATCTCTGCTTATTTTAGTGACTACCAACCTGTAGCTCTGATACCAACTGTGACGCCATCCAAACCCGGGGTCCAGATTTGGGGGTCACCAACCAAACAACAACCAACAAAGGCAATAAAATAATAAACCAAGGCACGCTGACCCGCCAACAACCACCAATAATAAAATAATAAATCAGAGGCGCACTGACCCCGCCAATAACCACGGATCGCTAACAGGTTATAGTATAAAAGTAAGCAGCTGAAACTGAAAGTAAACAGTACTTTATTACATCTCAACTAGTATCTCACATCTTAAATCAACAGTCTAGATAAGTTTTAAGTCTATTTTTATTTTTATTACAACTTCTAGCTACGGACCACTAGAATAACCAAATACCTGGGATGCTCGTGGAGCGAGCTGTCCCGAACTCCGGCGCTGACTACTCCTGGTATAGTGACTGTGCTGACTCATACTGTATAGCTGACAAGGATAAATAGAAAGCAAGAGTGAGCCAAAGAAATGCTCAGCAAGTATATGAACAATTGAAATTAAATCAAGATATGAGATCTGTATAGAGAACGGAATATAAAACAATTTATTATAAAAACTGAACAATAAATAAACCACAGTTTGTCACAACTGAAACAAAATCAATGCAGTATGTCATCAAAATGAATCCACTGCCCAAAATCAATGTATAATAGCCACACAGGCAATATGGATTGGATACCAACACAAATAAACACTATTGCCCCCTGATCAGGTTCAAAAGCAATAGGACCCCTTTATAGCTCATCGGTACATTTCTATACCCATAGATATAACAAGGATTTCAATAAATAGGTACCAAAATAGGCAAGTAATGTTAGCCTATAGGAAGATGGATTGGTTACCATATCCTCCTAAAATGCTGGACCCCTATCTCAGGATCTCTTACGCTAAAATTTCCAATCCAATAGAGCAACCCAAGTAAAATAAAGGTATGCTTAATTTTAAATACAAGTCATATCCCCATTATTTACTACGATAACACCAGATATAACGTGTTTATTATAATCAACTTCCAATATTCAGAGTACGAATAACAAGTAACTCTGATGCACAGAATAAAATAGGAATCATAAATAGCTCTGAACAATAACTATTTATCATGATATGAATAATCGAAACAGTAAAACAAAAGTGTTTAGGATGATCAAGGAGAAAATACTTGCCTGGTATAGACGTTGTCCTAGCGTGAATGGGACGACTACACCATGACCGTCTATCTACTGGCTCACTGGTAACTACAATTAAAATATTCTAATTTAGGTTCTAATGTCTACCCATGCGTTTGATAAATAATAATTATTGACTAATAATTAATAAGGAGTAGACAGGTACTAGCATTTAGCAAGCAAGTGACTAAGTGAGCATATAATTCAGATAGCAGATAAGACTCACAAATAAAAGAGCACTCAAATAAATAAACGTAGACTCTAAAATATTATTTGAGTCAAATTGGATCATTATTATCTACTCCGGATAATTATTGGATCCCTAAATATTTAATAAAATATTAATCCGGGTTTATAATTAAATTAGGGAATTGAAACTAATTTTAGAATTTCTGGATTATTTTTAGGATATTAGACAAATTTATTTCATTTAAAACGGGAAAAAGGATTATTAAATAATTAAAAATAATTAAATCATTTTTGTTTCTCAAAATAATTAACTCTAATTATTTTTAATTATATTTAAATAATATTTAATTAATTAAATTATTTGATTAAAATTAATTAATCAATTAATTTGAATTAATTAAATTATTATCTAAATAAATTAAAATAATTAAATAAAATTAATTCCGAATTAAAAGTAATTTATTTTGATTTTTAAATCAATTTTCGAACAAAAAAAATAATTATTAGAATAATTTTCGAATTAATATTACTTAATAAAATAATTGAAATTTCCAGAAACTGATGAAATTTCCGGATAAACAGCTGAAATCCGGCAACTCGAAAAACTCACCCAAGCAACTCGGTTTCACCTGATTTCTAAGCCCAGCATGCTTATAATACAGTCCACAACACAGATTTAACAATAAATTAAACAGCTAGGATTCGAAGCTTGGTTTCCGGCGAAACGGAAAAAATTCCGGTTAAAATTTTTCTCCGACCAACACTAACTACAGCTACACATCAAAACACACATACTTACAGGCTGCTGCTAGCACCTACAGGAGCTTATGTATACTATCGATTAATAAACAGGTAACCCACGACCACACCGGAGCAACGGCGACCATGGACGTAAGTCACAATCCGACGATTCAAACCCTCATTAAAATTCAACGTTAATATCATCCTAGCAGACTCAGCACGTTAACTATGTAAATAGATTCACAAACGGAGCTCAAATACTCCGATTCCGGTCAAACATGAAATTTCCGGTTAAACTCCGGTGGCTATGAATCGAGTCCAGAAAATTATCATAAAAATATTAACAGCATGCTTAGCTAATACTCTTACTATTCATGTGAGCCGATTAAACAAACAACCACATACCATAACTCAATTTAATTCATAAAGGACAACAATTCTTGATTATATATGTAAAGGCTTGTCGCATGAAAATTGGTCACCAAAACAAATAGTACAGGTAGTTAGCTTTACAGGGAATACTCATGCTTGTAAAACAATAATTGAAATACTGTAATAAAAAAAATGATTACCGAGTATACAACCCTAGAGAAGCTGCTCAATTCCTTGATTAACAAGTGGTGCTAACCAAATTTTACTAAAATTTTTATTAAGTAAAATTATTTATATTTTAGAAAATTTTAAGGGCTTAATTTTGATTAATGTATTTTTAACCCATAATTAAAATAAAAAGTCCAAAAATAAATTTTATAAGATAAAATATAACAATAATTATTTTTGAAATATTATAATGTATATATCAAAATTCCCCAAAAATTATGAATGGTCCAAAAGTAATAAAATAAAGTTATTTTGAGAATTTTACTATTTTCATAAAAATAATGGAATCCAAAACAAGGTCTCCGATTTATAACAGGGCTAAGTCCGATAATTGCAAATAAAAATAATTTAATTTTAACAAAACGCAAATTACAGTAAAATAGAATAAATAATTATAAACTACACAGAAGTCACATAACACATATTGGATAATTTTCATATTTACTAAAAATCTAAACGCATTTAATTGTATTAAAAATAATCTATCGCATCAAAAATTATATTAAAAGCACACTTACTTATTATTAAATAAACAGAATTTCTCGAGCGTTACAACAACACCAGATATGACGTGTTTATTATAATCAACTTTCAATATTCTGAGTACGAATAACAAGTAACTCTGATGCACAGAATAAAACAGGAATCATAAATTGTTCTGAAAAATAACTATTTATCATGATATGAATAAATGAAAACATAAACAACTGTGTTTAAGATGATCAAGGAAGAAATACTTGTCTGGTATAAAAGCTGTCCTAGCGTGAATGGGACGACTACACATTCCTAGTCTATCTACTAGCTCACTGGTAACTACAATAAAAATATTCTAATTTAGATTCTAGTGTCTACCCATGCGTTCTACTAAAAACGAATCTCAATTAATAATTAATAAACACGTACTATCAGTTAGCAGGCAATTGAGCATATAAATCATATATAAGATAAGATTCATAATTAAAAGAGCAATCAGATAAATAAAAGTAAATTCTAGAATATTATTTGAGTCAAAGTGGATCATTATTATCCACTCCGGATATTTATGCGATCCATAAAATATTTTATAAAATATTAATCCGGGTTTATAAATAAATTAGGGAATTGAAACTATTTTTAGAACTTCCGGATTATTTTTAGGGCCTCAAACAAATTTGTTTTATTTTAAACGGATAAAGGGTTAATAAATAATTAAAATAACTAAAAATAAATAAATCATTTTTATTTCTCAAAATTATGAAATCCAATTATTTTTAATTATATTTAAATAATATTTAATTAATTAAACTAATTGATTAAAGTAGATTAATTAATCAATTTAAGTTAATTAAATTAATATCTAAATAAATTAAAATAATTAAATTACATCAATTTTGAAATCAAAATAATCTATTCTAGATTTAAAACATTTTTCGAATAAAAAAAATGATTTTATAAACTAACTCTGGAAACATATTTTTAGAAAAATGGTTTTGAGATTTTGAAGTTCAAAAACAATACTGGCAATGACAAACTAGCGACAAGTTTCACAAACACATCTCCATTTGGTGCAGGCAGTTAAGTCGGAGAGAACTCCAGCCAACAAAAGTGACATATACATAACCAAACTAACATTAATCGGAAATTAACAACCAACTCACTCAATGACAAACAAAGTTATAGACTCTGTGAGGCCATACATGGCAGCTAAACATAACATCCTACAACCCACGACGATAACCAAGAACAACACAAACATACAACTAGTAACTAGACTCAAAACGCACAACAATCAAAAGCTCTGGAGTCTACAACTCTGGTACACCTGCTATACATACAAGAAAAATCTAGTCCAACTCAATAAAATCCCAAACCATACATAGAAAAGGAAGCTATGGACATGAAGAAGCTATACATGGCAGTCAACATATAAACACACAAACAACATTTACAATCCGGCCGGAAAAATATGTTGGCCATAGAAACCAATCACAATCCGGTGACTCCAAGATAGTACAAACAAGAAAACAAATCATACCCACATGTTACTGGACCTGGATACAACTCAGCCATGAAACCAAAACCAATAACTAAACTACGCAGGCTATTTTCCGGCAAAAACAAATCAAACCAGCCATGGATTCCGGCAAAACAAAACAGGTGCAAAGCTTCACCAAATATATTACAACAAGAAGCTTCAAACTACACACTCATATCCTACCCGTTGGTATACACATACACGCAACAATCATGCCAGGGAATAAAGTATCGCCGATGAAGAGTTTTTTTTCCGACGAAGACAAAATACAGCCCAGACTCGAAATTAAAACATACCAACACGTTCATAACAAAACAAGCAACAACACCAGATAACCTACGTCAAAACCATGATCTATAAAGATAAATCCGGCCACAACCCGGTTTCAAGTCCGACCAAACTCAGGCAACGATGAGGTCAACACAAATAAAAACACAAACTGTAGCTATGCTCAGGATTTAATCACAAAACTAATCATGTACTCAATTTAACCCAATAATTAACACTTAGAAGGTCTAGAAAATGAAGCAAGTCAAGTTTACATGAATTTAAATACGAATGATTTCCTCATGAAATTAAAAACATAAATTGGTAGTACTGATTGAATTTATATTTTAGAAGATTTTAGGGGATTAATCTTAATTAAAAGTATGTTTACCACATAATTAAAATAAAAAGCCCAAAAATATATTTTATGAGATAAAATATAAAAATAAATATTTGTAAAGTAATATAATATATATGTCAAAATTCCCTAAAAATTATGAATGGTCCAAAAATAATAAAATAAATTTATTTTGAGGATTTTATCATTTCCATGAAAATAAAGGAACAAAAAATAAGATATCTGATCCTCAGCAAGGGCTAACTCCGATAATAACAAATAAAAATAATCTACTTTTAACGGAACAAAAATTACAGTAAAATATAATAGAATATTTTGAACTACACAAAAGTCACATAGCACATATCCGATAATTTTCCTATTTAATAAAAATCTAAACACAATTAATTGCATTAAAAATAATCTATCACACCAAAAATTGTATTAAAAGTACATTTAATTATTATTAAATAAACGAAATTTTCCCGAGCGTTTCAACCTTCCCCCCTTATAAGGATTCTGTCCCCAGAATCTACTTAAGAAAACAAATGAGGATACTGAGCTACCATTTCACTTTCTACCTCCAAAGTTGATTTCTCAACCAAGGGATTTCTCCATAACATTCTAACTAGAGGTATTGTCTTATTCCTTAGTACCTTATCTTTACGATCTAATATTTGTACAGGTTGTTCAATATAAGAGAGGTCTAGTTGAACATCTACCGGTTCCTATTCTACTGCGTGACTTGGATCAGGATTGTACTTCTTCAGCATCGACACATGGAACACATTTTGGATATTTTGCATATGTGGACGTAAAGCTAATTCATAAGCAAGTTCCCCAATTTTCTTCAATATTTCGAATGGTCCCACATATCTTGGATTGAGTTTTCCTATTTTCCCGAATCTAGTCACTGCCTTCCATGGAGATATTTTCAGTAGCACCATTTCCCCAACTTCAAAGCTTTGGTCTTTTCTAGATGGAGCTGCATATCTCTTTTATCGATCTTGAGCTTCTATCAACCGTTTCTGTATTAATTCTATCTTCTCCTTGGTTTGTTGTAGAAATTCCGGACCCAAAATTGCACGTTTCCCGACTTCTTCCCAATACAATGGAGATCTGCATTTTCTACAATAAAGAGCTTCATATGGTGGCATTCCGATGCTGGCATGATAACTATTGTTGTATGAGAACTCCACTAGAGGTAAGTGCTCATCCCAACTACCTTTAAAATCAATGACACATACCCTTAACATGTCTTCGATTGTCTGAATCGTTCTTTCACTTTGTCCGTCAGTCTAGGGATGATATGCAGTACTCATATTTAATTTGGTTCCTAAACATTCGTGAAATTGCCTCCAAAATCTTGAATTAAAACGTGGATCATGATCATATACAATTGATAGAAGAACCCCATGTCGTACTACTATCTCCTTCAAATATAATTGAACCAACCTATTGAGTGTGAATCTCTCATTGATTGGAAGAAAATGTATCGACTTAGTCAACCTATCAATAATAACCCAAATAGCATCATGATTAGCCTTAGTCTTCGGAAGTCCCACTACAAAATCCATTGAGAAATGTTCTCATTTCCATTCTGGAATGTCTAATGATTGTAGTAACCCACTTGGTTTTTGATGTTTTGCTTTGACCCGTTGACAATTGTAATATTTCCTGACGTGTTCTGCATTTTCTTTTTCATGTTTGGCCACCAAAAGTGCTGTTTCAAATCTCTGTACATCTTGGTACTCCCGGGATGAATAAAATACCTTGAGTTGTGAGCGTCATTTAATATCTCATTTTTCAGTTCAGCTACGTTTGGTACCCAGATGCGTGAAGAAAATCTTAAGATTCCATTTTCATCCTTTTGACTCCTGATTTCTTCTCCAGTTAGCTTCGCTTTGTCATGCTCCATCACCTGTTTTTGACATTTAAGAATCTTCTCCAGTAACGTTGGCTGGAATGTTATTGAGTGTGGTGCTTTTGTCTGGAAATCTGGTTTATAAACGTTGTTACGGATTAAAAACGAGGTGTATTTAATGCGCAATCAATACTAAGGTTTGGGGGAGCTTCAAGCTTTAATGGCTGCACTAACGTTTCGTGACTTCCTCAGGTCCTCGTTAACTGCCTACGTATCTCTGTTGTATTTAGAAAATCAAGCCAATAACGTAGTTCTAATGTTGAGGGGTTAGGCCCTTTTATATAGGTGCATGAAGGCCTTGGAATTAGATTAGAAGTAGGAGACTTGGTGGCCAAGTCTCCTAGTGCAAGGTTGTCTAAACCTCTTAGGAGTGAGAGTCCTTATGGGACTCCTCCCATGTTTGGGTTTCTAGATCCTTCTAAGACTAGGGCCTTCAACAGGTTTTTCGGGCCTTAATTAAGCCCTTATTAATTAATCACGAAATTAATTAATAATAGAGGCTTACTGGGCCTATGGCTTCAATAGAGCCGGCGGGCTGGTTTTACAAATCCAATTGATTCTTGGATTATAAATTCAGTTGATCCTAGAACTTATTTTCCTAGTTCGTTTCAAGGGCCCAAGCCTTTTGACCACACCAGGTCTAACTAATGAAACAATAAATGCTATATTTATTATTTTCTTAGGGCTATTTTTACCCACATCATTTGCCCCCCAACTTTTGAAAAAACTCCATGAGTTTTCGTAAAAGTTTCACAAAGGGTTTTAAGTGCCTTACCGGGCTTTTGACTTGATCTAGTCAATTTTATCTCATATTTTGGGCTCAGGCCTTTATACTTATAATTCTTTTAAAGAATTAGTATTGAACAAATGGGTCCCCAAAGGACTTTACCCTTAACAATTTTGTCAAAGATGATTTTCACATTCCTGCCCTAAATCGACTAGGATCGAAGTCGATTTTCGACCTCAAAAACCCTCGAGGTTGAATTGTGTGCTCGAGGTCGATTTAGGCTTCGAAAACCTTCCAAGTCGAAATCTGTATGTGAGGTCGATTTCGACCTCAATTGAGGTCGATTTAGGCTTCAAAAATCCTTGAGGTCGAAATGTCTCACTGAGATTCACTTCGACTTCGATCGAAGTCGAATTAGGCTTCAAAAATCTTTGAAGTCGAAATGCATGTTTAAAGTCAATATCGACCTCGATTGAGGTCGATTTAGGCTTCCAAAATCCTTGAAGTCGAAATGTCTATCTGAGATTGACTTCGACTTCAATTTAAGTCAAATTAGACCTCAAAAATCCGTTAAGTCGAAATGTCTATCTGAGATTGACTTCGAGTTCGATTGAAGTCGAATTAGACCTCAAAAATCCTTGAAGTCGAAATGTCTATCTGAGATTGACTTCGAGTTCGATTGAAGTCGAATTAGACCGCAAAAATTCTTGAAGTCAAAATGTCTATCTGAGATTGACTTCGAGTTCGATTGAAGTCGAATTAGACCTCAAAAATCCTTGAAGTCGAAATGTCCATCTGAGATTGACTTCGAGTTCGATTGAAGTCGAATTAGACCTCAAAAATCTTTGAAGTCGAAATGTCTATCTGAGATTGACTTCGAGTTCGATTGAAGTCAAATTAGACCGCAAAAATTCTTAAAGTCGAAATGTCTATCTGAGATTGACTTCGAGTTCGATTGAAGTCGAATTAGACCTCAAAAATCCTTGAGGTCGAAATCTCTGAGGGCCTTATGGCTTTATGATTTTCGACTAGGAATGAAGTCGAATTAGACCTCAAAATTCTTTGAGGTCGAAATCTGTGAGGGCCTCATGGCTTTATGATTTTCGACTAGGAATGAAGTCGAATTAGACCTCAAAATTCTTTGAGGTCGAAATCTCTGAGGGCCTCATGGCTTTATGATTTTCGACTAGGAATGAAGTCGAATTAGACCTGAAAATTCTTTGGGGTCGAAATCTCTGAGGGCCTCATGGCTTTATGATTTTCGACTAGGAATGAAGTCGAATTAGACCTCAAAATTCTTTGAGGTCGAAATCTCTTAGGGCCTCATGGCTTTATGATTTTCGACTAGGAATGAAGTCGAATTAGACCTGAAAATTCTTTGGGGTCGAAATCTCTGAGGGCCTCATGGCTTTATGATTTTCGACTAGGAATGAAGTCGAATTAGACCTCAAAATTCTTTGAGGTCGAAATCTCTGAGGGCCTCATGGCTTTATGATTTTCGACTAGGAATGAAGTCGAATTACACCTCAAAATTCTTTGGGGTCGAAATCTCTGAGGGCCTCATGGCTTTATGATTTTCGACTATGAATGAAGTCGAATTAGACCTCAAAAATCTTTGAGGTCGAAATCTCTGAGGGCCTCATGGCTTTATGATTTTCGACTAGGAATGAAGTCGAACTTGACCTCAAAATTCTTTGAGGTCGAAATCTCTGAGGGCCTCATGGCTTTATGATTTTTGACTAGGAATGAAGTCGAATTAGACCTCAAAATTCTTTGAGGTCAAAATCTCTGAGGGCCTCATGGCTTTATGGGCTCTATATATGGGCCTTTTATCGAAGAATCTAACAACTTTCTTTGAATAAATGGCTTTCATGGTTTTTGGATCTTGGCTCTTTATTAATTAACTTATTGGCCTTTCATCTTTATTGGGCCTTGGACTATCTATTTTATAGGCCTTCGAGGCTTTTGATTTTGTAACATGGACCTTCATGGTTTTAAGGGTTATGGGCTTTGGAGGTCCAAGCTCTAGATCTTTCCTGGTTTATGGGTTAAAGATATTTGGGCCTTAAAACATGGGCTTTTAAGCCCATTCACCGGTCATACTGGTTGATTTTCCCTTCAACGGTCGTGTGACCTAGAAACACCTGTCAAAAGGCGAATTCAAGCGGTCATGTCACCGGCTAGGATTGTATATATGAGTGGTGTGAGGGGCTTCATTTCTCACACTTCTCATTTCTCACTTCTTTCTCCTATATTTGAGCTCTCAAGCTTTCTAGCAATTCCAATCTTTAATTTCCTCGAGGATACACAAAAACTCGAAAGGAAGATGGCAGACAAAAGAGCTTCGAGACTGGCAGCTATGAATGCGGGATCGGCTAAAAGGGGTAAACCCCTAAATCGAATCCCCATTTTTTCTACCTACATGTCTATGATGGATATGATAAATCAAAGGGGAGACGAATACCCAAGTCAATCTCACTTAGACTCGTACAGTCGTAGTAGTAAATTTTTTGATACTGATGTAGTAGATGAATACAATAAACTTTTTAATTTCCCCCCTAGGTTTACAATTTCCTTGGTGGAGCCTGGCGACAGGACCTGCCATTGGAATCCTAGTCATTTATTTGTTTATGTAGACGCCCTATTAGCGGGGCTTAGGTTTCCTTTACATGATTTCATCCCAACTCTTTTAGCTGATGTCCAAATAAACCCTTGTCAAATCGTGCCCAATGGATGGAGACTCATCTATTGTTTCATGGTTTTATGCTTGGAAAAGAAAATAAAAATGATTGTCCCCCTTTTCCGAAAAATATTTCAATTCAAAAACTCTTCCATCCTTTCCTTGGGTTGGGTTCACATAGCCCACAGGCCTAACAAACCCCACATCTTCGACACCTCTTCAATACCTGATAACAACCTTCACTAGAAGGAAAATTTTGTTCAAGTGAAATGGGAAGGGGGAGATTGGGGGACTCATTTTAGGCCCACATTTAGCAAGGTAGTAGATGGGAGTGTTGACTCCATTAAACTCTCAGAGGAGGAGCAGGCCACCTATACCAGGCTTACTCAGGCGGAAAACAAGCAAGTTGCTAGGGTTCTTCTTCATGAGCACAAATTGAAGGTCGTGGGCCTGTCGAGGGCTTCGAGCAAAGGTATATTGTCTTACTTAGGCCTGCCCCCCCTTTTTATTGTTTTACTTACATGTTTTATGTTCACTTTTGAGCTGTTGCGTTGATTAATGAGTGGACTATTGGTCGTATGAAGCGGCTAAAGCTGATGAATGACCCTAGGCAGGGGAAGGAACTTCCGGCTTTCTTACAGCCACATTCCGAGCCAAACGAGGCTGAAGGTAGTGAGCCTGTTAAAGCGCCCAAATCCCAGGTGTATAAACCAGGTTGGGGTTTCAAGAAGTCGAACACTGTAGTCGGCTGCACAAATCATGCAAGGGATTGGTCCCTTCATTCCCTTACTCATTGTGACTACAAGGACATCATTTTGGGACGTGACGAGGATAGCACCAAGACTTTGGGTACGCAGGCGTTGGCATCGGTAAGTTTCCTCTCTGGCTTGACTCGCATTTCTCAGTTTGGTTATATTTCGGGGCTTTCTATATGCTTTGACTTGTTTTATTGCTTTTTAGGCCAATGCCTATTTCCAGGCTTCTTTGCATCAAACAGAAGCGTGGAAAACTCGGGCGGGGAAGCACAAGAAGGAGCTTACTGTGGCACATGCCAAAATCAAACACTTGGAGGAGAAGTTGGCCGAAAAGGAGGAAATCCTGAAACAGGCCTAGGCTGAGGTAGTCGAACTTAGGGCTGACAAGAATGCCATTATTGACAAATATATGGCTTCGGACGAGTATCGGGAGTTGATTGAGGCTCATGATGACCTAGTCTTTCCGGCCAACTATACAATTGGTTGGAATGACGCCCTCAAAGAAGTGCTGAATAAGCATCCAGGTTTGTTTGACCCAAGAGTAGACCTTAAATGCCCTCAGTCAGCCAAAGCCTTGAAGCGGTTGTTTGATGAGCATGAGGAGACTGATAGGGAGGATAGCCCTGATGTTAGGACAAAAAAGGCTCGTGAACCTTCTCTTACTCCTTCTCCTTCTCCTCACAGGGTTTCTTTAGAGAAGACTGCCCCAAAGGCAACTCCCCAGAAGCCAACAGAAGAAAGCTCTTCTGAATAGGAAGGGTCAGGTGAGGTGAAGAGGGTTCGTCTTCATCTAGCGGGGATGAGTCATCTGAAGAGGAAGAGGAGGAGGCGTCGAAGTAGATAGGTTTTATTTATGTTGCCCCTAGGGGCTTTGTAAAAACAATTAGCCTTCGGGATTTTATTTATGTATTCATGTCTTCTACTTCCCTGCCTTTTTACTTTGTGCATTAGTTTTGCTTTGTTTTTCGTGTTTATCTTGAACATAAACAACAAACACTCTCGAGGCTTGTAAAAAGACTAAGTGAAAATGACAAACGTTATATAAGGAAAATAGAAAGCATTTCTCGAAACTTATAATTTAGTATAAAAAGAAACAAATTATGCCTTCGAGGCTTAAACAAGTCAATAATTAAATGTCTCGAAAATAAAAACTTAAACATAAAAAATTCTCAAGTTGGCAGCATTCCAGCTTCTTGGGATTTCGATCCCTTCAAGTGTTTTGAGTTTATATACGCCCTGTCCTGTGAGTTCTTTCACTTGATACGGTCCTTCCCAGTTTGGGGCTAACTTGCCCTTGGGACCAGCTCCAGACGCCTCGATTTTTCGTAGGACTAAATCTCCTATGCGGAAGAACCTTTCTTTTACTCTAAGGTTGTAATAGAACGAGGTGTTTTTTTGATTTGCCACTATTCAAGTGTTGGCCTTGTCATGTATCTCATCTATCAGATATAAAGCCAGCTTCATCCCCTCTTCATTGGCATCAATCTGAAATTCTTGTACTCTTGGTGATGCTTGGGTTATTTCAGCGGGCACCACCGCCTCGGCCCCATAGGCTAGTTGAAATGGAGTAGCACCTGTTGAAGTCCTACAAGTAGTTCTGTTTGCCCACAAGATTGGAAGCAACTCATCAACCCAAGTCCCTTGGGAGCGTTCAATCCTCTTTTTGAGTCCATCCAAGATAATTCTATTGGCCACTTCGGCTTCTCCATTTGATTGTGGGTGAGCGACTGAGGTAAAGCGTAGTTCAATGCCATAGTTTCCACAGTAGTCTATGAAGTCCTTGTTGTTAAGTTGAGTCCCATTATCCGTCACCAGGATTCGGGGTAATACATACCTGCATATAACACTCCCCCAGAAGAACTGTGTTACATTCTTAGTGTCAATCTTGGCCAGGGGCTTGGCTTCTATCCATTTGGTGAAGTAATCAATAGCGACTATGAGAAACTTTCTTTGTGCACTGGCCATAAGAAACGGGCCTAAAATATCCATTCCCCACATGGCAAAGGGGAGTGGAGAGTTAATGGATGTCAGCATCTCAGGAGGCTGCCTAACGACGGGTGTGAACTTCTGGCAGCGGTCACACTTCTTAACGTAAGCTTTAGCATCTCTAAGCATTTCAGGCCAATAGAATCCTAGTCTCATGACTTTATGGGCAAGAGCCCTGCTTCCAAGGTGTTTCCCGCATACACCTTCATGAACTTCCCTTAGGGCTGCTTCAGCCTCTTGGGGTCTTAAACATTTTAAATAGGGTAATACGTACGACGTCTTGTAGAGAATTCCCTCTATAAGGGCATACTTCAAGGCCCTTACTGACAGTTTGCGTGCCTCAATGAGATCAGATGGTGTCTTTCCCATCTCCAAATAAAGCTTGATGGGATCCATCCAATAGGCCCCTAGCTCAATCGAGGCTACCAGTTTAGCGTTAATACTTGGGGTCTTCAAGACTTGGAAATAAACATTGCTGGAACAACTATCATTCTCTGACAATGCAAACTTAGATAAGGCATCAGCCTTCACATTCTTCTCTCTCGGAATATACTCGAAGTGACATTCTTCGAATTACGTGGCTTGAGCTTTAACAATACTCAAATATTTGGCCATAGTTTCCTCTCGGGCCTCAAACTCCCAATTTACTTGAGAGATCACCAACCTTGAATCATCACATACTCTCAACTTGTTCGCCCTCAGGGTTCTGGCCAGACAAAGTCCAACTATCAAAGATTCATACTCTGATTCATTGTTTGTAGTGGGGAAATCCAATTTGATTGCATACTCAACAATGAATCCATCCGGGCTTTGCAAAACCAAGCCAGCACCGCTAGTGCTCGTTTTTGAAGCTCCGTAAAAAAAGAGCAGCCAGTATTCTTTGAGTTCCTCCTCTTTTTTCTTATTCTTTTCAGTTTCTTTGTCTTCATCCTACCCCCCGACTTCTTGGTTGGGAATGGTACACTCAACCACGAAGTCAGCTAGAGCTTGAGCCTTGATGGCTGTTCTTGGCTTGTATCTGATTTTAAACTCTCCAAGCTCAACAGCCCATTTAATTAGCCTCCTATTGGCCTTGGGGCTGTGTAATATGTTTCTCAAAGGCTGGTCTGTCAAGACCTCAATAACATGCACCTGGAAGTAAAGGCGTAGCTTCCTTGAAGCCATTACTAATGCTAGGGCAAACTTCTCGACTTTAGAGTAGTTCAGCTCTGCTCCATGCAAAATCTTACTAACATAATAAATGGGTTTTTGAACCTTTGCTTCTTCCTTCACGAGAATAACGCCAGGGCTGAGCTAGAGATGGCAAGGTTTAGGTACAGTACTTCTCCAAGCTTTGGTTTGGCAAGCAAAGGTGGCTCAACCATATATTTTTTTAACTCTTCAAAAACTGCCTGGATTTCATCGTTCCAGTCGAAATTTTTAACCTTCTTGAGGGCCTTGAAAAATGACAAGCACTTTTCTCCTGACTTGGATATGAAGCGCCCCAAGGCTACTACCCTTCCTATGAGTTTTTGGACATCTCTTACTGTCTTGGGTGACTCCATATCCAAGATTGCTTGAATTTTATCGGGATTGGCCTCAATGCCTCTTTTGGAGACCATCAGGCCTAGAAATTTTCCAGAACCTACACCAAAGGCACATTTGGCCTGGTTTAACATCATCTTGTGGGTTCTCAGAACTTCAAATGCCTCACTCAGGTGCTTGAGATGATCTGCCTTGTCCAAGCTCTTGACTAACATGTCATCAACATAGACCTCCATGGTCTTACCGATGAGGTGCTTGAAGATTTTATTTACAAGCCTTTGATACGTGGCTCCTGCATTCTTAAGTCCAAAAGCCATAACCAGATAACAGAAAACACCAAAGTCAGTAATTAATGATACCTTAGGGACGTCATTGGGGTGCATTTTAATTTGGTTGTAGCCACTGAATCCATCCATGAAGCTAAGCATCTCATGCCCAGCAGTGACGTCTATTAACATGTCTATCCTCGGTAATGGGAAACAGTCCTTGGGACAAGCATCATTTAAGTCGGTGAAGTCTACGCACATTCTCCACTTTCCATTGCTTTTTTTTTTACCATTACCGGGTTAGCTAACCATTCAGGGAATTGAATCTCTTCAATGAATCCAACTTCTAGCAATTTATCTACTTCCTGCTTAATGGCTCCTGTCTTCCAAGGGCGAAACTTCTTTTCTTCTGTTTGACCACTGTCCTTCCAGGATTTACATTTAATTGATGTGTTATAAGATCGGGGTCTATTCCTAGCATGTCAGTTGCTGTCCAAGCGAAAACATCTTTGTTATCTTGCATGAGCTGTATCATCTTTTCTTTCAGGTCTTTGGGGAGCGAAGTCCCTACATAAGTTACCTTCTCAGGGTTTAAAGGGTCCAAAGGAGCAGTCTCCAAGTCTTCTGCGGGCTTACCCCTCCTTTCTTCTTGATCCCTGACATCCATGTCTTCAATAGGGAGGACCTGCCTCCCATTTCCACTAGGCTTCAAGGCAGCTACATAACAACTTCGAGCCATTTTTTGATCTCCTTTCTCATCTCCTACTCAATTCCTAGTCAGGAATTTCAGCTTCAGATAGTATGTAGAGGCTATCGCTTTAAAAGCATGCAGCCCAGTCCTACCAAGGATCGCGTTATAAGTGGTGCTAGCCTTAATAACTAAGAAATTTAGCATTTGAGTAGACTGTCGAGGTTCTTCGCCCATAGTCATGGGTAGTTGTATGATTCCTCCTATCCGGGACTCGACTCCATTGAAGCCATAGATTGGCATGTTGGAGGGGGTCAGCTGTGAATCATTATATCCCATCTTCACAAAGGTTTCATAAAATAGGATATCTACAGACGATCCACCGTCTACCAAGACTCTCTTCACTAGAGAGTTTCCAATGACAGGGGTGATTACCAAGGGATCATCGTGGGGAAACTTCACACCTTCTAAGTTAGAATCATCAAATGACAAAGGGACCTCATCCCTTGCTCTCTTGGGAGGTTCTCCAACGATGCTCATCACCTCCCGGGCATATGCCTTTCTAGAATTCCGAGAGTTACCTGCCGCAGTTGGCCCTCCTGAGATTACGTTGATCACAGACCCTCTGGGTTAATGGTTTCTATTCTTGGGGTCAGTGTCCCTTCATTTGTCGTTGTGACTCTTGTCCTGCCTAGCACCCTCATTGGTGTTTTTTTCTAACTTCCCCCTTCTAATTAGGAACTCAATCTCATCTTTTAACTGACGACAATCATCAGTGTCGTGTCCCACATCCCTGTGGAACCGGCAGTACGCGTTCTTGTTCCTCTTCTCAGGATCAGTCCTTAGTAGCTTCGGCCATCGAAGGTCCTTATCCTTCTCAATTTCCATTAATATTTGGTTACGGGCAGTATTCAACCTTGCATATTCTGTGAACCTGGATCCTCCCTTCTTCTTGGGGTCTTTATCATCATGCTTAGCAAACTTGGCATCGGCAGTATACTCAGCATCACTATGTCGCTTCTTAGAGTAGGGGTCCGGGGCTTGAAACCCTTGGGCTTTCCTCATACTTTCCTCAGCCTTGATATACTTTCCAGCCCTCTCCTGGAGCTCGTTCATACTTTCAGGGGACCTCTTAGCTAATGATCTTCTGAAATTTTCATCAGAAGTCCCTTGCTGTAGAGCTATCATAGCTACCTTCTGGTCTAAATCAGGGACCTTCAAGGAATATAATCTCTCAAGGACTCATTCTTTCCCTGGTGCATGTTCATTAGCGAGGCTGAGCTCTTCTCGTGTGTCTTACTGCTGCTGAATTGTCCGATGAAGGCCCTGCTCAGATCTTTGAACGACCCAACGGAGTTTGGAGGTAGACGACTGAACCACCGTTGAGCCATACCACTCAGGGTTTGGGGAAACGCCCTACACTTAATAGCGTCGTTCACAGGCTGCAATAACAGTGCATTAGAGAATGTGATAACATGATTTGAGGGGTCCCCGGTTCCATCATAGGCCCTAATTGTAGACATCTTCAACTTCCTTGATATCTTTTCATTCATGATACTTTCAGTGAAAGGGGGAGTAGGATCATTAGGATCTCCAAGGGGTAACAGGTCTTGGGGGTAAGCCCTAACATGACTTGCCTTGTTTGCCTCCTAGTCGGTGGTTCGTCTAAATCTATCACATGCGCGTTTTTTATTGACCCTTCAGTACCTTCAATTTTGGGACGTCGTTGCCTGGCTAACGCCCTTTCCAAGTCCTTTCTTAGTCGCTGTGCTTTAGCCTCATGAGCTTGTATCCTCTCTTATAGGTTTCTGGAGTCAGTGTTTTGAGGCCCACTAGGCGGGGTACCCCTTCCTCCAAGAGGCTCCTTGCCAGGTCGCCTCTTTCGAGGATTTATATCCTCGTCAGAAGACTCCTCATCGTCCGTAGAGTAAGGCCCAGAAAAATAACGATCTCTTGGTGGCGGGGTATAGTGGGGCAACAGCCCTTGCTCGTATGGAGGTACGTAGTTTCTCGGGAGCCCATAACGAGGGTCGTGTGTAATGGTAGATGAGACATGCAAAGTAGGGGGAGCAATAAAAGTTGTGCGAAGGGGAGGAATTACCTAGAGTGGAGGAATCAAAGCATGGATGGACACGTCAGGGTTGGAAGGGTGAATAATGACGCTTAAAGGTCTAGCTCGTCAAGTACTTATTTCAGGGTCCTCAATAGAGGTGGCAGGAACAACAATTTCTTGCTCATGCGCGATAGCGTGGGGAACGTCGGTATCAACAGCGGTGTTAGGGATCCTCTCTTCGAGGGTGCTCGCGGTACTTTGTGTTCTTGCCATGGTTGTTATTCGTTTCCCACAGATGGCGCCAAATGTTACGGATTAAAAACAAGGTGTATTTAATGCGCAATCAATACTAAGGTTTGGGGGAGCTTCAAGCTTTAATGGCTGCACTAACGTTTCGTGACTTCCTCAGGTCCTCGTTAACTGCCTACGTATCTCTGTTGTATTTAGAAAATCAAGCCAATAATATAGTTCTAATGTTGAGGGGTTAGGCTCTTTAAATAGGCACATGGAGGCCTTGGAATCAGATTAGAAGTAGGAAACTTGGTGGCCAAGTTTCCTAGTGTCAAAGTTGTCTAAACCTCTTAGGAGTGAGAGTCCTTGTGGGACTCCTCCCATGTTTGGGTTTCTAGATCCTTCTAGGACTAGGGCCTTCAACAGGTTTTTCGGGCCTTAATTAAGCCCTAATTAATTAATCACGAAATTAATTAATAACAGAGGCTTACTGGGCCTATGGCTTCAATAAAACTGCCGGCTGGATTTATAAATCTAATTGATTCTTGGATTACAAATTCAGTTGATCCTAGGACTTATTTTCCTAGTTCGTTTCAAGGTCCCAAGCCTTTGGACCACACCAGGTCTAATTAATGAATCAATAAATGCTATATTTATTATTTCCTTAGGGCTATTTTTACCCACATCAAATGTCTATCTCCAATTTCTCGAATTCTTTGATTAAATCCTCAGTTGAAGTTAGAAGATTTAACCTTTCCTTTCGGCTTAGTGCCTCTGCAACAACATTTGTTTTTCCTGGATGATAGCTGATAATACAATCGTAGTCCTTGATTAACTCTAACCATCGTCGTTGCCTCATATTTAATTTCTTTTGATTAAAGATGTACTTCTAGCTTTTGTGATCTGTAAAGATTTCACATTTCTCCCCATACAGGTAATGTCTCCATATTTTTAGTGCAAATACAATTGCTGCTAACTCCAGATCATGCGTTGGGCCCTTGCAAACAAGTTATTCTGAGAAGTTGGAGAGTCTTCTATAGGACTATTATGAAATAAGGCTTTATCTTCATCCAGCAACAAGTCATTCATGAACAGCATCAGGAATCTCGGATAGTAGACTTGTACATTGTGTTCCCTGCTTTCTGGTTTCCCCATCTTCTTGATTATCTCTTTTAGAATCAACTTTCCAAAATTTATCCTCCGGTTGTGAGCCACAGAAAACCTTATGATTTGTAGTAGAGAAGATATATTGTTGAAGTTGTTCTTTGTAGTGGGTGCAAACACTTTGGCTAGCGTGTCAAAGAAGTAGTCCCACTCGCTTACCAACTTGGTTTTAGACAACCTTACCAAATTGATCTCACCCTGATATAGAATAGTATAGAAAAAATCTAGAATTTCTGGTACAGTGGGTGGATCCAAAAAATTGTCAGTTGGAAAGCCTAAGATCCTGTTCACATCCTCTTCAGTCACCATGTATTCACGTTCTCCTATGGTGAATGAGAATTGAACTCTGTCTTTAGTACTCCTATTCCTAGCAGTGGTGTAGAAAGCCCTAAGCGCTAACACTTGCAACGGGGCGTCCAAAGAGATTGCAGTTCTGACTAGTGAATGTTCATTCATAAATACGATCCATGGTCGAAACCTCTCAACTGAACAATTCACCGGATTAAAAAATCCAACAAAATTTGTTTTGATGATTTCACAATAGCCAGCCATTTTAATTTCTACTATTACAATTATTAAATTACAACTTGCAAATACAATTAAAAATAACAACTACTAGTCCAGAAATCGAAAATTACACTGAAAAATTAAAAACTCTAATTTCTATTGATTCTCAATTCGATTAAAAACAGAAAATTACTACACAACAGTCCTTTTAATCAATATAATCACAATGCTTCGATTTTATCCAATAATATGAACAGTCACTTCAATTTCACTAAAATCGGGCAGAGTTCTGTTACTTTTGATCGATTTTATCAAGTAACAAGCAAGCAAAAGCTTGTAATCACTCAAGAACAAATAACTATAGCAGTTGTTTGAAGAAAATCGAATGAATTTAAAGAAACTGTAGAGTTCTGTTCTTTTAAAAAATCGATTAACTGTGTATGTATCGTGTGTGTGTGTGTGTGTGTGTATCCTGAGTATGACTTATTTATTCAAAATTTTGTCGTAAAATTTATTTTATTCCGAAATTAAAAAGTCAAGGTTAAATTTACTAAATATTTTAAAACGTAGGGTTAAATTTACTATTTATTTTAAAAAAAGTTTCAATTGTACATAGTTCAAAAACATAGGGTTAAATTTACTAATTATTTTAAAAAATGTTTCAATTGTAAATAGTTAAAAAACGTAGGGTTAAATTTACTAAATATATTAAAAGAGGGTTTGAATTGTATATTGTTAATAACACAGGGTTTAAATTACATTTAAGCCTTAATTTAATGAGTAAATTAATTGACTAATTAATAACATAATCATTTATATTTATGTACAATAATAATTTGTAAAATAAACATTTATTTACATACTAATGTTTAAAAAATGCTTTTAAAATTGTATATTGTTAATAACACAGGGTTTAAATTGTAGTGTTCTCTGTCGAACTGTGGAATTTTGATACTAGTCACTTTCTGGGTACTCATCTTAATAAGATTTAAAAATTAAGTGTTTCAAAAAATATTTTAATTTTTGACTAAAAATAATTTTTGATTAAAAATAATTTTTAGTGAAAAAATTATTTCGAATAAAAAATTATTTTGAATTAAAAATAATTTTTGATTTCTGTATGAGTTGCGGAATATTTGGTTTGGATCTGATAATAATAAAAATATCAACCAGCTCTGATACTAATTATTGGACCCTGATATTGTAGAAGGGGGGTTGAATACAATATGTATAAATCGTCACGATATTTAGGATTTAAAAATATTATTTTAAATAACCACGAAATATAAATTTTAATGAAATACTATTCAAGTAGAAGATATAATTTTAACTTGAAAAGTATTACAAAATTTATCTGAGGATTAGAGTTAATAACTGATAAATTAATCTAGAACGAATTCAACATGAATTGTTCGAGTTTAATCAATTATATTCAAACTTGCACAGAAATCTGTGAATATTACAGTGCAGACAAATTTCTGAATTTGAATTGATTTTCTAATACTGAAATAGTGAAGCACGATCCTCATATTTATAGAGGTTGAAAAGGCTTTGTATGACCTTTATCAATATGACTTAATTTAATGAAAATAAGCCTTGTATGACTTTTCAGAAAGCTGGGCATGACTTTTTTTCTCGGTATGACTTATTTTATTAATTAAAAAATCGGTATGACTTTTTAATTAAATAAAAAATCAATTCAGCATGACCTTTTGAACAAAGAAATTCGGTATGACTTATTTCTTTCTCTCGGTATGACTTAGCGTTATATATATATATATATCTCGGTACGACTTTTCTTTTAAGCCATTCGGTATGACTTATTATTAAGTCATATTCGGTATGACTTATTTAAAGGTCATTTGAAATATATATATATATATATAAGTCATATTAATTTATTTCTTTTACAATAAATTAATTCTATTTGAATTAATTAAATAATTTATAAATTAAATTAAATTCAACTTGAATTAATTTAATTAAATAATTAACTTACTTTAATTGTAGAATTAAAAATACTGTAGTGATCTGTTTAATCTGTAGTCAGCTTTGAAATCTTCCCGTTTTTTCTTTGTCTTCTGTTCTTGAAACCTCTTGAACTAAATGAAGAATAAATATTATTTTAGTTGTCACACAAATGTACTGTCTGGTTCATTTGTGTCAAACTAATAAATATTCTCCATTTATTAATACTTTAAGTTGAGGCCTTCTGTCATTCTTCTGCTTCACTGTCTTTGTTCTTCTTCTGGAATCTTCTATAGTAACCACTTGAAATCTTTTATATCTTCGGTATTCTTTAGAAGTACTACCACTTTATTATTTTCACTGACGCTTGAACATATTAATGAACTTCTTCCAGTGTTGAGTAGCAATCCTACAAAATTCTACTGATACTTAGATCCTTTGTGATTAGTTGACTGTCTTCGTCTTGATTCCTGTTAGGTGTTTATTATTTACTTCTCTTTATTAGCTAGAGTTGAGTTGTCATCTAATTATTACAAATAGGCCTAGTCATATGCCTTTCACACATGCAACTAGGTGCACTTTCTCAACAAAGTGCATCTATTGAAATTGGGAGCCAACCCACTCCAATTTGTAAAGAGTTTGCACCATCACAAGAACTCACTCCTGTTGATGATAAAAGTGTAGTTGAAAAAGAGACACATGAGCACATATGAATGTTTATTGAAACTTCCTCATTTTCTCAAGGGGATTTGCCAACACTCATTTCTTCTTAAAACATCTATTTCTCTTCTCAAATTTCTTCTTAACCAATTGTGTCTAGCCAAACACAAAAGGTTGTTGATCACTAGGAATCTAATCCTCTTGGTGAGCCAATTTTAAGTGACTTGGTGCATGACACCTTGCTCACTACCCAGGACATAAATCAAGATGGTGAGGGAATACATGATAGGGTATATCCATATGACACCATCAAAACAATATGGGGGCTAGATTAATACCACCCAATGGTCTCTTTAATGAGCAATTGGAAACCATGTCTTCACAGACATTGGGTAATATGGGGGACCTTCACTCCTTGCCAATGGCATCTCCTAGACAATCTCCAGTCATTTAAATACTGTATCCTAGGGAGAAATCGCCTATCCATCCAGGATCATTGGAATCATCTGAGAAATTAGATGGGGAAATTGAAACTGAGGGGACCACTGTAACAAGTGGCCCTAGCTCTCACTTCTTGTTACAATGACTGAAGCCTGTGCAACATGGCAGTTCTTCAGGACCATCTACTGATGGGTTACTTTCTAAGGAAAAATTAGAAGGGATTTATGGAGATCAGATTGATGGCTTCTATCAAATTGTTCAACAACTCTTGACTGCACACATGTCAAATGAAGATTATGTTGCTATTCTGTTGGAATATGTAAAGGATCATGAGGAGATTAAGGATAAAAATGAGCAAATGGCTGAAGAAGGAGAGGCCAATATGGATGTTTGGTTAGAAAAAAGGCAAACTATGAGCATGGAGGAGATGCTGCAGTGGATGAGGGAGAAATATTTTATTTCTTTTGGATCATGTGAAAGGACCTTCACCCCCTCTACAATCTATGATGCTATCTATTAGGTTGCTAAGGTGCAACTGCAAGCCAATCACTACCTAGCAAGGGGCCTCCAGTCTGAAATTGAAGATCACAGAAGTAAGATGGAGAGTAGAATGAACTCAGTTGATGAAAAGTTCAGGCTTGATGGTATACATGCTCCTAGATCTGAGTCATCCTTGGCAAAGCTACAAATAAAGAAGATTAATGATAAGATGGAGAAGATGGAAAAGGCCTTCAAGGATATGGTTGAAAGGAATGCCAATGTTCAACAGAATCAATAAAGGTCAAACAATATGGTGGAAATTCTCTACAAGAACAGGCATGCTGAAATGCTACCAAAGGATGTCAAGTTGCATAAAATGACTCTTTTTCAGGTGAATCTATATTATCAAACCAAAGAAAAGGCTGAGCAGGCTCAAGCCTCTACAGTTTCCAAATTAACTGAGAAAGTGGAGCAACTGACTGCAGATCAACAAACCATCTCCACTACTGTGAATGAAGTTGTTGTTAGTGTGAGCTCACTCTAAAAGGAAGTCAATTCCTCAATTTCTTCCCAAGGCTACACTCCTCAACAAGTCTCAAACCAACTGGCCAACATTTAGACTCTTCTTTTCATTATTCATGCTTCAAGCCAAGCACCTCAAGTACAAGTCTCTTCTCAAATTAGGCCAACTCACTCTTCCTTTCTACAAAAATAATAAGATATCAACCCTAAGGGAGAGAAGGAAAGAAGGGAAGAGATTCAGGCAGAAAGGCAAAAGGCAGTAATGGAAATTCTCAGAAAAGAGGTGGTGAAGCCCTGTGTATATAAAGAATTCTTACTTGAGTTGAAGAACCTCAAAACACATGTCAAGGGTCATCACTAGGACTAGAAGAAGATTTTGGAGAATGCCATTATATCTGTAAGGGGAGTGAAATATGAGAGGAATGAAAAACTATTCAAAGAACCAGTAGTGCAGATGGAGTCTAGCTACTTCAAGCTATCTATTGGGACATTCCATCAACTCTCATATACTAAATTGGAGTGCATGCACAAGGTAGGTGAAATAGTAACCTATGAAGATGATAAATTAAAGAAATAAGTCATAGGCCCTCTCTTGCCTATCTCACTTCCTGAGGCCTACTGCAATCCAGAGCAAGTCATGAGTCTAATTGATCTACTTGAAAACAAGCCTGGTAAACAGAGAGAAGAAAAAGTGATTTCGTAGAAATTGAAGAAATTCATAAATGATCAAGTGTCAAATTTTGCCAATAAAGAATTGAAGAAGAAGGAGGAGGAGGATCAAGAGAAAGGTCAGGGAAAAAAAGACAACAAACCTGCACCTAGGAGTAATAAGGGTGGAATGAAGGAGGATAAGGAAAAGAAAGATGGAGATGAGAAGAAAAAGAGAAATGAGTCAAACAAGGAGAAGAAATATGAAAGGAAGAAGTCATATAAGCAGCAAATTGTTGGTACTTATTCTAGTGTACCTACCCAAATTCAAGACACTAATATGACTGCAACAATTTATGAAACTGCTAGAATCCCAAAATCCAAATCACCAAAAAGACATCTTGTCAAGGTGACTGCCAATGGAGTGATAAGGAAGGAAATAAAATAAAATCAACTCAAGAATTTGAATCCATGTCAACAGATCAAGGTCAACACTGCCACAAGAATAAAATCAAGAAATCTACTAGTTCATTGCTAGTTAGATGTCCTAAATGAAGAAAATAGCTTATTGTTCTTGACAAATTTCTACCAATTAAGCCTATCCAAGAAGTTGTTGAAGTTGATAAAGTAAAGATCAAATAATGGAAGGCATACAAAATTCAAAAGGTTGTGATAAGGGACAAAAGGATGTTTCTGACCACTGTTGTTGGAGAAGAAAGACCTTTCTACCATAACAACTCAACTTCAACCACTCACGATAGTAAAAGAGTGATCAGTATTTTTGACAAGAAATGCATGGTAGATAAATTAAAAATGGTTGAAGTGGTTGAGTACTTGGCCAGGAAGTACTAAAAGAAAATTGAAAAAGTCAAGTACTTGGAAGAGATGGTGAAAAAGAAGATGAAAGAAGATGAAGAGATAGAGAGCTTTTCTGAAAAACTGAGGAGTCAGGGAAAGTGCAGAGAATTCAAAAATCCTGATAGAGTTGAGTTCAAACTAAGGAATGGAGTAAAAACCAAAATCAGACTCAAGTTCGTCAATGATTATCCTCTACAAACTCTCAAAATTGTTACTGACATGCTGAAAGATGAAATTCTAATTGAAGAAGTAATGGTCAGACAAGAAATTCTCCATGCTATTAAAGCGATCAACTCCAGGGAGGAAAAATAAAAGAAAGCAAGATATGATCAATTCATGCAACAACAACAATAAAGGTAGGCTTGTTATGTTATATTAATTTGTGAAATTGTTTTTCCCAAATTGTGGGAGATTGTTGGACCAAAATAAGCCAACTATATTGTATTTACTTGTTATATTGTAACACTCTAGTACTTCTTGTATTAAATAGTAATTTAGTTTCTTTAATTCTGTACTTTTTGTTAAAAACATATTTTTACTATATCTCCAAATATAAATGAGTGATATCAAGAATAATTATACTGGTAAAATATTCTATGAATCATGCATCAGGAGAATGATGGTCACATCAAATAAGGAGTTTATAGAAGAAATTATTTCTAAGACAAATGATCAATAGAGAAGTCACATTGATAGAAAAGTCAAAAGAGCAAACTGGTAGAGAAGTCTCAAATGCTTAATCGAGAAGTCTAGTTAAACAAATCGAGAAGTTAGCTAAGGAACCAATAGAGAAGTCTGTGAAATGAGTCAATCAAAAAGTTTGTGAAATCAAGTCAATCAAAAATTCTAGACTGATCAAGAAGTCATCAAAAGAAGTATGCAATCGAGAAGTCTTGATATTCGAGAAGTATCAAGTCAAAGTACACAACATGACTTCTCGAAGTGCAATGAAGCTGAGCATCTGAATATTTCAAGCAACTATTTTCAAGGAGATTTGAAGAAGAATAAGACAAGTAATTTGAAGTATTGTCATGATCAGGTCATTCAAACCTATGATGATAATGACAAGTCTATATTGAAGCTTGAAAAGAAAAGAAGACAAAGACAGAAGGAAGAAAGCAGACTGAAAAAGATTGTGAAAGAATTATGTTAGCTAGAAATAAATAGCATTCAAATGCAAAGTATTTCTTGTCTATTTCTAGTTTTAGCATAACTGTCTAGTGAGAGCATGTGCAAATGAGATATGTTTTCTATATAGCATAGAGCACAACTTCACTAGTAAGAGTGTGAAAAATTGTATTCCTTTTTCCTTGTTTTCTTTCCAGAAAAAGAAGCTGAGATTCATACATAGAATCTCAGATTGTAGCAGTTCATTCTAATATACAATTAGATTGAAAGTTAACTTTAAGTGTTCATTTAAATTCTGCATCTCTTAAGTAAACACTGCTAAAGTTAGTAAATCTGTAATATTTTTTATTAGTTCAAAACAAAAAAATCAAAGACCAAGTATAAAGATTTAAGCTATACATTGACCCCCTCTGTATAGTTTCTGCACAACTCATTCCTAACAACTACCACATTTAACACATATTATTCTGGGAGTATTTCTTAATTGAGTTGAGTTATCATCTAATTATTACAAATAGGCCTTATCATATGACTTTCAAATGACACATAATTTCCAAACTTGTATGTGTTCAGATTTGCATAAAATTCTTGAACATACTCAATATAGCATTATTTGGGCATTTCAACAAGAAATGAATTAAACCCTAACTCTGTAAAGAACTTAACATCACCACATTTAAAGAAAGCTTTACCAGATAATGGGCGTCTAAAAATCACCTTCCGATTAGGAAAATCCAAAGTCTGATACCTAGCATCCAGATCCTCAGACATAAACTTCAAACTTCTCTTAACCTTCTTCGATTCAGACCCATCATGTTCGCCTGTATGATTGACACCCGAAACTTCATCACCATTATCAATAATCACGTGATCAATCACATAGTCCTTATCTTCATCGATCAAATTTTACTTGAGCTTGTTTACCTTAAGAACAACCGAAGCAAAAGCCCTAGTCCTTCGTGTACTCTTCATTTTGAAATAGATACCAATAGAGACAATGATAGAGATGGAGAACTTGTTCAAAATGAAATGAAAAACCCTAGATCCAATTTTAGGTTTAGGAGCAATGAGGTTGAACAAACATGAATGATATGTCTCTACAACTCCTCTTTTAAAATATAAAATGAGGGTATTTTGAGTAAAATAAAATTTTGGATATTTTTTTTTAAAACTTGCCAAGCCCTAAAAATATGTAACATTAGACGTGTACAGAATACAAGTAAGTGGGATGTGACGCCCCCAAATCCGGGGTCAAGGATCCAGGCCATCACAGCCCAATTCCACAATAATAATATTCACCTCCTTAACAATTATAATAACTAAACATAACTTCAGTGACCCTGATCCAAATACACAACTCGAGTCATAGTCTCAGGAAATGAATTTAAATTAATGACATTTATTACAAACCAAATTTAAACTTAGGATCTCCTAATACTAATATAAATTCTACATGATGTTATATTAGAAGTAAACATTGTTTCAAGCTTTATTATTATATTGCATATTTTATAATAAGTGTGAGGATTCTAAACTAAAATCCTATCTAACTTATGCCATTTGTAGAAGCCCTGAACCTGACTAGCTCAAGCTCGAATCTTCTCGTTCCTTTACGTAATAGGCAAGGTAGACAAATCATAGTCATCTCTTACTACAAGATATAATGTTTACAAAAAGCAAGAATAAGCCAAAGAATGCTCAGCAAATTATTTATCAGAATATTTATGTGGTTTGCACCAAGGAAAAGGGTGGTAACCATAATTATCCCAACCAGATGTTCAACAGTATAAATATATAACTTGCAATATAAATGAAGATGTGTAGCCAGGTATATCTCGACAATAATTGAATCAGAGTTAACGATACAAGAAGGTACTCACAATAAGTATGTTATTTGAGTTATTGCGGTACAAATAATTTTGGAATGACATTATCGGTAACTTAACATGATGGCATCAGCTATAGTGTTTTATTCATTTAAGAATCACTAAGAAAACAGTTCAAGATACTACGAAAAGAACCAATAAAAGTTCAACAATTTCCATTAACACTATCGGTAACTTAGCACGATGGCATCAGCTACAGAGTTCTATTCATTTAAGAATCACTAAGAAAGCAGTTCAAGATACTGCGAGAAGAACCAATAAAAGTTCAACAATTCCCATTAACACTATCGGTAACTTAACACATTAGTTTTCGTTATATTGTAAGAACAGTGAAAGTTTAACAGTTCTCAATAACGCTATCGGTAACTTGCACCTTGGCTTTCGTTATAGTGTAAGAACGGTGAAAGTTCAATAGTTTCCATTAACACTATCGGTAACTTAGCACCTAGGTTTTTGTTATAGTGTTAATGTCAAATTCCAATTGGAAGAAGGGACTATAATTTGGAGCATTCACCACGCCCTATTGTACACGATAATCAGTCGAATTGTATCATAGAAAATATGTAACTTTCTATACTAGTAGAAGGATGATCCGCAACAGGTCATCACCCCAGGCAACACATGGGCCTTTAAATGATGGACCGTGCGTCACTCGTCCCCTTACGCTATGATGGACTATGCCGCACAAAAGCCTCTTACACTTAAATCTCCAGTCCCTTTGAGTATATGAAATCAATGAGTTTGGAAGAAAAATTTAACCCAGCATTCCAGAATAACAACAATTCTTTCTAAGATTTTAACATCAGATAATGGATTTACTTCCGGAATTATGTCGAAGTACTCTCGTGGGCATGTGGGTTGACTCTCAGTCAACTAATCAATAAGATAAAGGTAATTGTATCAATAAGACTCAAGAACACGACCGGGGAGTCACTATAAAGGAATAAAATAATCCCAATAAAAAATATTTAATTGGTTAAGATACTAGTCCCTAAATGCACAAGTATATATGGGAAGAATGTCAAAGTGGTTTATTCATTCCCTAATGTGGAGTTGTTAACTTAAAAATAATTGTGAAAAGTTTGAATCATAATTCAGTAATTATTATCTTATTGAAAATAATTAATCAAATAATATTTGATTAATAATTAAGAGACCTCGAATAATCCTCGAATAATATTAAAAGGACTTAGAAAGAAATGATTGAAATATTTAATTAGGATTTAATCAAGATTATTTAATATATAAATTTTTTAAATGAGATGAAATATTTAAATAATATTTAATCAATATTAAATAATATTTAAATAAATCAAAATGAACTGAAAGTATTTAATCAATATTTAAATAGTTATTCAAATAATTCTTAGGGATATTAATTAATATATAAATAATCCATATTTATTATCAATGAATAACAAAATATATTCTAAGGAAAGATCCTTGAATAATATCGACTAAAGTCGAGAAAGTAATAGACTACTTCCGGCCAATTATCAAGTACATCGAAGGACGTAACCCGATACACAGTTCAGCTTTCCTTATCTACTAATATGCGTACTCTAACTTTTCAAGAAGTTCAGAGTCGCGAAAGAACTAAGTAGTAAGGGGGTACAAGCAGTTTGGATTGATATAATAATATTCATATACCACAAAGTTTTATAAACATGACTTGTTATAAAGTCAAGAAGTCAAGATGTCAATGAGTCAAGATACTTGCTATAAAATATTCTGTAATAGAATTTCAAGAATAGAATTAGAAAACTTTCCTGGTGTCCATCATGCATTTCCAAAGTTTCGCTCGTAATCTAGAAGTTCTATCAATAGATATAAGAATTTTGATTAGTCTCTCTACCTGAGTTAACTACTTTAACTGTACAAATCATAACCATTTTTTATTAAGTACTAATATTTGTTTCGCGATTACTAAACCTCTTGATTTAGTTATGCTAAGACCTCGATACTAGTCGACAACCTATATCGAGTAAATTTATGACCATTAGGATTTGTACTTAGTCGCTTTACTAATACTTATTTTACCCGACATTTCACCTCTTCGGGCCTACTTTAGTTATTCGTAAAACTATCTTGTCAATAGTTTTTGATCAAGTTCTTTACCCCCAACATGTAGTCATGATACTCAACAATGTTTTTATTTTTTGATGGACTCGAGACAAGTCATCTATCTTGCTCGAAATCGCCTATCAAATTGGTTGCTTAACTTTATCCTTATGCACATTCACTCCAACACCCTATTTTATAGCATATTTAATAAATTGGAAATTAATCCTTCTGCTACAAACCTTTTCTGAGATTTTCTATAAACTATGATCAATCTCCCATAAGAGTTTCCAGTTTTATTAAGCAACCTAGATATGTCAATGATTGCCTCAAAGTTAGACAAAATACATAAATTTCTACTCTACGCTACCAGAATCAAACATTTTTTAGTAAATCAGGTTTTGATCATTTTAATCCAAAACCTTTCCCCAAATGATCCAGATGTCCCTAGTATTTTAAATAAAATTTTCAGATTTTATGGAGTAGCCTATCTAGGGTGATCATAGCCTCAAAGTTCGGTGAAAACAGATTTTTAAGTTTCTGCGTTACCGTTACCAAATCATCCATAACTTTTGACTCGTAACTCCGAATGACATGAAATTAGCGCGTAAAAGATATAGAGACAATATACAATCTAACCATATTAGCCAAATGCCCAGCACAATAACATAACACTCCCAGATTTTCTGGACAGTTACAGCAGAATGAAAATGGGCATTACGACATTTGTAACTTCAACGTTTTCCATTTCTATACTACTTCAATCCAACCAACAAACAATCTCAAACTCCTCATTCAACCATATACTACATCATACATCAACTTTAAGGTATTTAAACTAACCAAGCTTATGAAATAAGATCTCAAAATCAAATTAATAAATCATGCATTTCTAGTACTAACCAAACTTAACATAATCATATCAAGTTGAAGGATAAACCTTATATGTTCTCTTGCACTAAAACCACAATATCTCAATGATTGTTAATTGAAATGACACAATTCTTCCTTCAGGATCATTCTGGATTCCCTATGATTTTATATAAAAGTTTCAGATTTTATTAATCTCCCTAGATAATCCAATCATTACCTTAAAGTTCAACAAAAACAGTTCTCTTACTTTCTATGCTACCTTCAGTAAATCGGCCATAACTTTTTACTCATAACGCCGAATGGTATAAAATTAGCGCATAAATGATATAGAGACTATTTACCATCTTTCACCCATATGCCCAGAACAGAGAATGAATCCTCCCAGATTTTTTGGACATTTTCTGCAGAATGGGATATGGGCATGGTAACGGCTTAAACTTTAGCATTTTGTATTTTTATCCTACACCAAAATTAATATCAATCAATCCCAAACCCACAATCCACCTTATACTACCTACACTCAGTCAAATCCTCCATTAAAATTCAATAAAGTTCATAACCCATCCTCAAAACTCATTCAACAATTCATATTTATAGTAAAAACAACTAAGCAAAACATAGACTAAACATATACACTTCAATCTCTAATTATAAAGCAAAAATTTATGAAAATCACTATTCATCATCATCTTCAAGTTGTAAAAAGAGTAATCTAGATATGGTGGGTGCTTGAGATGTTATCTTGATTTAAATGGGCTTGATTCCTTCTTTCTTTTAAGCTATTATACTCCAAGAATGATCATGGTTTGCTAGCACTTCTTCCTCCTTATTTCTTTTTAGCCGATGGTTTCCATGTGGAGAGAAAGTAATGCTTTGCATTTTGTGTTATGTGATAAAGTGTTAAATTTAGTTTGGTTTTTTTATCCTTAAGTCAATGTTTTAGTCTCCTTTGACTAAGTCAAGTGTGCTAGCTTCCTTGACACACCAAAATAATGCAAGCATTTCCATTTCTTTTAGTTTATGTAATAAAAAAAATTGTCTCATTAATTATTATTCCTTAAACTATGTTCTATTTATTTGAAAGGGTCTGGGTGCGATTCGTCGGATAAAATTTACTAAGAAAATACTACGTATATTACGTATACTAACTTAAAAATACGAATCCATAAAATATTTTCAAGTTATGAATCTCTGAATTCTGATGAGATTTACATACACTTAATTATCTCGCTCGTAATAAATCAAATAAAATTGTTTTTTCATAAAATGAAAAATTTTATCTAAAAATTTTAATAATACCAAGTGTCAGAAATACGGGTTATTACAGTCTCCCCTCCTTAAAAGGATTCCATCATCGGAATTTAAATGCGAACAACTGAGGTTACTATTCTCGCACCTCGTTTTCTAGTTCCTATGTTGAGTCTTTAACCTACTCGGTTTCATACAACAATCTCATTAGCATTATTGCTTCACTTCTCAACACTTTCTCTATTTAGTCGATGATCTCTATAAGTTCGTACTCTAACACATGCCTAACTTCCGTGCTATAATTTCCTAATACTGACGTATGAAACACATGATGGATTCATTAAAATTGGGAAAGAGCGCCACTTCATATACACCTTCTTAATATACTTCGAGACCTTGAAAGATTCAATACTCCTCGAGCTTAACTTCTCTTTCTTAGCAAATCTTGTTACTTCTTTCCATGATAATATTTTTAGTAATACAAAGTCTCCCACTTCATATTCTCTACCTTTTTGACTTGATCATCATACTCGCGTTGTCTATCTTGAGTTATCATTAATTGATTTCAAATATTATGACTTGTATTCTACACCTGTTGAACCGATTCTTGTCTCCCGTTATCTATCATTCATTGAATCCTCCTTAACACAAGGTAGATCGATATTTTTCATCCATACAAAATTTGTATAGCGGCATGCCTATATCTGAGTGGTAACTAATGTCATGTGAAAGCTCTATCAGTGGTAAGTAATTACCCCAACTCCTTTTGAAATCCAAGGCACAAACTTTCAATGAAAGAAAACTTTCTACATGACTTTAATCAAGACCTTTTTAATGAATATCATTGTGATAAAATGATCAGGGTGATTTGTAGATTAATAAACTCATTTTAAAATGTATATTAGAGGTAAGAAAGAAAGTAATTTGGATATGACTGAGAATAACCATATTTGTACTTAAGATGGCCAGTCTTTTGTACTTTTTAGCTTACAATACATAATTGAGTGGTTTCCCGCCAGACTTTTGTCACACAGACAAGAAGTGACACCATATGCATTTTCTATCTCAATCGGATGACAAATTTTTAATAATCAGAAGAAGGGAACAATTTTGAAAAACAAATCTAGTGAGCTTTCCTTCCTAAATGTGTAAGGAATTTAAATATAAAACAAGTTCATGCTTATCTAAGAATCAATTGATAAAATCTGAAACCTATTATCTTTAATTCTATTCATTCTGAGTGAATATATCCTTAAGACTATTATAGTCTTTGTAAATTCTACACTTCTATCCATTCAAACACTATGGCTATCAACTCCAATTCATGGGTATGATACCTTAATTCATATTTCTTCAGTTACTTATACACATATAAAAGTATTCCTATTATGTTGCTTCCGCACACCATCAATTCCTCAAAAAGACATGTCATTATTAATTACAAGATTTACCTTTTATCATCTGATAGCCGTAACAACGGGGCAGTTACTCATCTATTCTTTACTTTCCTTAAAACTTCCTTCCCCAATTACTACATGTCCCAAATTTTCAACTCATTTTACCATAACTCATACTTAGAGAATTTGGCATCTAATCTCTTTTCTCTTAATATTTCCAAGGCTATATACATTTTTCCTTCATGTTATTCCTTAATCTTTGGGCAGATCAAAATATCCCCTATGAAGACTATGACAAATTGTCCAATTATTTCTCAACATTCCAATGAAATCCTTAAAAGGTACAAATGCATTTATTAATACAACTTTCCTCATCAAAGACTCATAATATCCTTGTCACGTACTAAACGCCATCATTGGCATACTATCAAGGTAAATATTTAGTTGGTGATAACATATCCTTAATATATCTTCAAAAGTAGACTAATATCTTTAAGTGGTCGAATTTTCTGTGTATCCATGATATAGGTATCCAATATTGATTGTTAACTTAATCAATTCTCAGTAACATATGTACAATCTCATGCCGCTATCATTTTCCTTAACAAACAAAACATGTGCACTTCATAGTGACACTTTCAATCTTATGATACCTTTATATAACAGTTTTTATAATTGAGTGACTAACTCTTTTATGTTGACATGTGCCATCTTCTAAGATGCCTCTAATGCTGATGTTGTGCATAATAATAGATCAATGGCGAATGATATAATCTCTAATGGGTGGTAACCTCAAAATATCGCTAAGGGTTACATCCTCCAATTCTTTAACTACTGCGTACTTCTCCTTATTGAATATTTCTTTTTTCGTATCCATTATGGGTGCCCCATAACTTAACATCCAAAGCGTAATATATTTTTAACTCGAATCATAATTTAAATCTTCTCAGTCTCTCTCTGTCTTCAAATCTCAACTTTATCCAATATCGAGTAATTTTAACTTCACTATTTTATTGTTAGAATTAGTTTGAACATCCTTATTTGGACAATCGTCCATTCTTAACACCATATCAATTCTTCAATCTGGAAGGGACTTAAATCTATGTCAAACTGGTGCACTAGTCAATCTTGATACCATATTATGTTTCCTTTATTCTCCATATTTAAAACATGTTATCCCTTCTTTTAGGGCAATAATTATCGTAACATCTGGACTTTATAATTATAGCTTCTTGCTGTCCATTTTCTATTTTCTCCAATATCTGTCTCGTTGTCTAGTAAGTGAGGTCTTGATTGACTTGGGTGAACCATAATTTCTATATGCCAACACATTCATATTCCTTTATCCACTATTCTTATAGAAGTAGAGCTCCAGTTCCTTATTAAAAGTTCATGGTATTTCTATATATGTAGCTCCTCAAATTCCCTTTTCTTTCATCCCTTTCTTTTTCAGCCACTTCATCTCCAAATTCTATCATACTCAGTTGTTTTCAATACGGTGACTATATTATGAATTCACTACCTTTGGGACAATCTTGACAATTCATGTAGACTTCGATTCATAATCTAACACAGTCTTGTTTCAGTTCCAAAACTTCAACTACATATAATTCCAGATATTTAGGAAAGTGTTAGAAATATATTCATTTGATGATGTACAAAATGCTAGAACAAGGTCTAGCTTAGTTTATCTGTAATAAGTCTTTCTAGTCTCTGAAATGTATAATCAGAGTCTAGATAGTCAACATTCAAGTTATTTGTACTTAGAAGAATTTTTGAAAGAAAAAGAAACCAGAGTCTGCATGAAGATCAGAGTCTGGAAGGTGATCGGAGTCTATAGACTATCAGAGTCTATGATCTATCAGAGTCTACATATAATCAGAGTCTGAAGATCATCAGAGTTTGAAGGTTTCAGAGTCTATACAGTTAAAGTTAAATTTGGAAGAAGATCACAGGAATGAGTCTTCGAAGATCAAGATAAATATATTGCAGATATGTTATGGGAAAGAAAGAGAATTCTAGAAGGAAACTGTCAACTAATAATTAGGAATTATATTCCTATTGTAATTTATCTTTCTGTTATTAGTTGATAGGTAGCTCTCTATATAAACTCTATGTAACCTAATTATAAAAGTGTGGAAGTCGAAGCATAATTTGTCTGAGTGATATTTTTATGAGAGCATAGAGATAGAGCGAGTTACTGTGATAAACACAGAGAAGCTGCTAGGGTTTTTGTACACCCTAGGAGAGTTTTGTATTTACAAATCAATAATACAAACAGTATTTATTCATATCTTTGTGTTTGAGTTTTGTTTTTAATTTGGTTTTAAATCAGGCATAAAAGGAACACAAGTATTGAAAATGGTATTGTGACACTTCACTATGTTCTAACTGACAAACAGATTGCAGACATTTTGACAACACCACTTGATGAGTCTACCTTTCTTAGACTGGTAGGTGAATTAGGTATGTTAAACATGTAAGTGATTACAAATTACAAGAAGCAAGCGATGTACTTTAATTATAGCTCCTGTTTTGTCAAACTATAATTTGTTAATGCAAATTTGTAGACTTTGAAAAATAATTATCGTCTAGACTCCGAAACGGTTCAAGTTCGCGCCTGAAGACTCTGATTGTGTCTAAGCTGTTCAAATGACTTGAAATAGGCGGTAACAGTTGTTTTTGACTAGAGATAGACTGTAGACTCGTGCGTATTGTATGCAACTTGAGCAAAATAGAATTTTTCATACATTTTACTCACTTGTTTATTGCTATTTTTTTCTAAGGCAGAATTATTCACAGAGCTTTTTACGAACCCTAGTTAATTTTCTAAATCTTTTTCATCACTTTCAACTCGACATCTTCAATGGATGCAATTTCTACTGTCATGAGGGGACCCAAAGCGATTGCATTTACTTTTGGGGATTTTGATTTCATGACCACAAATCATGTTACTGCTCTTGGCGACAAGAAAGGAATAGATGCTGACTACTTCCCAATGATGGACTTCATGGAGCAATCTGAGCTCAGTTACATTCTGAAGGCATCCCCAGTGATTCATATGGATGCTGTATCCAAAGCATGGAGTTCTGCACAGGTAGTTGATCCTTCTCAGGATCAACCAGGTAAAATAATGTTCACCTTTGGCTCCACTACTTTTGATGTTACTGCTGATGTGCTTAATTCAGTTTTTAAATTGTCTGTGAAAACACCTTTTGATGAAACTATATCTGATGATGACATTAAAAGCATGTTTAAGGCAATAGGTTATTCTGCTAGCTTAGATAACATGAGCAAGATAACTAGGCCTTACTTAAGAAAAGAATGTTCATTTTTCTTTGATCAAATTGTTAAGTGTTTCACTGGTAAATGTAGTGGTTTTGATGCTATTACTGCTATTACTTATCAAATTGGTTACAGTCTCCTATTTGATAGAGTAATCAACATTGGTGATATGTTGTTCACTCAAATGGGAGCAAAATTAAATAATGTGCATGAGAGGAGGAAGAAAGTCTACTATAATAGATTTCTTATGATTCTCCTTAACCACTTCATTCCTGACATGTCAACCAAGTTGGCAGATGATTGTTGTATGCAGGCATACAAACAACAAAGAAGGATATTCTCTGACATCAAAAGAATTGATGACAAGAAGAAGATTCTACCTGCCATGACTTATACACAGGTAATGCAGGTAAAACTCTCAACCTACAAACCTTCTTTCTACAATGCTTCATTTTTTGGTGGTGAAATGGTGCAGGATCAAGTAATGGAGAGTCCCCCTGCACCTACCCCAGTCACCCAATCCCCTTCCATTACACAATCTTCCAAACCAAAATCCAAAAAGAAACCAACCTCTGGTGTCTCTCAACAGGCACCAGTTGTAAAGAGGAGAAAATTGATTCAATCTAGGCTTATAGATGAGCATGGTGATGAGGAGCTCAACCCTCTAGAGAAACAAGTTGTTGAAGGTCTTTTTTTGCTAAAAGAAGGACATGAAACACTTGATTCTAACCCTCAAGCCAAGTCTGTAGACTCTCCAAAGGCTACAGACTCTGACAAACTTAGGAATGCACCTCAGGATTCTCAAATTGAATCTCCGGAGAAATCTTTTGCTCAGAAGTACAGAAGGTTGAGGAAGACTTATTCTGCACACACACACAAGCCTACTACTATTACTAACCCTGTTTTGCAGGAAACAGATGCTCCCAAGGCTCCTACAGGGACAGACTCTGAAAGCAAGAAATTACCTGAAGCAGAGTCTAATGTTGAGTCAGAGTCTAGACTGCCTTTAGACTCTGATCATGAGACATTTTGGGAAGTAATGTCATTGGATGCAGCCTCAAGTCTAATTGATGAAATCATTACTCCAAGTGATGAGGTACTGCTATTCTTATATCCTTTGGTGGAATCAGTTGAAGATCCAGAGCAACATCAGACTACATCTCAAGTCTTGGATTTTCTTTCAACCTATGAAGCCCTAAGGAAAAGAATAGAACAGGAGCTACAAATGTCTACACAAGATGTGGTCAAATCTCTATACAGCTACCTATTCAACTCTTCATTCCAAGAAAAAGCAGCTGGGCTCATAGAAGGCAGGACAACTGAAGTTCTCAAAGCACTAGGTGTGCCAGACTCTGAAAAGCAAATCACAAAGAAGCCTAAAAAGCTTAGGATCTACAAAAGGAGAGAATCAGAGTCTGTTGCTGAGTTGGAGACTGAGATTGAGCAACCAGTTTTTGACTATGAAGTAATTTGGGATCAAGGGATTACCTACAGGATAACTATTGATTGGATTTCTACTATTCATCCTCTTTCAAGGAAGGTGGTTGATTTTCTTGTCCAAAATGTAGGAAAGGTGGCCAACAAATACATCTATCCAGCCTATGAAAGTAGATTGGATCAACTCAAGGGCTCATATTATCAGAAGCTTGCAAGGGAACTGCAGGATTCCTTTCACATTACTTTTGCCCAGGCCATCAATGCACTCCATGCTAGGATCTTTCTCAATGGACACTTGGATGCATTAACTTTGGTAGAACCACAAGAGGTAGCAGGTGATGCAAGGCAGTTGGAGGTTGGGACTAGTGCACTAGTGGTAACTAGTGATAAAGATGCTCAGTGTGCCTCACCCACACAATAACCACCTAGTCAGAAGTTGGGTGATAGTGGGGCAGGGGAGTATGCTGTAAGGCCATCCTTGACAACTCACCAAGGAGCTGATGAGAACCCCAGTGATATGGGAGGACAGACTCTGATGGATGCTCATGAAGAAATTTTCCAATCTATTCTATCAGAGTCTATCCACCTTGAGAGGGAGTCTCATGCACAAACAGTCAAAGATGGTAACACTCAGACTCTGGCTTCTAATGAAGTCATACTGAAGCAGTCAGAGTCTAGAGTCGACCCTGAGACTGGAATACTGGAGCCAACAGACTCTGAAAAGAAAGAAGATGCTTGTAAGGGTTCAGAATTTGTTGTTGCTCACCCCTTGGTGGAAACCTCTAGCCTTCAGACATATGAAGGGGTTCCCCTCCATCAAGGTGGTTCAGGTATTGAAGCACAATTATTATCTCTCAACCCCTCTTCTTTAGGATTATTGAGTGCACCCTCCACAATGAGTGAAAAAATATCTGAGAGGTTGGCACTGGTCCAGGCAAAAGGAAAGGTAGAAAAGGCTGTAGAGAGCCTGAGTGAGATTGAGAAAGTGGGTGTCCAACCCCATTGTGAGAATGAGAGATTAGGGTATCCTGAACCTAACTTTACTTATTAGGATCAAGATTTTCCAAAGAGTTGGTCCAATGAGTTGAAGCAGGGGATGGATGAAATGTCACTTTTATTAATTATGCAGATTGGCAAAAAGGAGGAGGCTCTTGCTGCTCAAAAGTCATTTACACAGAGACCACAACTTCATCTGGTGGATTCTCTAGCAAGGAGAGCAGATAGTGTCATGGAGGCTTTGGTAGATCACCCTGTCATTTTACCTGAGGCTGCAAAATTGAAGTCATAATAACCACTTTTGATCATGCCTATAAGGGCTAAACTTCCAGAGTCTACAGTCTCTGATCACTCTCAGGAGGAGTCAGGGTCTATAGTCCCGTTTGCAGTTTCAGAGTCTACACCACCACCAGAGTCTACACCTCCAATTACAAAGCTTGAGCCTGTTGCTGAGGAGTGCACTTCTGAAGATGATGATGAAGTTCACCCTTCTTTTATCTATTTTGATCAGGTGTTTCCTCAGAATTGGGAGTCTGCCCAGAATAGAGGCTTCACTGATAAGGATTCTTTTGCATGTGTTCTGGCTATTCATTAGTCTGAGAGACTGACAGCTTTTCAGAAAAAATCTTATCTCCAGGAACATGGTCACTACCCTGGTGAAGAGGATCAAGCTCTGGATGAAGATGTTAAAGCTGAGACAGCGAATGTTGCTAAGCTGTTGGCTACTGTGGTCACAGATATTTCTCATATTCAAACCAAACTCACTGGTGTTGATAATGCTACTTCTCTGCTCAGTACCAGATTTGACAGAATTCACTCCCTTCAATTATCCAAAGAGGTTGCTTTCAAGGATGCTATTGCTTCTATCACTACCACTCAAGCCACTCTCCAGACTACTATCTCTGATTTGACCTCCAAGGTTGATTCGGTCATTGCAACACAAGCCAATATCTCCACAGTTCTTGAACAGATTCTTTTGGCTGTCACCAGTAATGATGATGTCAACAAGGGGGAGAAGAAAGGTGAATCCTCCAGGAGAAATAAGGATGATGGTTGCAAAGATAAATCAAAGGGAGTTAAAAGGAGGAGAGATGGTGATGATAATGAAATTGGTGATAGTTCTCATGGTCCTAGGGGTCTTGATGATGTGCAACAAAAGCAAAAGCAATCTGGAGTAGTAAAAACTCAAACACATCAGTCAGGGACTAGACATGAGAAATTAGAGTCTAAGTCAGACTTTGATAAGCAAAGAAAGAAGTCAGACTCTGATCAAACTCAAGAACCTTCATACTGGAAGTGCAATCAGTCAAATCTGCAACTTAGAGCTAAAAAGAAGACAGGTCTTGGAGGTTTTGAAGAATCTGACATTGACAGAACATCCACTCTAACCAGAGATCCTCAATCCTTGACAGATAGGCAGTTTGAGAAGATCACACAGAAGCATCTAAACAAAGTGGTGTATGCTCAAATTGTTTATAATGTTTTTAAAAGAAAGATACAAGGACAAAGAGGCACATAAAAGGTGAAGAATGAGATGCTGGTATATTTCTTAGAAAGTGGAAGTGTAAGATGGATTAGACGATCAAACTTTATCTTTTTCAAACAGGCTGAGAAATTACAGTACATTAGATTTCTCTTACAGATTGCATATGAAGTAAATAAGAGTAAAGAGGCTATCACTCACAAATGGTTCAAAGAGATTGATAGAAAGCTGACTTTGCACAGACAGGAAAATCGACAAATGGGCAAATTTTCTTTAAAATATGTTGATACTGAGGGAAATGATCAAGTCATGTCATTAGAAGAAAAACAGATTAAATTTCAAGAAGGTGTGGGTCATTACTTTGGGTTTCAGCCTATAAGTGGGAAAGTTAGTGTTCTAATGTTGAAGGACTTAAAAGATCAAGAAAGCAATGCAAATGATCTGAGAGCAGCTTACTATCAAATAAAATGCTCAAGTAAAGAAATGAAGAAGTTGAAGAAATTTGTTGGTGAAGCTCTGGCAATTGTGGAGGAAAATATGTTGAATTCATTTTTGAAGAACAATCCAGCCTTTGAGAAGATTAAATGAGAAGTAATTCTTTTTCCTTTAAAATTCTTTTATAACTGTTCTAGATTGATAGTTTTATTCTTTAGTTTTGACATCATCAAACCTGGATTTATGCTTACATTTTATAAAGCATAAATAGGGGAGATTGTTAGGAATATATTCATTTGATGATGTACAAAATGCTAGAACAGGGTCTAGCTTAGTTTATTTGTAATAAGTCTTTCTAGTCTCTGAAATGTATAATCAGAGTCTAGATAGTCAACATTCATGTTACTTGTACTTAGAAGAATTTCTATAGAAAGTGAAACCAGAGTCTGCATGAAGATCAGAGTCTGGAAGGTAATCAGAATCTATAGACTATCAGAGTCTATGATCTATCAGAGTCTACATATAATCAGAATCTGAAGATCATCAGAGTCTGAAGGTTTCAGAGTCTATATAGTTAAAGTTAAATTTAGAAGAAGATCACAGGAATGGAAAGTCTTCGAAGATCAAGATAAATATATTACAGATATGTTATGGGAAAGAAAGAGAATTCTAGAAGGAAACTGTCAACTAATAATTAGGAATTATATTCCTATTGTAATTTATCTTTCTATTATTAGTTGATAGGTAGCTCTCTATATAAACTCTATGTAACCTAATTGTAAAAGTGTGGAAGTCGAAGCATAATTTGTCTGAGTGATATTTTTGTGAGAGCATAGAGATAGAGAGAGTTGCTGTGATAAACACAGAGAAGCTGCTAGGGTTTGTGTACACCCTAGGAGAGTTTTGTATTTACAAATCAATAATACAAACAGTACTTATTCATATCTTTGTGTTTGAGTTTTGTTTTTAATTTGGTTTTAAATCAAGCATAAAAGGAACACAAGTATTCAACCCCCCCTTCTATTTGTACAACTGGGAAAACAGAAAGTATTCAAGTGGTACAAAAGATAATTCATATAACAAACAGTCTCATTTGGAGAAGGATAGAAGTAATCTCGTTGAACAGATCAGTAGGTAGGTTTGATTATAAGCGATTATTCTTCCACTAGTTCTGGAGTAGACTCAGCTCCAGGTTATTCTTTTCCCGAGCTTCAACTTCACTATGAATCTGAATCAATTGGATATCATTGTGGGGTTTCTGGTGGTAAAACAAATGACTAAATTAAAATCCTTGAATTTATAATAAAAGATTTGTTTAAACTCTTTGTTTCAAGCTCACTGGCATCCTACTAAACTTTTAGGGTCAGAAAAATCTCACATTTTCAGAATGCTTGAAGTCATTCTAAATCTATTTTTAAATAATCAAGTCTGAAGATTTTGACTTCTTTTAAATCACCACTTAAAAATCATTTGTTGTCCCACTAGTTATAGAGAAGAATGGTTTCCTTTCATGGTGCCATATTCATGTTATAGTAAGAAATAGATAGTTTATATGGTAAGGTGAAGCAATCAAATAGGTATAAGAATAGGTCGACGAACATCATATACGACTATCGTCTGGTGCTTCCAATAGTCATCTTCTAAAACCTGTGGCCTACACGATATTTAGTATAATGCCAAAAGGATGAATATTCTATCCATTATATATAGTCTCAATCAAACCGCACTTATGGATCTATAATTGGGTCATAGGACTTTTTCCCGAACCTCTTATCTCAACTCAAACCATTTTATCATCAATGACTACTCAGACCACTCTCTGGTCCAGAATTTCACTTTTTGAAAGAAGGAGCTTCGTACAAGCACTTATGCAATAGCTCATCTATACTGGTTAACCTAACCATTATATTTGCAATGTGGCGGTCATATCTACCCCCAACGGCTTACTTTAATCCAAAATCCTTAATATACTCAAAAACTACATCAACTATGTATTTTAACTCTTTGTTGTGACTCTACATTGTATGCATACCATATATCATCTAAATTGATCAGCCGAGTGTGAGTGTTGAGGGCCGAGAAAAAATAGTAACAGTGAGCGGTGAGACACCCCGTGACAAAATAAACACCCTACACAATTCACACACATCGTATAACCAAATAATTCTAAATCGGGAGGCCCAAGGCACTGAAATTCATTATTCCTTACGAAAGATCTTGGAAGTACAAGAGCAGTAGAGGAAGAAATGAAAGAACTTAAAGATTTGGTACAATAGTTGCTGACCCCATCAACTTTTACAGCTCAGAAAACCTTGGACGAAAGGGAGGATAACCCAACTGAGGGGGAGAGAAAAGAGCAAGAAAAAGTTGGAGATGAAATGATAATGGAATATACAGCTCAGGGGGAGATGGATATCTTTTACAGGCCTGGAGCAAGGCAATTGGAGGAAGGTGAAATATTTGAACTATATGTACCGATGGATATTCCTACTGAGAATGAGATAGAGGAGACTGTAAAGGATGCAGGTATTGATGTTGAGGAGGAATTTACCGAGGAGTATGCATTTGATAATGACTGTCTTCTAGTTGGTGTGAATGAGGTTGTTACTCAAGATGTATCTCAAACTCAGGAATTGATGAAAGAAAGTGGAAAAGAGTTCAACGTAATAGAAAGAAGAAACAGAATCAAGGACATTGAATCCAAAGTTGGTCCTGAATGGGATGAAGCAAGGAGTCTGCTGGAAAAGAAAGAGTTATCTCTTAGCAAGAAGAAAGACAGAGAAGTCCTTGACCTGTTCAGAGATATAAGGGAGAAATTTCAAGATGTTCCTGAATTCTATGTTGCTTTATCAAAAAAGATTACAAGTGTGTCAGTAAGTGCATTGAAATCCGGTTGGAAGATGTATATCAACACAAAGACACTGGGATCAAGAGTCTTGTCGACAAAGAGCTTCGAAAAAATTAATATAGTGGAGTTGTATGTGCTGAAAAGGAAAGTCATCTTTGGGGGACATAAGGCGAATGAGATACTGAGAGATCGAATTGAAAAGAAGATTATTAAGATCGGTGTAGAAGCATTTGAGAAGCCTCTGGTGGTCAAGTACTATAAAGCAACAATTCTACACAATCTAACGTTGTCAGATGAAGGTCTGGAATCAAGTCAAGTGATGTTCATGCAGTATATAGAGGGAAGACTCAGAAGCAAGAAGAACAGAATTGAAGAAGATCTTAAGGCTGCTGAGTTGATCTATGCATTCAGGTTGAACAAAGTTATTAAAACGTCAAGAAGATATCTAGTAGAAATAACCAGATACTATCAGGATCCAGTATATGTTAGAAAGGAGGATGGCACTGAAGAACTTGAAATTATTAAGGATTCTGAACCTTGCATCCAAACCAAACCAAATGGAACAAAGTACTTCTTGTACAAGAAAGATGGAGTGGAGAAGAGAAACAAACTGTCAAAGTTGAAAAGGAACAATTCTGACATCATCATAAAAGTCTATTCTAAGGTAAAGAGATCTACTGTCAAATCAGATAAGAAGGCTTTGAGGATAATTCAAGATGTCCTGGTGGAGAAATTGGCAGAAGAGTTTATGCATGACACTACCATAGTGAAAGGATTTCCTAAAAGAATAATAGTGTTCGTGTTTTCTAAAAGACAATCTCTAGACTTCGAGTCTATTTCAAAGACAAATTCAACTGCATTTCTTAGAGAATTTTAAAAAAGTTAGAAGATCCACCTCCTGTCAACACTCTTGAAGTTGAAGCGAAGGATTTGGTAAAGGCAAGATTGGATGAAAAGGAAGTAGAGCTAAGGCAATATTGCTCTGAGACAAGATCAAAGAAGAAGCACGATACGAGACAAGCAAGCAGTAAATCATAGAATTTTATGTTCAGACTAGAGGAACAAACTTCTCTTGAACTTGTAGAGAAATCTAGAAATGTATAATCCAGTCCAGAATGTAATTAATATTATTTCCTATCTTTCTGTACTTTATTTTTTCTTGTAAGTATCAGTTGAGTTATCCTCTCACAGGATTTGTTTGTCGAACTCTAACAACCAAATAGGGGGAGATTGTAGAACATAATGTAAAGTAATATGTAAAAGTGGTATCGATAACTCAACTCAGAAACAAAGACAAACAAATAATACTAATATGCAATACAAGAATCCAGAAAGACATGTAAACAGGAATCATACATACATCATTACAGAGCATTCTAGTTGGAAGGCTTACTGAACGTCAGCGAGAGAAGTTCATTAATATGTTCAGACCTCAACAACAAATAAGAGTTCAGAAGACTTCAGAGTAAAGATAATGCAATGATTTAAGTATAAGTGTCAGAGAATTTCAGTGATCAGAAGCAATTCACAAGTCAAGGTTAATCAGCTGAAAAAGAGTAGAAGTCAAGAAGAATTAATTTAGTGTTAGTCATTTGTGAACCAGACCAGTGCACTAAGCATCAGCATAACAAGAAGAGAATTACCTTGATGTAATAGAAGAAAATCAATTGATCAAGCCACATGAAGAACATTTCAAGTTGTACTCAATAGCTTCATGAAATAAGCTAAGGCAAGTATATGTTATGTCATTCCTAAACAAGGGTATAGAGTACAAAAACAACATAATCAGAACCAAGCCAACATAAGGTAACAAGAGTGTAGGCGCAACATAACTTGGTAGGAATTCTTCTAAGTCAACAAGTGGCGCCTACACAGGGTATACAGAGTATTAGGTACAACATAGGCTACTTGGAGTAGCTGAAGAATTTCTAAGTGAATGTGGCGCCAGCACTAGGTACATAGAGTGCATGGCGCAACATAAGGTTAGAGAATAAATTCTAAGGCTTCAATGCAAAGAAGTGGCGTCTACACTCTATAACAAGAGTGTAGGCACAACAGAAGTAAGAAAGAAGATTTTCTTTAAGTCTAGAAGTGGTTCCTGCATATGAAGTACAAAGTGCAGGCGCAACATAGGTCTCTAGCGCAACTTAAACTCTACACTCCTATTCCCTTATAGTGGCACAACATAAGACTTGGTGGAAATTGGAAAATCGCCTACGTTTGATTTTCAAATACTATAGAATATATGTGGGTAAAATCAATACAGATATTATTCATTCATCTTCAGCATTCAACACGAACAGACAGGAAGCTCCATTAAAACCATACATTAAACATACCCACCTGTATTCTTGTTGTAATATTGTTTGAAGCAATTGTATCTAATCTCTTGATTAGAAGTGTAACACCACAGGGATTTAATAATATATTTTTATTTCTCCGAATCATTGTGTTTCAATTACTACAATTTTTATATCTCAAGAACACACACACTTAATTCACAATTAAATAAAAATCTACCAACATCATATTCAACCCCCCGTTCTATGATGATTTAGGACCTAACATTTGAAATTATTACTTTGTTTATAAATCCATATATCGTTCATATACACGTAATTAAATTATTTATGTTACAATATTGGTTAATTAAAATGTTCATAGTTAAAAAAAAATATGAGTATTTTTTATAGTTTAAAAGGGGTATTACAAAAAAAAACTAATTTTTTTGTCTTTTTTGCGATTTTACTATCTCTTGATTTTTTTGTAAAAATACGGTTTGTAACCAAAAGTAACCAGATGCAACTTGTTTTACAAAATGAAAACATAAATGTAACCAAATAATAATTATTTTTACTAAATTTTAAAGTTGCATTTGTGGTTGATTTCGATTGATTCAGTTGCAAACCGTATTTTTGTACTTGTTTCCAGACATGTTTATATGATCTTTAAGTTGTAATCAACTGCCTGCTCTGATACCAATTGTTGTCCAAATAATAAACTATTATAGAATGGGGGTTTAATATAATAGTATCAAATCAATCGACTAAGAACACAACTATTTAAAAGAAGTATTGTCTTGTATTAACTTTTGATGAACTTAATAAAAAACTCTCTCAAGAAAAACAAAGTTCTTAAGTGCTGTTAGGTTATGAGAATGATAATTATATGAATCTATATATGTAAAACCTAAACCTGTGTTTATATAGTACACAACTACAAAACCAAATACAACTAAGATGTTGATAAGGATAACTTCCAGAAAGGTAATTGGATTGCATTAAAACACTTCCATCTTTATCCTAATCAATCTCTGATTTATCTATTTCCATCTTTGTCAAACTCTGATCTTCATAAACTCTGTCTGTGATATTCTCTGACAGCATCAGTGTTTGCATTTCTAACAATCTCCCCCAATTTATGCTTTATTCAGTAAAACATACATTCTACTTATGATGTCAAAAACCATAGAGACAAATGTACCAGCGTTTGAGTTTTCCATCTCGACTTAAGTTTTCCTATATAAAAAATCTTCAGATAGAAACTGATCAAGTAATTTCTTATAAGCAATCTTCAGTAATTCGATCATCTTCTCCTTAAGCTCTTTCATTTGGTCACTAGAGTCATCAATCTGGAATATTGCAGCTCTCAATTTATATTTTGATGTTCTTTCCATTCTGTCATCTTAAGGTATGCAACAAGCTTTCTGCCCATCAGGATTTAGTATTAGTGTAGGAATACCTAACACCATTTTAACCTTTGCATCCTCTTTAACCATTTCTTTTTCAGTACCATTTTCAAGCATGTGTCCAAGTCTATACTCATCAGAGTTTAGCATTAACAACCTTTCATTTTTCTTCTTTTCATCAACCACTCCTTCCAAAGTCTTCACCCATATAGTTGTAGCCTCATTTTCATCATTTAAGAGATAAAGAACACCTGTGTTTATATAGTACATAAGTACAAAACCAAATACAACTAAGATATTGATAAGGATAACTTCCAGAAAGGTAATTGGATTGCATTAAAATACTTCCATCTTTATCCTAATCAATCTCTGATTTATCTGTTTCCATCTTTGTCAAACTCTGATCTTCATAAACTATGTTTGTGATATTCTCTAACAACATCAGTGTTTGCATTTCTAATAGAACAAAATAATTTGATATGAAAAATAGTATAACTTTTAAATATATAATCAATCATTATACTTATAAACAACAAAAGAAACTGGGGAGCATTCCTTATATTTCATTATTAATAGTTTGTTTGTTTTATAATTATATACGCAAACTAGTACAATAATAACTTGATTAATTAATAATCGATAAATTAATAATTTATGATAAATTAATATTTTTAATACATAATTTTGATCCCAACACAACAATTACATCTTTTATCTTAATTAATTAATAAATAATTTCAATAAATTAATAAAAATGGTGTTTAATAAAAATACTACTTTTTAACTATTTTTGCGATTTTACTATCTTTTAATTTTTTTTTACAAAAATACCGTCTTCCAAACAATATAACTTGATATAACTAAAATTAACCTTAAATGAAAATTTAAAAAAATTGAAGTTGCTCGTAACTGCATTTGAGGTTGATTTTAGTTGTATCATGTTATATTGGTTGGAAAACCATATTTTTACAAAAAAAATTTTAAAAAATGTAAAATAAAAAATAAAAAGAACATATTTTTACAAAAAAATAAAAAGTTTAATATTTTTCAAAAAAAACCTAAAATTTATCGGTACCAACATTATTAATTTATAGATGTCTTACTGTATAAAACTATAGTTTTATAAATATTAAAATTAATAATATCATTTTTTCAATCAACCACTATTAAAATCCCATTTAAAATTGTAAAAGACTACACAAAAATATTATATAACTTTAATAAATACTACTCCAACTCTTTTCGAAATTGACTTATTCCGGTATAGAATTAAAAATTTATATTCCAATTAATCTGCAACACATAAAAAACATTGGATAAATTAAAAAAAAATAAAGAAAATGGTGTGTGGTGGAGAGATAAAACATCATCTACTCTGATAATTGAAATGGTGGTTGTTCTACAAAACTCCAAACTTTCAACCCAAGTATTTTTGAATAGTTGATGGGCCCGAAAGCAAGCCCACCATCGCTAAACACATCATCATATCTTAATCTTTAACATCACATTTCCCAACGTACTATATGTCACGTGTATTAACACTATTGGCTCTCTCCAGGTCCAAACTATTGAGTAGTTTAACATATTATAAATTTTAGCATAATTATAAAACATACTAAGATTATTTTTTTAATTTTTTTTAATTTTACAAGTTTCTGAATTATTTATAAAAATATAATTTTACAATTAAAATTAACCAAATGCAACTTTTATGTATAATGTGTAATTAAATCTAACTGAACACAACTTTGTTTATAAAAAAATTAAATTACACTTGGTTACGTTCAATTATAAAGTCATATTTTTAAGAAAATTTAAAATTTGTATTTTTATAAGAACTAAAATTAAGAAAATGTTATTTTGCAAAAAATAATTCATAATTTCCAAAATGTTCTAAATTTAATTATTATAACTTTTTTCTTTTCTTATATATTTATTATATTACAGTGTTGTAATTTACATATGATAAATTATTTTAGATGACCATAATAATAATATTTCTAAGAAAAATAATAACTAAAAAGGATAGCTAACATACGATAATTCATATTTTCTAAAAATAAAAATTTAAAATTATTTAATTATTTTTACGAGATTAAAATTCGATAATTTAATTATTATAAAATAATATGGGAAGAAGACGGTAAGAGTCCACAAACTTGACTAACAAAAAGATATATTCCTTCCGTCCCAATTCAATTAACTTGTTTCATTTTTTATGGTCAATTTGATCAAATTTTGAGCGATGATTAAAGATTATTTTTTTACAATTTTTAAAAATTAAAAGTTATATTATAAATTAGATATAATATATTTTTTAATGATATTATTTTTTAAATTTTTTATAATTATACTGTATATATAATTTTCAGTTAAAATTTATTCAAACTAACTTATAAAAATTAAAAAAAAAAACACTTGAATCGGGACGGAAGATTAAATTGTACCGGTCTACCGGATCATCAAAACGCAATTACACAACGCAAAGCATAATAGAGCAGTAATTAATTAATTAATTAATTAATTAATTATTATATGATACGATGTGCGTGTGAGTATATATATCGTAAGTAGCTGAGTAGAGTTGAGGTGAATTGAAAATTGGAGTTGAAGAGATGGGAAGAGCATTTGTGTATGTAATATTAGGTGGAGGAGTCGCCGCTGGTTATGCTGCTCTTGAATTCACTCGCAGAGGTGTTTCCGGTGGTGAACTCTGTATCATCTCCCAAGAACCTGTATCTCTCTCTCCCCTTCTCTCTCTCTCTCTCTCTCTCTCGCTTTCTATTGTTACCTCATAATTGTTTGTTTATTTGCAAGTTTAGATATTGGATAGATTACGTAATTAATATGAGTCTTTACTTGATCAACTGTCGAATGAACTTATGTGTTGGTGCTAAGTATCATTTCAGCTATTCTTATATCTCCAAGTTCCATCAGACACATACTTACTAGGTGATTTGGAAATGTAACATCTTATGTAGAGTTTAATGAATACTCCCTTGTCAGTCACTTCTTTTTACACGTATTTCAATGCGGGTGGAGATACTTGTAAAGGTTTAAATTTTTATTTAAAATGAAAAAATTTGTAAAAATATTTACAGACATCTCGATCGAGCGCATAGAGTTCTTTTATTGTTTGAAATTATTGCAGGCTCTGTTATTTGCAGTAAGGTGTACTTGAACAGTCTGCTTATTGTAGGTTTATGTGGAGTCCTTCCTTAACTTTTTCGACACTAAAAATCTGCAAACTGTGTTACTATTTTCACCATATATGGATAATTTGATGTTACTGTATTTGAATTTAGGTGTCGCCTTATGAGAGACCTGCACTGAGCAAAGGTTTTCTACTTCCCGAAGGTACTTGTTATCTCTCTAAAAAAAATTGTTTTGCCCTGTAATTTTCTCACATTCTCAGTTGGCGACATGGTACTTAAGTTAAGATATGGAAAAAAAAGCTAAAAATAGGCATGAAATCAGAATATCTATATCGTTGTTATTCCAAGATTTCTACATCCTTGAAATAATTTAAATTTCCAGTAGCATTTTTGTGAAACTAGTTGGGTAGGCTACAAAAGAATTAATACGAGAACGAAAAAAGTTTAATGAACCCATATAATAGGATATAGATTAAATAATGTAGGTTGGTTAGAAAGACAGTCACACCCGTGTCAGTTACAATATCAACTTATCTTAATTACTCTATACCTGAAGTCTTATACCTTACTACATTCAAAGAACTATGAAAATGGATTCAACTCCCATAAGAGTTGCAAAAAATTGACCTTCCATTGCTCCTCGGCAGTATAATTGTCCTTGGGAATGTTCCATAACGAGCACGAGGGAAATCAAAATATTAGATTAGAATTGATATGATTGGGAAAGAGGTGGATTGAGCTGTCCTTTTTGTACCATGAATATATATATATCCATGTAGTTTGCTAGAAATATTTAGCTTTTCTTATCATTTCCCTCTGTTACCTATCCATGACTTGACTTTCAATATTATTTATGACATTTATGACATTCAGATCCGGCACGAATACCGTCATTTCACACTTGTGTGGGCGAAAATGAGGAGAGGTTAACTCCGAAATGGTACAAAGAACATGGTAATTTTTCCTTCTATTGATATTGATTCTTCGACTTACATGCATATTATAGCTATAAAATCTATGATTGCAATAATTATGTAACAAGTTGTGCTTGTGCCCGCGCATTTTTTAATGTCTAGTGAATTTGTTTATGTTCTTGGCTATCAATAATTTTTTTGTTATATCTCATCTGATATGGTTGGCTAAATGGTTATAAACTCCTTATTAAATGCAATTAAATAGTTTGATAGACTGAATTTGATAATTAGGTTTATTTAGTGTGCTGAATTAGAAGCAGTCAAGATCCTCCAACAATTTTTATTGGCTTTCTCAAGTTCATTTTTCATTAAAAATAAAGTAATCTTTATTTGTCACCTTATATTGTTGGCAAAATGGTGATTCCCAATTAATTTAAATTAATTAATTTTCTGGACTGATCTTGAGTTTTACGTTGTTAGCAAATGTTTGCAAGTAACAGTTGAATTCTCTGCTTAGCCTTTAATGTAATGGTGCCAAGTGGTCTTGCTGCTTTATAACTTGTAGTAGATATAATTCTTAACTGTGTTGGATTATAATTAATTATGATCCTTTAGCAATCTATAATGGCTTCCTCATGTACACGAACTAAAAAGTTCATTTTTAGTTCTTACACATAACTAGAGAAAGTGAAACTCCTGAATTAAATTATGATATTGATAAAATGTACAAACACTATGTATAGGCATCAGTACTATATGTGGAAAAGCAAGGTGGTTCCATTGAGTGACTAAAGTGTGTACTTACCCTGTAATACTATTCTACTACGCAAAAATCTTTCTCTGTTGTACATATCTTTTTTTTGTGTGTGAAAACCCTCATGCTCGCAACCAGTAATTAAATTGATAAATGTGTAAGATTTATTGTCATGCTTAGTATCTGGCTAAGCAAAGGTGCAAAGTATATTCTAGCTAAATGGCAGTTTCTCTTGGTTGGAGCTAATATATTGGGGCATAGCTTTAGCTAAAAAGTGTATTGATGACTTCCCATGCTTAATATAAACTAATTTGGTTTGTTTTTTCTCCTTGTGTTGCTGTTACGTATTCAAGTTCCTAACACTAGATTGATTGAAATCAGATATATAAATTATATACCCTGGCTGATCCTGAATAAATTCATTCATACTAAGTACCGTAATTCTTTGTAGGAATTGAACTGGTTCTTGGGACTCGAGTTAAGTCAGCTGATGTGAGGAGGAAGACGCTATTGACTGCAACAGGAGAAACTATAAGCTACAAAATTCTCATCATTGCAACAGGGGCTCGGGTACTGAAATTCATTCTACTTTTACACCTTAAGCCACAGCATGGAAAATGAGATGTTGGCCTGGTTCAGAATATTTTTTTTTACCTATCTTGATAAGAATACCATTTTTCAAAATGTTGTCTATTAAAAAGTAATTTATAGAAGGCTAAGTGCGCTCATGTTAATATATGTTCATACAAACCAATGTTATTCCTGATTTACCTGCATGACGTGCCAAGGTTGAGACAGTAGGTGAAATAGATAGATAAGTGTTTTTTTCCCATCATATGTGTTCTTTATTGGTGTTTATGGTTTAGATTCCGACTTAATACAACTAAAAATCTGTAAGTATATAAAAATATATCAAGGCATTGTTTCAGCTGATAGATCATCATTGTGTGCATTTTGATTTAGAAGTCGCCATTAATTGAATCCAACATCCGTTTACTATTTATGGAACTATGGTTACAACTATGACACCAGGCCTTTGCAGACAATCTAGCTCATGTAGGAAAGTATTTGAAGGATATAAGTTGCTGTAAGGTCAATTACATGAAATGTAACTACTCATTCACACATTTGTACCTCTTGTTACCAATGTGAGGGATATCCACTAGACTGAAGTGCTAGGGATAACTAAGATAGTTATGTTTTGAAGGCACATATTGATTTTGATGTCTGTGTTGAGTATAGGCTTTGAAGCTTGAAGAATTTGGAGTTACTGGGTCGGATGCTGAAAATGTATGTTATTTACGTGATTTAGCTGATGCAACCAGGCTTGTCAGCGTGATGCAATCTTCAGCAGGTGGGAATGCTATTGTCATTGGTGGGGGCTACATTGGAATGGAGTGTGCTGCTTCATTAGTTATAAATAAGATAAATGCCACTATGGTTTTTCCAGAGGCTCAATGCAGTAAGTATTATCTTGTGCGATCTTAACTTACCGGACTGGTTTGAAATATCCTCTATGAATGATATCAAGTAATCTTGGTGTTGAAAGATAGAATCCTACAAGCAACATCGATTGTCATTTAAGTAACGTCGTAAATCACATGTTACTTGCGTAAAATTTGAGCTAATTTCTTTAAGTTTATTAAGTGATATTATATATGCTTTCCTTTACAGTGGCTCGTTTATTTACACCAAAGATTGCTAGTTATTATGAGGACTTTTACATATCAAAAGGAGTCCAATTTGTCAAAGGAACTGTCTTGTCATCATTTGAATTTAACTCTGAGGGAAAGGTGGGTTTTATTAATATATATTTGGAGTATCTTTCCCATTCAGAGTTCATTTCCATGTTCATTGGCTCATGAGTTTACAAGCCCAATTGTACAGGTCACAGGGGTTAATCTTAGGGATGGGAGTCAGCTCGCTGCAGATATGGTGGTTGTGGGGATCGGAATCCGACCCAACACAAGCCTGTTTGAAGGCCAACTCACATTAGAGAAAGGAGGGATCAAAGTTAATGGGCACATGCAGTCGAGCAACAGCTCTGTCTATGCGGTTGGCGATGTCGCATGCTTTCCGGTCAAACTATTTGGTGAGACTCGCAGACTCGAGCATGTTGATTCAGCCCGAAAGTCAGCAAGGCATGCTGTTGCTGCCATAATGGAACCAAGCAAAACATTAGAGTTCGATTACCTTCCATTCTTCTACTCCAGAGTCTTCACATTGTCCTGGCAGTTTTATGGGGACAATGCCGGAGAAGCAGTTCATTTCGGGGATTTTTCAGGAACCACTTTTGGTGCGTACTGGGTAAGTAAGGGTCATCTCAGAGGGTCTTTTCTTGAAGGTGGAACCAAAGAGCAGTACGAGGCTCTAGCCAAGGCAACTAGGCTCAAACCACGTGTTGAAGATCTAGCTGAGCTTGAAAGGCAAGGCCTGAGTTTTGCATTATCATTAAAGCAAGACCCATTACCAACCCCAACTGTCAGTGTTCGTAGCCCTGATATTGTTGTGAAGAAACCAATATATACCTGGCATGCAACTGCTGGCGTTGTCGTGGCTGCATCAGTAGCTGCATTTGCATATTGGTATGGAAGAAGACGCCGAAGATGGTGAGCTTAATGCAAAGGACTATGTTGCACTGCTTATCAATTACTGTAATACTAATGTAGGGGCTTCAAAGTTCGTGATCTTTACACGATCAACACATCATTAAACCATAAAATGCACCACATTATTCTTTATTACTATTGTAGAACTATTTGTAAACATACTCAATATCACGTTTAGTGCATATTTGTAAAATTGTCTTTTATTTTTAGTTAGTTGATATTTGACATATATTGGCGTAGAACAAACTCCTTATCCTACACTTATCTTCTTCAAACTTGTTAAAAGAAATATTATGGCATCCTCTACTCTATCTACATTGCTTGTTCCTCTCCAACGTTCTTCCTCTTCTTGTTGCTATCCTATGCACTCCTGCATTTCCTATCTTACACACCCTAACTCACTCATCTATTTCCCCAAACATCACCGCAACTCCACCACCTTCCTCCGCCCTATCTCTGCTGTTGAAGCTGCCGAAAAAGTAGTGGAACTTGGCGACAAAATCGCAGACCTCACCCTCTCTGACGCACAAAAACTTGTAGAGTATCTTCAGGAGACGCTCGGTGTCTCTGCTGCATCGTTTGCTCCTGTTGCTGCTGTTGCAGCTACAGGTGCAGTGGCAGATGCACCAGCAGCAGTGGAGGAGAAGACAGAGTTTGATGTAGTTATTGATGAGGTGCCAAGCAATGCTAGAATAGCGACGATAAAGGCAGTGAGAGCGATAACAAGCTTAGCTTTGAAAGAAGCCAAGGAGTTGATCGAAGGTTTGCCCAAGAAGTTTAAGGAAGGTGTGTCTAAGGAAGAAGCTGATGAAGCAAAGAAGCAACTTGAAGAAGCTGGCGCCAAATGTTCTATTACCTAAGCCCCTACAACTCTACACGCATAATGTATATTATATATGTGTGAGGATGATATAACATGTTTACTCAATGTCTGAGTTAGATTTCTTCATTTAGGAAATGAGTTGATTCTCTTGTTCAGGTTTTAATTGGATGATAATAGTTGTACTGGTTTCTCTTTTGGGAAATTTAATTTCATTGATTATTTTTTGTTTTGTTCACTATACCAAAAGCATAAGCATAAGCAAACCAAATTTATGCCGTCTCCTCTGTTTTCCTTTAAACAACTTGCCCACTTCAAAACATCGGCAAGAGATATGTCAAGAATTTTCTAAAGCAGGGGCAGTGACTTGACAGATCCATTGTTATTCTAGCTAATAATTTGCCTAGACCACTATAACAGTAAGCAAAAACATAATTCATAAACAGAAGAATTCTACTTTCAAACTGCATTATAGAAACTCCAGTTTATGATTGAATGTAGTCTGAAATCCGACAATGCTTTAATGCAATTTGTGATACTGGTCTTTAGTACAGATATCTCTTGTATGCAGAGGGCAGATGAGTGAAGAAACAGAAATTGAAAGTTAACAAGTTTATCTACAGAGCAAATTCTCAGAAACACAGTCAAAGTATATGAACATAGGACGATGTAAAATGCAAATTCAGCAAGAATCAGTCATCAACTGGATCCTGAGGAGTTTCTTCAGCACTACGTTTGATTGTTACCACTGGACACTCAGCATGCTTTGCGCAAAATTCACTTACAGTTCCCACAAAAACCCTATCAACAAGGTTAACAATTAGTCAATTTTCTTAAAGTATATATAAAAAGAGAAAAACACACACACACACACACATAAACATGCAGACATGTCGTTCTAACTACACATGTAATATATGGGTTCTAACGGTGTCACCATGCACTACATATACCAAGCCAGAATAATATTTAAAAAACGAATTAAACATGAGCAGCATTGAACAGGTTAGTTTATCATATGAACCAACCAACCTCTGGAAAGGACCGAGTCCCCGACTCCCAACAACCAGGAGATCTGGTTGCACTCGTTTCACCTCATGGCAGATTACCTCTTTGGGGTCACCTCTTTTGATCCATGCTTCACAAGAAACCTATGAACATTATATAAAACTTTAACGTGGGAAGTTACAAAGATTATGCTAAACTCAGTGTAGACTGGTGGCCCTCTCACGTTTTGGTGGCCCTGGTAGTGCATGGCATATACAAAAACCAATACTGGCCAGGGAATGAACAAAAACTGGCATATTCTACATGTGTGTGTGTGTGAGAGAGAGACAGAGAGAGTTACAGCACGGAAGAAATAGTTACCCCAATTTCATGACATCTTTTGACAAAGTACTCCAACAGATCATGGCCTCTTATTTTGTCCCTGCGCTTCACTCTCCTAAAGTCCTCAGGTGATGCATATATGCTATCCACATCATCAAAGCCTAAAGATATTTATTAACAATCAAGACGATTTCAGAAACAGGCAAACAGCAGTGGCTAAAGAGAAAATACAACAGTCTCAGCATCTGCCGACACAGAGAAAGTAATGTATAAGATTTATCAACACCTATTTTGTAGCGTCACAATTTGTTCTCAAAGTAGACAATGATAAAAATGTGCCAATCGAAGTCATCTAAGTATGTATCAAGTAAAAAATTCTATACTTGTGTTGTCAATGTTCATTATTGAGATGGTAACTATAGTAATTGAGCAAAGCTTACTTCAGCACATAGCATCCAGATAACCATTAAGAGACACCTTTCAACGAAATACTGTTTTTTCAACTCTCTCAAAATGGAATCTATTCCGAAACAACTTCGTTCAGACAAAACTCTAAAGCAAGTGACTTTAAATAGATAAAAAGGCTAGCAAACTCCATTTCTGGCCAATAGCATACAGTTCTTTTCAGCTTGAAAGGTGTATACAATTCTTGAACCGACACTAGGACAACATTTAAAACATGTAAAAAAAAATTCAGACGGTAAATTTTCCATGATCTATAACATATATACTCAGACATAATTTCAAATACTTAGATGAAGCATATAATGACTCTGAGAAACATAGGAAGTTGACTAGGATGTTGGCCCATTCTAGCACAATTTGAAGGTAAAATGGCCAGAATGGGACTTCTGCAAATGTTGGTCCATCATTATTATCATTTATAATACAGGAAGTGTACGGAATTCTTTAAATATTCCTTCAATTTCAGCAAGTAAAAGTCATGGAAAAAAGTGATTTTTGTGTAGTGCACATTGTTGTCATGGTGCCCTACTAGTCGGGTTGAGAAGGTCGACTGGAAATGTAATCTTCTGAATTGTTGAAAAGTCAATCGAATTGGGGGACTAGGAAATCCAATTGTATGAAAAGTCGGTCAATAGGCGAAAAATCCGGTCCAAATCAAATAAGATTAAAATAAAATCATATTTTCTAAAATCCTAATCAACAACAAAAACAATGTGCACATAATATGCTAAAATTTTCTTCTTACTTTTATTCTCCGTTAAGTTGATACTGTGTGTTTATGTATGTATAAATTGATTAAAACTAATATATATATATATATATATATATGAGTGTGTGTGTGTGTGTTTCTATATGTCTGCATCATCTGTGACTCTGTGCATATATGTGTATAGTCAGTGTACATACATGTCTGCATATGGAATTGAAAGAAAGAGAACACGTAATTAATATACATAATACGGGAATGTTGGACTTTTGTTGTGAGAAACCAAATATATAAGATATATATTATATAATTTATTATTATTAATTTATCGACTAGTATATTCGATGAGCTAGACCTCCATCGACTCAACTCGACTTATCGACGTAATAACTATGCTAGTGCATTTAGCATATGTGCTGTAGTTCTAACGCATTTATGGAATGTGTTTAACCACAAAAATTTCAGCACATGTTTTACTTGCATTATGTGGATGCTATTATGTGCCAAGTTTCATGTGTGCCAAGTTTCATGTGTGCCATTTTCGGCCCATGCCCCTTGTTTATGTGCTGTTTTGGTCATTTCCCCTCAACAGTATGTAAAACGACATATTGAACAGAAGATAATACCTCAATCCTCATTATTAATATGTGAGACAGAAAGCAAACAAGTCGTATGCTTGATATTAGATTGTTTATGTTTCACTTTCATATCTAGTCTAGTACATAGGTACTACCAATTATGCTCAACTATTCCAAGAGCAAACTGTAAAAAAAATGTGAACAATGTTTAGTTGTCTAGTTGTTAGTTGTTACAATCTTACGTACTTTAAAACACACAAAATACATGTATACTTTTGACCAGTCATATAGATGTATCTGTTAACTTAAACCAACTCAATATACTGATGGCCAAAATTGCATACCAACACTTAATCAAAAACAGAGCAACGAAGCCTTATAACAACTCTAGACCGGATAACTCACGTATTCGTGTCATTAGGAATGGTGACTAATTAACAATAGTTTCATGAATTATAGTTTTGATAAGGGTGCCATCTTCTCATCTACATAAAATTCCAAGAAAATGATTATACGCAAGATCCTATAAATTAGAACATTTTTAACTCCAATTTGATCAAATCATCATTTGTTTATATTAGGGAATTAGGCACGCAACAGTTACACCACATAGGTTGCTATAATCACAATTTAATCACAAAAACAAGAAATGAAAGTAAATGACATAACTATAGACAAGTAAATAGACCAATTAATTAAGAGAGAGAGAGAGAAGGAGATAGAGGAGAGAGAGAGTGGGGAGAGAGAAAGAGAGTGGGGAGATAGACGGGAGAGAGAGAGAGAGAGAAGGGAGATAGAGGAGAGAGAGTGGGGAGAGAGGAGAGAGAGAGAGAGAGGGAGAGAGAGAGAGAGGAGAGACCGTCTTCATCAGGAACTTGAACATGAAGAAAGAGGAGGGTAAAGGCAGAGAAATTAGAGCGAATGATCTTATTAAGAGTCCATTCAAAAGCACCATTGCTACTAATGGAAGGGTGAGGATATCCTTTGATGGTCGACTCATTAACTGCCATCATCACTCTAGTCGGAGCCTCCGTAGATGCAGACGCCGCCTTAACCTCCGATTCGCGTGTTTCCGCCATGGCTATACTTATTGCTCTCGAAGAAATTATTGGATTCTCTCTCTCTCCTCTTCTCCTCTTGACCCTTTGCCTGCTGTCTGTACTCTGTATATATTACTACAACTAGAATTACTGGGGCTGGCCCACGGTTTGGTCCGCTTATATTTCTGTCCAAAATTTTTATTTTCGTCTATAATTAGTTGTCTAATTTTTTTGGATATTTATTAAAAATACTATTTTCAAACACAATATATAAATAAAAGGAGTTTGAGATGAGTATAAATTTGATTTTTTAATATATATGTTATATAACTTATGTTTAATTATATAATTTTATAAAAAAATTATTCCCCTAATTATTCTTTAGGGTCTTTACACTCGTTCTTGAATATATCCATAAACAATAACTCATTTTCAAGAAATGCATTTAAATTTAGACTCATCAACATAGTTCTTATTTTGTTGAACTGGGATCTAGGGATGGATTTGGATATTTCATAAATTTTAACTTGGAAAATTTTCTAGATAGAAAAATCATATGCTCATCTATTTCATCTTAAACGTATGAGTCACTTTCTTCGACCTTAGATTTGCTCTTGTTGGCCGTTGATCAACTACTGTAGCATTTAAAAATTTGTTTCCTAGATAAATAGACTATTATAGAAGGGGGTTGAATATAATAGTATCAAATAATCGACTAAGAACACAAGTATGTAGAAGGAACATTATTTTGTATTAATGATAAACTGTATACAAAACCCTCTCAAGAAAATCAATGTCCTTAAGAGCTGTTAGGTTATAAGAATGATAATTATATGTATATTGTTACAATGATAACCTAATTATGTGTTTATATAAACACAGTTACAAATCCAATTACAAAACAGATAATGATAAGGATAGCTTTCATAAGGTAATGTAATTGTACTTGAATTCATTCTTTACTATCCAAATCAAATTCTGATGTGTCTGTTTCCTTCTTTGACAAACTCTGATCATAAACTCTGTCGGTTGATAATCTCTGATAGAGTATTCGCTGTTAGAGTATTCTCTGATAGAATAAACTCTGATTGAGTATTCTCTAATAGAGTAAACTCTGATTGAGTATTCTTTGATATAGTAAACTATGTCGACAGTTTCTTAAACTCTGATGATGTCAGTATAAACTCTGTTTTTGATATTCTCTGACAGCATCAGTGTTTCTTTTTCTAACAATCTCCCTCAATTTATGCTTTATTAAGTAAAACATAAATTTTACTTATGATGTCAGAAACGTAGAGACAAATGTATCAGAGTTTGAGTTTTTCTTCTTGACTTATATTCTTCTGTAGGAGAAATTTTCAGTTATAAATTTGTTCAGTAGCTTCTTCTCAGCATTCTTCAATAATTTAATCAGCTTTTCCTTCAATTCTCTCATCTGATCAGAAGAATCATCAATCTGGAATATTGCAGCTCTCAAGTTGTATATTGATGATCTTTCCATTATGTCATCTAGAGGAATGCAACAGACTTTCTTTCCATCAGGATTTAGTATAAGTGTAAGAATTCCTAACACCATCTTAACTTTTGTATCCCCTTTTGTCATTTCTTTCTCAGAATCATCTTCAAGCATGTATCATGGTTTATACTCCTCAGATTTTATCATTAACAGCCTCTCATTCTTTTTCTTCTCATTTACCACTCCTTCCAGAATCTTCACCCATCTAGATGTAACTTCATTCTCATCATTTAGGAGATAAAAACATATTCAAGTTCTTTAGATGACTTTTGAATTAAATCTTCTTCAGCAATCTTCATAACTATCTTATTCTCCAAGAAATACAGAAGCTTGTCTTTAGCTTGAGCACCATCAAAAATGTCCTTTACTATGTTAACAGATATCAATTTGTCCAAATGTTCTTGTGTCAAATCTTCCTCAGGCTTGTCTTTTAAAGAAAAAGGATCTCTGAAGGTATTTGTTTCACCCCTGTAGACTTTGGCTTGAGAATGACCAATACCACCATTGTTTTTTACCAAGTCTGGCATTGAGAGTTAAGGTTTTAGATTTAGTCCACAGAAGATCAGGATTTTTCCTTCTGATCAGAGTTTGTTGTTCCTCTTCCTAATTTTCAAAACTTGTTCCACCTGGGAGAAATGTTGTACTAGACATAGTAAGAGGAGTTTTTGACTTAGCTGGAGCTTTCTTTTGAATTAAAGGAGTTGGCTTTGTTTGAACAGCCTTGAGTACAGATGACTTTGCTTGAGCTTCAACAAGTTTTTGCACTTCAGCAGGTTTATGTACAATTTTCTTTGTTTGAGTAGGTGCCTTTGAACTAGAGTCTTCTTCACATATTTCCTTTTCTTTTGGACATGAGAATTGTCAGTATCATATTTCTTCAATTCTTCTTCCACATCAACTGGATCCATTCCTGGATTTTCTTCTTCAAATAATTTCCTTGTTAGTTCTTCATCCTTCATGTTTCGTTCTTCTATTTTATCAGTCTTTTCTTCTTCTTCTTCAAGTCTCTTTGCTAATTCCATATCAGCATCCATCAGAGTTTGCTTGTTGTCAGATTTTTTTAGAATCAGAGTTTGAGTAGTAGTTAGAGTTTGTCCAACCAGAGAGTGTTTTCCATCCTTTTGACTCATTTGACCTTTATCATTACTACCATCATCAGGTTTATCAGATGTTAGCACAATATCCTCCTTAAATTTGTCTTTCAAAACTTTCTCCCCCTTTCTGACATCATCCATCTTCTTGATAGTTAAGATGTCCACAATTGTATGCAACATTGTTTGCATGAAGGTGACAATAATAGTAAATTTATCTACCTTAGCTTCCAAAACATCCTGCTTAGTAGAAATAGTTTTAAGCTTCAATTCCAAGTCTTGTTGGGAAGCAGAGACAAAAGTTTTCACAGAAGCACTGGTCTTGCTAACAGAGTCTTTGATGTCATAAATTTCACTGTGAAGACCCTTGTCAACACAGTAGTGGCTTTAAGAACTGTCTTCATTTTATTAGAGTTTATTTCAGAATCAGCCTTGTTGATAAGTTCATGAACTTGAGGCCATGAGATATCTTCATGAGAAAATTTCCAAGACATATCCCATGTGGTTGTCTCTTAGAGTTTAGAACATCAGTTGTAGATAGATAACCCCTACTACTTTTCCTCCTTATTCCTTCATTATCAAGAGCAGATTATATTTCACCCTTCAATTTTTCAACAACAAGATAGTCAGGATAACTCATCTTCAATCTGTCAAGAGCATCAAAAGAATTATGTGGCCATCTCTTGGAGTTGTATCTTTGGGTGTAGGGAATAGATATGTCTGTGACTTCTTCATCCTAAAAAATTGGTTCATCAGAGAATATATCTTCATCATCAGAGTTTACAGTAGTATCAGAGTTAGGCAATCCAGAGTTTAAAGATTGAGAAGCAGTCATACTCTGAGTTTCGGCAAAAATAATAGAACATCCTAAATCTCTCTTTTCTTTTAAAGTAATCTCATTACTTCTCAAATCACACATATCTTAACTTTTAATAGTCAAAGTTTTCTCACTAGAAGTAACTAACTTCTTTCCCAATTCTAACTCTCTTTTTGCCAGATCCAATGTCTTCCTCTCATTATTAGTTCTGTTTTTCACACATTTTACCTCAGGCTTACTAGGAAGGCTCAAATCACTATGACCTACAGAAATAAGAGGTGGCTGAGAAAGGAGTTCTGTGGTCACATGAATAGGGGTACCCATTTCAGGACTATCCATGGTCATCCCAGCAATAAAAGTTGGAAATATAAATTCTGAGCTTATACTATCAGATAATAGAAATTCTGAAGAAAAGTCAGAGTTTATACCTTGAGCAGTACTTGAAGTTGATGGAGTTTCCAAAGGCTGTGCAGAAAGAGGTTGCACCAGAATAGCATCAGATATTGCCAATGGATCTGTCTCAGAGTTTGACTTCCCAGCATCAGCAACAACAAGATCTTCTATCAATGTTTGAGTGCCTTCATCCAAACTTTGATTGAATGGTTCTTGTATGGCAGGGGCCTGAAAAACTGTGTTAGGGATTGTGGTTCTATCAATGTAATCAACTAATATTTACTTAGATTAATTAATAATTAACTAAGTAAAAACATACTGTCATATATAGTTTGACAGTATTTTTAAAATGTCACTTGTAATAAAGATGCTCAAATAGTCAAGTAGGTGACAGTAACTATCAATAGTTACTGTCATATGTAAATGGAATAAATGATCAATGAGGTCGAAGTTCACAAAGTATTCATGCACAACATAGATCAAATTTCTGACAGTAACATTCTACATTCTAGAGCCTATGATAGCATGTTCGAGTGACAACAACTTTTGAAAACAGACGACAACAACTATTCCTTGACAGTAAACTCGGCGGAGAATGAAGATTCTATGACAACAAGTTTTATTGACAGCAACTATCCCCTGACAGTAAACTTGGCGGAAACTGAAGATTCAAGACAACAAGTTTTCTGACAGTAGCTTTGGCGGGGAGAGTTGACAACATGTTTGGCGGGATGATCGACAGCATGTTTGGCGGAATAGTTGATAGTACCTTTGGATGACAGCATGTTTTAGAAGACTGGTGTTCCTGACAGTAAAGTTTGCGGTAACAAAGATGTTGTCACCAAAGTGAAGCTGAAGGTTGACAGTAACTTTCATGGAAGCTGACAGTCTATTTCAAGTAGCAGACTAGGTTAAATCATTCACAGATTGATCTTGACGTTTCTACCTAGTCTGTCAAGTCTATAATTGTAACTTGAGATAAAGTAAGCAAAAAGGTGAAGCGTGCTCATGGTGTCAAGAATGTCAAATCCTCACAGAGTACCTTTATCTACATTTGGAATGAAGACAAGACTCATAAAGAAAAAGTGAGATTACCATTTCGAGTATTGTCTAGGAAACAAGAGAAAGTGTACTTGTAAGTGAGATATGTGTTGTAATTTAAATACACACATCTCACAAACACTTTCTCTAACACACACAACTGAGCTTAACTTTTCTCAAGCATAGAAACTCTAGCAATCTCTTGTTATTGTATCTATTGAAGATGGAAATCCTTTCCAGTCAGTTGTAGCAACAAAAATTAATAAAATTAATTTTTGAAGTAAAACACTGTGTGTACATAGCTTACTTGTCTGTTGTTTTGTAACTTAATACATTTGTTTTTTTTGTTGTTAGCAAAAGTTTTTAAAATTTATTAAGTTGCATTCACCCCCCCCCCCCCTTCTGCAACACTCATATTGTTTAACAACTGGTATCAGAGCAGCAGGTTAGACATACATAACCTGAAAAGATCTAAAAATGAGTGCACAGAAAGTTAGCAGTATTAAAATACCTACCTTTGACAAATAATATTACAACCTCTGGAAAAGAAAGATGATGTTGTTCATAAAGTTGGCCAACCCACTATATCCTGGAATCCTGGAGAATGGTCATTTTGTCCCTCAAACATATGTACCTGAAACCACAGTAGATGTTGAAACTATACCAGCCTACTGGGTTCCTAAAAAGGTTTCAGAGTACACTGATACTGAGAAGGAAAAAGTATCTCTTGATGATTACTTACACTTTATTATCATTGAGGCAATTGACAATGTCATGTACAACAACATTGTCAACTGCACTAGTGCCAAGAAAATATGGGAAACCATTGAGATACTCTGTGAAGGGACAGATGAGGTGAAGGAGAATCAAAGACAAATTCTGGTGTCTCAGTATGAATCCTTTATGGCTAAACCAAGTGAAGGGTTGACTGAGATGTTTGAGAGGTTTAATAGGCTGATTAATGACTTGTAGCTGCATGGAAAGTTTTATGACAAAAAGGAGGTAAACATGAAATTCATGTTGACAATTCTTGACCACCTAGAGCACAAGGTTTCTGCCATAAGAGAAGAAAGGGATTTATCAAAAGTTTCTCTTGAAACTTTGTATGGCATTCTTAAAACCTATGAGCTAGAGCTACTGCAAAAGAGAGCCATCCAAGCTGGTCAAAGAGGAAAGATGGCCAACACCTCTAATGCTCTAGTGGCTCAGGATCCACAGCTGATGCAACTCAAAGAATCACAGCATCAACATCAAATCAAAATTGAAGAAGTCACAGATGAAGATGAAAGAGTATCTTTGGAACTCAAGGATGGTGAAGAAGATGAGTTCTATACATTGGAGGAACTGGACAACATGGAGAATAAAACAATGGCCTACATGGCAAGAAAGTTCACCAACTTGAGATTTAAAAAGAACAAAGCCTTCAAACCAAGAGGACAAGGCTCCAGGTTCAACAAGCCAAATATCTCAAAACCTGGAGGAAGTGGCAAAAGTGGATACAAGACAGACATGGTGGACATATCCAAAATAAGGTGTTACAACTGCAGTGAAATGGGACATTTTGCAACAGAGTGCAAAAAGCCAAAACAAGTGAGAAAAAATGATAGTGACTATGAAGAACTCAAAGCAAAGTATGAAGCCTTGCTGAAAAAGCAACAGGGAAGAGCCTTTGTGGTTGAAGGAAAATGCTGGGAAGACTCAGATGAAGAGGAAGAAGAAGAATATGGAAATCTTGCTCTCATGGCAAGTTCAGGAGAAGGTTCATCCACTTCTTCAAGTTAGGTACCCTTTCTTACCACTGTTGATATGACTACATCCCAGTATAAGAAAACTGTTGAAAGTCTCAGTTCAGAGATTTTTAATATTCATACAAGCATGTTAGCTGCAAATGAGGAGATAGTTAGATTATCCAGTGCTAATGAGTCATTAAAACTTAAAAATCATGAACTTGAACTAAAACAGAATGCTTTTGAGTCTCTTCAACAAGAAAATGAAATTCTTAAGAACAAAATTGTGTGTGCTTCTCAGATTGAGGAATTCCTTAGGAAACAGATTTCTGAGAATGAATTAAAAATCAAGGCCTATAAGAATTCATCTTCCTTGTTAAAATCTTACCATGATGATAACACTGAAAATCAAAAAGTAGATATAGGTTTTAACTATGAGAAGAAAAATGGAAAGAAATATGTTGTTGAAGAAGAAACCAAATATACTGTCAAACCTTCTATGTTAAAGAAAGTGAAGAATCCACTGTTCAAAAAGGATGAATTTGAATTTGATGAGGTAGCTTTGCTAATCAAACAAGAGATAGATGATGAGGACAAAGAAGCTGTCAATAAATCCCTTAAGGAAAAAGATATTGTCAAAATCCCCAAGAAGTTAGTATTGACCCTGATAGTAACTTTTGTTTAAAAGATACTGTCAACACTGGCTCGACAGTAAGTTTAAAAGATGATGTCAAGACTGTAAGATCCAAACTTACTGTCAAGACAACTGCACCTAAACCTACTATCAACACCAGCATGACAGTAACTTCTAAACATACTGTCATGAAGACCAAGAAGAACAGAAATGGAAAATTAGGAATAAACAAAAAGAACAATTATGATTACATTCCTAATGCTCTTAGAAAGCCGTGTAACAATTGTGGGTCGTCTAGTCATCTAACTCATGTCTGCAACAAGGTTAAGTCTAATGTTAATAATGTTATCTCCAATAATGGAAACTTACACAATATGCCTTTAAAGAACAGACAAGTAACTCACTATGGTGATTTTGATTGTATATCTTGCGAAATGAATATGATGAGCATCTGCTTTAACATGCATTTTGTTACTAATCAAGAATGTCTGCATAAGAATACTAAAACTGAAAAGGCAAAGACTCCAAGTCCACCTAAGGTTATAATGGACAAGCAACCCTAGAGAAAAGCTACCAAACCAGTAATTAAATCAGAATGGGTAGCTATAGGAGTCTTGCTAAAAGCAAGATAAGAAAATTCAAAAAATCCAACTTCATACTGTGATCAAGCTAAACCAAATGGACCCAATGAAAGTTGGGTACCAAAAGCAACTTGAAATACTTTGCTTTGCAGGGCAACAGGAAAAATAAAAGAATCATGTGGATCATAGACAGTGGATGCTTAGGACACATGACAGGTGATAAAGCCCTTCTATCACAGTTCAAAGAAATGGTTGACCCTTATGTAACCTTTGGTGACAACAACATTGGTTTCACAATGGGATATGGCATACTGAAGGTTGGAAATCTGAAGATTGAGAAAATAGCTCTAGTGAATGGCTTGAAGCACAATTTATTGAGTGTCACTCAATTTTGTGAAAGAGGTTTCAAAGTTAGTTTTGATCAAGACAGATGCTCCATTGTCAACAAGAAGACAGAAGAAGAAGCTCTTCAAGGAGTAAGGAAAGGAAGCTTCTACATAGCTGACTTGGACTCTGTAAGGAAAGATAAAGTCTACTGTTTCTACAGTAAGGCTTCTTCATCTGAAAGCTGGCTATGGCATAAGAAGATCTCTCATTTAAAATTCAAAGCAATGAATCATCTGAAGAAGAGAGAGTTGGTGAAAGGGCTGCCTCAACTTGAATTCTGTCAAGAAGGATTGTGTGAGGATTGCCAAAAAGGGAAGCTAAGGAGAGCTGCTCATAAAAGCACTCCTAGTGGTTCAATAAATGAGGCTTTGCAACTAATTCATATGGACTTATTTGGTCCTGTGAATGTGCAATCACTTGCTAGGAAAAGATATGCTCTAGTAATGGTTGATGATTTCTCAAGATATACATGGGTGAGATTTCTAGCATCTAAAGATGAAGCTGCACAAGAAATTATTGACTTGGTTAGAGTCCTTGACAAAAATCCAAAATTCAAAGTGAAAATTTTAAGAAGTGATAATGGCACTGAATTAAAAAATAGTGTCATGAATGATTTTTGCAAAGACAATGGAATTACTCAACAATTCTCTGCACCAAGGACACCTCAACAAAATGGTGTTGTTGAAAGGAAAAACAGAACTCTCATTGAGGCTGCAAGAACAATGTTGAGTGAAGCAAAACTTCCTACCTATTTCTGGGGTGAAGCAATCAATACAGCCTGTTACACTCAAAACAGGATTGTAGTCAACAAGGCCTATGGAAAGACGCCTTATGAATTGCTCACAGGAAGGAAACCAACTGTCAATTACTTTCATGTCTTTGGAAGCAAGTGCTATTTCATGAAAGATTGAACTGAGATCAAAGGAAAGTTTGATACAAAGGCTCTTGAAGTGATTTTCATGGGATATGGAATTGACAGAACTGCATATAGAGTCTATATCATAGATCACAAGATTGTGGAGGAGAGTGTGAATGTCACCTTTGATGAAACTAAATTTCTTGGAATTGAAGGAAGTCAAGAGACAGAACCCTTAGCCTTTGAAAATCAAGGCTATTTAGAAGAGATCGAAGAGGATTCACCAAGGATTGATCACACAATTTCAGGTCCAACAATGGTTCCAAATCAGTCTGGAGAAAATGAAGGAACTGCCCAAACAATTGATTTTTCTGTGAATGTTCCAATGAACAGTGGACTTGAGGAAATTGATGTTGTTAGGTACTGTCAATCAACAAAATGTTGAAGACTCTAGTGATTTTCAAAGAGGAACTAAATGGAGCAGGGATCACACCAATGATTTAATCATTGGTGATCCAGGTACTGGAGTCAAGATAAGAAGAAATGTGGCCAATGAATGTATGTACTCTTGTTTCCTTTCTCAAACAGAACCTAAAACTTTTGAAGAAGCCTTGACTGATCCAGATTGGATTAATGCCATGCAAGAGGAGCTTAATCAATTTGAAAGAAGCTGTGTTTGGGAATTAGTACCTAGACCAAAGAACAAATCCATAATAGGCACTAAATGGGTTTATAGAAACAAGATGGATGAGTGTGGCACTGTCACAAGAAACAAAGCAAGGCCGGTGGCAAAAGGTTACTGTCAACAGGAAGGGATTTATTATGAAGAAACATTTACTCATGTTGCCAGACTAGAGGCAATTAGATTGTTCTTAGCCTTTGCTGCATACAATAACTTCAAGGTATTTCAAATGGATGTCAAAAGTGCTTTTCTTAATAGAGAGTTAGAAGAAGAAGTGTATGTTGAACAGCCCCCAGGCTTTAAAGATTCAAAAATGGGAAACTTTGTGTACAGGCTGCTCAAAGCATTGTATAGACTAAAATAAGCACCAAGAGCTTGGTATGATACTCTTTCCAAGTTTCTTCTTGATAACAGCTTTACAAGATGGATTGTGGACAAAACTTTTTTCTACAAAAAGCATGGAAAGGATATCATTCTAGTTCAAGTATATGTGGATGACATTATCTTTGGATCAATAAATGAAGACCTATGCAATAAATTCTCTGAGTTGATGCAGAACAAGTATGAGATGAGCATGATGGGTGAATTAGTATTCTTTCTTGACTTCAAATCTATCAAAAGAAAGATGGAATATTTATTTGCCAATCTAAGTATGTTATAGATCTTTAAAAAGATTTGATATGGAAGACTCATCTCCTGCAAAGACTCCAATCTCTACTGCAACACAACTTGACAAGGATCCAAGTGGAAAGAAGGTGGACAACAAAATGTACAGAGGCATGATTGGCTCTCTTATCTATCTAACAGCTAGCAGACCTGACATTATGTTTGCTACAGGTTTGTGTGCAAGGTTTCAGTCTGATCCCAAGGAGTCACATCTAATGGCAGTAAAAAGAATTCTAAGATATGTAAAAGACACTCAAAATCTTAGCCTTTGGTATCCTAAATAATCTGGTTTTGACTTGGTTGGTTACTCAGACTCAGACTATGCAGGATGCAGAATAGACAGAAAAAGTACAACATGGAGCTGTCAGTTTTTGGGAGAAAGATTGGTGTCATGGTTTAGCAAGAAGCAACATTCAGTGTCAAATTCAACTGCAGAGGCTGAATATATTGCAGCTGGTAGTTGCTGTGCTCAGTTACTTTGGATGAGGAACCAGCTATTGGACTATGGGTTGACTCTACAAGGAATCCCTATTTGATGTGACAACACTAGCGCCATAGCAATTTCTGAGAATCCTGTTCAACATTCCAAAACTAAGCATATCGACATCAAGCATCATTTTATTAAAGAGCATGTGGAGGAAGGCACAATCAAGCTAATCTGTGTGCCCACAGAGAAGCAACTTGCAGATATTTTCATCAAACCATTGGATGAAAAGACTTTTAACAGGCTAGTGAGTGAATTGGGTATGTTAAATTTGAACTGTTAATGTAATTCTATATAGTTGATAAAATTTTAGTTAACTAAATTTCACTGTGAATTAATGGCCTATAAAGGTGTTTTGATTTTTGTCATAGTGGAAAGACATGATGATATTTAACTGAGAGGTTAACTAACTTTTTTAAAGTAACTTAACTTCTATGTAAACCATAAAAGATGCTTCCAAAATACTTGGTAATATGTTTTATTCATACTGTCACATAATGATAAGTTACTGTCAAAAATATGTGCAAACCTGCTGTCACATGGTTGATAAGTCTTGACAGTAAAGTCCGCGGGATTAAAACTTACTGTCAAACTCTGTGGAACTTACTGTCAAACGGCTGAGAAAACTTGACAGTTTGTTTCGCGGGATTAAAACTTACTGTCAAATCTTGTGAAACCTACTGTCAAAGGAATGAGATATAATGACAACATAGTATGCGGGAGTAAAACATACTGTCAGATTATGAAACTTACTGTCAATATCTCTTGACAGTATAGTTCTTCAATGATCCGCATAACATACTGTCAACAATTAACATTAGATTTATTCACTCCTTATTATTTACTAATGTTACTGTCAAGAGTGTTTGTCATTTTAGCGCAGAAGTTACTGTCGAGGAATGGAACTTGAAGACAACTGTCACTTAAAATCGTTTAAAATTCTTTCTTGACAGTACCTTTTCAAATCATATAAATACTCAGCTGAAATTTCTCTCACTCTTTACTTTACTTTATTTCTCTCATAACTTTCCACTCTCCTACATCCTTAAAACTCTCCAGTTTCTCTGTAACTCTTTGTTCTAAACCGTCTTCTAAACACCTAAATCTTTCATCCTTTCTCAACCTTAACATCAATCAACCATGTCTGGACCTCAAATTCTTTGCACCCTAGCTCAAACCAACTTCACCACCATGACTTCAGTGGGTGAAGCTGGTGAAGCCTACAAACCTTTTGTTGGCTTCATGAACAACTCATATCTCACCTATGCCCTAACTGCAAGTCCACATCTCGAAATTCCTAGACTCTCTCAATTTTTGACCTCTGCTGTATGTGAGGGGGAGCAAGATTCTAGCTCTATCTCTTTTCAAATCGATGGTACTTCTTACACCATTGATTCCTCTCACATCAATGAAGCTCTTCATGTGGAAGAGACTGAAGGCTTGCTGTTTGAGGAGTCTGCAAGTGAAGAACAACTCACCAAGTTCTTTAAGTTGATTGGGTATGCTGGACCCAAACTAACTGCGAACAATGATGAATGGTATCCTTCGGGAGGCATGGACAGAAAGTACCTCAACAAAAAATAGAGCATGATTCTTGATGCAGTCTCCAGATCCATGTCAAGAAAAACAAGTGGATAGAATGAAGTGCCAGCGTACATCAGGAGGATTGTGCATTCCATGGTGCACAATTACAGAATAGATGTTGGAAAGCTCCTGATGCCTCTATTCAAGCTGGTGCTGGGAAAGAAAGAAGCAAGAAAACCGGTAATATACTATCCTAGATTTTTTATGCTTATAATTAATTCTGTTGTAGGCATAATTGATTTAGATAGTGTTCAATGCATGGAGTCCCCAACTGTTAGGTCCAAATGTGTTGTAGAGGGGGGGGGGTTGAATACAACTTTTCGAATTTAAGAAGCAATAAATACTATGTAATAAATGAACACAATGATTCAAGAAATATATGTCTTATATATAACTTGAAAGGGTTGCTACAACATTCATTACAAAGTACACCAGAAGTAAAGAGGGTAGTAAATGATACTAAGCTCTGTGAATACTCTCTCTCTCTCTCTCTTTTACAAGTGTTTATCTCAAAAATATTGCTCACACTAAATTAATACACAAGTACTTCTATTTATACTATTTGTAATCTATGTCCTGTAGTCTTCAAAGACTAAGATATACGTGGCCCAATGATATTCACATAAATTTTATCTTATCTTGAAAGCTTGGAAATCTGCCAATTAGATGATGCCATGTGTCATGTTGAAACTGCCTTCTATGTAGAACATCTACTTGAGAATTTCTACATAGGAATATTCTACTTGGCTATCTAGAACATTTAAGTAGAACTTCTACATAGGAATGTTCTACTTGGACATCTCGAACATCTAAGTAGAACTTCTACATAGGAATGTTCTACTTGGCTATCTCGAACATTTAAGTAGAACTTCTACATAGGAATGTTCTACTTGGCTATCTCGAACATTTTGTACTTAAAAAAATTCTGGGCTTCAACTTGAAGGTTCAATGCAACATCTTGAACTTGTGATTTCTTTATGTCTGTTAGGAATTTAGAGACCCAGAAGTTACAGAGGGGGGGGGGTGAATGTATACTTCAAAAATTTTCTTGCTTTTAGAAATGAACTTTGTTAGAAGCTTGAAGAACTGATGGAATTACGAAAGTGTTTATCAAGACAAGTAACAAGAAATAATATAAACACAGATGTAACTTTCAATCTAATTTGTATTAGAATGATCTTTGCTACAATCTGAAATTCAGTTTGAATTTCAGCTTCTTGTTCTGGGATTCTTACTATTGTAAAAATACTCAAGACACTATCAAATGTGGCTGTGCATAAAGTATATAGACAACATGTCCTGTGCACATGCTCACATGAGATAGTTTAGCTAAAACTAGAAATAGACAGAAACTGCTTTACATTTGACTAATGACTATTTCTAGCTAACACTGCAGTGACAGTCTGCTCCATTTTGCCTTATCTCATCTATCACTTTTCTTGACTTATCTTCCCAGCTGCATTGTAGACTTGTCTCTATCTGTGCAGGTTTGACTTATCCTGCATAAACAGAGCTGCAACACCATCTGTCTTGTTCTGCAATTCTTCCTTGAAACTAGCTTCTTTTGCAGTCGAGTACTCTTCTTGAAATTGGTTCGATAAGTCAAGAAGATTGACTTCTCGAACAGCTGTGACTTTTCGATTAGTCCTGAGTACTTGATTTCTCGAATGACTAGATTTCTCGATCACATACTTAGCTTGATGACTTCTCGATCAGATTAGACTTCTCGAATACATGCTTGATATTGACTTCTCGAATACATGCTTGATATTGACTTCTCGAATGACTCAGCCTTATTACTTCTCGAATGCTCCATTTGCTAGCTTCTCGAATTGTTTATTTTCACTTCTCGAATGACTCATAATTAACACTTCTCGACTAGATTCAATACTTGACTTGTCGAATGACTGACTTCTCGATCGAGTACTGAGCAGATAAAAGTTTTGAGACTTCTTGAAATGTTTCCACAGTTCTGACTTCTCGAATAGCTGACTTCTCGATCAAGTAATTTTCCTTGGTAGAATTCTCAGATAACTTCTCTTTTTATTTTCTTCACAGTCTTCTTTGTCTGGTTGCATGATTCAACTTGAATCTTCTAACTGACTTTATTTCTGACTTAATTTACAATTAGAAGGTAAACAGAGAAAATTTCTAGTTATAAATTACACATGAATTACTAAGTCACTAGTCTATTACAGAAGCACAAACTGAGTTACAGCAAGACAGATAGTTAAATAGGCTAGGCTTGATTTAAGTCCAACAATCTCCCCCAATTTGGAAAATGGTGAATTTTACAAATTAATACAAGATATCAAGCCTACCTATATTGTTGTTGTTGATGAGCTGTCTGATCATATTTTTCTTTTCTTTCCTTTTCTTCCCTGGCCTTGTTTTCTTCAATTGCCTGCAGTATCATTTGTCTGGCCATGATTTCCTCAATCAGAATTGCATCTTTCAGTAAGTCTGCAGCAATCTGTAGAGTGAGCATTGGATAGTCCTGAACAAGCTTGAGTCTAATTTTGACAGTGACTCCACTTCTCAGTTTGAATTCAACTCTGTCAGGATCTTTGAACACTCTACTTTTACCCTGTCTTTTCAATTCTTCAGACAACTGCTCTATTCTCTCCTCCTCCTTCCTTTTCTTCTCAAACATCTCCTCCATGTATCTTACCTTGTCAATCTTTTTCTGATACTTCCTTTCCAAGTACTGAGCCATTTCCATCATTCTCAGCTTGTTAATCATGCATTTCTTGTCAAACAGGCTAATCACTCTCCTAATGTCATGAGTGGTAGCATCACTGTTGTCATGATGAAATCCTCTTTCTTCTCCATCAACATTAGTAACAAACATCCTCTTGTCTCTGACTTCTACCTTGACAATTCTGTTAGCCTTCCACAGTTTGATCCTCACCTTGTCAGTTTCAGCAATTTCTTGAATAGGTCTAATAGGTAGACCTTTATCAGGAACAATGAGTTGTTTTCTCCACTTAGGACATCTTACTAGCAAAGAGCTACTAGAGTTCTTGAATTTGGTTGATGTGGCAGTGTTGACTTTGAGATGTTGGCTTGGCTTCAGTTTCTTTGACTGTTCCTTTTTAATTTCCCTCCTTATCACTCCATGTGCAGTAACTTTCATGAACATCCTTCTTGGAGATTTAGTTTTGATGGCAGTTGCAGTTTCAGAAACTGTTGACATCACACTAGTACCCTGAGATTTGGTAGGTGAACTAGAATGAGTGTCAGCAGCTTGCTGCTTAGAGGAATTTATTCTTTGATACTGTTTATTGTCCTCAGAGTTGTCTCTTTTCTTCTTGTCTTCATCCTTCCTCTTCTTGTCTTCTTTCTTTCCTTCCTTATCACTCCTTGATTCAGACTTTTTATCCTTCTTGTCCTAATCCTCATTGTCATCATCTTTCTTTTTGTTCTTCAACTCTTCTTTTGCAAATTCAGAGATTTGTCCAGATATAAACTTTTTCATTTTCACTACAATTTCATTGTCCTCTATCTGCTTCACCTTCTTCTTTTCAATCAACTCAATTAGGTTAATAATTTGACTTCTGTTGCCTGAATTGAGATGTTGAGGGATCCTGAAATGAGCAAGTTTCTCTTCTCTAGCCATATACATCACACCATCTGGACTATAGTAAGATTCAGGTAGAGCAAGAGGTAGGAGAGGCCCCAATATTTTCTTCTTCAGTTCTTCATCTTCCTGGGTTACCAATTCCACTCCCTTGTACAAACATTCCAGTTCAGTATATGAAAGCCTTTGAAATAGAGTAACTGAGACTTTAAAGTAGCCTGACTCCATTTGAATGAGTGGCTCTTTGAATATTTGTCCATTCTGTTCAAACTTAACTCCCATCACTGCAACAATAGCATTTTCAAGCATCTTCTTATACTTCCAATGATTTCCCTGGACTTGCTTTTTGATATGATGCAACAATTCAAGAAATTGCTTGTCAGAGTTGGGCTTTAAAATTTCACTCCTGAGCTTTCTCATAACTGCCTTTTGCCTTTCAGCCTCTATCTCTTCTCTCCTTTCCTTCTCCCCCTTAGGGTTGATATCTTGTCTTTGGAGAAAGGAAGAATGACTTGGCTTAATTTGAGTCCAGCTCTGAGGTGGCAAAGGTGCTGGAGGAGCCTGACTAGGAGTGCCTAGGTTGGAGATGAGTGATTGTAGAGATGTGAGGTGGGCTGAAATGCTGACAAGTGAAGTCCCTAGATTTGCAGAAGATGAGACAAATTCATTTTTCAGACTATGAACATCTGAGACAACTTGAGAAACTGTGGATGTGAGAGAATCCACTCTAGCATTTAAAGTATCAATGGTGGAGGCCTTTGCAGCTTCATCTTTGGCCTTAGACTGATAGAACAGATCCACTTGAAATGGAGACAAGGTGTGAATTGGCACATCCTCAGGCAGCCTATCTGCATGCCTGTTCTTGTACAAAACTTCAACCATACTGTTGATCCTTCTTTGATTATCTAGGATGGTTGTTTGTCCTTGAACCATTTCCCTAAACACCTTTTCCATGGAGTCTATCTTGGTGTGAAGAATGGAGGACTTTCCTGAATCTGCCCTTGAGGTGTGAGCAAAAAGACCTCTAGGCTTCAATTTATCTTCCATTGTTCTCAAGGTGCCCTCTACTTTAGCCCTGTGATCCTCTATCTCGGATTGCACACCTTTGGCAAGATAATGATTTGACTGCAGTTGGACTTTAGCAGCTTCATGAATTGCATCATACATGGCACTTGGAGTGAAGATCTTCTCACAAGAGCCAAGGGAAGTGAGATACTTCTGTCTAGTCCATTCCAAAACATCTTTCATGCTAACTGCAGATTTACCATCCAGCCAGGCATCCACATTTTCTCCTTCATCATCATCCAAATTTGCATTTTTCTCTTTCAACTCCTCCTGATCCTTTGCATATTCAAGCATGATTGCAGCATAGTCTTTGTTTGGCAAATGAGAAGTTACAAGCTGCTGAGCAATGTGATAGAATCCCTCCAACTGATCTCCATATAGCTCCTTTAGTTTCTCATCAGAAAGTGACCCACCAAGAGATGATGGTCCTGAATTCCTGTCATGTTGCACAGGTTCCAGCCATTGTGACAGAGAGTGAGAGCTAGGGCCACTTATGACAGTAGTCCCCTCAGCATCTATTTCTTCATCCAATTTCTCAGATGATTCATTAGACACTGGATGGATAGGTGAATTCTCCTGAGGAGACAGTCTTTGAATGACTGGGGAGTGTCTAGGGGATGCCATTTGCATGGTGTGGAGATCCCCCAGATTACCCAATGTCTGTAAAGACACTTGGCTGTGACATGCCTGAGTCCCCACAGAGTCTGAAGTAAAAACTTCTGGAACCTCTGTGGTTTTGATGGTGTCATCAGGATATGCCTCAGCATGCATTCCCTCACCATCTAAATGAGTGTCCTGAGTGGTGAACAAGGTGTCATGCACCAAGTCACTTGAGTTTGGCTCACCAGGGAAATAGAAATCCTGATGATCAACAACCTCATGTGTTTGACTAGACACATTTGGTTGAGAAGAGATTTGAGAGGTGGAAGAAAAGATGTGAGTAGAATTGAGTATTGGCAACTCCCCCTGAGAAAATGGGGAAGTTTCAAGAGAAGATCCTACTGGTGCACAGTGTGTCTCTTTTTCAACTAAAACTTCTTCATTGACAGGAGTGAATTCCTGCAATAGTGCAGACTCTGTACATGATGGAGTGGGTTGGCTCCCAATTTCAATAGATGCACCTTGATGAGAAAGTGCACCTAGAAGTAGGTTTAATCCCTTGTTAACGTCTACATCCTGTTGAGAGGATGTAGAGTGGTCTGTTGTGGCCTTTTTATTTTTCTTTCTCCTGGTCAAAGGCTCCACAAGTGACTCATCTGTTTCATTTTCTACAACTGTTTCTAACATTCTTTTCTTAACAGCTTTCTCCTTCTTCTTCTTTGCAACTACACCCTGTTGAGAGGATGTAGAGGTTGGTTTGCTAACATCTAAGGATTTCAAAGAAGGGCTAGCAGTTGGGTTGGAGGTCCTTGGGTTAGGTGCATTTAGTTCTTCTGCAACCTTAGGACTCTCTACTGCATCAAGATGACCATATTTAGGCTGCACTAGTGGATATCCCTCAAATACACTCCTCATGTGAGGTGTGATTATGAGAGGGACATTCACAGTGGTTCTCCTATCCAATGTAGCAAAAATGATTTTTGACATGGATTTGGAGTAGCCAATTCTCTGTTTGTTCATCCCAGGCAATTCAATTAAACTAGCATTTTTATCATTGAGAATTAATTGAATAAAGCGAGGAAAGAAAATTTCATTACCTCTCTTGGGAATTCTTGTTATGAGTTCCCCAAGAACTAGCTTTCCAACATTGAGCTTTTGGTTGTATGCCAATGAGTAGGCCAGCTTCAAGGCAATTAGGCTTATTTGGTCAAACCCTGTTTTTCTGCAGGTGAAGACTCTTAGGATGGTATCAAACAGGAATGACCATTCCTTCCTCATGTATTTCTTGTTTAATTTACCCAGCTTGAACTTCTCATCAACTCCTCTTTTTAAAGTATCAGCATACCTAATGAAGTCCAGGAAATCTAGAAGATCATCTTCAGTAGGTTCATCATTAAACTCTGCAGGTTGAATCTTTAAGCTCCTATTAACATCTGCTTCATCAAAGCTAATGTCCACTCCTTGAATCTTGCAGGTTACCACGATCTTTGAGTTTCCATCCGCAAGAGCTATGCTTTCCCAGTTCGCAGTTGCCCAAAACTGCTCAAGAATATCCAGGTATAGAGTGAGGTTTGCCAATAGAGCTTCTTGTACGTAGGAATCTATGAGAAACCTAGTGAAACATTTGTACTGGGGTTTGGCATCTGCGTCTCTGGATATTGCTAAGAAGTTGGTTTCTGGAATGACAAAAACTTCGGTTGAAACTGAGCTTGAGGACGCCATTGAATCAGTGTATAGAAATAGAGAAAGGAAGAAGCGAAGGTTTTAGAGAGAAAGAGTGAAAGTAAGAGTTAAAGATGAACAGTTGTAATGCAGGGATTCCTTTGAGTTTGTAGTTAAGCGTAGAAATGAAATGTTAGATCTACTTTGCTATTTAACTGATACAGACAACTCGACTAGAATAGTAATCGATTTTAGTGATCGAGAACTCTAAAGCTGTTTTAGTAGAGAACTGTCAGAATTCAGTCGAGAATTAAGACAATCGAGAACTCCAAAAAAAACTTGTTCGAGAACTCACAAGATTGAATGATTCGAGAACTCACAACATCAACAATTCGAGAACTCACAGAATGAACGATTCGAGAACTCACAGAATGAACGATTCGAGAACTCACAGAATGAACGATTCGAGAACTCACAGAATTGAACTGTTTAGTCGAGAAGTCAGTAAGGATGGCAAACTTGACTACAAACTCCAGTTTTTAAAAGATTATTCCATTCTCACTTAGAAAACAGAATAATAATTTACAGACTTCATTTCTTAGATAAATAAACTCCATTTATTCATCTTAAAAAGAGAAATGTGTCTGATAGATATTCCTTAATTTTTAATTATCACACTTGTTATTTAATAAAGCACAAGTATAAAAAAAAATCATTTGTTAATAATATGTACAACAATATGACTGACATATTTATAAACATATACCAGTTTTGTTTCACTTAGATAAATCATTTGAATTCATGTCTGTGAAACAATTGTTGTAACAGTTGAAAAGATATATTTATTTGGCCACTTAACTTGAAGAGTTTAGCATTCCAATTTCACTAACCAACCTGTTGAAGGTGGCTTCATCAAGTGGTTTAGTAAATATATCAGCCAACTGTTTTTGTGTAGGAACATAGAATACTTTAATTACTCCATTTTCTGCATGTTCCCTTATGAAATGGTACCTTACATCAATATGCTTTGTCTTGGAATGATTGACTGGATTGGCTACAATTGAGATGGCACTAGTGTTGTCACACATAATAGGAATTCCCTCTAACACTAGTCCATAGTCCCTTAGCTGATTCCTGATCCAAAGCACTTGAGCACAGCAGCTTCCAGCAGCAATATATTCAGCCTCAGCTGTAGAGGTAGAGACTGATTGTTGCTTTTTGCTCAACCAAGATACCAACCTCTGTCCAAGAAATTGACAGTTTCCTGAGGTGCTTTTTCTATCCACTCTGCACCCAGCAAAATCAGCATCTGAGTATCCAACAAGGTTAAATCCTGTTTCTTTAGGATACCATAGTCCCATGAGAGTTGTTCCTTTGAGGTATCTCAGAATTCTTTTGACATCAATGAGATGAGATTCCTTGTGATTTGCCTGAAATCTTGCACATAGACAGGTTGAAAACATAATGTCAGGTCTGCTAGCTGTGAGATAGAGAAGAGAACCAATCATTCCTCTGTAGGTCTTCATGTCCACACTCTTCCCTTTCTTGTCTTCATCAAGTTTTGTAGCTGTAGACATTGGGGTCTTGGCAGTTGAGCAATCTTGCATATCAAACCTCTTGAGTAAGTCATTGACATACTTAGTTTGACTTATGAAAATGCCATTTGGCCTTTGACTTATTTGAAGGCCTAGAAAGTAATTTAGCTCTCCCATCATGCTCATTTCATATTCACTTTGCATCAGCTTAGAGAACCTTTGACATAGCTTTTCATTTGAAGATCCAAATATGATGTCATCCACATAGATTTGAACTAGTATGATATCATCCCCATGCTTTTTGTAGAAAAGAGTTTTGTCAATTGTTCCTCTAGTGAATTGATTTTCCAGAAGAAATTTTGACAAGGTGTCATACCATGCTCTAGGGGCTTGTTTGAGTCCATACAATGCTTTAATGAGTCTGTAAACAAAGTCTGGAAAATTTGGATCTTCAAAGCCAGGAGGTTGTTGCACATAAACTTCCTCTTCTAATTCACCATTGAGAAATGCACTTTTCACATCCATTTGATATACCTTAAAGTTTGAGTGTGCTGCAAAGGCTAGAAAAATTCTAATTGCTTCCAATCTTGCAACAGGAGCAAAAGTCTCATCATAGTCAATGCCTTCTTCCTGGGAATAGCCTTTTGCAACCAGCCTTGCTTTGTTTCTTATTACTATTCCATGTTCATCCATTTTGTTCCTATAGACCCATTTAGTGCCAATTACTGACCTGTCCTTTGGAGGTGGCACTAATTCCCAAACATTATTTCTCACAAATTGATTCAATTCCTCTTGCATGGCAATTATCCAGTCTGGATCCAACATGGCTTCTTCAATCCTTTTTGGTTCATTTTGGGACAGAAAGCAAGCAAATAGGCATTCATTCATAGTTGCTCTTCTTGTCCTTACACCTTCATCAGGGTTTCCAATGATTTGATCAGCTGAGTGGGCTCTGCTCCATTTAATTTGATGAGCTCCATCTCTATCATTTGAACTTGCTTCTTCCTGATTGAAGTGATTGCCAATTGTTGCAGATCCTTGAGAACCTCCCCCTGAGTGAATGCTAGGGTTGTGTGGAGAATTCTCAAGTTGAATATGACTGAAGTCTTCATTTTCTCTTTCCACATTTGTTCCATGTGAGATGTCTACATGTGACTCTTCATGAATATTGATAACATTTTCAGTTGCAGATGTTTCAGTTTCTATTTCATTTTCAAACCTCAAGGTGTCACAGTTTTCACCTTCCAGATTCATAGTAGGGAACTTGAAATCATCAAATGTCACATTTGAGCTTTCCATAATCTTCTGTTGATCAATCACATATACTCTATAGACAGTTTTGTCCAAAGAGTATCCCACAAAAATTCCTTCATAAGCCTTGGCTTCAAACTTCCCAAGGTTGTTGACATCATCTTTGAGAACAAAGCACTTGGTTCCAAACACATGCATGTATTTTACAGATGGTCTTCTATTTGTCATGATGTGATAAGGAGTCTTTCCAACTGGTTTTGTGATGAGTGTTCTATTTTGAGTGTAGCATGCAGTTCTAACAGCTTCAGCCCAAAAGCTAGTTGGTAAACTGGCTTCTGCTAACATGGTTCTTGCAGCTTCAATGAGAGTCCTGTTCTTTCTCTCAACTACTCCATTTTGTTGTGGAGTTCTTGGGGCTGAAAATTGGTGAGTGATTCCTTTTTCCTTGCAGAATTCATTGAGTATAGCATTTTTGAATTCTGTACCATTATCACTCCTTATGGCAACAACTGGTGTAGGGCCTTTATCCAATCTTTTCAAATTTTCAATGATGATCTCAGGAGCTTCATCTTTTGAGTGCAAGAATTCCACCCAAGTGTATTTTGAAAAGTCATCCACCATGACTAGAGCAAATCTTTTCTTAGACATGGACATGACATTTACTGGTCCAAACAGATCCATATGAATTAACTGTAGGGGTTTTGTGATTGAAGTGAATTCCTTACTCTTGTGACTAGATCTCTTCATTTTCCCTTTTTGACATGCCTCACATAATCCTTCTATGCAGAATTCAAGTGTGGGCAAGTCTTTCAGTAATTCTCTTTTGACTAAAGAATTAATGTTCTTGAGATTTAGGTGAGATAATCTCTTATGCCAAAGCATACTTTCCTTTTCTGAGGCCTTTGTGTAGAAACAACAAATCTTCTCCTTGTTTGCAGAGTCCAAATTTGCTACAAACAGGCTTCCTTTTCTTACTCCTTGCAGAGCAATTTCCTTTGTCTTCCTGTGTGATATGAGACACAGTTCCTTATCAAACTCCACCTTCAAATCTTTGTTGCAGAATTGAGTGATGCTGAGAAGATTATGCTTCAAACCACTGACAAGGGCTACATCTTCAATGACAACATTCCCATGAATCAATTTGCCATATCCCATGGTGAAACCAGTGCTGTTGTCTCCAAAGGTTACCATTGGGCCAGCCTCATCCTTGAACTGTGACAGCAGGGCCTTGTCACCAGTCATATGCCTTGAACAGCCACTGTCCAAAATCCACATGACCTTCTTCTTACTTGTGCCCTGCAATCAAATACAAATCAAGTTTTCTTTGGTACCCAAACAAGGTTGGGTCCTTTATGCTTAGTCACATGAATGTCATTCATGTTCTTAACAGTCTCAGTCACTTGCACATGCACATTTTCATTTTTCTTGTGTTGATTTTTTGCTTGATTAGTGCTTCCAGAACTAGATGCATGCTTAGGTGACATGGAGTATTTTCTATATTTCACTGGACTAGCAGATTTAGACCTAGGACTGTTGATATACAAATTCTGACTTATGCATCCATCAACAAACTGTTTCCTGAGCCTAAAGCAGGTATTCATGACATTCATGTTACATGGCATACAGTCAAATTTGTCACAAAATTTATGATTATCATGCATTAAAGGCTTGACATAACCACATGCAAACTTATCATTTCCCACAACAGGTTTCTTGCACAAGTGAGTAAGATGATTTGTTGAACCACAGTTTTTACAAATCTTTCTTGGTGCATTAAGAACAGGTGCATAGTTGTTGTGTTTGTTAATGCCAATTTTTCCATTTCTATTAGCCTTTTTCTTTTTAGCATGCATAGCATCAATTTTCTGAGCATCCTGTTTAGTTTTAGTTTGAACAGGAGTGGACTTGGTTCTGATTGTGGGTTCTTCTTTCACAACAGAGGCCAAATTTCTTTCAATTGCTTCCTTATCCTCATCATCTAACTGTTGTTTGATAACCATACTGGCTTCATCTAGTTCAACAGTAGCTTTCTTAAAAATTGGTTCTTTGACATTTTTCAAAATATGAGGATTACCTTGGATTTCAATCTTTTTGCCTTTTGTTAAAACAGATTTTTTCTTTTTAAGATTCTCATAATTAAAACCAACTCCAATCCTAGTACTTTCCTTGTTCTTCTCATGAAACTCTTTAACAATGGTTGCTGAGTTTTGATAAGATTTAATTTTCAACTCATTTTCAGAAATTTGTTCTTTAAGAAACTTCTCAATTTGTTCAGAACAAACAATTTTGTTCTTGAGATACTCATTTTCCTGTTTCAAGTTTTCCATGTTTATAACAGACAATTCCAGAGTCTCATTTCTTGCAACTAGTTCCTCATTAGCTTTTACTAACCTAGCAATCTCCTCATAAGCAGCAGTCATACTGGTGTGAATATTAAACATTTCAATACTTAAATCTTCCAAAGTTTTCTTGTATTGAGAATTTGACATATCAAGAGAGATTAAAGAAGGTACCTGAGAGCTTGAGGATGAAGTTCCATCATGTGAGTTTGCCATGAGTGCCAGATTCCCATATTCTTCCTCCTCATCTTCATCTGTATCATCCCAGCATTTTCCTTCAGCAATATAGGCTTTTCCTGTCTGCTTTTTGAGAAGAGCTTCATACTTGGCTTCCAACTCCAAGTAGTCTTTATCTTTCTTGATTGACTTAGGTTTTTTGCATTCTGTTGCAAAGTGTCCAATATCATTACAGTTATAGCATCTTATCTTGGATCTATCAACTGTTCCACTCTTGTATCCTCCATTATTGGAGCTTCTCTGTGGATTCCTTCCTTTGCTTGAAGACTTGAAGGTTGGTTTTGGTTTGAAACTTTTGTTTCTTTTGAATCTCAAATTTCCAAACTTCTTTGCCATGAAGGCCATTGTTTTGTTGTCCATGCCTTCAAGTTCTTCAATGGTGTAGAAGTCATCTTCTTCTGACTCACTCTTGATGGAGTCCTTGTCTTCCTGTTCCTGATCTTCAATCACCTCAGATTTCAACTTCCTGCTTGTACCAGTCTTTTCAATTGTTGATGGTTCCTTAGCAACTAGGGCATTTGAGACATTTGCCATTTTTCCTCTATTTGCTAAAATGGCCTTCTTTTGATAAAATTTCAGCTCATATGTTTTTAGTATTCCATAGAGTGTCTCAAGTGGAAGTTTTGTCAAATCTCTTCCTTCTCTTATTGCAGAGATTTTATGCTCCAGGTGCTCTGGAAGAGTTAACAAAAACTTCATGTTTTTCTCCTTTGTTTCATAATATTTCCCATGAAGTTGAAGATCATTGATCAGTTTATTGAACCTTTCAAATACTTCAGTTATGCCCTCATTAGATTTTGACATGAATGCTTCATATTGGGAAACAAGGAGCTGCCTTTGGTTCTCTCTTACTTCCTCAGTTCCCTCACACAGAATTTCTATTGTCTCCCATATGTGTTTGGCAGATGTACAATTAACAATATTGTTGTACATCACAAGATCCAGTGATTCAATTAATATTAGCATTAAGCTATTGTCAAGAGAAACATTTTCCTTCTCTGAGTCTGTGTACTGAGATGGATCTTTTGGTATCCATGTTGCAGGAATAACTTCAGACTCACTAGTAGTTTCAGGAACAAGAGTTACTGGCATGAAAGGACCATTCTTTAATATTTCTGGATACATGGGGTTTGCAGCCCTTATGAACATCGGCATCTTCCTCTTCCATAGGTTATAATTTTCTCTGTCAAATGTAGGAATCTTTATGCTGCTTAACCTCTGAGAACTCATCTTGATCTTTAGTCTGTATGTTTGTTTACAGCCTGGCTCTGATACCACTTGTTAGGAATTTAGAGACCCAGAAGTTACAGAGGGGGGGTGAATGTATACTTCAAAAATTTTCTTGCTTTTAGAAATGAACTTTGTTAGAAGCTTGAAGAACTGATGGAATTACGAAAGTGTTTATCAAGACATGTAACAGGAAATAATATAAACACAGATGTAACTTTCAATCTAATTTGTATTAGAATGATCTTTGCTACAATCTGAAATTCAGTTTGAATTTCAGCTTCTTGTTCTGGGATTCTTACTATTGTAAAAATACTCAAGACACTATCAAATGTGGCTGTGCATAAAGTATATAGACAACATGTCCTGTGCACATGCTCACATGAGATAGTTTAGCTAAAACTACAAATAGACAGAAACTGCTTTACATTTGACTAATGACTATTTCTAGCTAACACTGCAGTGACAGTCTGCTCCATTTTGCCTTATCTCATCTATCACTTTTCTTGACTTATCTTCCCAGCTACATTGTAGACTTGTCTCTATCTGTGCAGGTTTGACTTATCCTGCATAAACAGAGCTGCAACACCATCTGTCTTGTTCTGCAATTCTTCCTTGAAACTAGCTTCTTTTGCAGTCGAGTACTCTTCTTGAAATTGGTTCGATAAGTCAAGAAGATTGACTTCTCGAACAGCTGTGACTTTTCGATTAGTCCTGAGTACTTGATTTCTCGAATGACTAGACTTCTCGATCGCATACTTAGCTTGATGACTTCTCGATCAGATTAGACTTCTCGAATACATGCTTGATATTGACTTCTCGAATACATGCTTGATATTGACTTCTCGAATGACTCAGCCTTATTACTTCTCGAATGCTCCATTTGCTAGCTTCTCGAATTGTTTATTTTCACTTCTCGAATGACTCATAATTAACACTTCTCGACTGGATTCAATACTTGACTTGTCGAATGACTGACTTCTCGATCGAGTACTGAGCAGATAAAAGTTTTGAGACTTCTTGAAATGTTTCCACAGTTCTGACTTCTCGAATAGCTGACTTCTCGATCAAGTAATTTGCCTTGGTAGAATTCTCAGATAACTTCTCTTTTTATTTTCTTCACAGTCTTCTTTGTCTGGTTGCATGATTCAACTTGAATCTTCTAACTGACTTTATTTCTGACTTAATTTACAATTAGAAGGTAAACAGAGAAAATTTCTAGTTACAAATTACACATGAATTACTAAGTCACTAGTCTATTACAGAAGCACAAACTGAGTTACAGCAAGACAGATAGTTAAATAGGCTAGGCTTGATTTAAGTCCAACAATGTCTTCCATATTCTTCAACAAGCTCTTGAACCTGGGTCTCTATTACTGACATAAACTTGTTATCAATGTCCTGACACTTGATGCAATGGTCTGATTCATAAGTGACTAGTCTTGATAGTGTCTCTACTTCTTGAATAGATTACCATATTCAATTAGTAATGTGGCTTTCCAATTATTGCTTTCCTTCTTATTCACTTGAAATCAATTAGTCTTATTGATACCGATAGTTATGATCTTGAATCTTTAAGTTACAAATCACTGAGGCATGAATAACTCTGTCTTGAACTTTTTTCAATGATTTCTTCTTTGTTTGATCATAGTTAACATGTAAAATTGTATCAATTACCTTGTCTTCGTTTAATATTGATTTCTTTGTGGCTTCATGTTCTTGATTGTCTTCCAGTTAAGTATCTTTTCTTTTAGTTGAGTTACATAAGTTATAGTGTTACAAGTTTAGACACTCTGCCTTTCAATCTCCCCTATTTGATAGTCTAACAGTGACATTCAAATTAACAAGGGATAACTCAACTAAATAATGAGACGAGAAAAAGATAAATAACATTACTGTCTTGTTAAAATTACAACTGAAATAAACTTGGAAAACAATTCAATGAACTAGAATAAATAAAACTTAAACTAGACAAAGAATTCGAACTTCGAATTAAAGACCATTTGAGTGATTCCTATCACCTGAATTATTTCATATCTTTCAGTCAAACTTATATCACCTTATTGGATCTACTCTGATTCACTGTTACAGTATGGTAAGTTAGCCTATCTCGCATACCATGATCAGGTAAATTTTCCTCAAGTGAGTTAAAGCAACCAACATATATGAAGTTTTTCCAACTTCAAGTTCACACCACTCTGACCTTTAATTCTAATTCCGTCTCCTCTTCCTAGCTTCTTCAGCTTGGCGCTTCTCTTTTTTCAGCTTTCTGCGCCTTTCCTTTTGCTGCTGTTCTCTCTTGTACACTGGATCATGAAGCTGCTTCCACCTTGCATTCAACAGACTTACCGCTTCCATTTCTAGAGGATTCCTGGGCTCTGGATAAGGATGCTTGAAAAGCCTTCTGAGTTTGTCCACCTCCTGAGTAGTTCTGATCTTTGGAATATTCTCAAAATTCTTCATTATGAGCTGAGATTTCCAATGTGATTTATCAGCCTTAAACTGACAATAGATCATTTTGGGGTAGCCCTTGACACGGTTAGTATTGTACACACTAGCCGCATCTCACTCCAATCACTTCTTCTCCACCACTACTTCAGACAAGTACTTCAGAAGTCTCTGCTTCTCATCCACATTCTCATTCTCCACTTCGCCCCATTTGAACACTTCTAAAACTCTTTCCAAAAATGCGGCATCTTGAGTCTGCAGCATCCATTTCCTACTCATATGCAATAATGTTTGATTCTGGTCTGCATCTATGAACGCCAAAGCATTAGCTGTGTCATCGTCATACGAGTGTATCCAGTATACACTATCTCTTCCTGGAACACCAATTGCCTCCCCTATCTCTCCTTGTTCTAGTGATCCAGAAGGAAGAGTCAGAGCTTCATCTACATTTTTAACAGCTTGTAGAATATTCCATTTTCTTTCAATTAGCTCCGGCTCAACCTTTACATTGTCTAGAGGGTTTGGAGCAATAATGTCGCACTTCCAAATCTCATTGCTCATCTTGAATATGATCCTCTCAATAAACTCCACCGACTTCTCCTTAATGTCAGAAGTGAATCCCTTACTCATCATTTGCCTACATACAGCTTTTAGGGATTCTACCGATAGAGCCATTAGATCATTTTCTTCTAAACTAACCCTCTTCATCTTCCCATCAACAACCATCCGAACAATATCAGGATTCGCTGAGAATTCTGGTCCCTTGTCCTCTACTAGCTGCATTAACTGATCTCTATACAGAATGCTAAGCTCCTCAGCTTGAGAATATTGAATTTTTGTTGCTAGCAAGAAAAACTCTGACGCAGATCTTCTCGAGATGAATTGATCATCCACAAACAAGAAAGATGTCGGGACTCCTTCGACTAAAGACAAGATGACCTGCCACTCCTTAACCATCGCATTATATCCAACTCTGACTTTAGAGATCAACCTTTTCAATGCACTTATATAGTCAACAATCAGTGGATTCTACAGATTCAAGTTGTAGAATAAGTCTTCCGCCTCTTTGTTATGAGTTTCTTTCGCACAAACTCCCAATAGAATCTTCCTTGCTTCATCCCATTTCTGTCCGATCCTTCTCTTGTCCAGATCAACTTGAGGATCAGCTAACCTTGCAAGCTCATGATCATACTGTTTCTCCTTGAGCTCCGCTTGCTTTTCAAGGAAAACAGCCTCATCCGGCATCATCTTCATTTTATAGAACTAAGCTTGTTCCAAGGCCAACTGCTGAGCTTCCAGGGTCTCTTTATCAACAGGTATTTCTTCAGGCTTTCCGGAAGACATTCCAGCACCTCCACCTTGTTCCATCAAAGATCTTTTAATTGCATGTGCTAAAGGTACATCCTCCATATCAGAATCTGAATCAAGTACCTTATGTACTTCTTCCTGATGATAACTCAAGTCAATGAATGGCTCTTCTTGCTCAACCACCACTGCCTTACCCTTTCTCTTCCTCTGAGCCTCCTCTTCAATTAATGGCTCATTTTCTTTGACAAAATCAGTAGTCTGTTCTTCAACCTTCTCAATAATTAACGCCTGCAGTCTCGTCTCCTTTGTACTCTCCCCCTTAGGTGAGTTATCCTGAACACCACCCTTCTCTCCAGATCCACCAGTAGCATAGGAACCACCAAAACCAGAACCCGAGGGTCCAGCTCCACCAGCACCTCCAGCACCACCAGCACCATCATTATCAGGGGGAGGCTGAGTATATTGATCGTCAAAGCACTCTTGGGGAACAAAGCTCCTAACTGTATACATCAGTCTGCTTTTCTTCGTTGCCATTGTATGCATTAGGCCTTCCACTGCTCCCATTCTTTCATAAAGAGTGCTGCCCAAGACACCACCAGCATGGCCCAAGTCATTTACCTTGTTTGTCAATTCATCGAATGCTATTGTTTGAATTGCCATTCGTGTTGTGTAGTCATCAAGAGCTCGCTTGTTGTCTCCAACATTGATCCCTAACTACCCCATCGACTGCCCAAACTGCTTTATTTCATTTTCAATTGATGTCATACTCGTGTCAAGATTTTCAATATTAAGGGACGGTATTTGGCTTGGGTGTCCTCGCTCTAAAAATCATTCTGTTACTGTTTGTCGCTCGGTTTCGGGCCTTAAAAATGAAGGTCCCTCAGTCCCTAAACGCTGACACACACTCCCTGTCTCACGCTCGTGTATGTCTTCAACAATATTCCTGAAAGTGAAAGCAGTACCTGCTGAAACTGGATAATCAAAGTAAGTAGCAGTTATGGGATCTGTTCCTGTCATATCCTGAGGTGGAATCTCAGGTTGAGAGGCTGCAGAGTGTTCTAGTACAACATCAGAACCGATCCTCTCTACAGCATCAGTAGGTACCGGTGAAGGTACTTCGAAAGCAATGAAAGCTTCTTGCCTTTCTGAAGTAACAGGATCTTCAGAAGGCATAAAATCCTCACCAAAATCCTTATGTGTAGAATGTGCAAGGGGCGAACCACTCACGTGAGGTGGAGTGGTTGTGATAGACACACTAGGTTTGGACTGGGCTTGTGAAGTTGAAGCATGTGAAAATTTGGCTTTCTTCCGAATAAGAGGCTGCACTTCGGGGTCACTCTCAGAACCCTCACCTAAATCTACAGGTGCCTGCCTTTTGACTCCCGTCAGCGAGGGTGAAAGAGAGGAAGCAAGAGTATCAGACTCAGAATCAGAAATATAGCTCTCGCCCTGGGATAGATCCCACGGGTTAGTAGAATCTTGGGCCACGGAATCAGATTTAGATGAAGAAGTATCAGTAGTGTGAATAGAGAGTTGCTCTTGTTCAAAGAAATTACCTTCTTCATTACCTTGTCCATCAAATGAAGCAGAATCAGCATGTGGAGTAGGTTGTCTGTCCCTTTGACCGGCAGAAGATTGACCGTGAGAATGCCCATCATCATCTTCATCACCAAGATTGTCGTCAGGAATCCCCTGGAATGCGTCAGCATGGGCAGATGGATTCTGAGCATGTGATGAAATGTGGGAGGTCCCCGCCATTGAAGTAATACCTGTATCATACTTAATCCACACTTGAATGTTATCAGGAATAGACATTTCTTTACCGTGATGTTTATCTTGATTAGCAATCGTTGTGAGGGACTTGGTGCCCATGCCCAGCGATGCAGATGTTGCACTTGTGGTAAATGCCTGTCTTACAGCTAAAGCATCAGTCGGTACTAAGTGATTAATAAGCATCTGTAAGAAGCGAGGATACCAGCATGTAACATCAGTAGTTGAAAGGTCTCTGCTTGCAGATGATCCCATTGCAGCCACGATATCTGAAAGAACGATTCTGCCATAATTAATATCTAGTTCACAGGCTAGGGAAACTGCAAAGACCTGCATGGGAATTGGAATCTGATGATAATCTTTTTCGCGTGCCCGAAAACATCTTGTGATGGCCTCGAAAAAGTAATTCCATTCCACATGGAAGTATTGTTTCTTGATGGCGCCAGTTGAGATCCGTCCAGAAGGAGGATAACATCCAATCTCCTCAAAAAACTTAATACGCTCTGTCGTTGTAGGTTCGGGGTCATAAACATCCTTGATTGGGAATCCCAGAACCCTGTTGAACACTTCTTCTGTAACGTGATATTCCTGACCTGCCAAGGTAAACCTGAAACCACAGGGGGCAGATTTGCTCCCAAATGTAACCGCACTAGTCCATAATTGTTGTAAAGCATCATGGACTAGTGTTGGTTTGGCAGTAAAAGCAACACTAGCCTTGGAGTACAAATTAAGAAATCGTACCCAAAACTTGAATCGCGGGAGTTGATCACCAATTTCAGTATAAATATTATAAAAATTGTTTTTGGCAAGGGAAAATTGGTGAGCCATGTTTGTAAATATTTTCCTGTGAATTAATTGGATTTTATAAAAAGAAGCAACTAGCACAGACAATTAAGCACGGGAAAAAAACAGAATAATCCCTTTTAATTAAACAAAGTACTTACTTTGGAATTAAACTACGGAATTATAATCAATTAAGTAGGCAAAATCAAACACACCAACCAAGTATGTAATCAAACACACCAACCACTATTTAATCAATACCACAGATTTGCGTGCGTGTATAGATATGTGTGTATATACCAAACACAATTAAGAACAGTTATAGATGCACTTAAACACACAATAATGGGATGCAAATAATGATGGAAGATTAAAAACGGGCAGCAATTCGAGATATGTATGAGTTTTAACGCAAATCGAATGAACAGGGCGATGAAGGTTTGAAATCGCAGGGAGGGAGGGTGGGGGCTGTAAAAATTTAGGGTTAAAACAATTAGGTAAAAGTGAAAACTGTTGCGAGTTAGAGACGTATATATAGGCATATATGAGCAAAGACAACAATACCCTTGTGAAAACAAGAAAAAAATGCTAAGTACGCACTGGGGAACATCAAGTCGAACACTATCTCGAACATTTAAGTCGAAATTCGAGATGAGGTTCGAGATAGAGACTATCTGGAACATCAAGTCGAATATTCGAGATAAAGTTCGAGATGACACTAACTCGAACAAATAATCATTTGATCAATTAAAACAGCATAAAAACCCACTTGGGAATCCCATCTCGAATTGCATGTCGAATATTCGAGATAATGTTCTAGATAGCGACTAACTCGAACATCAAGTCGAATATTCGAGATAATGTTCGAGATAGCGACTAACTCGAACATCAAGTCGAATATTCGAGATAATGTTCGAGATAGAGACTAACTCGAACATCAAGTCAAATATTCGAGATAGAATAACTCAAATGTTATCCCAAACTTGAAATTTTGATCAGGCATACTAGGAACTGTAACTCGAAATTCAAGTCGAATTTCTAGATGAACTTCGAGATAGACCGTATCTCGAATATTCTTCCCAGACTTAGAATTTTCAAAATTTCGAATTTTGAAGATAGTTAGAATAATTTGGCAATATTTGTAATCATAGTAACAAATAAATTTTGCCAAATTAATATAAATATCAATTCAAGGATTTTTAACAAAGTAAATAATTAAAAACATTCCTTGACAATTCTAAGGCATCTAGATTGAAAAAAAATTATATGAAAAACACAGGTAAATTCATCTAAAAATCATGAAAAAATTTAGAATAATATGAATTTAACTCCCCCTATGATCATGCAATCTAACTAACATAAATTCAAAGATTTAACCAATAATTACACATATAGCACAATGAATTTATGTAAAATAACACAACATGTATCCTAAAATATTCATTAATTAACCATTTTAAAGTCTAAGTCCTTAATGATTAATTAGCATGCAGAAGTGATATTTTGAGCAATTGTAGAGATTATTTACATATGTTTTCAACTTTGCACAAATAAAATAGGCAATTGACAAGACTAAAAACATATGTACATGATTAAAACTAGAATTTTACAGATAGGAGAAATCACTAACTTGTGTTAAGCATCCCCAATTCACCAACCAACCTATTGAATGTTACTTCATCAAGAGGTTTAGTGAATATATCTACAATTTGTTGCATTGTGGGTACAAAATGTAACTCCACAGTCCCTTCCTCGACATGTTCTCTAATGAAGTGATACCTGATATCTATATGCTTGGTTCTTGAGTGGTCTACAGGATTGTTGGTCATGGCAATGGCACTTGTGTTGTCACACATGATTGGAATCTTTTTGTGCTCCATGCCATAATCTTTCAATTGGTTCCTCATCCACAGTATTTGAGCTACACAGCTTCCAGCAGCAATGTACTCAGCTTCAGCAGTAGAAGTAGATACTGTGTGTTGCTTTTTACTTTGCCAGGACACCAATCTTCTGCAAAGAAATTGACATGCACCAGATGTGTTTTTCCTATCAATCCTGCAACCTGCATAGTCTGAATCCAAATAGCCAATTAGATTAAAACCTGTATCACCTGGGTACCAAATCCCTAGATTTGATGTGCCCTTGAGATACCTAAAGATTCGTTTGACGGCTATGAGATGTGATTCTCTAGGATCCACTTGGAACCTTGCACACAAACAAGTTGCGAATATAATATCGGGTCTACTTGCAGTTAAATAAAGGAGTGAGCCAATCATACCTCGATAGCTTGTGATGTCAACTGATTTACCTGATTTGTCTTCATCTAGCTTCGTGGGGAGTCTTAGCTGTTGATGCATCTTCTAGATTATACTTCTTGAGTAAATCTTTGATGTAATTGGACTGACAGATAAAGATTCCATCTTTTCTCTAACTGATCTATAATCCAAGGAAGAAGGACAGCTCTCCCATCATGCTCATCTCATACTTATCCTGCATTAACTTGGTAAATTTCTCGCACAAGCGCTCATTAGATGACCCAAAAATAATATCTGCCACATAGACTTGAACAAGTATTAAATCACCTTTTACATTTTTATAGAACAATGTTTTATCAATTACTCCCCTAGTGAAATCACTTGCAATTAAGAACAAGGATAGGGTTTTATACCATCGCCTTGGGGATTGTTTGAGGCCATAGACAGCTTTGAAGAGAAAGTACACAAAATCTAAAAGTTCTGGATCAACAAAGCCAGGTGGCTGTTGTAGATATACTTCTTCTTCTAGCTCTCCATTCAGGAAGGCACTTTTCACATCCATCTGAAAAACCTTGAAGTTCTTGTGTGCTGCAAAGGCCAAGAACATCCTGACTGCCTCAAGTCTTGCAACTGGAGCGTAGGTCTCATCATAATCAATACCTTCTTTTTGAGAATAACCCTTCGCTACTAAACGAGCCTTGTTTCGTGTTACAAGTCCGTCTTCATCCAGTTTATTTCTGAATACCCACTTAGTTCCAATTACTGATCTTTTCTTCGGTCGGGGTACCAGCTTCAAAACTTTCTGCCTTTCAAACTGATTGAGCTCCTCTTGCATAGCAATCACCCAATCAGCATCACCAAGAGCTTCTTCTATTTCTTTAGGTTCAAGCTTGGATAAGAACCCAGAATATAAGCAAATATTAGCCATGTCAGCTCTTGCGGTTCTTCTAGTAGTCACACCAGCATCTGGATCACCAATAATTAATTCAAACGGATGGTCTCTACTCCATGATCGTTCTCTTGGAAATTGTCTTGATGATTCAGCTTGACTTTCTGAATTATTGTGTTGACTACTTGTGTTATTTCCACTAACTCCCCCTGAGTTAGAGCCAGCTCCTACAGAACTAGTGTCATCTCGTCTTGAGCTTTGAACACTTGTCCTTGAGCTGCTGTTTACTCCCCTGAGTTGTTGCTGGAACGTGCGGAAGAAGTTTCCACTGATCTTTCACCAGAATCAGGTATTTCTTCTCGAACACTTGGCATATTTGAAGTAACAACCAACTCAGGTTCATCTTCAATTTCATCTAAGTCTAGATTTTGAAACTTTAGGGACTCAGGTTCACTATTATCTTTAGAAATTGATGGGAGTTTGGTATCGTCGAATCTGACGTTGTAGCTTTCAATCACTTTTCGATCATTCACTAAGAATACCCGATAAGCTGCCACCACATCTGTAGAATAACCAACAAAGATTCCTTCACGAGCTTTTGCTGCAAACATGCCTAGATTTTCATCGTCTATAAGCACATAGCATTTAGCTCCAAAGACATGAAAGTAATTGACTGTTGGTCTTCTGTTGTTCATCAGTTCACATGGTGTCTTTTCTTTATCTTTTATGATCAGGGTTCTATTCTGAGTGTAACACACTGTACTCACTGCTTCGGCCCAAAAGTATAGGGGAAGTTTTGAATCGTACAACAAAGTTCTTGCTGCTTCAACCAATGTTCTGTTCTTCCTTTCAACTACTCCATTTTGCTGTGGAGTTCTCGGGGCTGAGTACTGACGACGTATTCCCTTAGATACACAGAAGTCAGTCAGCACTGCGTATTTAAATTCAGTGCCGTTGTCTGTTCTAATCGTCTTTACAGTAAGTGTTGAAACATTCTCAATTTGAGTGATGTGATCAATGATTAGGAAAGGTACTTCGTCTTTCGTCATTGCGAACAATACCCATGTATACTTGGAGAAGTCATCCACGATTACCAATGCATATCTTTTCCTAGATAAGGATAGGACGTTCACTGGGCCAAACAAATCCATATGAAGAAGTTGTAGAGGCTCAGTGATACTAGAAATTTCTTAACTTTTATGCGATGCTCGCTTTGACTTTCCCATTTCACAAGCTTCACAGAGTCCTTTAGGAGCAAACTCCTTTTGAGGTAGATCTCTCACTAATTATCGCCTCGCGAGAGCATTCATCGTTTTGAAGTTTAAGTGAGATAGCTTTTTGTGCCATAACCAGCTTTCATCATCCGAAGCTTTGCTGTAGAAACAGGTAACTTCATTCTGATTTGCCGAATCCATGTCCGCAACAAAAAGATCTGCCTTACGAACTCCTCTTAAAGCAACGAACCTTCCTTGATGTGAGTTATTGATACACCTTTCTTATTGAAGACAATTTCATAACCTTTGTCACAGAATTGACTGATACTCAACAGATTGTGCTTCAATCCCTCAACATAAGAAATATCTTCAATGATGACATTACCAGTCTTCAGTTTGCCATATCCATTTGTCATTCTTTTGCTGTCATCTCCAAAGGTAACATAAGGGCCAGCCTTCATAACCAACTCTGTAAGCAGGGACTTGTTTCCTGTTATATGCCTTGATGCTCCACTATCTAGCACCCATATAACTTTATTTATGTTCCGCTTAATGCCCTGCAATGACAGATGGGTTAGGCGTTCTTCGGAACCCAACTTTGATTGGGCCCGGCTTTTCTATAAGATCGAGAATTATCAGATGTAACAACATGAGATGCACTTTTCTTAACATTTCTAGAGCTTTTGACTTTGTCTTTTCCTTTTTCAGACTTGACAGATTTGTCAGTCTTAGGAGAAGGCTTGTCACTCCTTACTTTAGGAGGACTGGCAGTCTTAGCTCTCACATGTTTCTTCTTGACATTAGAACTAGTAGCAGTATTTAGACATGTTTGACTAGTTGCATTCACCAAGTTCACAAACGTTTGCATGACGTTAAAAGTGCATGGCATACAATTAGGTTGACCACATTGTGCATGATTTTGATGCATGTTATTCATTGAGTGTGGTACAGGCATGGCATGTGCAACAGGAATTTTCATGTTAGATTTACATGCATAAGAAAGATGTTCAGTAGATTTACAATGATAACATGCTTTCTTTACTCGTTCTACCTTAACCTCTTTCATGCCTTTTTCTTTTTTACTCTGTTGTTTATCAGCCTTAGCTCCTAATCCTGGTCTAGATTCTTCTCTAGGGGATTTGATTTTAACTTGCTTAATATGAGTTACAGGTTGTTCTTTCTGGCGATCTTCCATTTCTATCTCGTATCTAACTAATAATTCAGTCTCTTTTTCTTCTTGAGGAACGAAGTGTTTAAAGATAGGTTTGACAGTAGATTTAAGAATGCTAGGTATTTCATTTTTAATCTTACTGGAACTAGTATCTATAGGTCTCTTTCCTTGCTTCTTAGATAAGTTAGAATAGTCAAGTCCTACACCAACTCTAGTTATCTTCTTAAATGTGCCACTATCAACATTCACTTTACTAACTGCTAGTTTATAAGCTTCACATTTAGTTTCTAGCTCAGCTAGTTTATTCCTAAGACATGCTTCTATTTCATCCTTAAGGTTGAGCTTGTGTTCCAAAGTTTTAATAGAGTCTCTTAGGGAAGTATCTATAGTGCAAGCAGCCTCTAATTCTTCCACTTTTGCCTCAAACATTCTGCATTTGGCAACAAGTATTTTCTGTTCCTTTTGAGAAGTATTTAGGCTTTTGCACAACATATAGATCTCTTCGCTAAGAGCCCCGTTCTGCACCTTATAATCATCAATAGACATTTCCTCTTTAAGGGTTAGAACTGGTACCTCTGGTTCATCTGATGTCTCAGCCATGAGGGCAAAGTTTGCTGTATAAGTAACTTCTTCCTTATCTGAATCATCCCAAGCTCTGCCTTCTGTTACAACTAAAGCTCTTTTTCCATGTCTTTCCTTTACCAGGGATTCATACTTGCTTTTGAGGGCTTCATATGTTTCTTTGGGATAAGTCTGTTTCGGCTTTTTGCAGTCGGTAGTAAAATGTCCAGCTTCACCACAGTTATAGCATTTGAACTTCATTTTGAAATCCAAAGGAGATTTGTAGCTGGTATTCTTGTCTTTCCCTTTGTAGCCTTGAGAACTACCACCACCCCTAGTAACCCGATAGTAAGATGAAGATTTACTCCGCGGTCAATTACTCTTTCTGAATCTTATATTGCTGAACTTCCTTGCCATGTATGCCACGACACTATCATCCATGGTGTCCAGCTCTTCTTGGGTGAAGTAGTCATCATCACTATTTGATGTGCACTCATCATCATTTTCAACTTGATGTGATGCAGGTGATGATCTAGGCTTTTCTGCAACCATTGCCTTTTTAGACTCTACCTCATCAATAACTAATCCTGATGCAACTTCTTTTCCTCTTGAATCATTGTCCCATGCTTGATCTTGAAGGGTTTCCAGCTCATAGGTCTTTAGAATTCCATAATATTCTTCCAGAGTAGTTGTGTGCAAATCTCTGGTTTCTCTAACAGCGTAGACTCTATGTTCAATGCTTTTTAGCTGGTTCCTTAGATATCTCGTGTTGACTTCAACCACGGGGAGAGTTACACCTCTCAGATTCAAATCCAAAACCAACTGACTGAATCTTAGATAGACATATGTTATGCTTTCACCTTTTCTTATTCTGAAGGTATCATACTCCATCTTGAGTATAAGTGTTTTGTTGCTTCTGACCTCAGCGGTACCTTCCATGACGACCTCTAGCTTATCCCAAATCTTTTTTTCTCTAGTTAATCCTTTAACTACATTAAACATCTCATGATCTAGGGATTCCGTCAGTGTTTGTCGAACGGATGTATCAAAAGCTATCTGCTCCTTATCAATATCTGAAAAGTCTACTGCCTTCTTAGGCTCAGACCGTTGTGGTACTACCACATCTCCTTCCATATGCTCAGGAACAACAACCATTGGAATAAATTTACCTTTGTCAAGAACTTCCAGATATTCAGGATTGATGGACTCAAGGTAAAGTTTCATTCTCAACACCCATTCTTCATAATGATCTTGGTCGAACATTGGAATCTTGAAATTATTTTTAGGTGCCATCTTAATGTGGATTTAAAGTAAAGATAATAAACTTTTCTTATTACTTGAGTAGTAATTAAAAGAAAATTAAATTATCTCAAAATAAATCAAGGTTCAAGTTCTGGACACCAAAAATTTCTAAGTACCCAAGACTAGGCTATGTAGAATATCTATGTAGAACTTCTGCCCAAGTCGAAATTCTCTAAGTAGAACTTTTGTCCAAGTCGAACTTCACCAAGTAGAATATTCAAGTCGAATATTCAAGTAGAATATTCTATGTAGAATATTCAAGTAGAATATTATATGTAGAACTTTTGTCCTTAGAAGAAATTTGCTGCAGGTCACTTTAATATTGAATAAACAATATTACTTTTCATACTTTTTGACTTTTGTGGTTTTTCTCACCTAACTCACCTAACTCACGTGCTAAGTACTGAATATCTTTTGTTATACTTTTTGTTGTGAGATATATGTCAAATCAAAAGCCAATAACACCTTTTTAACTTTATGTCTTTTGAAAAGGTAATCAAAAGTTGTTGGGTTTGTCTTCTTTATCAAGAACAGTGATGACTTCTTGAAGAACACCAAAAATCAAAGTACCCAGAAAAATTCACAAAAATTATCTAAAGTCCACTCAAGCTAAATAATCACACATGGAGTATTTAAATAATTTTTAGACTGAGTTTTCTCTATCACACAAATTAAAGCACACTTTCCAAGAAAAACTTGAAAAGTAGATCTGTAAAAGAAAACTCACGAATCTTTTACTAAACACAAGGATCTATGTTTTGTATATTAAACATGAAGCTCTGATACCAATTGTTAGGTCCAAATGTGTTGTAGAGGGGGGTGAATACAACTTTTCGAATTTAAGAAGCAATAAATACCATATAATAAATGAACACAATGATTCAAGGAATATATGTCTTATATATAACTTGAAAGGGTTGCTACAACATTCATTACAAAGTACACCAGAAGTAAAGAGGGTAGTAAATGATACTAAGTTCTGTGAATACTCTCTCTCTCTCTCTCTTTTACAAGTGTTTATCTCGAAAATATTGCTCACACTAAATTAATACACAAGTACTTCTATTTATACTACTTGTAATCTATGTCTTGTAGTCTTCAAAGACTAAGATATACGTGGCCTAATGATATCCACATAAATCTTATCTTATCTTGAAAGCTTGGAAATCTGCCAATTAGATGATGACATGTGTCATGTTGAAACTGCCCTATATGTAGAACATCTACTTGAGAATTTCTATATAGGAATATTCTACTTGGCTATCTAGAACATTTAAGTAGAACTTCTACATATGAATGTTCTACTTGGACATCTCGTACATCTAAGTAGAACTTCTACATAGGAATGTTCTACTTGGCTATCTCGAACATTTAAGTAGAACTTCTACATAGGAATGTTCTACTTGGCTATCTCGAACATTTTGTACTTAAAAAAATTCTAGGCTTCAACTTGAAGCTTCAATGCAACATCTTGAACTTGTGATTTCTTTATGTCTTCTATATTCTTCAACAAGCTCTTGAACCTAGGTCTCTATTACTGACATAAACTTGCTATCAATGTCCTGACACTTGATGCAATGGTCTGATTCATAAGTAACTAGTCTTGATAGTGTCTCTACTTCTTGAATAGATTACCATATTCAATTAGTAATGTGGCTTTCCAATTATTGCTTTCATTCTTGTTTACTTGAAATCAATTAGTCTTATTGATACTGATAGTTATGATCTTGAATCTGTTGGAGATTACAAAGCTGTATGAATAGTAATCGTGATAACTCAACACTAGAACAGGACAAGTAAATAATACTACGTCTACACAGAAATCAGGAAGAAATGAAGACAAGGTAGATACAGTGAATCAAGACATTAGAAGAAGTTTTGAAGTCTCCTACAGGTCATTGAGAGAAGTACATTAATATGTTCATGCCTCAGTGAAGAATAATGGTTGAAGACTTTCAGGGTTTCAGAAGTGTTGAAGATTCAGTATAGAAGTGCCACAAGAAGATTTCAGTGTATTAGCATTGATTGAAGATAGACAGTGTTCGAAGCATAGGAATCTAGAAGAATTGAAGACATGGTAAAGACAAGTGTCTAAGTACCAGAAAAGATTCCAGTGAAATTACAGTGTTTATTGACAGTCAGTGTTCGAAGCAATGAAGTTGCTGCAAACTTAACAATGTAAGTAAAGCAATAATACGAAGACCTGGATCGAAGTTAGTCGTCTGTGAACCAGACCAGTTGCACTAGGCGTCAGCAGTCGGTGAAAGGAATCTGAGTATTAACTATAGAAGAATTGTTAAATTGAAGAACGTACTTGAAAAGAACGATTATTTATTAAGGTACGAAAAGTAATTTGAAGAGGCTACAGCCAAACAGCTAAACAGCTAACAGCCAAACAGCTAAATAGCTCAAAGGGTGCAGGGTGCAAAGTGTCACAACCTTGGTACGAAAAGTGAAGGTTTCTGAACTACAGTCGAAGAACAGGAACGGCTCAGGGTACAGGGTGTAAAGTGACAAGACTTTGGTACAAGAAATGGACGTTGGGGAACTTTAATCAAGGAATGAATAGAGGATCAAAGTGCAGTGACTAAACAGCACTTTGACCATGAAAGTGAACACACGCGCATGACTTGAATTCTACCAACAGTTAATAGGCGCCACTCATTTTTATACAGGGCAAACACTGTATGGGGCGCAACATAAAATGGGAGCCAACTTAGTCTAAATTCTGAGGCGCCACTTGATTTATCACAGTGTATCCAATGTATCAGGCGCAACAAAAATATTACTTGACTTGAAGAATTTTTGTTAAGTAATTACAGGCGCCACTTGAAGCTACACAGGGGATACACTCTACAGGCGCCACTCAGCCCTTAGCCAATCAAATTACAGCAGCTACTTTAATTGATTTAAAGTCTACACAAATAAAAGGAGGCCAGCCACTCATTCGAGGAGTCGTCTTCTCCAACAACACAAAAAATGTAGAGAGCAGCCATGGCCGGGGCAAGAAGAAATAATTTATACACATCCATACCTTGCTCCCGGTCAGATATTAGGACCCGGTTCTTTAATGAAAAATGCCCAGGGCTCCTAGATATCACTCCCTACGGACTCAGTTTTTCCTTGTACTAATTTAGATATATTTGTATAGGAACTGAGCCTTATATTTTTGTGTTAGTAGCAAAGAATTAATTTATTCTTTGGAAGCCAGTTAATTTTAACTGGGTGTAGCAAAACCCTCTGGGATTAATACGAGAGTAATATTCCCGGAAACTTGTCTCCATAATTTACCTGCTAATTTTCTTGAACCTAATTGATTTATCCGGGCACCCTGAAAATTAGTAGGCAGTTCACCTAAACACTACAAATGGCCAAACCCACTCTGAAGCAATAATTTATTTATCCGCAAATTTCGAAAAGAATTTAAATTATTGTGAGTATCGTATTCAACCCCCCTTCTACGATACTTCGGGACCTAACAATTGGTATCAGAGCCCGCTGATTGATATACAAATCAGGATCCGTAACTCAGTGAAGCTCAGGGTGTCGAAGCTGGTTGGACTTCATATGTTAAGAGGCCTTGTTAAATAAGTTTAATTATAAACTTTTAATAAGTTTATTTTATAAACTTTATAAAATTTATTTTATAAACTTTTATTAGTTTATGTTATAAATTTTAATTAGTTTATTTTGTAAGTTTTAAATAAAATTTATTTTATAAACTTTTATAAAATTTATTTTATAAACTTTTATTAGTTTATGTTATAAATTTTAATTAGTTTATTTTGTAAATTTTAAATAAAATTTATTTTATAAACTTTTATAAAATTTATTTTATAAATTTTTATTAGATTATATTATAAATTTTAATTAGTTTATTTTATAAATTTAATAAAGTTTTTCGTTAAATTTATTATACATATTTGGTGGCCAATTCACTCAACCAGGTGACTAGCTTGTAATATACTGATTGAAAGGCACGTGCCAAGTAAGTTGAGGATTTTGTGAACTTCACGCGTCAAACATTTCAATGACCTGGCCAACTTGACTTGTTCATTTGATAATCAATCAAGTTGCGCCGGTACAAGGCTTTCAGTGTGTTAGCGCCACACACGCGCGGAATGTTTTCCAAACGAAGTCGAGCAGCTCTGAGTTGCGCCTACTCTGTATCTTGAGTGTACAAGCGCCACTCATGTTGCGGACTTAGCAATTTCACAGAGTACATGTTGTGTTGCGCTTATACAGGGTAATTCCTTGTATAGGCGCCACACAATGTCCAGGCGCCACTCACCCAAAAATATCAGTTTGGCACCTCAAGTTTTGTACCCTTTAATTTTTATTTTAGATCTATTTATTTTTCCAGAAAATTTAAAATTCTTGAAAACTAAAATTTTTCTTAAATATTAATTTATGATATTTTAATTTTTAAGAAAATTCGAAATTCTTGAAAATTAATTTATTGTATATTTTTATTTTTGATTAATTTATTTTCAAAGAAAATTAAAAATTCTGTAAATTTAAATTTTTCATAAGTATTAATTCGAGGGTGCTTAAGGGTTCGTAGTTGAAGATTTTTCCGGGCATTGAAGACAACTGAGATTGACTGAAGATTATCCGATGAGGTTAATTCTGGAACAGGTTGAAGAAATAGTGGTATTAATTTCCTCAAAGGTTTACTCCATAGGATCCCACTAATATTTTGGAAGCTGCAAAAGAAGAGATTAATTTGGGTACAGTTTTTGGTTAATTTGGGTTGTATTTTTGGATGAAAAATCTTAGGGGTTGAAGTAGTGAAGGAGAACAGACTGGACAACCTGGCATCTCTGTACAAGCCTTAAAGTTTATTCTACAGGGAGATTACAGGAAGTTCGTGCTAACACTGCAGATCATCTGGAACACAGGATACAGCCAACAGGGATTTAAGGATATAACCACATTGTCTGTAAAAGACCTGTACGTGCTGAAGGCTTGTGAACTAGAATAAGAGCTGAAGAAGTTAACATTTGGTAAAGCAGGTTGTTAGCATATCCACTGTATTTGTGACCCAGGAACCAAAATTTGATTGAAGTCAAGGTTGAGAACCTCTGAACAGAAACGAATTGATCCTAGAAGCTGAATTGAAGATGTTGTAGCTCGAGGTAGTGGTCAAGGTGTTGTATGTTAATTTGACACTTTGGAATAACTTGAGAACTGGACTGCAAGTCAAGCCTGCAGGGCAACAGGAAGTTCAGTGACATCAGATTCAGACGGAATCCTAATTCTAAATCTAAGGTCCTTACCTATAGATTCCATGAAGGAGATTTTCAAGATCAGTTCAAGAGGCGGTTGCAAGACAGGGATGGTTCATATTTGAAAGACAAGATCAGGGTTTGCTTCACAAAATGAAGAAGCCTGTACAAGCAAAAGATGAAGACACTATGTTGGGTTGAAGTAGGAATATCAAGCTTTAGTGAGGATGCAGCAAGGGAAAGCATTTGTTGATGAAGTTAAATGCAAGGTTGATTTTATCAGTGACAGTGATGAACCAAATGGATATCTGGTATCAATGACCAACACTGGAGATTAATCACTAAGCACTTCACAGGTACACATTCTAACTAGTATACATTTATCTAATTCAGAACTGTATGATGATTAGGTATTGAAATGTATTATATTCATGACAGCATGTTAGCATCTTAGAACTTAAATGCTTAATTGATTGCTAAGAATAAGATTGCATGCTAGGATTCATGAGTTTAATTAGTACATTTCATACCTGATTTTATATACAGTAAAATGAATATCTAGAATTAGATAGGATGTTCTAGACGGTTAGGTGTATCCCCAAACATTTGTTAGAACTTGAGTTAAATCTTATGTGATTTAATACCTCTGCTAATGTTGTGAAAATTGCTAATAGACAATCAGGTCATAGATCATATATTTAATATTTGTTCTTAAATGGCTTGATAAGTGTATGTAGAATTTGATATTGCTTATAATGTTTTATTCAAATATTCTGCATATTCTTAAATTGTTTATGTGCTTATTTTCATATGATTTGCTTTTACTCTCATAGTTGCACTTAAATGTCATATCATATCATGTATTGCTTGTTAGGGATAGAATAATAAAAGATGGTAGAATTATCTAAATAGTCAGTAAGTCATGTAGATTCGAAGCTAGATCTAAAACTGACTTAGGTAATTAGAGATAGTTAAAATGTTAGACAACGACAGAAATGGATTAGAAAGAATTAGTAATTAATTTGTTAGTTCTTCTATCCATGTGCTTTTATGCATATTGAAGCTGTTGTTACCACCGATAATATCTCTAACCCATCTGGACTCAATTTAAATTGAGTACCAAGAAGCTTAATCATTTGTGATTGCAGAGTAGGTAACAAAAGTTAAAAGTTATGTGACTTCGTGACATTTATTGTTCGAGGCATAAGATTAAGATTAAAGCTCTACTATCACAATTGGTTGAGAAGGCCTCCCCGATGGTAACCTTTGGAGATGACAGCAAAGGATGTACAAGGGATATGGCTATCATGTTTTAAGAACTGTCATCAATGGAAGCATCTTTCTTGTTGAAGGAGTTAAGCACTTTTTAAAGGGCACTAGGGAATTCTTCGTCAAGGGTTTTCTGGAGAAGTGTTTGATCTCAAGCAAGAAGGTTGGAAGCTCGCTCAACTGAGAGTGAGAAAATTTGTTCGTAGCTGACATGGAATTTGGATGCAAAGGTGAAGTCAACTTATCAGTGAAGCTTCATCAATGAAGAGTTAGCTATGGCAAAGGAAGCTCTCTTACTTGTTAGTCAACAAGACAATGGATTCTTTAATAAAGATGAAATTGGTGAGAGGACTGCTTCATATGGAATTCTATCCAGAAGGACATTTTGAAGTATGTCACATAGGGAAGTCAATGGAAACACCACACTGAAGAAAAGTCATGAAAGTCATATGCTTAGTGGTGATTGAAATTGTTAACCCTAATTACAAATTGGTGATGTTCAAGCATTCAACAGACAAAATGTCACAATGGTGATTGAACAAATAAGGAAGATCAAGTTGGAAACAATTGGTATGCTGTGAGAACTTTGAAGTCAGATAATGGAACTGCATTTCGCGAGTGAAGTTCTAAATGAAGTCTGCACTGAATAGGGAATTTGGAAGCTGAAGCAATTAACACAGCATGCTGCTTTATTCAACAAGATCGTGAAAAGACATCATTTGAGTTAATGGCCAACCAGAAGCAAACACTGAGGCTCTTTCGTGTGTTTGGAGGGAATTGATTTTTTTTTTATGAAGATTTATTTGAGTGACTTGACAAGAAGTTAAGGCTCATGGAACAATTCTCCTCGGCTACTCTTAAGTGATTAAAAGTCTGAATGTAATGAACAACTACACCAAGCTCCCAAGCATTCAAGTGAACGACCATTCTGAATCTTTGACAAATTCAGAAACTGATGTAGAAGCTGAGGTTGCAGAAGGAATCAATGACGATGATGATTCAGATCCTATTAGTGGAAATCCACTGTATAAGGTGAAGGATCTTCAACACATCCTAACAGCAACTCAGGGAGAGCAAATAAAAGAAGGATCTACTAGTCATGCTCAACAATGAAGATCAAAGGATTTCATTAAGAACATTTTTGCCAAGACAAAAGGTTTGAAGTCAAATTCTATCCTGGAGTCTCGTTCTTAGTGATCCGGATTCTTGTGCAGAGGCTAGGAGTGCTAATCGAAATGATCATATATTTTTCGGGACCAAGTTGGGAAAGAGAAATTGTCAACTTACAATTGGTATCAACAATTGGTATCACCCATCATTTGGTATCCCAAAGAATACTGAAGATGCACAGATTGATCCAGATTGAGTGATTGCAAAGCAAAATGATCTCAATCAGTTAGAAGGCAGAAACCACTGAAGCTGGAACCCAGACCACTAAAGTCGAAGCTGAAACTGGTACAGTAAGGGTTCACAGAAACTGGATGACTATTGGCATTGTTATGAGGGGCAAAGCCAAACTGGTTGCTACAGGACTTTAAAACAGAAGGTATCGACGATGATGGAAACAGAATCTTCGGGTCTTTCTAGATCAAGCAGTAAGCACCAGTGACGAGACTTGATCCTTTGGGACTCATCAATGGGGACCTAACAATTTTTAGGGATCCAACGATTAGGACCTAACAGTTAGCACATGTGGAACATTCAAGCATGAAGATCTATCAGATGAATGTGAACAAGTGCGCTCCTGAATGGTGAGCTAGAAGATGAAGGTGCAGATGCATTACAATTTGTATATCATTCTCTTCGCAGGCTTTTCTATGACGGAGGTAAGGATTCAAGCAAAACGTCAAGGACATGGTATGACTCTCTAACTGTTAATTACTTAAAAATGATTTTACATTAGAGTTGTTATGCATATCTCTCTAGAAATGCAAGGCACACACAATGTCATATATATGTGCAAGTATACCTTAATTCTCGATATGCCTATGTGCAAGTTTCCAAGTGGATACTAGAGAATCTTATCTTATAGCTAAGTTATGAATTGTTAGATATCTTAGGGGATCTCCAATTCTTGGAATCTGAGATCCTTAAGATAATAGGTTTAACCTAATTGGCTATATAGATATAGATAACGCAGGTTGTACAAAAGATAGGGAAGTCATTCCTAGAAGCTGTCAAATTCTAGCAACTCTGTTGAAGCTCTTAACACCACTGAAGGAACAAGCGCATGGACACCAGGTATCATTTCTTTTGAGAGCTGTCCATAGTCGAATAACTTGCAGATTTTTGCTAAATGACTTGATGAATTTATTTTATCTAAGTTGGTTAGTAAACGTGGGATATTATTAATATACATATTTGTTGAAAATCCCATCTGCAAGGAATTCTCAAATGAGTTCACAAGTATTACTTTTTCCCGATCTAAAGGACTTGTGAATTTATTTGAAATCCAGATCCTCATACTTTTTGCTATTAGTTTAATTATCATGCTTACATTGTTATATGCATAAGTGGTAGTTAAATTACTTAGCATAAGTTAGAAGCATAATTATTTGGATGTTTTAAATATTTGATGAGTATTAGTCAATGATATCTTGCTTAATTGCTCTGATATTTTGCTCTGATATTCTGATATATTTTATTACAAATAATTGTGATGCTTTTGATGTTAGTGACGGTATTTAGAATTTCTGTTCTAAATAATTAATACATATTTCAAAACTCACTAATATTAGAAGGTGAAGTATTTTCTAAGTTATGTGTATAAAATGCTCAATATTTTATATACTTAGAAAATATTTCTAAAAATAAGTTTGTTTGCGAGGGGTTGTAAAAAGAATCACAAGTATCATCTTTTCCCTATATAAAGGACTTGTGAATTTCTTTTCAACTATTACCTCGAGCTTACGTATATCAATTAGTAATTGTTATGAGCACGCTTACAATGTGCAAAGTAACAATTATTAGATATGGCGTAGGAAGTTAGATGCTAATATTCAATCTAATGAATATTTTAGTATTTAGCAAATTTATTTTATCTTATCAAAATTATGGATTGAAGCAATTCAATGTTTATTAGTTTCATAATTTTAATTTGATAAAATAACAGAAGCATAGTTCCTTGCATTTTGAATTTATTGATAAATATCTCGAAATGATATTTTGTTAATATTTCCGTGCAATTAAGTGTGATATGCTTATTGTTCTACTGAATAATTGCCATGTATAGTTTATATAAATGCATGTGATTGGCAATTGCTTAGTAGAACATAAGTATTTAATTTATTTTGATTTGTTTAAATCATGATGATATAAAACAATTCAGTGGAATATCTGTTCCATGATTTAAATAAATTAAAATAAATAAGAAGCATAATTATTCGTAGTATAAATATTCTCTTTTATTACTTTGTGATAATTGAATAATATTTTATTACAAAATAATTGTGATATATAGTTTTCTTTCTTTGAATGGTTTACGATCCTGAATGTATTTAAAAGAAATTTTTGTCTATTTCTTTTTCAAAATGTTTTATTCAAAGATACATTCAGTTTTTCTATCAGTTTTAGATAAGAAAACTTAAGAATTCTTTTTCAAAACTTCTCTTTTGAAAAACTTTTCTTGAGGATAATTTTTTCTCTAATCTTGGGATATTTTATCCTCTCCCAAAAGCTGGTTTTAAATGCTATATTTTTCAAAACTGTTTTTCTCTCTAAATTTTTCTTTGTAAAGTAGTAGGAACTTTGTGACTGCTATTTTATTTGGAAAAGTTGTTTTAACTTCAAGGTATCAATCACTTGTAAAATTATTTTTTTTTCAAATACTTGGTTCAATGTATGTTTCACATTGATTCATAGTACCAAAACAGTGATTGTTGCTTTGAAGGCCTAGTACTGTGTTGTTAAGCATTCATCCAACCCCAATTGTCATGTTTTAATTTTAAGTCGGGGATACTATCAGGTGGACGAAAATGATGTAAATCATAATTGCATTATGAGTCGGAAAATCATTGTCTTCTATCTGATAAGGATGTTTTGCAAAACTGTTTTCAAAACATACAGTGCTTAGGTTTAATGGAAAAGAGTCATTTTATTGAGATATAATTTGGTAGAAGAGTTGAGTTTCTTATTTGTTGTAAACTCCCGCGTTTTATTATGGGAAGTTTGCCTTATAAGAAATTCATAAAGGATAGACTTTTTCTCTGATACTCCCGCGTTTTATTATGGGATAAGTATCTTAAGGAAAATTTCTATTGGTATCATGCTCTTAAATGATTAATTCTTCGATCTGACAAAACTCTTTTATTAAAAGGACTTAAGTGCAATCATTTACCATTCCTTCTTATATTTTTCCTTCTCCTTGAGATGAAAAATATGTTTTGGAATGTTAAGCTGATTATCTTTTTATCTCATTTAAATTGATTTTATCCGTTTAGCCCCCAGTGGCTACAGAAGCTGGCCAGGAGGTTGAAAACCCATCAATCTCTTACCCAGGCCTTAAAACCAAACACTCATTCATCCACTTCCATATATTAACCCTTGGAGATATAAGGAACTTATGTTAGTTAGAGGTTGATAAGGGAGAAACTGCACTAGATGCAGCAAATAAGGATGTAGTCGGAAGTGCACCCACAGCTCTACCTCCAGAGAAGTAAAGAAGTATATAACTGAGGTATCTGTAAGCTCATCTGTATCTTCTCAAAAGGATGCAGAGCTGAAAAGGCAATAAAACTGTCTCTGGAATCATTCTCTCAACAGGGTGAGTCCATTGAAATTCGCTCGTCAGCCAGAGCATCTTGTAATGAGTCAAGCACACCACTGGCGCTCACGCTGATGGTAAGCCTAAACAGATATATACTAGGTACCTTATATAGTTTTTGGGACTTAACAATCCTAACAATTATACTAGGGGCCTAACAATTGGACACATTGCAAGAAGTGCACAGTGTGAGGTATAGGCATGTTAACAAACGCCCGTCATTGGGTTACGAGGGAAACGTAGACTCTAATTTGCCATTCATTACATTGTCTACTACGTCGCCCCTCCTGGAAGGAACATTTCCAGATCCTGAAAAGGAATGTCCACCTCCCGTTTACGGAGAAGGTGTGAGGCAACTCCTTGATAGAACAAGGCAGGATTCCCAAAAAGATTTTAAAATATTGGGATAACCCATCTCAAAGAGGTGAGGCTCCACTAGACAGTGATTTAGCTATTGCTATTGAGTCTGGTGTGAGACAGTGCTTATGCATGACAGATCAACAACATCTCTATGAGGCAATTCTCCACTTGATAGTGATTCAGTTTATTCTGATGAATTAGGTGTTGGGAATTTGTATGAATTGACGGATTTCACTTGCAGGTACAGAAAGCTATATCTTGGAATGCAAAGTGAAAGTGAGAGAGAGAAACACTTAAGTGAAAGTGAGGGAGAGATACACTTGAGTGAGAGATAGGGAGAGAAAGAGTGAAACACTTCTAAGTGCTCGACACTTAAGTGTAAACACCAACAGAACGTAGTAGAAGTGAGGAAACCATAAGCCAAACACTTAACCTTGCTACTTGCTACTTCTGGAAGAAAAGTTACTATATTTTTCCCGTTCAACGAGAGACGAGAACCTTCCTTGGAAGACAAACCATTTAAAAGAGGACCTATCAATTGGTATTAACATTTGGTATCTTCAACAGTGGGCCATTGGAGGATTCCTCAACTAAGGGGGAGAATTTATAGTGTTATAGTTATAACAAGAAAAAGAAATTGGAGGATTCCTCTTCTTATGGGGGAGAAGTTATAATGTTATAGCTATAACAAGAAAAAGGTGAAGTTAATAAGTCTTATCTTCGTATCCTTCGGAAGAGTGAAAAGTTTATATCCTAAAAGGGTTCGTATCCTAGACTCTTAAGGTAAGTTCCTGGATCCTTGTTAGTTCGTATCCTGGAAGATCCTTGAAAAAAGGGGTTCGTATCCTTGGGAGAAGTTAATAGCCTTAGGGGGAGATTTTAGACAAGAAAAGGAAAATCTTATCTTCTGATCCTGAGGGGAAACAACAGAAATATGGGAGAATCAAGAAGCTGTATCCTATACTTGAAAGGAGTTGTCAGAAGAGGATTCCTAATCCAAGTGGGAAGAACAGAGATGACTATTCCATTGATTTTCTAAAGGGAGAAGAAGAATAAGAAGGAGAATCACATTCGTAGGGGGAGAACATTATTTGAGCTATGTTCAGTATTCTATTGAAGACGTACCCAGGAATTGATTCTTATGAAGCTCTGTTCATGATAAGTTCTTTAAGTTCAAACAATGAAGAATTTTGAAATGGAGAAAGCTCAAACAGACAAAAATGAAGATGATACAATTTGAATATCAGTTCAGTGCCAGAGGAACAAGCATCTTTCGTTTCAGTCATACAAGAATTCTGGAAATGCAATATCTGATCCAGAAAAACCAGTAGCATTATTTACAAGTCTCGGACGATTACTTTTTCTAGTTGTTAGTTGAGTTATCCTCCCTAGGTGATTTGTTTGCTAAAGTTTAACAATCAAATAGGGGGAGATTGTTGGAGATTACAAAGCTGTATGAATAGTAATCGTGATAACTCAACACTAGAACAGGACAAGTAAATAATACTACGTCTACACAGAAATCAGGAAGAAATGAAGACAAGGTAGATACAGTGAATCAAGACATTAGAAGAAGTTTTGAAGTCTCCTACAGGTCATTGAGAGAAGTACATTAATATGTTCATGCCTCAGTGAAGAATAATGGTTGAAGACTTTCAGGGTTTCAGAAGTGTTGAAGATTCAGTATAGAAGTGCCACAAGAAGATTTCAGTGTATTAGCATTGATTGAAGATAGACAGTGTTCGAAGCATAGGAATCTAGAAGAATTGAAGACATGGTAAAGACAAGTGTCTAAGTACCAGAAAAGATTCCAGTGAAATTACAGTGTTTATTGACAGTCAGTGTTCGAAGCAATGAAGTTGCTGCAAACTTAACAATGTAAGTAAAGCAATAATACGAAGACCTGGATCGAAGTTAGTCGTCTGTGAACCAGACCAGTTGCACTAGGCGTCAGCAGTCGGTGAAAGGAATCTGAGTATTAACTATAGAAGAATTGTTAAATTGAAGAACGTACTTGAAAAGAACGATTATTTATTAAGGTACGAAAAGTAATTTGAAGAGGCTACAGCCAAACAGCTAAACAGCTAACAGCCAAACAGCTAAATAGCTCAAAGGGTGCAGGGTGCAAAGTGTCACAACCTTGGTACGAAAAGTGAAGGTTTCTGAACTACAGTCGAAGAACAGGAACGGCTCAGGGTACAGGGTGTAAAGTGACAAGACTTTGGTACAAGAAATGGACGTTGGGGAACTTTAATCAAGGAATGAATAGATGATCAAAGTGCAGTGACTAAACAGCACTTTGACCATGAAAGTGAACACACGCGCATGACTTGAATTCTACCAACAGTTAATAGGCGCCACTCATTTTTATACAGGGCAAACACTGTATGGGGCGCAACATAAAATGGGAGCCAACTTAGTCTAAATTCTGAGGCGCCACTTGATTTATCACAGTGTATCCAATGTATCAGGCGCAACAAAAATATTACTTGACTTGAAGAATTTTTGTTAAGTAATTACAGGCGCCACTTGAAGCTACACAGGGGATACACTCTACAGGCGCCACTCAGCTCTTAGCCAATCAAATTACAGCAGCTACTTTAATTGATTTAAAGTCTACACAAATAAAAGGAGGTCAGCCACTCATTCGAGGAGTCGTCTTCTCCAACAACACAAAAAATGTAGAGAGCAGCCATGGCCGGGGCAAGAAGAAATAATTTATACACATCCATACCTTGCTCCCGGTCAGATATTAGGACCCGGTTCTTTAATGAAAAATGCCCAGGGCTCCTAGATATCACTCCCTACGGACTCAGTTTTTCCTTGTACTAATTTAGATATATTTGTATAGGAACTGAGCCTTATATTTTTGTGTTAGTAGCAAAGAATTAATTTATTCTTTGGAAGCCAGTTAATTTTAACTGGGTGTAGCAAAACCCTCTGGGATTAATACGAGAGTAATATTCCCGGAAACTTGTCTCCATAATTTACCTGCTAATTTTCTTGAACCTAATTGATTTATCCGGGCACCCTGAAAATTAGTAGGCAGTTCACCTAAACACTACAAATGGCCAAACCCACTCTGAAGCAATAATTTATTTATCCGCAAATTTCGAAAAGAATTTAAATTATTGTGAGTATCGTATTCAACCCCCCTTCTACGATACTTCGGGACCTAACAGAATCTTTAAGTTACAAATCACTGAGGCATGAACAACTCTGTCTTGAACTTCTTTCAATGATTTCTTCTTTGTTTGATCATAGTTAACATGTAGAATTGTATCAATTACTTTGTCTTCATTTAATATTGATTTCTTTGTGGCTTCATGTTCTTGATTGTCTTCCAGTTAAGTATCTTTTCTTTTAGTTGAGTTACATAAGTTATAGTGTTACAAGTTTAGACACTCTGCCTTTCACCAACTCTTAAGAAAAATACTCATTCTTTGTTAACCAGTAAACCCCTTAACACTGAATTGAGTCTGTACATAACTGATTTCATGCTTGCAACCATTAAGAGTTTAAATTTATAAAATGTTGGGGACTACCATGTATTTTCTTTGAGTGATGAGAATGGTGTTGACCTCTCCATTCCTAACCCACACTCTAAACCTTTTAAAGGAATCCGGCCTTCTAGAGTCTCCAAGTCTGTAAACCAAGGGTCTGGTTCCTCTCAAAACGACCAGGTCTCTAAAAGGATGAGAACCACTAAACCTAGGGTAGAAACCTTTCCACAGGTAGGTGGTGAAATTGCACTAGATACATCAAATAAGGGTGGTAGTAAGATCACAGAACCCACAGACGACCCTGGTGAGCCTAGGAGAAAGAAGGCAAGGGTATCAACCTCTGTAAGCCAGGGTGTATCCTCTCAAAAGGGCACATCTCTTAAAAGGGACAAAAACTCATCTCTAGATGTCCCCTCTCAAAAGGAGGCATCTATTGAACTTGGTCAGTCTCCCATGACACCCTATACAGAGTCTGCACAACAGGTTGAACTCACTCAACCTGAGCCCCCACTTGAAGATATTCACACTATAGGACTAGAAAATGTGGAACACAGTTCATTCAACTATAGTGCATCACACTTTGCCAACATTGAAGATCAAAATGTTGGTGCACTATTTCAACAATTGGATGAAACTGATCATAGCAATCCACAAGAACCTTCTGCTCACAGGGTAGAAGAGATTGTTGTCACAGCCTCTGTAGCTGTTAATGACAAAGTTGTTGTCAATCCTCATGACAGTAACTTCTCTGAAGAAGCTGCCACATCCACAGTTGCTATCAACACTCCTATTCAAGACAGAACCTCTCTAATGGATGGCTCATCCCAACAATTAAGTGATGATGACTCTGCTCTCATTTCTTCCCTGCTCAAGGTAAAATCTACAACTCTTGTGCAAGATGTACTTGCTCAGTATCTTGCACCTAGGATGAGTGTGGGTGTGAAAAGAAAACGAGATATAAAAGAAAAGAGAGGTGAGCCTAAAAATGATGGGCTGAGAAAATCCCAGGTAAAAGGAGAGGGCCCTGAGCAAGGCCAAAATAAAAAACAAGATGTGGGAGCCCAAAAATTAAAGGCATTAGGCCTGGAGAGTGAGTTAGTGAGGAGTGATGAGATCATACATAAAAAACCAGAGAGTGTGAGAACCACCACAGCCTCCAAATCTTCCAAACAAGCTGATGAAAGGTTAAAATCCCTTTCACACAAGGTTACTAAATTATCAAAGAACTTGGACACAGTGGGCAGGAATCAGGTGAAGCTGGTGAACAGGATGTCCAGTTTGGAGCAGACCATGAATGAAGGGTTCAAGGTTATCTTTGATAAGCTTCAGGAATTTCAAGTAAGATTTTCAACCCCTGCAGTTGCTACCTCAACTAAGGGGGAGAAAAGTGGTAAGGATGAAGTGTTTGTTGCAGATGAAGGAATGAATGATAAGGTGGCTGTTGAGGAGACAACTCAAGCTGCATCTCAGGGGGAGAGTCAACTAACATTGTTGTCTAGTATGGCTGCTGAGATTGCTACACAGCTTGGAGGAAATAAGGTGGAGAGACCAAAGGAGAAAGAAGTAGTGATAAAGGAGGGAGTTGTGAAGAAAGATTATGTGGTAAGTGTTGCTAGAAAAGGGAAGAAGAAGCTTTTTTAAGATAAAGGTGATGATTTCATTCTAGAAGAAAGAGAAGATATTAATGATGAACAAGCTACAATCCTGATGGTTGATGATAATGAAAACAGTAGAGTGTTTGAAGATGCCAAGTTTAACAAAAGGATAAATGATCTAAGAGCCTCATCTAGCAGGAACCCCAAGAAATTTTCTGATTCAATGAGACAATCAACAGTGGGAGCAGCTGTTATGGTGTCTAGGAACAACAAATGGGTAATCTCTGTTAGAACTGAAGGAAGTTTCAGTTGGTGTGTAAGCATGGCTTATCTGAGTAGGCAGGAGATTGTAGTTATAGAAGCAATTAAACTCAAAATCAAAACAGATAAGTCATGGCTGAATGAAAATCTGAAAAGTACTTTGCAGAAGTTGATTGTTGAGAAACTCCAAGAAGTAACTCATGATCCTTTGGGAATCAAGTTCAGTAGCTCCACAGATGGAAAATACAGATCTATGAATTTGGAGAGAGTGAGCATGTGTAGGCCAAGGTCTGTGAAGGAAGCTTTTGACTATTTCAAGCAACTTCCAAGGAATGAAGAAAGGGATGAAGTGTTGAGAGTGCTGGAGGGAGAATTGAGGAGACTTGAAGATTTGAGATTGAAAAAGAGTGAGAAGAAAACTCAAGAGAAGAAGGATGTAGATGATAATGAAAAGCCTGATGGAGGTGCAGGTAGTTCCAGCCAACACCACACTGGTGAAGGACCTTCTGGAACTGGAAATAAGGTGGAGTTAGAAGAGGAGAAGAAGGAGAAGGAGTACAAAGATGGTGTTGAAGGGAAAGTGATGAAGACAGTAGTTCTTGGTTTTGAAATGGATGAAAAAGATGATGTCAGGAGTAATAAGGAGAAACTTGTTGTCAAAGAACCTGTTGCCAAACATGACTTGACAGTAACCTCTCAAAAGTTACTGTCAAATAAAGTATCCTTTTCCAAGAAGTATATGAAAGTAAGGGCATAGAGACCTAAGCCTCATTCAAGTAGGAGGCTTAGCAGGAAAGGGTGGAAGCTTATGTCTGAAATTCTACATGAGGATTGTCTGGATGTTAGGAGGCCAACCATCAACAACATAGCAGAAGCATAAGCAGAATCCTTGGTGAATGTGAAAGTTGAGTGGTCTAGGATGAATACTCTAAGCAAGATAATTCACTTGTATTCAAATGGAACAGTTAAAGAATTGAGTTATGAGATGAGAGGAGTAAACTACTTTCTGGTCAAAAGAATGCTGATTATAACTCAAGGATCAGACATGAGGACACAGTTAATAAGGAGTCTGTTGATAAAGAAGCTCATGGAGTTAATGGGTTCTTTCAAACCTCATCCTTTAGATTTCAATGATGTTGAAGAACTTGAAATAGTTGTTTACTCTGATGGAGTAATGTTTGAGGGTGAAGATGGAATCAAAGAATTTTGGAGCACAGAGTCTCTACAGGTCAAGAATCTAAATCTACTTGAAAGGTTGGTAAAGTAGTTGGAAGGATATCCTTATCCTGAGAAGAGCAGATACATGTCAAATATTCTGAGAGTTATTCAAGCCAAAAAGAAGAGGGAGATTGAGAAGAAGTTTGAATATAAGAGGACACATAAATGTCTTCTCAGGAATCCTGACAGAATTATCTTCTACAATACTGGTGGCTCTGCAGAAGAAATCACTTTTGAGGAGTTAAAGAAATTGGCTGTCAATGACCCTCACATCATTGAGCTTATCAAGAAACAACTGCTAAATATCACAAATTATGAGATTTTTGATTTGAAAAATAGAGATCTGGAGATCTGTGACTCTAAGAGGAAGGATGAGAAGGAGAAAAGAAAGAAGTTTGATGATGAAGTTGAAGTTTCAAAGATGAAAGTTGAACAGATTTCCAAGAGAATCAAGGAGGCTGAAATTGACATGAAGCATGCCTTGCTGAATGATCAATTCTCTAAAAGGTCCAGCTATGTTTCTCTAGTCCTGTTTGGGCCCCTGAGAATCATTGTTGATAGCATTGAAGTGGAGGCTGTCAATTTCAGGGTTCTCAATAATGAAAATTTAAGGAAGATATTCAGAATGGTTACAGGCTCATTCCTGGAGTTTGAAAGAGATCTGAGTAAAGTTGTCTGGGATATCATTGAGTCCAGAGAAGAAGAGGATGAGTCAATTGACAAGCTCAGGGTGAAACAGATCTACTCTTCTATAAAGGAAAGATTTGTCAAAGACATGTTTGGGATGAAGTTCTTATGCATATCCAAGGGGCCATCTGAGAACTACTACACCTACAAGGAGTTGATGAGTCTTTCTCACAAAATGGTGAAGCTAGTCTTAGATTGTGTTGCTGATCATGCCAAGACAAAAGAAGAGAAGAGAGAACTGAAACCTTGAGGGATTGTATGAAAGGATGACAGCAGAGAAGAAGTAGTAACTGCATCTCAAGTTAAAATTGAATATTTGCTCAGTTTAGAGGAGCTAAATTTGAGATAAGAGTGTACTTGTAATTTCTTTTATTTCTTGTACAAACACTTCTATTTTTATTAGTTGAGATAGCATCTGCAGTTTTCTTTAAATTTGTCTTTATTCATCATAAAAACAAATTGGAGGAGATTGTTAGGGATTGTGGTTCTATCAATGTAATCAACTAATATTTACTTAGATTAATTAATAATTAATTAAGTAAAAACATACTGTCATATATAGTTTGACAGTATGTTTAAAATGTCACTTGTAATAAAGATGCTCAAATAGTCAAGTAGGTGACAGTAAGTATCAATAGTTACTGTCATATGTAAATGGAATAAATGATCAATGAGGTAGAAGTTCACAAAGTGTTCATGCACAGCATAGATCAAATTTCTGACAATAACATTCTATATTCTGGAGCCTATGACAGCATGTTCGGGTGACATCAACTTTTGGAAATAGACGACAACAACTATTCCTTGACAGTAAACTCGGCGGAGAATGAAGATTCTATGACAACAACTATCCCCTGACAGTAAACTTGGCGGAGACTGAAGATTCAAGACAGCAAGTTTTCTGAAAGTAGATTTGGCGGGGAGAGTTGACAGCATATTTGGCGGGATAATCGACAACATGTTTAGCGGAATAGTTGACAGTACCTTTGGATGACAACATGTTTTAGAAGACTGGTGTTCCTGACAGTAAAGTTTGTGGTAACAAAGATGCTGTCACCAAAGTGAAGCTGAAGGTTGACAGTAACTTTCATGGAAGCTGACAGTCTATTTCAAGTAGTAGACTAGGTTAAGTCATTCAATGATTTATCTTGACGTTTTTACCTAGTCTGTCAAGTCTACAATTGCAACTTGAGATAAAGTAAGCAAAAAGGTGAAGCGTGCTCATGGTGTCAAGAATGTCAAATCCTCACAGAGTACATTTATCTACATTTGGAATGAAGACAAGACTCATGAAGAAAAAGTGAGATTACCATTTCGATTATTGTCCAGGAAACAAGAGAAAGTGTACTTGTAAGTGAGATATGTGTTGTAGTTTAAATACACATATCTCACAAACACTTTCTCTAACACACACAACTGAGCTTAACTTTTCTCAAGCATAGAAACTCTAGCAATCTCTTGTTATTGTATCTATTGAAGCTGGAAATCTTTTCCAGTCAGTTGTAGCAACAAAAATTAATAAAATTAATTTTTGAAGTAAAACACTGTGTGTCCATAGCTTACTTGTCTGTTGTTTTGTAACTTAATATATTTGTTTTTGTTTGTTGTTAGTAAAAGTTTTTAAAATTTATTAAGTTTCATTCAACCCCCCCTTCTGCAACACTCATACTGTTTAACAAACTGCTTCAACTCTTTGAGCTGAAGGTTCTTGTAGGTTGTACCCCTGACCTTTGCTGGCTTCATCTACTTCTGGTGTGGCTGTTGTTGCACTTTGAGCAACAGGTTCATGTGGGCATGACCATGTAGAGATTGCTACCTCATATTGAGAGGCAGGTTCTTGTGTATCTTGGCCAAAATAGACTTGCTTCTTCTTCTTCTTCCTAGTGAATAACTTAGAACTACTAGGGGCTGAAGATGTTGGAGACTTCTTTGCAGTCATTTCTTTTCTAACCTCCTCAGCTAGCTCCCTTACTCTTTCATAAGATATCTCCTTTATGATTTGCTTGGGTGAATGAACATGAGAATCAGATACTATAACTGGAGCAGCTTCACTTGCAATATTTGCCAAAGAATCACTTTCTTCTTTCTTGGAAAAATCATCATCTTTCTCAATCTTGACCACAACATCAGACTTTATTACATTATCAGATATTATTGTTGCCTCAGAGTTTAATATTTGAAGTTGATCAGATTTTGGCTGATCAGAGTTTAAGACATCAGAGTTTAGCAGACCTTCAGAGTTTAAGGCTTGTGAAGGATCAGAGTTTATTTGTTCAGGGATTGATGCCTTAACCAATCTTCTTCTTTTCTTTTTGGGTTCAGGCATTGGATTGACATTAAATGGCTTCATGAATGAAGCTGGAGGAATCTCAGAAGCCTTCTTCAATGGAAATACCAAACCTTCATTACTCTCATCAGAATCAGTGTTTTCATCAATCAACCTCCTTTTCTTTGGAGATGACTCCATTACTGATTTTCCTTTCCTTTTCAGTGTTGGGCTTTGTTGTTGAGAGGTTTGTTTTACAACTGCAGTCTTTTGGGAGACTGTAGAGGTTGGCTTCAGTGTTTGGAGATCAGTGTTTAGTTGGTGGCTTGGGTTAGAATCAGTGGGTGCTAAACTCTGATCCATAGACATAGAAAGAAAATTCATCCCATACATAGTAGGCATTCTCTGATTTAAAAGAAACCTGACCCATGTGAGATAAAAAAAGTTTAGACAATTTACCTTCAGCTTCTTTCTTTGCATCTTTTCTAGTTAAATCAGCAAAAATTCTTTTGTTCATACAAAAACTAGCTAAACTCTGATCATTCTCAAAACTAACATTAGACAAAAGATAGCTAAAAAATAATTGTAAAAATCTAGCAAAATATATAGTATGAGCATCATCACTAATCTTGCTAACTGTAAATCGGTAAGAACTTTTAAAAGTCTTACCGAATTAAAATGGTAAGACCTTTTAAAAAGTCCTACCGGCCAGAATCGGTAAGACTTTTGAAAAGTCTTACCGAAAAAAAATCAAAAGACTTACCGAGTGTTTAAAGTCTTGCCCAACTTATTAAAAAAGTATTGCAGGCTTATTTATAAAGTCTTTTGATTTTTTAAATAAGTTTTATTCAAAAGTCTTGCCAGCTTTTTCCTCTATAAATATGAGGATAATGTTTTCATTATTTGAGGGATTGAAAACATTCAAATTTCAGAAATTTGTATGCATTGTAATACTTACAGATTTCTGTGCAAATTTGGAATATAATTGTTAAACTTGAACACTTCATGTCGAAATCGTTCTATAACATTTTATCAATTATATACACTTTTCATTAGATCAATTTTGTAATATTTTTCAAGTTAAAAATTATATCTTCTACTTGAACAATATTTCATTAAAATCAATATTTCGTGATTAATTAAAATATTATTTTAAATCCAAAATTTCGCGATAAATTTAGATATTGTATTCAACCCCCCTTCTACAATATCAGGTACCAACACAATTGATCAGTTACATCAATTAAAATTTCTATCATTCTAAGATTAAAGTTATCATCAAATTACATGTAGATTCCTAATAGTTAACATTCAATCGACCCATTAGTTTTACCATCTCTATAAAATTACCATGATTGTTAGAAGTTAGAGATTCATCATGACCTCTAAATGCACAAGCCAGCAAGCTAAGCCATCGAACACTTTCAATTGTTGCTTTAAGTCGCAATCCATTTTTCTGAACTTCTTATAAACTTTGGGCATTAAACACTTTGCCAATATGTCAGGTTACTTTCATTATTTCTTCAACACATTGCACTACATTACTATGTGGTGAAGTAGGACCTCCCATATGCATTAAAAGTGGACATCCAACTCCATCATTAACCTTCTTCCAATAATTAAATCCATCAATAGTAAATGTAGGATGTAGAGGTAATTTATTTTGAAAAATAAAACAAAGAAAACATAATATAAAATCTTTTTCCAGAGAATACTCTAACCAGTGGAATTTTTGAAATCATGAATATTGAAACTTACGGTATTGTGTCTGTGATCCATATCTTGTTCTTGGATACTCTAATAACTTAGGTTGATACAGACCCATTTTAATATAAACTCTCCTAATTTTATCTCGTTGATCAACAAGATGCTGCCAAATAGGAATTCGAACTCTAGGATCTCGTTCAAGAGTATCAAGATTAATTTCAACTCTTCGAGATTTAAAAATTGGTTGGTCACGTTGATTTTCCTTAATCTCAAAATTAGATTAGATGGATTTTCCTCAATATTAACATTAGATGACGAATGTAGCTTACTAGTAATAATTGTAGATGCATTTGGTTTGAAAAATGAAAATAATGTTTTCCCCTTCCTTTTTCCTTGAATTTTCATTATATTTCTTCTATAAAAAATAAAGTAAAAGATATTAAACAAGATTTCAAATTATAAAATTAAGTCCTAATTGGGAAGAAGACTAGAATATAAACTATAAATCAAGAAGAAGATGAATTGAATTGTTATGTTACCTATAACCTCCTCAAGTCCTTCGGTCTTCTCCAATCTCCAGGTAACTGTGAGTTGTCAATGAATAATTAAATAATTATTATACGCATTTGTGTTTGTGTCTATACTCTGTGGACTTTGTAGCTAATTATGTATGTATACACGGTTGGACTAAATATTTCAAACTAAAAATTATATGGGCTGCTCTAAATAGAACCTAGCCTAATTTTAAATTATATGGGTTGGACTATAAAAAATATTTGAATTATTGGGGTCATTATCACTCCCGCCCTTGGGCTGAAATCATACTGGCCCTAATTTCATTTATTTTCTTTCTTGGTGATCAAACCCAATACATTTTAATAGTACTTTCTCCGTTCTAAATTTCTGTCCTATATAATATTTGATTGTATCGTTAACTTTGATTGAAAATTACATATATTATATAATTGAAAAATCATAAAAGTTATATTGTTAAAAAATATATATAATTTATTTTAAAACATAATTTTCAATTTTTTAAAATAATAAATAAAATATTTTTAATTATCAATTAAAATTTAATTAATTTGACCTCAAATAATTAAATAAAGACAGATAAATTGAATCCCCAAGGACATGCAGAGGATTATATGCGCGTGCGTGGAAGGAAACGTATTTGGAAGGACGAGCAAGTGGGACCCACTTGACTCGAGATCGCCATAATATCTTGCTCTTACCGTGACTATGTGGTTTCTCTCCCTCATCAATTATCTTCACACACACACACACACACACATTATTAGCTTAATAAATCTCAAAGCACTTAAAAACTATTCATACACACACTTGTATGTAACTCCCAATACTAACATATTACATATACTTGCATTATTGTAATGTATCGTCTACTTTGAATCAGTTACACTATGTCTTCACTTACACTTCCCAATTACAGAGCCAGAGCTTTCCCACAATATATTACAAATACACCAAAAAGCATTGTAAATGATTGTTCAATATGGGGTAGAGATTTGTGTTTGATGAATGGAGGTTCAATCTCACTTGGTGTTGCAAGAAAAAGGTGTCATTTTAGGGTTTATTCAATGTGTACTTCTTCTTCTTCTTCTTCAGCATTGAAGATGAATTTGAATGAGTATATGGTCACACTTGAGAAGCCACTTGGTATTAGATTTGCTCTCTCTGTTGATGGCTATGTTTTTGTTCATTCTCTTAAAAAAGGGGTTAGATTTCTTACTCGTTTCTTTTTATTTAGTTCTAGTTTACTTCAATTCTGTTTCAAAAGCAATCTGTATTATGTTAAGTAACCGGCTCTCCTAAAATCTTGAAGTGTTAGGTCTCGCAAAATCTTGAAGTGTTAGGAGGAGGTCTTAAATGAATCTTATAATATATTCAACAATATATCGAGTCGGGTTCAAACGAGAAACAGAAAATTGTGCATGGTTAGCAACATAGGAAAAAATGTTTCGAGGTTCACATTTTTGGGTATAATTCTTGTTGAGCCATTTTGATTAAAATTTCATGATACCATAAGATGTTGCGTAAATATGTACATGTATAAAGTGGAATAATGACATTCATGAAGTGAATTTGATATAAACAAGAAAAAAATACCTTGGTTTAGGAACTAGAAGATGATGAAGTGAAAATTTTAATAATGAAGAATTTTGTTGTCTTAGTGGTTCAGAAGGTTCGTTCTTATTAAGTTTTTCATTTGATGCGGTGCAGATATATATTTTGCAATTTGTATGTTGACTTCTAGGGTTAATATGTAGGGTAATGCAGAAAAGTCGAGAATAATTATGGTAGGTGATACTGTGAAGAAGGCAAGCGAATCAAGTGGGGGAAAATTGATTGAAATTAAAGACTTTGGTGATGCAGGGTATTATATTATCTTTGAATCTACTTGGTGTTAGTGTAACATTATATCATATTTGATTATTCTCAGCTTATATCTTTTTGAGAAATCTCATGCTAGATTTGTCCTGTTTCGTTGGTAACATGAGGCATCTGAAATCCTGATAATGCTAATATGCTCATCCCGATCCATTCAGTTTTCTTATAAGAAAAAGCTACACTGTTAGCTTCTATATTGCATCTGGTGATTCTTTTGTCAACATCATACTAATTAAAGAATGTAACATTACAACAAATTAAAGACGTAACTTGCTTCTTGTTATTCCATCCTGTTCCACTTAAAGTCCATATCACTTTCGAATACTTGCTGTAAACTTTATGCTTGGTAGGTGTTAATAAAAACATGAAAATGGCCCTTACAATCCTAATTTTACAATGAAAAGCTGCAATATGTGCTTTAATTGCTTATTATATGCTTTCATGGGAAACATCCCCACTTTTTCATATCAAGATTTAGCTCCTCATCTTTTTCAGGAGATAACAAATCTTTTCAAACTCTTGTGGTTAGCATCAACTATAGAGCATCATAACTATACTTTCATTTTCTAATCCAGTCATCTGAAACGTTAATTGTTTAAGCCCTAGTCCATGCATCAGATTGTATCTTTTTTTTTTGATAATTAAACAGACTCACACACCCACCAAGAGGCCATTGGTTTGCATCTTTTTATTAATATATCTTCTTTTGCTGTTTACAGGAATCTAACAAAAGAGCAATCTGGATCTTGTAGTCTTGTTCTCGAGAGGCCCTTCTCCCCTTTTCCGATCCACCAATTGCATCCTATGAATGATCTTGATCATTTATTTAATAAAGGCCACGTTCCAGTTACGACATGGAACAAATCCGTATTGGCATCAAATTTGAGAGCTTCTACAGACACTTCTGGAAATTCTGGGTTTGTCATTTTCAACTCAAAGTTCTTGAATTCCAAAGGATGGAATTGTTTGAGTGATGAAAATGGAAAAGCTCAGTCAAAATTGCAGAATAGCACTTATGTTGAACCAATAAGTCAACTTGTAACTATGTTCTCTGACGATTCCGGAGACGTCGAATGGGGACATGGGAGCTTCCCATTGGAGGAATACATTAAGGCATTGGATCGATCTAAGGGAGACCTATATTACAATCATTCTCTTGGTATGCGCTATAGTAAGGTATGAAGTTCAGCTTTTCTTACCTAGTCAAGATTAGCAACATTGTTGTTCTAAATGTTAAGTTTTGGAACAATTTTGTATTAATATGCCCATGTGATCAAATATTTGTGCTTCGCATTATCCATTTGGGTCGTCTATTATGAAACTATAATGATTTTTTTTGTCATCGATGTAGGTAGTATTATGCAAGTTGTTATTCAGTGCTTACAGAATCTTTATTGTTCTCTAAAATCTAAAATCAGTTCACATATCCTGTAATCTTGATAATTATATTATATAATCTTGGAATATATTGGTTTTTTTTATCAACTCTTCTTAGAGCGCTTTGTGCACATGTTACGTTTTCCTGTGTTTTCTGTCAGATCACAGAGCAGATATATGTTGGGTCATGCATACAAAATAAGATTGATGTAGAAACTTTGTCGAGAGTCGTGGTGAGTTTCTGTATTCCTTGCACTTTCTTTTTGGAATTCGTGTTCATTTAAATGTCTATGTTTTGGCCAAGAAGAATGTATAATGTGCTCCAGCAATCTTGACATTATGATAAGGTAACTTGAAAATGATGATAGGAGCTTTATGTGTGTGTAAACTTTAGTCCCTGGAAAAATATGAACTTGTCCTTTCAGTAAATGGCTCTAATCCAGGAAACAATGGAACATTGTTATTTCCACCATCATGGATAAGTAGCACTATATTATGCCTTCTTTCTGAATTACTTATAAATGTCCCTATTATTGACGTACATTCCTACCGAAGATCAAAACATTTGTCATTTGTCCATACATCCTGTTCAATTTCTAACATGTATACATATCTCTGTGCAACAGGGAGTTAGTGCTGTGCTGAATTTTCAGAGTGTCACTGAAGCAGAGAATTGGGGAATTAATTCAAAGTTGGTCAATGAATCATGCCAACAGTCTAATATACTTATGATCAACTATCCAATAAGGTATGAAGATTTTAAATTTGAAATTATTGAGGACTCCTAGACTAAAAAAATTTGAAAACCCGGAGTTGTCAACGCTTATACACTAGTTATAGTAAAATATATACCTTGTATTCCAAACTGAATTCTGTGGCATGTGGAGGGTCAATCTGCATTTTTCATATTTTTTTTATAGTTATACATAGAAGTGCAGTCACCTGCAGGCTGCATTAATGTGTGCTTTTTCTTCCAAGTATGCTTCATTGAGCTGGAATAGGTGTTTAGTTAATCGGTCTCCCAAGTCATGCAGGCATTTCCACACTCTAGATTTCTTTTATATTAGTAGAGGTAATAGATGCAGCTTTGAAGTTGGTTACATCATGGGCGCTATCATATGATTTTTTTTACAGGGAGGTAAATTCATTTGACATGAGAAAGAAATTGCCATTCTGTGTGGGTCTTCTTTTACGTTTACTGAAGAAGAATCATCGTGTTTATGTGACTTGCACCACTGGATTTGATCGCTCTCCAGCCTGCGTTATCGCATACCTTCACTGGATGACTGATACCTCTCTTCATGCAGCATATAGTTTTGTGACTGGGTTACATTCATGTAGACCTGATAGGTATTGCTTGATCTTCTTCAGCCACCTTCACTCAATATTCTCTATCGAAATGTGTTAATATTGTTTGCACCTTCTCTGTTCTTAATATGGAAAGACAAATATCAGTGAAGAAGATTTATGGAAATGGAAATTTGGATGACATATGTTCTCGATGGTTTAGAATTCTGGCTTTCACTAGCGGGTTACTTGAGAGTAAGCATTAGTAGGATATAGTCCATTTAATATATTTGGATGTTTACAACTTAAAGCCAATTAAGAATCTATTATTTTGTGAATAAAATGGATATGGGCATCCTAATCGTATCTGCTGGTTTTATCCTTTACTGTGAAACCTTCATCTTTTATCCAAGTCATTAGTAGATTTTTAGCAGTCCATTTATCTTGTTTTATTAGATTCTAGCCAAGCAATATCGGGAAATTGTCATTTTATTGAAAAGGAACAACCATTTATATTCAGATATATTGCACTAAAGAACAGTCTGGGTAGTTTTTTCAATATGGAATCTTAACATTTTTACGATGAACTTTATTATTTCCTTTCAGACCCGCGATTGCCTGGGCAACCTGGGATCTCATTGCAATGGTGGAAGACGGAAAACATGATGGACCTCCAACCCATGCTGTAACCTTTGTGTGGATTGGACACGAGGTAATAGCTTCTGCTCTTTCGTTATCTTTCACCTTAATAACACTCTGTTGTTATCGCTTGAGATAATATCGTAAGAATATACATTTCTGTACAACATAATCCTTAAACGTTTGTTTCTTTTTTAGGTGATCATGCTGACTTAGTTCTTTAGATTTAGAATAATCCTATGGTCTCACAATATCTATCATTCAGGGGGAAGATGTATCCTTGGTTGGTGATTTTACTGGAAACTGGAAAGAGCCAATCAAAGTATCCCATAAAGGTGGCCCAAGATTTGAAGCTGAAGTTAGACTCTCACAGGGGATGTAAGATACTAAGATTCTATTATTTCGCTTCTATGCATCAATACCACAGAAATATTAATCTTCACGCATTAATGGATCGTGGAATAAACTTATTTGTGTTTACTTTGATCTGACATCTGTCAAATTGAACTTAATGTATACACTGGAGAATAATTGTCGTGTGAAAACAACAAAGATGGCAAGCATGATCTAATTCTCAATATCCATACTTTTTGTTCCATGACTTCAATTCTGGAAGTGAATCACGTCGTTATAATGTTTACATTAAGGCTTGTATGCATGACCCAATATAGGGTGTTACATTTGCAAGTGAATCACATATGTAATTCATTTGAAGAAAAACTTTGTCCCTTTTTTGCCAAGTGGTAGTACTTTGTTCTCATTAAGGAATATTTCATGTTTTTTCGTATCATCTTAGGTACTACTATAAATTCATAATTGGTGGGCAATGGAGACATTCAACAGCCTCACCTACTGAAAGAGATGAGCGAGGAAATCTAAACAATATAATAGTAGTCGGTGATATTGCCAGTGTAAGACCTACTGCTCGACAGCACAAGAAGGTAAATATATTATATGCAGATTCTTTTTTATATTATTTGGATGAATATTGGTTATGTATCTAAGCCATTAAATATGTTCTCAAAGCAGGCTTATGTTGCTCTTTGCTATTAGTAAGTTTTAACTTTTATTTAATATCACTAAAGGGCATGTTTGTTATGCCTTAAAAGTAACATGTTACTTAACCTTAGTTAAAACTATTATTTGTACGTCTGTTAAATTTTAACTAGATACTTAATAACTTACAAGTGTGAATCTCGGAAAGTAGGAATTATTTATGTACTTAAATGACTTGTATTAAATTTTGTAATATGACTTGATAAAGAATAATATTAACCTGTCTTCCTATATTGTATTGACAATTTTCGTAATAACTTAAAAGTTATACGTTATCAATTAAATTATCCAAACTGATAATAAAATATTCGTATAAAAAAATTGCTTGGCTTTGAAAATAATTTAAAGTAACAAGTAAAATTTATTATGCTAAGCCAAACGGGTCCTTCATCTCTTCGACAGTTAGGTTTTCGAGGAAGTAATAGATAAACGAAGAACCCAAAATTCACAATGAGTGGTAGGTTTTGGAGGAAGTAATAGATAAATGAAATACCCAAAACTTATAATAACTAATTAATTAGTAGCCCGAGTTGAATGTGATTTGATGTAGCTGAAGTGTCCATTTGCTTGATGGTTTTTTTTTAAATGAGTTCGTATTTTATATGATTTTCTTGCATCTAATGAATCATATGATCTGATAATTAATTTCATATGCAAGGATGCAAATGTTGTGAAAGTGATCGAAAGGACACTGACAGAGAACGAACGCTTTATGCTGGCCAAAGCAGCTCGATGCGTCGCATTTTCAGTTTGTCCGATCAGGCTAGCGCCTAAGTGAGATTTTCTATTCTTCCAGAAGAGTCGTATGAATCATTGTAGACTGTAGATGCTCAAGGATTTCTAAGCAGGATATGAAGATTCTTCTCAGAAATGGCATATAAGAAATTAGAGCCTGTTTATTCTTTCCAGAAATAAGTGGAAGGTAAAATTGATGGAAATTCATGGGGGTGCTTCTCTAGCTCTCTGTGATAGGTAGGCCAATTTGTTTCTCCCACAAATAAAAGAAAGTTGGTTAAATAGACTTTAGCAGGATATATATGTAATATTAACATATCTCTATCAAATTAAACTGTTATATATATATAGGTAAACATTATAATATATCCAATTCTGCTGCAATGTTGTACAATAGGCAAAACATATAATCTAGGTGTTATGGATGTATTAGCTACTGAAATTTTAAGAAATATATCAGTTGGCAATTCAGTATATTAATCTTGACCAAATTGGGACGTTTATGAACCAGTTACCCTGGCTGTGTAATCTATATTGGACTAGCTGTCACTGTTAAATGCATGGACTGTGTTTCATATAATTATTTGTACAGATATCATAATGTATTACTAATATCCTAAAGTCATATTGTATGATGTTGTCGTCCAATTTGGTAGTGTGAGATGTGTTCTTTCTTTTTCTTTAGCTGTATCGGATAATTTTTCAGGAGATCACCATGTAGCTTTGAAAAGCTTTCAATTTTGCTAATATTACTATAATTTAACAGCTGTTTTGCATTTCTTGGGGCTGGCTTGGCTATAGATTCCTAAACAGAAACTTCATTCGTTGTTCCCAAACTAATTTTTAGTGACTTGCTTATTACCTCTCAACCACCGATATGAACCTCTCCGAAGAGGGAACAATAAAATTCTAGAGGAACAGAAAGCAGATCCGAGATGCATGTGTATAAAAAGAAACTTATATGTAGAAACTCAGGCCTGCTTCAAATCTATGAAGAGCAGCGAGGAAAAAAAAGGCAGAGATATTTACAAGGTAGGAAATAAACCATGATTATGCTCAAACATCACATATCCTTGGTTTGTGAGAAAACCTGCAATCATCAAGACAAGGAAGAAGGGCTGATCATGTCTTGATATTCCAACTTTTTCGAAAGTTCATCTTTACGGCCTATAAACCATAAGAATCATCCAGGTTTCACATGATTTTATCCAAGGGTCTTAATTCTTTTGGTATTCCATCAAAATTCTGAGATCTAAGATCTGATTCAAACATAGGTCTTTCCCCTATTTTCCACTGAATGCCCTCTGCTAGATGCTCTTTGTTTGGCTTCAGCATTATAAAATTTGGATCAGCCCTATGGTAACTGCATGCAGAGGAAACAAATATTAAGTGAATTATGCAGTTTCATTTGCATCAAGTTTTTAAAGAAAACAGATTTAGGTACAGAACAACAAACCTTGCTTCTCTAACATTGTCGACAAGGATCCCAAATCCAAAGGCAGTTTTCCCATCAGCACGGTCTCTTTTAGCTGTTGATCAACAAATACAGTAGCTCATAAATTGTTTTCTCCTTTATATATAACAAATTTAGTGAAATGTAGTCAGTTTAATAAAGCTTTAAACAACAAGCTCTTCATCTAGCAAGTTTTGTTAAGCTCCCATTCTACAGTCACTAATAGGAGGATAGAGAGAACTAGAGTATACATGCTAATTTTAAGTAGGCAAATTATCCAAAAAATTATAAAAATTAAGGAAGCTTAGTCATATTTTAAGCTTTTGTGAATATGCTACCCTTCTCCATAGATTTGAAGTCCCCTCCCTGGGTCACCAAAAAATCTCAAAAGTATCAACAATCTTGCTGGTATCCTCATGTCAAATTAAGCTCATCCTGCTTAAAATGACTCCACTTGTAAGCTACATTCAATTATACTGTTATGTTCATGCTATTATCAGTTCAATTAAAAAAGAAACCTTTTAAATAATTACACAAGCTCGACAACTGCTACATGTCACTGGTTCCCTCTTTCAATAACATACTAAATTTTGACATGGAAGAAAACATTTACCAACCCTGTTCCTGCCATGCCTGGTCTATATGCAATTCTCCATTGAATAGCCTCGGATTTTAGAAACCATGAAGCCAAAACAGTAAAGTAGAATTCTTTTCAGTGTAACTCAAATAAATTATCATGCAAAATATTCAAATCTCTTGCCCCTGGGAAGGTTTTTACCAACTGAAAGGAAATTCTACCCGAACATAGAAATCAATGATATACAGTGTTCTCATAAGTTATATCATCATAACATATTGGAATTTAATCACTTCTTATGTTGTAGCTTGGAATATCAATACATTGGAGGGAAAATCGGAACCAGACTATATGTACCTGAAAGACTGAGAGTGAAGGCAGGTTTCCACCATGATTTAAAAGCTAAAGCTAAGGATGAACTGAGAGGCCCTATCTTTCCCTGTAAAACAATTACAGATCATAACTGAAGCAAACATGTTTCAGATAAACTGAGAAAACAGTAGAAATGAAAGCAACACCTTTAGTAGGAAGTTTTTATTGACTTGCCAAGATGCAGCAACTTGAAAGGTGGAATCATGGATAGTACTCTTAGTTTTGTCACTTTCAACACTATACAAGCAGTACATTTCTCAGGTCCGGTTCATAACTTAAGAATTAGTCTTTAAAGGGGACACTGAAAGGTACCTTGTTTTTAGCTCAAACCCAAAGTCAATATAATTTGTAATTCCAAAGGCTTCATTGTCTTCAAGAAAAGTCTTTACCTGTGCAATATTGTAAACAGTGTTTATCAGCAACTATTTAACTTATCACAATAGTGAGTCATAAGCTATGACACGACTCATAAGCTCATCATCTTCATATAAAAATTTCGTAGTTAAGATTCCATTAATATCAGTGTTAGGGATGCTACCAATTCTGATGTATCCCACATAATTGTTCATTGGTCTTTAAGGTTGTTTTCATTAGATTATGTTACCCCGACATATCATCTCAGTTTAAGTTAAGCACCCATACTAGAAAAGACATGGTTATGAAGATTTGACACTACATTTTGGGCCAGAAACATGCAAAATTTACAGTGATAGAGTGCAAACTGCAATCACTATATATATTTAATATTTATTGTCTTTTAAGTCCTTACTATATACCTTAACATTACTGATGTTAAAATTTTGCATATTTGCTTCATATTAGACATTGATATTTAATTCCAAGACTAAACACTGCCAGTAAAATTATTATGGTGACGAATGATGATACCATTGACATAGGTTCACGAGCCTGTGAAAGTCCATTAAGAAAGAGAAATTACAGATGATCCTTCATTCTTATTCACCACATACTTCATAATTACCCCCATTTTCCTAAAATTTTTAAAAGCTATTAGCAAGGAATTATTTGTGCTTTCACGATATACCTCACCTTTGCTGACACAAGACGATGAATACCATGAGATATCCTTAAACTTTAACAAATTAAGATTTCAATTAGCGTTCGTCACTGACTGCTAGATATATGTGAGAAGAGACTAGAGAGGAAGAAGAGTGCATACCCGTCTTTGGACAACCACGTGTTGGTAAAATGAGGCAATAAACTGCAATCCAAAAGTTAATAATTCAAGAACTACTTCAGTGCATAAAATGTAGTTCAATCAAACAACTTAAAGGTTACACAGATATAAACACATACATGAAAATTAATTGGTTTTAGACATTAGGCCAAACTAAAGAAGTTGCATACTACAGAGGTGAAAGAGTATGCTTATATTTATATGTATATATCTATTTCTATAGGGGATTGGGGAGTGAGTATTAAAACCTAGTCATGGGAAGGGAGACTACAAAATGATTTCTTTTGAAGTCAATGTCATATACAATTGAATATCTAAACATACATGCTGAATATAATAACAAAATCATCAAGTAATGTCAGAACTACTACTGTAAAAGTTCAAAAACCTTATACTTCTACAAACCTCAGAACCTTTAGCGAGCTCAAGGCAAAAATTAAATGATGGACTCAAGGGGCTTCCTGATCCAACTCCATAGCCAATTGCATATTTCCAATTTGCCAAATCTTTATATTTTTCGCCATCTTTTGGTCCAACTATAGACACAAAAAAAAACAATAATTTGCAATCGCAATCTTTTGGGAGATGTCATAAGTATCAAGATCTATTCCACACATGTACATCAAAACATAGAAGTATCACCTTCAAACCATTAACTATATTGCTTACTGAATTGAGCAGGTGAAACACTAGAGATTTTCAACAACAAGCTAATGAGATCTAGCTAGAAAAATATGTTTTTTTACTCTTTAAGTAATTATACTGAATGTCAACCTAATAACAGTACATTACCAAGTATGTAGACAAGACTTCACAGAAGAACACTAACATTCAAAAGAAGAAACCGGTATGATACAGAAGATAAATTAGCATGTTGATTAATGATATTGTGCATAAAATTACCAATTTAATGAGTGTGAAGAACTTACTTTGTGGTTCATACTGCACTCCAGCTGTTAATCTTCCAATTCTTCTGACCAACCATACACTTTTAGGGATATCATCTCCTACTGCATGAACAAACAGAATAGGACAATTACATATACAACCCAGAATTAACATTTATATCATATTTGAACATACTATATATGACACAGGAATTGGAATATATGGGTGATTTATAAATACATGTATAAAATCTTTTTGAATTTCATAATTATCCTGGTGGATACCCCCTCTCCTTTTGGTAACAAGAGGTCAATGGTTTGAACCTCCGTGAGGGTAGTATGCACATTTATTTAAATTTCTGTAATTGACCTTTAAGGAAAAGAAAGATAAATCCCGAAAAATGTAAATAGTGAATTTGAAATGATAGGATATACCAAGCAATGGCAGGAATGTAGTTCCAAACGATAGATTTGTTGATCCATAACGCAGTCCCATTAGACTCTGATTTCCAGAAGATTCTCTGCAAAATTTCCCAGGCTTTTGTAATATAATGCCGCAAATTTAAGTACAACAACTAACTTGAGAACTGATCATAAAAAATTTTAATAATAAAATTTACCTGTTCTTTAAAAGCAGCGGGAAGATGCCAAATGCTCCAAATCCATATTTAGGGTAGTAAGCACAGGACCTCAACCGTAGAATCCTAGAAAATGCAGGATAAGTATCTTCAAAATATTCAATGTTCAATTAGATATAAAATTTTGAGGTGAAAAATACTCCTTACGGGTCAGAGTTCGATACAAAAAGGTCTGTGAAAGTATGAGGATCATCGATATTGCTGCAAAGGAAATTAAAAAGCTCATTTGATATTAAAATCTATTAACTATAACATCCTACATCAGAGAACAAATAAATTACCAATATGAAAAACCCTGTATTACCTTTGCCATCGAAATTCTGCATTTCCTACAATATTGTCATCAGGCTTGTGGTCAGGAGGACCTGAAACCTAAGTGGGCTGAGGAAAAATATTTGATGTTCTTTGGTTATGGCAACCACTCAGTGTGAAACCAAGTCCAGCATATCATTTTTGAGGCTTGAGTCATACATATAGAGTTATTTATTGAAATATTCCAATTGGTTCTGTGTCACCCCATAATTAAACTAGATCAAGAACGTATAGTAAAACTAAATGTGTGATAATTACGTATAAGAAAGCATATATTTCTTGTTTATTTTTCATACTTGAAGTCTGCAATATCTTTCACTATGAACAATCTAATATGATTGGAATTTAAATCAATGTTCCCAAAACAAGGCAATGCCGTTTTGTTTAACACCAAAATATGAAAGGCCTTTATAAACAAGAGTCAAAATGATTTAATTCATTCCTTACGCCTAGTAAGAGGTGTTTGTTATTCGAACATGGCTAGAATTGTCCGACATGGATATGTGTAGATTTTACATCTCCAAGTGTCAGACATAGTAATATTTTAAAAATATATATCTGTTGTGGGACTAAGATAAGTCTTTAAGTGTCCATTCCTATGTTCGAGTGCCAGAATATCCGCCACGGGTACTCAAGCAAAATATAGTTATTTTTAATAGAACAAGAAAAATACTAATAGCGGAAGAAAATCAAAGGATACAGTGGCAACCAAGTCTGCATGAGGATCATCGATTGGCTTAAGCATGATTCTTGTGCTAAAGTGCCTAGCATCTTCAAAGTAATCATCGAAAAGACATCTTAAAGCAAGCTTCCCAAACAACAAATTATATGATGACTCCAGCATCCTGCATCACCACCGAGCATATCACTTAACCTCCAAGCATAACACAACAAGTCAAGTACATAATCTTTATGACATTACAATAAATTTGAGTAGCTGAGATGATTTTTGCCCATGTTCTTTCTTATCAGTTCATGGGTTTAATTCAAGGTATCAAGTTGAAACTTTATCCATACTACCATTTATTTATAGTCACTCAGCACACTACGAATTCATGATATAAATTATAAATCCCAATCCCCATACTCTGTATCAACAATAAAAATGTAGTAATAAAATCTATGCATAATATGAATTGAAATCCAGAAATGCATACAAATTCAGTGGCCAAACCAGAAATTTAGATGGGGGGAATTTTTGTTTTTGACAAGTGTCTTCCAAATTGCAAAAATAATAAAATAAGTGATAATTTTGACTATTCTCTAACACTTAATTATTTGAAAGATCATTTCAAAATAGCATGAGCTTTCAAAATCATTATCAACAATACCAACTGTAGGTAAAAAAAGAGATTGAAATGTACAACTAAAATCAAATTTTTGACAGAAAATCTTCTACAAACCATTTTGTTTACTTAAATTTCTTTCAAAATTCAAAGCATATATATTTCCAATAAGCCGAAATTTAAAAATTTAGCTGGGGAAATTCCAACAATTAATACAAACACTAACTTCCAGAAACACAATTAAAAAATTATTAATTCTAAGCAATGATAGAATTTTAAAAGCTAGCTACAAAAAAGATTAAAATTTCGGGACTATTCAATCACGCTATTATTTAAAATCCTGGTTCCGCACCTCCATAAATATATAATGCATGTGCATGCAAAATGTGTGTTGTGTAAAAGGGTTAGAGAATAAAGAACAATTAACCTGGTACGGACCGCAAGAGGAGGAAAGTCGAAGAGCGGTGGTACTACCACCGCCGGTGGTGGAGGTGGTGGTGGTGGGGGTGGTTCTTTCTCCAGATAGTTACCCATATATGTATGTTTCTATATAAATATCTGCATGTACAATGTATATATATTTTGAAATGAATATGTAGGGGTCGATGGAGGGAGGGAGGGGAAGAAATGAAATGATTATTGAACGGGAAACCTCTTAAACCTCGTCCGATTTTCTCTCTGATTCGTTAACACTTTCCAACTGGCTATCCGGATATCACAAGGTTGGCTGTATCTTCCGCGTCTAATAATTGAACTTTTTATATGAAAAAAAAATATGGATACCCAACCGATTTGGATCGTATACCTTAAATCTATATTCAATTTTTTTAAAATCAAATCGGACCGTTCCATTCGGATTAAGGTAATTGGATCATATATTCAATTAAATTAAATTTTTTACTAATATTTTATAACTAAATTATTTATCTATGCTACACATATGTTATATTATAATTTATATATTAATAAATATTGTCACTATATATAACATAATAGATAAAAATATTTAAATTTAACTATTTTATGTTAAAAACTTTCACGAAATAAAAATGAATTTTTTAGTTATTTCCTAAATTTATTTTATCTTAATTTCTCCTTTATTATTATTTATAATATTTTACATGTGTCAATTTTTATTTAAAATTTAGTCATACAATAATATTTCTTGCATTTTAATTCATATTTAATTTATATTTTTAATTCTTTGTTTCTTAATTTTTTTTAAACTACTTATAATACTTTGTATATAATATTTTTAAATAATTTACTCATATTATAATATTTATATATGTTCAAATTCCAATCATATTTAAAATTTATTATATTAAATCAATAGTTGATATTAGACTTGGCAATTCACATCGTGTATTTTTATGTTTCATATACTTGAATCCGTTACACAAACACGACATGAAATGAATTGGTGTGCCTGAAATCCAAATACTATTTTTCGTGTACTTTTCGTATACATGAAATAGAAAAATATTAAATATTTATATATATTTTATTAATTTTAAATATTGATAATTAATTAATTTACATATATTAATTTATATTATGTTAATTTTATTTATAAAATTCTAATATTAACATCAAATTTTACATAAATTAATTAATATAATATATTGGCATATATTTTTTATTTAACTAATTATATCGTGTAATTTTGTGCCATGCACCCAAAGGATAAACCCTAAGACACTAAAATGACCGTGTACTTTCGTGTTCGTGCACTCAAAATTCTAAAATTCCATGTTGTATACAAAATTGTCATGTCTAGTTGATTCGGGCACTCGATACTAAATTAAGATTATGAATTTTATCCAAACATATATACGTATTTCAAACCTATATATGTTATGATATAATTTATATTAATTAATTTATCTTAGTATTTCAAAATTTGATACGGGGGTTACCATAAATATGATATATTACATTAATGATAATTATTAAAATGAGTCAAATTAGGAGTATGAATTTTATCTGAACCTAAATATATGAATATAAAGGCTGTAAATGGATTATTTAGTGGGTCAAATTAAAATATAAATTTCATCTGAACCTAAATATGGACACCAAATCTAAATAATGGATTATCCAATAATTTATAATATATGTAAATATATAGATTGTTAGATTAGAAGATATAAAGATGTCAAAGTTTATCAAAATCATAGTTTAGGCATATCAGACATTATCATCAGATTGTATCTCAATCAGAGTATACTTGATCATAGTTTGTAAGATCAGATTTTGAGATGTATATTCCTATAAATGAGGAGATGCGGAAGATAAATATAAAGATAAGGATGATGGTTGCAGAATTAGGAATGAGTAATGAGAAACTTATGCAGGGGTGAATGTATAAGTTTGATTCTTTTTGGATTTGTTTACTTTGTTTAACAATTGAATCTTGGTAGTATGAACTTAAATGTTTATTAAAAGGAATGCAAAATTATGAAACTTAAAAGACAAAAGTAAACTTTCTGTGGCGCCCCCAGACCCGGGGTCCAAGGTCTAGGTCGTCACGGTCCAACTTCCACCATTCATACACTTACAGTTCACTGATAATCATAATAAAATTTAATCATTCTAAGGTAAATAACAATCTGGTGACCCCCACACACTTTAACACACACGAGCCATAGTCTCAGGAAACGAGCATACATTAATATACATACTTGGATCTCCATCGTTACATTACTAGTTACCAAAAGGTTGAGTTCGTACTACTAAATATAGCTTCTGTTTGAAACTATAATAGCAGTCCAAAAGTTAGATTAAATCTCATTAAGTTACATATATTTACATAAACAGTGTTTATAAATAAATCTAACTAGCAGAAGCTGCCATCCTATCCTGCTCAATCTCCCTACCTCGGGAATAGGGCCAAGGGGTCGATCATAAGGGGTCCTTGCCCTTCGCACGGTCTTTCTCAATGTCCTGCGTACTCCTCGTGGCATGGTCTGCAGCTGTGGTGGTAGAAAGATAAACAGAAAGCAAGAATGAGCAACAACGCTCAGCAAGTATATATCAACAACATGGTATGATCAAGAAACAACAACAATATGTGTATCAGAACACTAAAATGCAACCTGTACTGAAATGGTGAACAATTCTAGATATTGAACCAAAGAATAATAGGTTGCCATAATCCTCGTTAACACTATCGGTAACTAAGCACCTGGGCTTTCGTTACAGTGCAACGTCAAATTCCAATTGGAAGAAAAGAAGATACTGGAGCATCCACCGCGCCTATTGTACACGATGATCAGTCGTATAGTACAATAGTTAAGTAACCTTTTCTACTAGTAGAAGGATGATCCAAAACAGGTCATCACCCTAGGCACACATGGGCCTTTAAATGCTGGACCGGCGCCACTCGGCCTCTTACGCTAGATGGACTGTGCCGCACACAAGCCTCTTACACTTTATATCTCCAGTTCCCTTTGAGTACAATCAACAAGTCTAGAAGGGAATTTAATGCAACCTTCTAGGATAACAACAAAGCTTTCTGGGAATATTCAATTCAAAGCGTGGAAGGGAATTTAATACAACCTTCCGGAACAACAACAAAGCTCTTTAGGAATTCAATGTTCGATAGTGGATTAACTCCCGAAACGAGGTGGAAGTAATCTCTTTATATGTGTGGGTTGACCTTTAGTCATGAATGAACAGTCCGAACCAAGATCACGACCGGGGAGTCGCTACTAGGTGATAAAATAAACCCCACAAAAAATATAATACTTTTAGGTAAAATAATGGTCCCTACGGGCACCAGTTTAAATGAAGAGAAGGTTAAAATGGGATATTCCATTCCTAACATGGAGTTATCGGCTCAAAATATCTGAGTCATAGCTCAGTACTTATGATTTTAATGAAAATAATATTTAAAGAATTTTTAGATAACTCCGGAATATTTTTAAAGATCCAATAAATAAATAATCAATAAATATGAGACCTTGAATGGTCTCTGAAAATATTTTAAAATAATTAAAATATTTAATTAGGATTTAATCAAAACTATTTAATATTTAAATAGTTTTAAATGAATCAACATATTTAAATAATATTTAATCACTATTAAATAATATTTAAATAATCCAAAAAGAATTGAAAGTATTTAATCAAGAATAAATACTTTCAAAATAATCCCAAAATATTTAAATAATGTTTAATCAATCTTAAATGATATTTAAATAACTCAAAATGAGTTGAAAGTATTTAAATCAACATTTAAATACTATATATATACCCTTTTAAATAATATTTAATAACTAAATATTATTCAAAATATCAAAGGGATATTAATCAACTTGATTAATCCCTAACCCATACTATAACCAAGAAACATGTTATAAGGTCAGAGTTTAGAAAACTTGCCTTTGCTGTTACGGTGGTAGCCGGTGAATCCTCCCCTGGCGCAGGTTTCTATAAGAAAAGAAAACGTGAGTTCTAATTAGTCTCACGAGGGTTTTAACGTTATTCATAATCATTCATGAATGCATACTATCTTATCTTGCTAACGAGTTTTAGCGCGGATCTTAGTTGTTCATGAACTCATAAGTATTACCAACACATTTCATTAAAAGTTCGTTTGTTAGGCTAGCCTCGAATTCTACTAAGAACATAGCTTATGCAAAGACAATGCAAGCAGTTTTTGCAAGGTGTCCCAACTGCACCTACTTGCTTCCAACAATTACCATAAATCAGATTTTACTCATTTTAATCCGAAACCTTTTCCCAAGTCTTCCCAAATGTTCCTAGTATCTTGTGTAAAAGTTTCAGATTTTATAAGACAGTCTAACTAGGCTGATCACCTCCTCAAAGTTGATTAAAAACAGGGCAGTCCAGTTTTCTGCATCTCCTCACCATTTTGGCCATATCTTTTAGCTCACAACTCCGTTTGACGCAAAATTAGCGCGCAAACGATCTAGAGACTAATATCTATCTAACCATATAAAGAAATCACCCAGCAACACAGGATAGACCCTTCGGGAGTGGTGAACAGTTGGCAGGCAGTAGAAAATTTGGCATGGTTCCGTTTATACGTTCATCGTTTACCCTGTTTTAAACTCATCCAATTCAACTCAAATGACTTCCATATATTTTACTCCACTACTTGGGAATGTACTCAAGACATCCCAAGCCCAAACACAATTTAACAATACTCCAACCATTACCAATAATCCACCCAATTCATCACCCGTGCAACATAGTTTGCAAAACAATTTACTAGTTTGAAAACAACCAATTACTCACTCCTTTAACATCCATAATTCTTAACCATATAACTCTTACATTACACCACCATAGGTCTTAACCAAAGCATCACAACATTACTCCATCATAACCAACAAAATAAGTACTTAAACATATGCTCAAGCCATAATCAAAGCATGCTTAAAACCATATTAATCTCATAATCATCACATAGCTAGGGTTTGGACTTTTCAAGCTATTTATGCTAAATAATTACTACCCATAGCTTGTACAACACATAACAAGTGCTAAATATGCTTAAGGAGTCATAAAACAATTAATCAAGAATTTATCCTAATTAAAAGTACTATTCATGCTCTTGCTCTTTCATGAAAATCAAGAAATTTAACGGATAACTTTGCATGAGATTTGAATGGAAGATAGGTATTAGTTATACCTTCGATTTAAGTCCTTACTCGCAATGATCAAGCAACTAGAACTTGAGTTTTGAATTTTTCTCCCTTCTTTTCTTTTCTTCTAGCCGAATGCTTCTCCCCCTTTGCTAGCTTGCTTGTGATTTTTCTTTTCCCTTTTTCCTTATGTCAAGTACTTGCTCTTTATTTAAATAAAAGTCTAGTCAAAGTCTTGGTCTTGGTCAAGCTTTAACTTGAATTAAAATACTAGCATTTCATTTCCTACACTTTAAATAAAATGCAAGCAATTGCATTTTAATAATCCATGTCAAAATATAAAATAATAAACTCTTTAATAATTCTTGGAAATCCTTGAATTTTCCAATTTCATAATAATCCATGACAATAATTTAATCTTTAACTCGTTCCGGCAATTCTAATAATTGGAATACCCATCAAATCTTATTCCATAATTATTATCCAACATATATATTATTATTAATAAGGTTTCAAAAGTACCTGGGAATCGGGAATATTACAATCTCCCCTCCTTATAAGGATTCCGTCCCGGAATCTAACTTGAAAACAGGTAAGGGTACTTTTCCAGCATAGCACTTTCTGGTTCCCACGTCGATTCTTCAGTGTTCTGGTTTCTCCATAAGACTCTTACTAGTTTTACTACTTTGTTTCTGAGTACTTGCTCTTTTCGGTCTAAGATTTCCACCGGTCGTTCCACATAGGTCAGGTCCGGTTGTAGATCTACTTGCTCATACTCTATCACATGTCGGGCATCTGCATTATATCTTCTCAGCATTGACACGTGAAACACATTATGGACTTGTTGTAAGTTTGGAGGCAGGGCTAACTCATAGGCTACTTTTCCAATACGTCTTAATATTTCAAATGGTCCAATAAATCTTGGATTTAACTTTCCCTTCTTACCAAACCTCATTAAACCTTTCCACGGAGACACCTTTAGAAGTACTGAGTCTCCCACTTCGTACTCTCTGTCTTTCCTGGTTTGATCGGCATACTTTCTTTGCCTGTCCTGAGCGGCTATCAATCGTTTCCGGATGAGCTCTATGGTTTCTCTTGTCTGCTGGACCAGCTCGGGTCCCAACATCTTTCGCTCTCCTACTTCTTCCCAACACAAGGGAGATCGACACTTTCTGCCATACAAGGCTTCGTAAGGTGGCATCCCAATGCTGGCATGATAGCTGTTGTTGTAGGCAAACTCAATTAATGGCAAATGATCATCCCAACTACCTTTAAAGTCTATGGCACAGACTCTCAACATATCTTCTACCGTTTGGATGGTCCTTTCACTCTGTCCATCAGTTTGTGGATGATAAGCGGTGCTCATATTCAATCTTGTTCCCAAGCATTCCTGGAAGCTTCTCCAAAATCTAGAATTGAATCTTGGGTCCCTATCCGATACAATTCCCACTGGAACTCCATGACGTACCACTATCTCTTTCAAATAAAGCTCGACTAATCGGTCGACTGAATACCTTTCATTGATAGGAAGGAAATGCGCTGATTTTGTCAATCGATCAATTATTACCCAAATAGCATCATGGTTGGCTTTGGTCCTTGGTAACCCTACTACAAAATCCATTGCAATGTGCTCCCATTTCCATTCTGGAATCTCCAGGGGCTGTAAAAGTCTGCTTGGTCTTTGGTGCTCTGCTTTCACTCTCTGACAGGTCAAACATTTACTTACCCATTCGGCAATATCTTTCTTCATACCTGGCCACCAATAATGCATTTTCAGGTCTTTATACATCTTAGTACCTCCAGGGTGAATAGAAAACCTAGAGTTGTGTGCTTCATTCAATACCTCATCTTTCAATTCCTGAACGTTAGGAATCCAAATTCTATTAGCAAATCTTAGAATCCCTCTCTCATCCTTAACACATCTTCGTTCATCTCCAATCATCTTTTCCTCTTTCTCTTCCATTGTCTTTTCTTGACATATCCTTACTTTCTCAATTAGTTCTGACTCAACTCGAATCTCAAATAGCGTCTCCATACCATCTTCAGGAAACTTCACTTCTAAATTCATCCGTTCAAACTCTCGTACCAATTCTTCGGAAGAAACCATCATTTTTAGTCTTTCCTTTCTACTTAGGGCATCGGCCACCACATTGGCCTTCCCTGGGTGGTAGTTAATCGAACAGTCGTAATCCTTGATCAACTCTAGCCATCTTCGTTGCCTCATGTTTAATTCTTTCTGTGTGAAAATGTACTTAAGGCTCTTGTGATCTGTATAAATCTCGCACCTTTCTCCATATAGGTAATGCCTCCATATCTTTAATGCGAAAACTATCGCTGCTAATTCTAAGTCATGAGTTGGATATCTTATCTCGTATTCTTTCAGTTGTCTGGATGCATAAGCAATTACTTTGCCATGCTGCATCAGTACACATCCTAGTCCCTTATGAGATGCATCGCTATAAATCACAAAATCACCTTTTTCATCTGGTAGGGCTAATACCGGCACAGTAATTAATCTCTTTTTCAATTCCTGAAAACTCTCTTCACATTTTTCAGTCCACTCAAACTTCTCGGTCTTACGGGTGAGTCTCGTCAATGGGGTAGCTATCTTAGCAAAGTCCTGGACGAATCTCCTGTAATATCCTGCTAATCCCACAAAACTTCTTACTTCAGTTGGTGTCGTTGGCCTTTCCCAATTTGAAATAGCTTCAATCTTAGCAGGGTCGACTAACACGCCTTTACTACTTATCACGTGTCCCAAAAATTGAACTTCCTTTAACCAAAACTCACATTTTGAAAATTTAGCATAGAGCTTCTCCTTTCTCAATATTTCCAGTACTATCCTCAAATGTTCTTCATGCTCTTCCCTTGACCTTGAGTAGATCAATATATCATCTATGAAGACGATGACAAACTTGTCCAGATACTTCTTGAAAACTCGATTCATCAAATCCATGAAAGCTGCGGGGGCGTTGGTTAACCCAAAGGACATTACCAAAAACTCGTAGTGTTCATATCGGGTACGAAATGCTGTCTTCGGAACATCTTCACGTTTAATCTTCAGCTGGTGATATCCAGTCCTCAGGTCGATCTTTGAAAAGTAAACAACATCCTTTAACTGATCAAACAAATCATCGATTCTGGGTAAAGGGTACTTATTCTTGATGGTTAGCTTGTTGAGTTCCCTATAATCTATACATAATCTCATACTTCCATCTTTCTTCTTGACGAACAACACTGGTGCCCCCCATGGAGACACGCTTGGTCGAATCATTCATTTATCCAATAGCTCTTGTAGCTGGATGGCTAATTCTTTCATCTCTACTGGGGCTAAGCGGTACGGAGCCTTTGACACTGGTGCTGTCCCTGGTGCTAACTCGATGGCAAACTCTATGCCTCTGTCAGGAGGTAACCCTGGAAGGTCATCAGGAAATACATCTTCAAATTCATTGACAACTGCTATGTCACTTATACTAGTTAATTCCTTCTCGGTGTCTACTACATAGGCTAAATAAGCTTCACACCCTTGGCGTAACAACCTCTTGACCTGCATCTTAGTCAAGAATTTATTAATCTGCCTCTGCCCTTTAAACACCACTTCTTCTTGGTTGGGCAACTTTATCCTCACTTTCTTTCCTTTGCAATCAATATTAGCTTCACAACTTGTCAGCCAATCCATCCCCAAAATGACATCAAACTCCCCTAGGGAAAAAGGAATTAAGTCTAGGATGAATCGCTGCCCTTCGATTTCTAGTTCACAGTTATTACATACGTAACTAACAGGAATAACCTCCTGATTAGCTATTTCTACACGTAAGGGATCGCTTAACGGTTTTGACTTAAGATTCCATTTATGCGTAAAGTCTCGAGATATAAAAGATCTGGTTGCTCCGGAGTCAAACAAAACATTTGCATTAACGGAATTAAGTAAGAGTGTACCTGCAATAACATCCGTGTTCCTCACGGCATCCCTCACCGTCATATTGAAAGTCCTAGCAGTAGGAGCCTTATTAGAAGCAGCTCCACTTTGTCTCGTCACCGCTGGTCCAGAAGATTTACAGTCTTTCTTTACATGTCCCATCTGTCCGCAGTTGTGACAAACCGTGCTATTCTGAGGGCAGTTATACGCGAAATGCCCGACTCGTCCACACTTGAAACAGGTAACCCCTGACTTTTTACACGTGCCTAAATGCCTCTTCCCACACGTCTTACAATCTGGTAGTGGGGGTCGTGATGGATTGGAATATGCCACCCCTGACTGCCTGCCGCCTTGGTTAACACTTACACTTTCGGCCTTCTTGAACCCAACGTTCCTCCGAAACTGAGACCCTTGTCCTCGATTAAATTTACTCGGAAAGTTCCCACTTGCTGAACCTCTTCGCTGGCTTTCTGCCTTTCTCTTCTTCCCATCCCTTTCCTTTTGGATCAGATCACTCTCAGCCTCTACAATCGAAGCTTTCTGCACCAACATTGCATAATCAGTCAACTCAAGTATTGCTACACGATTTTGAATCCACTGTTTCAACCTCTGCTGAAACCTCCTAGCCCTTTTCTCGTCCGTGTTCACAAAATCCGGCACGAACCTAGACAGTTCAGTAAACTTTGCTTCATATTCGGCTACAGTTAGGTTATTCTGCTTCAACTCTAGAAATTTCAGCTCCATCTGGTTTTCCATGAATTTGGGGAAATACTTCTCTAAAAATAGTTGTGTGAACCTTTCCCATGCTACTACTCCTTCTCCCTCCAGACTCTTTTTAGACTCCCACCAGAAATTGGCCTCCCCCTTTAGGAGATAAGTGGCGAAGACCGTCTTCTGTGCCTCTTCTATCTGTAGTATCTCAAAGGACTTTTCCATTTCTTTTAACCAGGCCCTAGCCTCTACTGGGTCCGCAGTCCCTTGAAACTCAGGTGGTCGCAAGGACTTGAAAGCTCGGAAGGAATTGGCAACGGGGTTATGGGGAACTGGTGGCGGCTGATTTGAATTGAGATTAACATGCTGTCTGAGAAAATCCATGAACACATTCATGGGGTCCATATTTCGGTTTTCCCCTTGGTGACCCTGACTCTCATTTTCTCCCTGTTCATTCTGGTTTTGATTCCGACTATGACCCGAGGCACTCGAACTCACATACTCCCCTTCTGCATACCCTTCATCATCAAACTCATTATAGTCTTCCGAATCATTTTCCTCTTCGTGAACACTTGGCTCATGCAAATCCCCGCTGGCTACAGGGTGCAATCTAGTATTCCTCCTTGGTGGCATTTTCTGATACAATCAAATAATATTGGTCAATCTTTTTATTAGTCTTAATCACTATATTATTTGCTATATTAAACAATCATGAATAAGGGTTTGCATTTACATCTAATACGGTCTGTTCAGCATATACATAATAAGTCCTTTCTGAACAATCTCGATATCACGAACAAGAAGATGTATAAACACCGTACGCAAAATAAGACTGCATTTAAGGAAACTGAAACAACATATATATACATAATTCCTTGGTTACATCTTCCATCATAGTTTCGGGTTACATCAAAAGTATGTCAGCAAGCTATCTTCTAGTCAGAGCGGGACTACTACTATATACACAAAATATTATTCCCCTCAAAAACGGCACATCCATACATAGTGCCAAAATCTGATACTAGAAGACTACATCATCCCATAGAAGTCACTGAAACCTACCACGGATCAGGTCCCTAACCTGAACCATCACACCCTCAACCATCTCATCTGCATCACTGCCCCCTATCGGCCCTCCCCCTAAGGGTGCCCTCAACTCGCGGAAATATCGTGCCCACGTCTGAATCTCGGTAAGGCCTGTCACAACATCCTGTGGAATGCCATCCTGAGAAGTGCTGCTCGGAGGTAGGCCGCCCTGAGGTCCAACACGTCTAGGAATCATCCTGTCCACTATGCGTCTTAACTCCTCCACACGACCGGTCGAGACATCCTGTTCCCTTATGAGGGAAGATATCATCCATGATGGTACTGGTTCTCCTGCAACTGGCGGAGGTGGAGGTGGTGCTGCCGGTGCTGCGGGTGGTGGTGATGGTGTGTCAAGCGGAGCATCCTGTGGCTCGGGGAGATCTAGGATGAATTCCTCTGGCTCGTCCTCCTCGGAAGGTATAGGGCTAGCTGGGGGTGAAGGTGGAATCACTACTGGTGGGGGTATCATAGGGATATCTCTGTATACAACCTCTGATGGTCCGGCCTCATCGGCCACTGGGAGGGTAGGTGCTGGTACTGCTGGCATGGCGCCCTCCTCTAATGGAGCCTCTATCGGGTCCTCCTCGGGGTCGTCATCCTCCCCTAGCAACGCTCTATCAAGCTGAGCCTCATAGTCCTCATCGTCGGGTATCTACAATAAAACAATAACTAGTCACTATCGTGTAACGAATAGTTCCCTTTTTGGGTTTTAGTCTTCTTAAAGTTTTTAGTCTTTTCTTATTATTGCTTTTATTACCGATAGGCCTCTCGTTTCTGAGTACTATAACTTAGGGCTCTGATACCATCTCTGTGGCGCCCCCAGACCCGGGGTCCAAGGTCTAGGTCGTCACGGTCCAACTTCCACCATTCATACACTTACAGTTCACTGATAATCATAATAAAATTTAATCATTCTAAGGTAAATAACAATCTGGTGACCCCCACACACTTTAACACACACACACGAGCCATAGTCTCAGGAAACGAGCATACATTAATATACATACTTGGATCTCCATCGTTACATTACTAGTTACCAAAAGGTTGAGTTCGTACTACTAAATATAGCTTCTGTTTGAAACTATAATAGCAGTCCAAAAGTTAGATTAAATCTCATTAAGTTACATATATTTACATAAACAGTGTTTATAAATAAATCTAACTAGCAGAAGCTGCCATCCTATCCTGCTCAATCTCCCTACCTCGGGAATAGGGCCAAGGGGTCGGTCATAAGGAGTCCTTGCCCTTCGCACGGTCTTTCTCAATGTCCTGCGTACTCCTCGTGGCATGGTCTGCAGCTGTGGTGGTAGAAAGATAAACAGAAAGCAAGAATGAGCAACAACGCTCAGCAAGTATATATCAACAACATGGTATGATCAAGAAACAACAACAATATGTGTATCAGAACACTAAAATGCAACCTGTACTGAAATGGTGAACAATTCTAGATATTGAACCAAAGAATAATAGGTTGCCATAATCCTCGTTAACACTATCGGTAACTAAGCACCTGGGCTTTCGTTACAGTGCAACGTCAAATTCCAATTGGAAGAAAAGAAGATACTGGAGCATCCACCGCGCCTATTGTACACGATGATCAGTCGTATAGTACAATAGTTAAGTAACCTTTTCTACTAGTAGAAGGATGATCCAAAACAGGTCATCACCCTAGGCACACATGGGCCTTTAAATGCTGGACCGGCGCCACTCGGCCTCTTACGCTAGATGGACTGTGCCGCACACAAGCCTCTTACACTTTATATCTCCAGTTCCCTTTGAGTACAATCAACAAGTCTAGAAGGGAATTTAATGCAACCTTTTAGGATAACAACAAAGCTTTCTGGGAATATTCAATTCAAAGCGTGGAAGGGAATTTAATACAACCTTCCGGAACAACAACAAAGCTCTTTAGGAATTCAATGTTCGATAGTGGATTAACTCCCGAAACGAGGTGGAAGTAATCTCTTTATATGTGTGGGTTGACCTTTAGTCATGAATGAACAGTCCGAACCAAGATCACGACCGGGGAGTCGCTACTAGGTGATAAAATAAACCCCACAAAAAATATAATACTTTTAGGTAAAATAATGGTCCCTACGGGCACCAGTTTAAATGAAGAGAAGGTTAAAATGGGATATTCCATTCCTAACATGGAGTTATCGGCTCAAAATATCTGAGTCATAGCTCAGTACTTATGATTTTAATGAAAATAATATTTAAAGAATTTTTAGATAACTCCGGAATATTTTTAAAGATCCAATAAATAAATAATCAATAAATATGAGACCTTGAATGGTCTCTGAAAATATTTTAAAATAATTAAAATATTTAATTAGGATTTAATCAAAACTATTTAATATTTAAATAGTTTTAAATGAATCAACATATTTAAATAATATTTAATCACTATTAAATAATATTTAAATAATCCAAAAAGAATTGAAAGTATTTAATCAAGAATAAATACTTTCAAAATAATCCCAAAATATTTAAATAATGTTTAATCAATCTTAAATGATATTTAAATAACTCAAAATGAGTTGAAAGTATTTAAATCAACATTTAAATACTATATATATACCCTTTTAAATAATATTTAATAACTAAATATTATTCAAAATATCAAAGGGATATTAATCAACTTGATTAATCCCTAACCCATACTAATATTATCCCAAAACTTATATTCCAGGAAGAATCCCCGGATAATATCGACTAACAGTCGAGAGATAATACGCTACTCCCGGTCGTCTGTCAAGTACCAAAGAAATGTACTTAACACGGAAATCCGTCATACAAAACTGACAGGAAGCGTCCTCTAACTTTTGAGAGTTCAGAGGCGCGAACAACAATTCAAATGATAACACAAGTCAATTGACAGAAAAGAATCCAAGCACCACAGCCCTATAACCAAGAAACATGTTATAAGATCAGAGTTTAGAAAACTTGCCTTTGCTGTTACGGTGGTAGCCGGTGAATCCTCCCCTGGCGCAGGTTTCTATAAGAAAAGAAAACGTGAGTTCTAATTAGTCTCACGAGGGTTTTAACGTTATTCATAATCATTCATGAATGCATACTATCTTATCTTGCTAACGAGTTTTAGCGCGGATCTTAGTTATTCATGAACTCATAAGTATTACCAAAACATTTCATTAAAAGTTCGTTTGTTAGGCTAGCCTCGAATTCTACTAAGAACATAGCTTATGCAAAGACAATGCAAGCAGTTTTTGCAAGGTGTCCCAACTGCACCTACTTGCTTCCAACAATTACCATAAATCAGATTTTACTCATTTTAATCCGAAACCTTTTCCCAAGTCTTCCCAAATGTTCCTAGTATCTTGTGTAAAAGTTTCAGATTTTATAAGACAGTCTAACTAGGCTGATCACCTCCTCAAAGTTGATTAAAAACAGGGCAGTCCAGTTTTCTGCATCTCCTCACCATTTTGGCCATATCTTTTAGCTCACAACTCCGTTTGACGCAAAATTAGCGCGCAAACGATCTAGAGACTAATATCTATCTAACCATATAAAGAAATCACCCAGCAACACAGGCTAGACCCTTCGGGAGTGGTGAACAGTTGGCAGGCAGTAGAAAATTTGGCATGGTTCCGTTTATACGTTCATCGTTTACCCTGTTTTAAACTCATCCAATTCAACTCAAATGACTTCCATATATTTTACTCCACTACTTGGGAATGTACTCAAGACATCCCAAGCCCAAACACAATTTAACAATACTCCAACCATTACCAATAATCCACCCAATTCATCACCCGTGCAACATAGTTTGCAAAACAATTTACTAGTTTGAAAACAACCAATTACTCACTCCTTTAACATCCATAATTCTTAACCATATAACTCTTACATTACACCACCATAGGTCTTAACCAAAGCATCACAACATTACTCCATCATAACCAACAAAATAAGTACTTAAACATATGCTCAAGCCATAATCAAAGCATGCTTAAAACCATATTAATCTCATAATCATCACATAGCTAGGGTTTGGACTTTTCAAGCTATTTATGCTAAATAATTACTACCCATAGCTTGTACAACACATAACAAGTGCTAAATATGCTTAAGGAGTCATAAAACAATTAATCAAGAATTTATCCTAATTAAAAGTACTATTCATGCTCTTGCTCTTTCATGAAAATCAAGAAATTTAACGGATAACTTTGCATGAGATTTGAATGGAAGATAGGTATTAGTTATACCTTCGATTTAAGTCCTTACTCGCAATGATCAAGCAACTAGAACTTGAGTTTTGAATTTTTCTCCCTTCTTTTCTTTTCTTCTAGCCGAATGCTTCTCCCCCTTTGCTAGCTTGCTTGTGATTTTTCTTTTCCCTTTTTCCTTATGTCAAGTACTTGCTCTTTATTTAAATAAAAGTCTAGTCAAAGTCTTGGTCTTGGTCAAGCTTTAACTTGAATTAAAATACTAGCATTTCATTTCCTACACTTTAAATAAAATGCAAGCAATTGCATTTTAATAATCCATGTCAAAATATAAAATAATAAACTCTTTAATAATTCTTGGAAATCCTTGAATTTTCCAATTTCATAATAATCCATGACAATAATTTAATCTTTAACTCGTTCCGGCAATTCTAATAATTGGAATACCCATCAAATCTTATTCCATAATTATTATCCAACATATATATTATTATTAATAAGGTTTCAAAAGTACCTGGGAATCGGGAATATTACACTTTCAAACTAATTGTATTAGAATGAAATGCTACAATCCTGAAATTCAAGTATGAATTTCAGCTTCTTTTTCTTGAGAGAAAACAAGGTATATGAAAGATAATACTATTTTTCCACACTTAGCCTGTGAAGATGTGCTTCTACTAAATAGACAACATGTCTCATGTGTACACGATCCATAGACCTAGTTGCTATAACTAGAAACAGACAAAAAACATCTTTACATTTTACACAATCTACTTCTAACTAAGTCTTTTGATTCGATAGTCTGTTGCTTTAGCATTTTATTTTCTGCCATTTGTCTTGTTCTCTCTGCAAACTTCCTTGTCGACTTGTCATTATCATTCACAGGTTTGACTGACCTTGATCATGACAATGCTTCTTTTAACTTGTCTATTGCTTCTGCATTTCTCCTTGAAGTTAGCTACTTGAAGTAATTGATAACTCATACAACATCCATCTTCTTCGATAATTGTTTTCTCAGTTACACAAGTAGAAAGGGGGGTTGAATACTTGTGTCTACTTTTTACCTGATTAAAATTAATTCAATGTAAATTAAAGTTTTAAAATAAGAACAAAGAACAAGCATAAAGTTCTGAAGAAATACTGTTTGTATTATTGATGAATAAATACAAACTCTTCTAGGGTGTACACAAACCCTAGCAGCTACTCTGTGTTTTCACAACAACTCTCTCTATCTCTATGCTCTCTCAAAACTTCAACTTCATACATTAGGTTACATAAAATGTTTATATAGAGAGCTGTCTATCAACTAATAAAGCAATTATAATTAATCAGGAATAAATTCCTATCTATTAGCTGATAATTTCCTTCTGTAACTCTCCTTCCTTTCCTAGCATATATGCAATATATTTCCCTTTATCTTAGAAGACTTTCCTTTACTGTGATCATCTTCCAAATTCAGCTTCAGCTTTATAGACTCTGAAATATTTCAGACTCTGATGATCTTTAGTCTCTAACAGACTATAGACTCTAATAGTCTATAGACCCTGATCAACTCCCAGACTTTGATTGACATCCAGATTCTGATTTTATTTATCCTGAAAATTTTCTAAGTATAAATAACCTTGATACATGTACATGGACTAACTAAACTCTGATTTATATTTACTTGATCAGAGACTAGAAAAACTTATTCTATTACAGATACAACTATGATATATTTTGTTCTAGAATTTTCTACATCATCAAATGAACATATTCCTAACAATCTCCCCCTATTTATACTTTATAAAATTTAAGCATAAACCAAGGTTTGATGATGTTAAAATGAAAGAATTAAATAATTAATCTAGAACAATATATATATGTATATATTACAAGAAAAAATAATTACTTTTCAGTTTATCTTCTCAAAGGCTGAACTTCTTGACATAAATGAGTTTAACATCTTTTCTTCTGTATAAGCCAAAACTTCACCTACAAATCTTTACAATTTTTTCAATTCGTCATTTTCACACTTAATTTGACAATAAGCTGCTCTCAGATCATTTGCACTGCATTCTTGTTCTTTTAAATCTTTCAACATCAGAACACTAACTTTCCCACTCATAGGTTGAAACCTAAAGTAATGACCCACACTTTCTTGAAATTTGATTTGCTTTACTTATAGTGGCATGTCTTGATCATTCCCTTCATCATCAACATACTTCAAAGAAAATTTGCCCATCTGTTTATTTACCTATTTGTGCAAAGTTAGCTTCCTATTAATTTCAATCATCCAATTCCTTATCACACTTTATTTGCTTCCATTTACTTTAGCTGCTGTAGACAAATTTTTTTTGATATACTGTAACTCCACAGCCTGCTTGAAAAAAATGAAGTTTGACTGGCTAACCTACCTTACAATTCCTCCATCCATAAAGTATACCAACATCTCAGTTTTGATCTTTTCAATTTGATACTAATCTTTTGGTAACTTCTTTTCAAAAATATTATAAACAATTTGAGCAAACACCACTTTGTTTAGATGCCTTTGGGTGATCTTTTTAAACTGTCTATCTGTAAAGTTCTGTCTATATTAGATGCTGAGATGCCTCCATGCCCTTTTGTTCTCCTAGCTTTCAATTAGGTATTTTGTTGGCTGCATTTCCAATAGTTCTTTTATTTTTTTCAACCTTGTTATTTCGCAGAATAATGTCAATATTTGTAGAAGGGGGGGGGGGTTGAATACAAATATTCAAAACTTTTTGTTGTTTTAATATATGTTCTTGATGTTTGAGTGTTTTAGAAAATATGTATAAATAAGAATCAAACTGAAAATACAATGAACAAAGATATTTAAAATTACTGATGGATTGAGTTTTCTATCAGTGTATATTTTTGCTCAATGTTTCTAGGTTAATAAAACCTAGTTCCATTTTTACAAGGTTAGAAAATAAATCAACTGTTCTTACAAAGTGCTCTAAGGATTAACATTTGATTTTTAAGAAATGTTGTCTAACTTGTTGTCTTTTCTAACAATACTACCACACTTGTTTATATACCACAAGTGTGTTTACAATACCTATAAAGAGTATAAAAATAATTAATCTGAACTAGGATTGTCTCTAATCTATCCTTCCTCTTGCCTTTTTCCATTTTGGGAAAAAGTCTTCAGACTTGGAAAGACAGCTTCAACTTGAGTCTTCACAGTCATCATAGACTGTCTTCCATAGGTGTTCTTTTGTCTTTCAACTTGTCAACTTGTGTTGTCTCACTCAATTGATAATTTGCTGTCAAGCATATCAATTGGTCCTTCCCTTTATCTATCAACTGGTATTCTTCTTCGATTGATCTTCGTATCCATCGATTGATAACATCAATTGATAGATGTTATCAATCGATATATCAGTTGATGGGTCTTCACATCAGTTAATGGTCTTCAATGCTCAATTAATCTTTTTTCCATTGATGCTTATCAACTTATCATCCTTCACTTGTATAGCTTTCTGTCTTCAAATAATTACAATTTGACATTCTAAGTTATACATCAGTTGATGACCTATATCAATCGATTCTAATATCAATTGATGAGAATAATATCAATTGACTTAAACCTTATCGATTGAAATAGACTAAGTACACCTATGCTACAATCCAAATTATCAGTTGATTCACATAAACATTTCAACTGATAACTGGTTTCCTGATCAATTGATATTTATAATTTTCATATGAATTGATTAGTTGCATCAATTAAAATTTCTATGATTCAAAGTTTAAAGTTATCATCAAATTATATGTAGATTCCTAACAATATCCCCCTATTTGTGTCTGTGATATGAACAAGCATAAATCTACTTGATGATAACAATACCCTTAGTTATTTTCATTCAGATAGAATCAAGAAATTTAAATAGCACTTTGAATTTTGGAAGTACCAGTTTGATGAATAACTTCTGCAAGCAGCTCCAATGTCTTCATAATCTTCATAATCCAATTACTTCTTCTTCTTTCTCTTCTCAGCATTTTCCTTTAGTTGTCTAAAAAATGAACTCCTTAGAATTGCTTCATCTCTATCAGTCTCTCTAAGTTGCCTCATTAGGTAGTGAATTTCTTCATCTGTGATTTTATCCAAATATTTACAAATATCAAAGAACTTTGTGTTGCCCTCCACATCTGTAAAAATCATGGCATATTTTGGCTCCAACACCACCTTCTTGACTTGAGACTTCCATAGCTTAAAAGGTGAATCAGGTTCAGCTTCTGCCTTTGATCTCCTTATCTTTGAGATTTGATGTTGAATTTCCTGAGCAATTATTGTATTGAGTTTGTACTTCCTGTTGGATAGAGGTAGAATGATCTTAAGAACACTATAGCACTGCTTCATTATCACCTTCATTGAGTAAGCGATTTTTTCTCCATTATCATATTCCAACCTCATTGATTCTTCTTGGTTAGAGGTTGCAGGGTGAGTTCTTACTCCTATCAACCCTTTTTTACTTACCACCCTTTCATGTCATAACCTTCAATTATCACCTCTTCCTTGATTTCTTCTTGTTGAATTTGGAGGTTTTCCTGAACCACTGTTTCTTGAGTAGAACTAGTCATTTTCTTGGCCATGTCTATTTTTATCCTTTTTCTTAGTGGTTGATCTTCTAGTTGCTCTTCCATATTCCATTAAATTTAAATTTCTTCATTCTCTTTCTCTCTTCTTGCAGCATTTGAAATTCTTGAGGAAATGGTTCCTTGAAGAAGCTTCTGGCCAACTAGCTTCTTCTTTTCTTTTTCTTCTTCGATCATTATTACTTTTCCCTTTTTCTTCTCTTCAAGAGCTTCAACATCAATTAGAAAGGCTTCTGCATTTGAATTGCTTTCTTTGGCAGCCCTATTTGCATTTTCATTTACCACTCTTGTCTGAGCAATGAACTCATCCAAGTTTCCTGATTCTGCTGCCTTTGTTACCAATTCAGTGCTCTTCTTTAGATCTTCAATTCTTTTCCTTTCCCTCTCAATCATCAATTCAGTTTGTATTTCCCTAGAAATTCTTATAGCTTCTAGTTCATCTTCAAACTTCTTTAAATCTTTCTTTTTCTGTTCTAGATCATCTGTGGGTGACATAGATGACTTTGAAGATTGTCTATATCCCTGTTACTTCCATTTTTGGTAACCTTCTTTGATGCAGTACCACAAATACCACTTGATTTACCAACACCAGAACCACCAACACCACCACTGCCTTTGCCATCACTATCACCATCACTATCCTTCTTAGCATTCTCCCCTTTTTGTTATCATCAATTTGAGGAGGTGGTGGCATTCTGTCAAGAAATGTTTGAAGAATAGAAGCATGTAGACTTTAGCTTTTAAAGATTTCATCCATCTTTTTTTCTAGAGAACCCACTCTTGTTTCCAAGGCTGCAAAATTATTGGATTCTTTGAGCAACTTGTCCTTGATTTGACACATAGTATTCATAGGAATCTTCTCATCCAACCTTCTTTCCAGTGTATCCTTGTTAGAAGTGATAGATCATTTGATAATCTCTAATTCTCTCATCACTAATGTCACTGTGATCTTCTGAATTTTTAATGACTCCTTCATACAGTTGGCAATCCTCCTTTGAATGGGATCTTCAATTTCTACTTCCACCATTGTCCTCCTATATTGAGAAAGAATCTCAGTTTCAGCAGCTTCTAAAGAACAATCAATGGTGCTCATCCATGGCTCTTCATCATAATCATCTTCTAACTCTTCAGGTGCCATATAACAAGTATCTGTTACATTGGCAATACTCTCCTTCAAATTTCTTGTCCTCTATTCAATATGCTCAATTCCCAATAATTGCTCTACATCCCTGTTACTTGAAGCATCCAACCCTTGATATTGTGGATCAGGGTGAATAAAATTTTGTGGATCCAAGTCACCAGCATCAACTTCTTCACCTTCAACTTACTTATTAATTCCACTCCCACTTTCTTCTTCATTTGAAACTTCCCCTATCTCCTTTACTCCTTCTTCTTCTGCATCAACTCATTCTCCAACTCCTGTGCATATAAAAGAATTATTTTATCTCTCTCACTCATCTCTCTATTTTGCATCAGGATCTCATCCTGGAATCTCACCTCTCCCTCACTCATACCGTGTGCAGCTTCTAAGGTGGAGCCCTCATGTATTTCACTCACATTCCTGGAAGAAGTAGGAATGACCTCACTCACTCTATCTCCTTTTTCCAAGTTGCAATCCTGCATCACATTCAACTCACTCAATCGTAAGAGTGTTTGTGCAACATCAATTGATTCTGCATCAATTGATGTATTGAAAATATCAGTTGAAGTGTTTGCGATATCCATCGATTGATACATACCCATCGATTAATCTGAATATCAATCGATGACTTATTAGTCGATGGTTGAATATCAATTGATGAGGAAACATCAATTGATGGAGTAGAAACATTTGAGGTTATTATTTGAGAAGTGATATTTGAGATAATATGTGAGATGGAATCCTGAATTTCCTAGGAAGAAAATTCATGAGAGAGTGTTGGCTTCTCCTTGAATATCAAAGAAGGAGAATTTGAAAATGCCTGATTATCTATCAGAATATTTTCTGAAGAAATTTGATGAAGTGGGGAAAAAAAGAATAGAAGGGATTGAAATTGAGAGTGAATGGGACTGTATTTCATCATTTACATGAGATGCATCAAACTGACTTTGAGAAGGCTCCATCACAGTTTCATGTGATTTTGCGGTGTGTGTTTCCCCATGTGTAAAGGTGACTCTCTTCTTCCTCCTTTCATATGATTTTGGTGTTTTGGCTTGTGTGTCCCCAATTTGGTTCCGTGCCCCTGGTTGTGGGCTCTTTTCAATATTGTCATCCTTTTGAGAGGATGTCAATAGGGATGTGGTAAGTTCCTTATTAACATCCACAGTCTTTTGAGAGACTGTGGAGTGGCTTGGTTTGGGTTGCACACCCTCACTCTCCTTGTTCTTCTGGGTTCTTTGATATTCCCCAGTTCCCTCACCACCTACATTCTCCTCTAATCTATCTACTAAGACATGTGTTTTTTTTTACAACAACAGGTTTTTGGGAACCTGTTGAGGTTGATTTCTTAGATTTGGATTTTGAAATGGATTGTGTGGCTTGAGTAGGAAGGTTGGGGTCATTGCTACCACCCTCCATAGCCACAGAAGGCAAAGAAGATTAAGGATTGAAAGAAGTTAGGGAATAAATAAATACCTGAACAAAAGGTGGATAGATCAATTCCACATTACTGTGAAGATTGATCCTTACCAATTTTTTAAAGACCCTTTTGTTTTGGACCCAACAGTCCAATGTCTCTGCTCTCTTGTGATTTCTACGTCCTTCACAAAATGGTTAATAAATAACATAATAAATTGAGCATAATATATATGATTAAACCTATTAGATTTATCTCCCAACTTTGCAGCAATCTCTTTAATTATTATTGATGACAAGTTAAAAAATCTAGCAAACAAAATACTGTAGGCAATTTCCTGCATACTGGTTGTTATAGCATCAAAGTTACTGATCTTACCACTAAAACATTTTATAATTGCATCAAAGAAGTAAAACTACTCTTTTCTAAGATGTTTCATAACAACGTGACCTAGACTAATTTCAGGGTTCACACAGTTAACAGACCTAAACATGTTTCTAATATTTTCATCTGTCGGTGCTGTGTCAGTATTATTAGCAGGTAGATCTAAACATTCATCAATAACAACAGTAGTAAGTGTATACTTATTGTTAGTAATTGTGCTCTAGAGATAATACTTTTTATATTTTAAGGAAAATATTTATTATTAAGGATTATGTTTTATTGATTATTATTTATTTATTATGTTTTATTTACTGCGTAATAAATTGAAAGCATAATAAATGTCCTTGGAATTTTGATACGTATTATATATCTTTAAGTATGTGACTTAAAAAATGAGATTATATGAATAGTATCTTATTCCTAAAATTCCCTAGTCGAGTATTATTATTTAAGGACAATAATAATGCACAAAGACTAGTATGTTTATTGACAGATGACCACATCTCATTGGTCATAGGTATGAGGATACTAAAGTCAAGAACATAAGTGCATGTATCAATGCATGGCACTGGAATGACCCGCCGTGAGATTCTACATGTTAAGTAAGTGTCATAAGTAATTCTCACTGTGATAATGGTGTAATGATCCTTAGACCTGAAATCATTATATTTCTATACGAGAATTAATATACTTTGATTACATTAAAAGTTACCTTTGACCGGGTGATGATAAAAGTGGACATTGGGTATATTATGAATCGTATGAGAAATATGAATGATCTAGATGGGATTTAATCCTTCTAATTTTAGGAGTGATATTATTGGCCTCTTGTTTGAGTGAGACTATGAAATGCACGGCCGTGCTCAAATGTTGATTTGATTTTAATAGTCTACTCATCGATCAAGAAAATAAAGATTAAATTATGAAGAGGATGACACGAGACATGCCTTGAGTTTAATCTATAATATCAAGATTAAATGGATTATATTACATGGAACATTATTCACGAAAGGCTTAATCGAATCACCGATTTATTATTATTACTTGGGTAGCAATGATGTATTACTAGATGCCGCTCATTGTTTACAATTTTAATTAGATATTAAAATTGTTACCAACGTAATAATAACCTACAGGGTCACACACAAAGAACGCTTGAAGGAGAAATAATTTAAATTATGAATTTAAATTAAATAAGTAATTTATTTTATTTATGATATTAATTAAGTATGACTTAATTAATTATATAAATAGAATAAATGAATTACTTAAACTAATTCCAAAATTAATAATTAATTAATTAAGTGAGACTTAATTAAATAATTTAGAATTTTGGATTAGTATTAATTATAATTGGATTATAATTAGAAAACTTATTCCTCTCTCTATATAATCTCTTTATGGGCTGATTTAATAAAAAGGAGATTTTACAAAAACCCTAGCCGCTCTGAGAGAGAAGGAAGATAGAGAGAGAAGAAGTTTTCGGGTGCTAGTACACATCAATCCTTCATGAAAAGTGTTCGTGTGGATACCGTAGAGTGTAGATCGCGAGAGCGGGATACGTGGTGATTAAACAAGCTTTGGACCTCCATTAATCTTCCATTAATGAACTGTTAAAGCTTCTAAAGGTATTTATTCTTTATCTCCGAATTAAATCTTTTGTTTTCGCATGGATCCTGCGGAGGGTTTCGCTATTTTGATTTATTTTTCACGTTTATTCCGCTGCGTTTGTGTCACGAAACCCTTCAATGGTATCAGAGCTACTTGCGAAACGTTTTAATTCGGTTATGTGCTTAACAGTTTTTGATATATAAGCATGTATGCGATCTATCATGATTTTATATTGATATAATATGTATATGTTTATATATTTTATGAATATATGATATTCATATGATGTATAATCATATGATGATTATGTGTGTTGATGTATGTATATGATACATGTTTGTTCTTATTATGGGAATCGTATTCGATACGAATTCTGAAACGGCTGCCGTTGATTTTCTGAAATCTGTGTCCGTTGTCCGATTTTCGCAAACGATATGTGTTTTCTGACTGGAATCGGGTCACTGAGCAATACTGACATAGTCAGCTCTGCGTCTGTAAGCCATTAGATGTCGTTACAGCCTCTAAAACGGTGATTTATGATTTTCTGAAAATTATTTGATTTTCTAAAATTTTGAGTATATGTATGTATATATTATGAATATATGATATTCATGTAATGTATAATCATATGATGATTGTATATATCTCTGTATATGTATATATGATATATGCTTATTTTTGTTATGAGAATTGTATATGATACGATTTCTGAAACACCGTCAGATTTGGAGAAATCTGACTGCTGTATCCGATTTTCGTAAACGATATGTGTTTTCTGACTGGAATCGGGCCAATGAACAAAACTGATAGCTTTGCTATCATCGACGGGTCTGTAAGGCGTTTGACGTCGTTAAGGGCCTCGAAATAGCGATTTATTGTCTTCAGAAATCTGTTTTTAATTTTCTGAAATTTCGAAATTTGTTATATATGATTATATGATATGATTATATAATATGAGATATATTATATGTGTTATATGATAGCATGGTGGATGGTTATGGCCTAAAGACCCATAGGATAGTGGTTTTGATTTATGGTTTTGGTTTCTAAATACGACTTGCATGTCGTTTATTCATTGTAATTTAATTATCTCAAATGTAACTCGAGTTCTTCTTGTAATTTCATTAGAATAGTTTTATTTTTATTATTCAATGTAATTATCAATGAAGACTTGCAAGCAAGGAGGCGATCCAAAAGGGGATGATGGAGCAATGAAGAAAGAAGACATGTAATAGATAGTATTTTTAAAACCACCATAGACTGACCTTGATATTTCCATTAGCTTGGAAATATCATATAGGATGGGGCCATAACCAAACACGTTTAATTTACGCACATTACATATATGTATATGATTGCATGTATTGGTATGTATGCGTAGATATAATTGAGATGCATGCTTAATATTGATTAATCATGTATGTATTAGATACGACACCCATGCCATGTTTGCTTAAACAAGATAAAATCTGTAACGATTCAAGATTTTAAAATTAACAAACGATCATGAGATTCTTGTGTTTATGAAATATGGATTTTTAAAAAACACGGAATTAAATATGGATTTTTGATACCTATAATTGGGATTTTCTGACAAAAGCGGATATGCGTATTCGTAAGGCTGATGGGTTTTAAGTGTGACCATTGGTATCCTCCATCTACCTGGGAAATGAACAATTTAAGATGTCGATTTGAAATATTTGGTTCAAGGAAAAATTGAGGATCTCTTTATGATGTGATCATGATCGTTATAAATTTTCTAAAACCCCTTAACAAAATATTAAGTTTTACTCGGATGCTTTCCAATGAATGAACACTCATCGAATCCTAGATCGATAAGGGGAAGGACTGTCAGTGGCAGGGGACTCCTATCTATCGTGGTGAGATGCGACGAATATAAACGGTTATATTCGGCCGTTGTATCATTGGGTCTAACTTAACTGAGTCGTCATAATAAGTGAAAATAAACGGTTATATTCAACTATTATGAACTTAGAAGCATAGAGTTTGGTTAAAAGTCTATTAGATAGATAAGATCAATCGTTGTTCACCAAACTATCCAAGAATTATATATGATATAATTGACAACTGTTGTCTACCTAAATAATCATTTTCTAAGGACTTCCAGTGGTTGACTTAGGACATGACGAAATATGGATCTTGGCTCACTAGAAAGAATTATGGGATATACTTTCCAAATTAATAGTAAGGGCTATTAGTTTGATAAAAATAGTGGGAGGTATATGATGATATACCATAATCACTTAAACATAATTAATATTAAATTTGCAACCTAGTTTATTTTATGCACTTTAATATTGTAGATATCAAATGATAAACACAAACAACTTCTCTATGCGATCAGTTCTTGAGAAGGACAAGTTGACGAGAATATATTTCCTTGACTGACATAGGAGCTTGAGGATCGTCCTCGGGCACCACGATATTAGTCAAATCTCTTCCCCTGCTCTTAAAGTTGAGAATGTAACATGAGCAAATCATAGTGCTTATTGGAAGCAAATTGATGTTGCGACTGATGTTTCATGTCTCATGCTCGCAAATATATGTGCTGAGCTTAAGAAGCAATACAAGTATATAGATGCTTATGAAACGATTGAGCACAAGATATATTTGAAAGGGCACTATACACTTACAAGTAGGGAGAGTGAGACCCGATTACACCACATGTTCTAAAGATTATAGGGTATAATGAATACCATTGATATTTTGGGTTTCCAGATTGGTCTGGAGACAGTTAGATTTGATCTTACAATCTTTGGACAAATATTATTCTTATTTTGTTATGAACAATAAAGTGAATAAGATTGGTAAAACACCCATTGAGTTGCTAAGCATGTTGAGAACTGCTGAAAGTAATATGATAAATGCATGAACTACTACTATATTGATGGTAAACATAGGGAATGCAAAAGGGAAAGGAAAATGGAAAGGCAAGGAGAAGATTTGATCTAGTTCCGTTGTCAAACCAAAGTCCAATCCCTAAAGCAGACTCTAAAGTCTGAATGAGGTGTTGATAAAGAAGACGATTGTCACTTCTGTGGAAAGTTGGGAGACTGGAAATTAAACTGTCATGCTTAATTGGAAGATTGGAAGATGATGATCAATAAGGGTCAAGCTTAAGGTATCGGGTTGGAATTGGAGTAAAGATAGTTGCTCTGGTTCGAGGAACTCGTTACTTAATTTTTGGCCTATAAGAAAAATTTAGAACTTAATAATTGTTATAGCGTGCTTGCAATTGGCAGAGACATTATTTCATTTTCTTGTTTGGACAAGAAAGGCTTTTTCATTTTATAACAATAGTTGTTTATCCTATTTTGATGATGAGCCTTATAATGTTGCACATCTAATTAACAATTTATATGTTCTAAAGTGACTCAAATCAAATATTACCTTTGGCACTGTCGCTGAGGCCATATTAATGAGAAACGCATTTCAGAATACATAAGGATGCATTCATGGATAAGTTTGATTATGAATCATACAAAAGGATGCGAATCTTGGTTTATTTGGTAAAATGACTAAAGCTCCTTTTACCGGACATGGTGAAAGGATCATTGAATGGGTATGACTTATACATAGTGATGTATGTGGTCATATGTGTACGATGACAAAAGGTAGATTTTATTAACTTCATAAAATTTACTAATTATTTTAGTAGATACGGATATATGTATCTTTTGAAGAACTAATCTGAATCATTTGAAAAGTTCAAAGACTATAAAGATGAAGTAGAAAATATCAAAGAAAAGTTTTTTTGATAGGAGAGATCACACCTTGTTGGACATGGTGCGATCAATGTTGAGTCAATGAATCTTCCAATTAGTTTCTGGGGTTGCACCCTGGAAACGGCTCCACATACACTTAACTGTGTTCCTACTAAATTGGTTCAAAAGACTCCTTATGAGATATGGACTGAGAAACGTCACAGCATGTCATTTATGAAAATTTGGGGATGTGAAGCGTTTGTGAAACGTCTAATCTATGACAAGCTAGGACCAAAATCAGATAAATGTAATTTTGTGGAATACCCAACTGAAACAAGGGGTTATTCTTTCTATAATCCTTCCGAGAATAAAGTGTTTGTTACTCGAACTGCTGAGAGACAGTGGGAGGATAATAGATCTCAATGAAGTTTGAGACCCACATGATAATGTTGAACCAATGGAGGAACCTGAGTAGAATGTACAAGAAAAATAATACTGCTCAAGAAACACAGGTGTTCGTAGGTTTAGTAGGATTCGCCATGAGCCCGAGAGATAATATGAATTTCTCTTGACTCAGGATGGTGATGTGATGCTTGTGGATAAAGATGAGCCTCTCACCTACCTAGATACTATAAACACTCCAGATTCTAAGAGATGGCTAGATGCCATTAAATCTGAGATGGAATCCATGTATACTAATCAAGTATGGACTTTGGTTGATCCACCTGAAGGGGTAAAACCTATAGGGTGCAAGTGGGTTTTCAAGAAGAAGACCGACATGGATGCTAATGTACAGACCTATAAGGCACGATTGGTGGCAAAAGGTTTCAAGAAAATTCATGGTATTGACTATGATGAGACCTTTTCACCAGTTGTTATGGTCATGTCCATCAGGATTTTGCTTGCTATAGCTGCTTACTATGACTATGAAATCTGGCAAATGGATGTCAAAACCGCTTTCTTAAATGAGAGCCTTGAAGAAGATATGGATGTGTACATGACACACCCTAAGGGTTTTGTTGATCTAAAGGATGCTGGAAATGTATGTAAGTTGCGTCGATCCATTTATGGATTAAAGCAGGCCTCGAGGAGATGGAACATTTGTTTTCATGAAACAGTCAAAAAGGAGTTTGACTTTATTCAGAATGAAGATGAAACTTGTGTTTACAAGAAGTTTAGTGGGAGCCATGTGGCATTCCTAGTATTATATGTTGATGATATATTACTAATAGGGAATGACATTCCTTCTCTACAGACTGTGAAGACTTGGTTGAGAAATAATTTCTCAATGAAAGACTTAGGCGATGTGACATATATATTAGGGATCGAGATCTATAGAGATAGATCAAGGTGATTGATCGGCCTAATTTAGAGTACATACATTGACAAAGTTTTGCATCGATTTCAAATGCAAAGAGACTAAAATGGATATGTCCCAATGTCTCATGGGATAGTGATCTCAAAATAAAATTTGTCCTAAATCATTGGATGATAGGGACTGCATGAGTAAAATTCCATATGCGTTAGCAATTGGTTTTATAATGTATGCAATGATATGTACTTGTCCTGATGTCTCGTATGCTTTAACCATGATGAGTAGATACCGATCTAATCCAGGTGAAGGTCACTGTACGACAGTCAAGAATATTCTTAAGTACTTAAAGAGGACTAAAGATTCATTCTTGTTACATGGAGGAGATGTGAAGCTAGTTGTAAGAGGTTTCAGTGATACTGGTTTCTAGACAGATAACGATAATTTAATGTTTCTGTCTGGTTTTGTGTTTTATTGAGATGTTGTATGCTGGAATGGTTCACAGCAAAGACAATTGTTGATTTTACCATAGAACCTGAGTATATTGATGCTTGTGAAGCAGCCAAGGAGGCTGTTTGGGCATGTACTTAGGAGATATCACCTAATTAATGAGATTAATGATCAAGGAGATATACATATATGTAAAGTGTATACTAATAATAATATTGCAGACACACTGACTAAGGCTTTGTCGCAGCAGAAGCACGAAAGTCACACTAGTTCCATGAGTATTGGATACTTGGGTAATTGGCTCTAGTGCAAGTGGGAGATTGTTAGTAATTGTGCTCTAGAGACAATACTTTTTATATTTTAAGGAAAATATTTATTATTAAGGATTATGTTTTATTGATTATTATTTATTTATTATATTTTATTTACTGCGTAATAAATTGAAAGCATAATAAATGTCCTTGGAATTTTGATACGTATTATATATCTTTAAGTATGTGACTTAAAAAATGAGATTATATGAATAGTATCTTATTCCTAAAATTCCCTAGTCGAGTATTATTATTTAAGGACAATAATAATGCACAAAGACTAGTATGTTTATTGACAGATGACCACATCTCATTGGTCATAGGTATGGGGATACTAAAGTCAAGAACATAAGTGCATGTATCAATGCATGGCACTGGAATGACCCGCCGTGAGATTCTACATGTTAAGTAAGTGTCATAAGTAATTCTTACTGTGATAATGGTGTAATGATCCTTAGACCTGAAATCATTATATTTCTATACGAGAATTAATATACTTTGATTACATTAAAAGTTACCTTTGACCGGGTGATGATAAAAGTGGACATTGGGTATATTATGAATCGTATGAGAAATATGAATGATCTAGATGGGATTTAATCCTTCTAATTTTAGGAGTGATATTATTGGCCTCTTGTTTGAGTGAGACTATGAAATGCACGGCCGTGCTCAAATGTTGATTTGATTTTAATAGTCTACTCATCGATCAAGAAAATAAAGATTAAATTATGAAGAGGATGACACGAGACATGCCTTGAGTTTAATCTATAATATCAAGATTAAAGGGATTATATTACATGGAACATTATTCACGAAAGGCTTAATCGAATCACCGATTTATTATTATTACTTGGGTAGCAATGATGTATTACTAGATGCCGCTCATTGTTTACAATTTTAATTAGATATTAAAATTGTTACCAACGTAATAATAACCTACAGGGTCACACACAAAGAACGCTTGAAGGAGAAATAATTTAAATTATGAATTTAAATTAAATAAGTAATTTATTTTATTTATGATATTAATTAAGTATGACTTAATTAATTATATAAATAGAATAAATGAATTACTTAAACTAATTCCAAAATTAATAATTAATTAATTAAGTGAGACTTAATTAAATAATTTAGAATTTTGGATTAGTATTAATTATAATTGGATTATAATTAGAAAACTTATTCCTCTCTCTATATAATCTCTTTATGGGCTGATTTAATAAAAAGGAGATTTTACAAAAACCCTAGCCGCTCTGAGAGAGAAGGAAGATAGAGAGAGAAGAAGTTTTCGGGTGCTAGTACACATCAATCCTTCATGAAAAGTGTTCGTGTGGATACCGTAGAGTGTAGATCGCGAGAGCGGGATACGTGGTGATTAAACAAGCTTTGGACCTCCATTAATCTTCCATTAATGAACTGTTAAAGCTTCTAAAGGTATTTATTCTTTATCTCCGAATTAAATCTTTTGTTTTCGCATGGATCCTGCGGAGGGTTTCGCTATTTTGATTTATTTTTCACGTTTATTCCGCTGCGTTTGTGTCACGAAACCCTTCACTTATCTCCCTTGCATATGAAAGAAATGGTTGGGTAGTCGTCGACAACTTCTGCAGTGGCCCAGAATTCCTCAACCAATTTGCAAATAATCTTTGGGGCTTCAATTAAAGTTGTCATCACCGTGCTACTCTCCAAGAATCGCATCATTTGATGGAAACTTTGTGGTGCTTCTTCCAAAACAATGCAGACATTGAAATTATTCAACTCATAGTAGTATCCTGCTTGTGAAACCTTCTTGGAAGATGAAGCAGATGAAGATGGCATTTCTTGTATATGGAGATTATAGATTACACTAAAGAGATTAAGAATGTTAAAGATTGAGAATATAGAGAATTAAAGATTGAGTTCGTAGATTGAGAGAGTGAAAGAGATAGAGAAGTCGTTAGTAAAATTTATAAGTAAGAATTAAAAGATGTTTTAATCTCACTATTTATATTTACTGAGTTCCCAATCAATTTCTTACTCAAAATAGAACTTAATCGACTGTTGGAGGAAAAATAAAAAGTAGAAATTACCAATTTTGGCAATCAACTATTATACATACAGAGATGTATGTATCAATCAATTGATAAAATAAGTAATCAATGGCTAGTATTTGTACAGATCAATTGATGACATGGACCCCTTAAATTCCAGGTCATCAATTGATAACTAACTTGTCCATCGACAAGTACGCCTATCAATTGATAAATATATCATCAATTGATATATTTATCTGTTGACAGCTGCAAACATCCATCAATAAATAAATATATCATCAATTGATATATTTATCTGTCGATAGCTACTACTATCCATTGATATGTAAAATGTTCATCAAATTATTATTGAAAAATCAACAGATTAACATAGTCAATGGTAATATATCATAACTTGTCAGACATTTAATAGATTAACCATAGTTAAGCATACCTAAATCACAGATCATTCTATTGAAAGTAGATTCATCTAATGGTTTGTTAAAAATGTCTGCAAGTTGTCTTTCACTAGGGACAAAATATAATTCAACTGTACCATTCATTATATGTTCCCTAATGAAGTGATACCTTATGTCAATGTGCTTGGTTCTGGAATATTGCACATGATTTTCTATTATTGCAATAACACTTGTGTTATCACAGAAAATAGGAATCTTATTCATGTTGAACCCATAGTCAAATAGTTGATTCCTCATCTATAAAACTTGTCACAGTAACTTCCAACTGCAATATATTCAACCTCTGCAATGGATGTAGACACTGAATTTTGCTTCTTGCTAAACCATGATATAAGCTTGTTTCCTAGAAATTGACAGGTATCTGTGGTACTTTTTCTGTCAATCCTGCAACCTGCATAATCTGCATCTGAATAGCCAAATAGATCAAATCCAGAGTCTCTAGGATACCAAATTCCAAGATTTGATATTCCTTTGAGATATTTGAATATTTTTTTTATTGCAATCAAATGAGATTCCCTAGGATTAGCCTGAAACCTAGCACAAAGACATGTAGCAAACATTATATCTGACCTACTTGTAAATAAATAAAGTAATGAGCTAACCATGCCTCTATAACTTAAAATGTCCACTTTAGCTTCCTTAGTATTCAATTCAAGTTTAGTTGCAGTGGCCATGGGAGTTTTTACAGAAGAACATTCATTTAAATCAAACTTTTTAATAAATCAGAAATATATTTGCTTTGATTTATGATAATGCCATCTTTGACTTGTTTGACTTGTAAACCTAGAAAATAGACAAGTTCTCCCATCATGCTCATTTCATATTTACTCTGCATTTATTTAACAAACTTTTGACAAATTTTTTCATTACTTGATCCAAAAATAATGTCATCTACATAGATTTGAACAAGAATCATAGAGCCACTAACATTTCTATGAAAGAGAGTTTTATCAACATTACCTCTTGTGAAATGATTCTCAATCAAGAATTTAGATAATGTGTCATACCAGGCTCTAGGTGATTCCTTCAATCCATAAAGTGCCTTGAGAAGATAATATACAAATCCATGATGAATAGTATCAATGAAACCAGAAGGTTGTTCTACATAAATTCTTCCTCTAGTTCTCCATTGAGGAAAGCACTTTTCACATCCATCGATATACTTTGAAATTAACATGAGCAGCATATGCTAAAAAGATTCTGATTGCTTCCAACCTTGTAACTGGTGCAAATGTTTCATCAAAATCTATGCCTTCTTCTTGTGAGTAGCCCTTTGCCACTAATCTTGCTTTATTCCCTATCACTATTCCAGATTCATCCATTTTGTTTCTTAACACCCATTTTGCACCAATGACAGACTTGTTCTTTGGTTTGGGTACCAGCGTCCATACGTTGTTCCTTTCAAACTGATTCAACTCTTCTTGCATATCAATTATCCAATCAGGATCATTCAAGACTTCTTCAATCTTTTTTGGTTCTTCTTGAGACATGAATCTATATACAAGCATTCATTTTGAGTTGCACTTCTAGTTTTGACACCATCATTTGCATCTCCAATGATCAATTCAAAGGGATGGCTTTTTTATCCATTTCCTTTGTGGTGGTAAATTTGACCTTGAAGATGATGCTTCATGATCATTGGAATTATTATGATCATAGTGATGTGATTGATCATTTGAGAACCCTCCCCCTGTGATGGATACTCTGCTTGAAGAATGTTGAGTAGAGTTGTTATTCGTTGAATGGTTATCAATTGATGTATTTTCAGTCGATTGATGATTATCAACTGATAAGTTATCTATTGATGCATTGACATCAATTGATGGGGTGTTTCTAGCTACTTGATTTCTTGAAATTTCTACGTCATTCTCACTTTCTTCACCATTGCCTGTTGATTCATTTTTAAAATGCAATAAGTTATGGTATCCTTCATCAAACAACCCTTGAATCTTCTTATCATCAAAGACTACATGCATAGATTCCATAACAATGTGTAATATAAGATTGTAGACTCTTTAAGCTTTGGTTATTATTTTATATCCAACAAATATAGCTTCATCAGCCTTGGCTTCAAACTTTCCTAGATTTTTTTTAGTACAAAGCATTTGCAGCCAAAGGCATAAAGAAAATTAACTGTTGGCTTCTTGTCTTTCTTCATCAATTGATATGGTATTTTGCCTTATAGTTGATTGACCATGGAAATATTTTGAATGTAACAAGAAGTATTAATTGCTTCTACCCAGAAATATGTAGGAAGTTTTGCTTCTTCTAACATAGTTGTAGCAGCTTCAATCAAGGTCCTATTTTTCCTTTCAACAACTCCATTTTGTTGTGGAGTCCTTGGTGCAGAGAAATGATGAGTTATACTTTTTTCTTCACAGAATTCTTTCATTGTTACATTCTTGAATTCAGTACCATTATCACTTCTTATTTTATTGACCTTTCATTTAGTGCCATTGTCAACATTTCTCACATGATTGATAATGAATTTGCTTGCCGCAACCTTAGAATGTAAGAAATATACCCATGTATATCTAGTGAAGTCATCCACTATTACTAAGGCATATTTCTTTTTGGCAATTGACATGATGTTGACAGGACCAAATAAGTCCATGTGCAATAATTCCAAAGGTTTATCAATTGATGATCCAAACTTTGACTTGAATGATGCTTTCCTTTGTTTTCCCTCTTGACAGACATCACATAGTCTATCCTTGGTGAATTCCATTTGTGGAATGCCTCTAACCATATTCTTTCTAACCAATTGATTCATGGCTTTGAAATTCAAATGGGCTAGCTTCTTGTGCCAAATCCAACTTTCATCTGTATTGGCTTTGCTAAGTAAACATGTCATTGAATTTTCCTTTATAGAGTTAAAATCAGCCACATAGACATTTCCTTTTCTTTCACCAGTTAAGAGAATTTCACCAGATTCTTTGTTAGCTATGATACATGATCCAGTTAAGAACCACACACCATTTCCATTATCACATAGCTAACTAATACTGAGTAAATTGTGCCTCAATCCATCAACTACTGTTACAAGTTCAATGATAATATTTTCTCTTTCAATTGATCTATATCCCAGAGTAAAACCTTTGTTGTTATCTCCAAAAGTTACTCTTGGGCTAGCCTTTTCCACAAACTTTGTGAGTAAGGACAAATCTCCAGTCATGTGCCTAGAACATCCACTATCCAAATACCAGAGATTTTTCTTCATGTTTCCCTGCACACACATAAAATAATCAAGTTGCTTTTGGTACCCAAGTTGCCTTGAGTCCTCTTTTATTAATTGCAGCCTGGACCTTGGTTGCCAACTTTGATTCTTTTTATTTTGGAGGGTTTAAATCCACTTTAACTTTGGGAGTTGGCTTTTGTGGCTAAAAAATCTTGGAACTCATGGCAAATTTTCCATGCATTTCATTTTCTACATTAGGCATGTTCCATGACATTCCAGGCATGTTCATATTTGCGTATGCAAAGAATGGATTATACATGTATGGAAATTGTGCATAAGGCATATGAACATTGGGTGCAACCAAATTAGAAGACATGGCACTCATGAGCATATGATTAGTAATCATGGCATTAGCAGACATGGCATGTGCATTCAAATCATTTGAAGATATGGAATTCTTTTCTTTCTTGCATTACATAGACAAATGATTTACACTACCACATTTAGCACACATCTTCCTAGGTGCATACATATCAGGAGTATAATTATTGTGCTTGTTTATGCCTACTTTCCCATTCCTGTTTTTCTTCTTTTTCTCAAACTTAGGGTGAATGATCTCAACAGGTGCTATCCCTTCTAATTTCTCTTTCAATTGTTTCTTAGATAAGCTAGCAATGCTGATTTTTTTTAACCTTAGTCTCAACTTGATCCTTGGTTTCCATAACAAATTTAATAGGGGTGCTAAAGTTGTTCTTCTTATTAGCCATTGATACTTTACTTGTCGATGGATGCTTATCAATTGATTCATCATCAATCGATTGATAATCCTTATCAGTCGATAAAGGATTAGCAGTCGATTGATCTTTATCCATCGAAGTATCAACCAATGGCTTGCTTACTGATTTAAGAGATTCTCCTAGAGTATCTAAACCCTGAACATTAATAATTTGTTTGGCAATTTTGGCAGACTTATTCCATTTGTTAATGGTTTCAATTTCTCCAGCTAATTGTTCTTTTAACAATTCTTCTCTTCTAAAACTATTTACTAATTCATCTCTAGCATCTTTACTTTCCTGCTTGAATCTATCTAAACAAACAAGTTCATTTTCAAGAAAAGCATTCCGCTCAGCTAAGGCATCAATGGTGTTCTTTAGCTTGAGGTTTTCTTTGTTTAGAGATTTTAGAGTGACATGCAAATTGTACAATTCATTAGACATTTCATTAATAGCACTATTGCATTCATCAGTTGTCAACTCAGAAAAGTTAGTAGCTAGTACCTGATTTGATGATGAACTAGCTTCTTCATCTTCATGGTTGGCCATTAGAGCTAGATTGATGAATTCTTCAGAATCACTGTCTTCAGCAGCCCAGTGTTTTTCTTCAGTAACAAAAGCCTTTTCTTTTTGTTTAAGCAGGTCAAAGTATTTCTTTTTGTAGTCAATTCCATCATATGACTTTGCTTTTTCTTGTTTTGGCTTTCTGCACTCATTTGAAAAATGACCAGCCAATCCATAGTTAAAGCATTTGAATTTTGATCCATCAACCGAATTTTTGTTTTGATTGTTACTTCTAAGCTGGGATCTAGGCCTTTAAGCATTTGGATTCTTCTTGAATTTCATTCTTTCAGAATTTCCTTGATAGAAATGCAAGGTACTCATCAATCTCATCCAAATCATCCCGAGAGCATGTTTCATTTTCTTCATACTTGCCCTTTCCCTTTACTTTGGATGACTCTTCATCAGTCTCACTAGCTACCATGACAGAACCTTCTACACAGGCTCTTTCCTTCTTCTCTTCATTTTTCTTGACCATCAAAGCCACTGTTTTATCTTTTCTTTGATTCTTCTCAATCTCCTAATCTTGTTGGATTTCTAACTCATATGTCTTGAGAATACCATAAAGTTTCTCAAGAGTGTAATCCTTGAAATCTTGAGATTGTCTAATGAAGACAGTCATTGGTTTCCATTCCTTAGGAAGAGATCTAAAAAAATTTAGATTTGTATCCTCAGTTGCATAAACCCTACCATATAGCTTCAATCCATTTAACAACTTCTGGAATCTACTATAGGTGTCATTGATAGACTCTCCACTCTTGAAATGAAATGATTCATATTTTTGTATCAAGAGTTGCATCTTGTTTTTTCTTACTTGCTTAGTTCCTTCACACAAAGTTTGAAGAGTATCCCATACTTCTTTTGATGAAGTGCAATTTATCACATTGTTAAACATATCTTTATCTAGACCATTGAACAGAATGTTCATGGCCTTCTTGTCTTTAAGAACTTCATTTTCATCCTCTTCTGTGTACTCTGTGATGAGTTTTGGAACATGTTTGTCAAATGCAGGAGTTCCATCAGGATTTACACCCGTGACTAGCTTCATGGGAACATGAGGGCCTTTCTCTATGCAGTAAACATAGGAAGGGTCAAGAGAAAGTCGATGCAGATGAATTTTCACTTTCCATGCAAAATATTCATCCTTATCTAGCATTGGAATTTTCACACCTGAATCCTTTTGGCCCATATTGACTGTTCTTGATCTTTAGACTTTCCGTATGTTGAAAGCCTATGTTCTGGTACCAATTGTTATTTCTCAGAACAGTGTCAATATTTGTAGAAGGGGGGTTGAATACAAATATTCAAAACTTTTTATTGTTTTAATATTTGTTCTTGATGTTTGAGTGTTTTAGAGAATATGTATAAACAAGAATCAAACTAAAAATACAATGAATAAAGATATTGAAACTTACTCATGGATTGGGTTTTCCATCAGTGTATATTTTTGCTCAATGTTTCTAGGTTAATAAAACCTAGCTCCATTTTTACACGGTTAGAAAATAAATCAACTGTTCTTACAAAGTGCTCTAAGGCTGAACAGTTGATTTTTAAGAAATGCTGTCTAACTTGTGGTCTTTTCTAACAATGCTATGACACTTGTTTATATACCACAAGTGTGTTTACAATACCTAGAAAGAGTATAAAAATAATTAATCTAAACTAGGATTGTCTCTAATCTATCCTTCCTCTTGCCTTTTTCCATTTTGGGAAAAAGTCTTCAGACTTGGAAAGACAGCTTCAACTTGAGTCTTCACAGTCATCATAGACTGTCTTCCATAGGTGTTCTTTTGTCTTTCAACTTGTCAACTTGTGTTGTCTCACTCAATTGATAATTTGCTGTCAAGCATATCAATTGGTCCTTCCCTTTATCTATCAACTGGTATTCTTCTTCGATTGATCTTCGTATCCATCGATTGATAAAAGATGACTCATCGATTGATAGATGTTATCAATCGATATATCAGTCGATGGGTCTTCACATCAGTTGATGGTCTTCAATGTTTGACTTGGTTTCTTCAATTGATCTTCTATCCATTGATGCTTCAATATCAACTGATCATCCTTCATTTGTATAGTTTCCTGTCTTCAAATAATTACAATTTGACAGTCTAAGTTATACAACAGTTGATGACCTATATCAATCGATTCTAATATCAATTGATGAGAATAATATCAATTGGCTTACACCTTATCGATTGATATAGACTAAGTACACCTATGCTACAATCCAAATTATCAGTTAATTCACATAAACATTTCAACTGATAACTAGTTTCCTGATCAATTAATATTTATAATTTTCATATCAATTGATTAGTTACATCAATTAAAATTTCTATGATCCTAAGTTTAAAGTTATCATCAAATTATATGTAGATTCCTAACAAACCTTTTTCTTATTAGAGACTGAACTCTGTCTTTTCCTACTATAGTCTGATATAGACTCTAATGTCCCATGTCTAGTTCCTGGATGGTGTGATTGTGATTTAACAGACACTCCATACTTCTTTTGCTGCACACCACTAGGACCCTGAAGACCATGAGAACTATCATCTTCATCACTTATCCTCCTTTTGACTCCCTTAGAATCATCCTTACACTTTTATCTTTACTGCTCCTTGAAGAAACACCATTCTTCTTCTCCCACTTTTTGACATCATCACCACCAGTGACACAAATAATATAATATTTTCCAAAACATAAGAGACGTTAGCCTGAACAGCAATAACAAAATCCACTTGGCAGTAAGAGCAGAGACTAAAGATTGTAGAGCAAGTTGTTTGACTATGAGATCATCAATGGAATATTTAACAGTAACACCCTTCTAGACTTGAATAAAATGTAAACTTTCAAAGGTGGTTTTGAGCTTAGCTGTAGTATTATGAACACTTGTTAGCTTAGTGTTAATATGAGAAATGTCTGCAACATCTTTGCCAATGTTCAATAATATTCTCCTTATCAGCCGGTATATCAACATCAATAGCCTTACTTTCTGCAATGAGAGAGACATTGCGATCTTCATCATAATAATGATCATGCTCAGCCAAGAAATTCTTCTTTTGAAATGCCTTCAGCCTCTCAGATTTATGGATTGCAAGAATGCATTCAAAAGAGTCCCTATCAACCATATCAAGAGACTGTGCTATTTCCCAATGCTATGGAAAGACTTGATCAAAATAAGTGAAAGATAAATTCACCTCCCCTTCATCTTCAGAGGTAGAATCATCAGTAACAACATCAACATGCTCAATCTTTGTTACAGGAGGTATAGACACTGATGGAGGTATAGACTCTGAAACTGCAAAAGATACTATAGACCCTGACTCCTCAATAGAGTGATCAAGACCTGTAGACTCTGGAAGCCTTGCATGGATTGTCATGATGAATAATGGTTGTTCTGACTTCAAAGATGTAGTTTCAGGTTGAATTTGACAATCATCCACCAAAGCCTCCCTAACTTTGTCTGCTCTCCTTACTAGAGAATGTACTAAGTGTTGTTGTGGTTTCTGTGTATATGACTTCTGAGCAGCAAGAGTCTCCTTCTTTTTACCAATCTGAAAAATAATAAAATAAGATTTAGACAAACTCTTGGAAAATTCTCCTGCTTCAATTCATTAGACAAACTCTTGGAAAATTCTTGATCCCAATAAGTAAAGCTAGGTTTAGGAATGAACCCTAATCTCTCATTCTCATAGTGAAATTGGGCACCCACTTTCTTAAACTCACTCTGGCTTTCTATGGCATTATCTACCTCTTCTTTTACCTAGACCAGTGACATCCCCCTCATTATTAATTTTTTCACTCATTTTTTTAACTTGGTTGAGTGCACTCATAGGTCCTACAGAAGGGGGTTAAGAGAAAATAGTGGTGCTTCAATACCTGAACCACCTTGATGGAGGGCAACCCATTCAAATGTCTTAAAGCTAGGGGTATCGACCTAGGGGTGAGCAACAACAGACCTAGAACCCATTCTAACTTCCTCTCTCTTTTCAGAGTCTGTTGGCTCCAATATTCCAGTCTCAGGGTCTACTCTAGACTCTGATTGCTTCAGTATGACTTCATTAGAAGTCAGAGTCTGAGTGTCACCTTCTTTGACTGTTGGTGCATGAGACTCCCCCTCAAAGTGGATAGACTCTGATAGAATAGATTTTGGAATTTCTTCATGAGTATCCATCAGTATCTGTCCTCCAATATCATCGGGGTTCTCATCAGCAATTTTTTGAGTTGATAAAGAAGGCCTATCAACATGTTCCCTTGTCCTGCTATTACCCATCATCTGACTAGATGGTTCTTGTGAGGGTGAGACAGGTTGAACACCTATACTACTAGTGACCACTGGTGAACTAATACATTCTCCCAGCTTCTTTCCATTACCTTCTGCCTCCTATTTTTTTTCAATGATGAATGCAAATCCTTCCTAATCTTTTTAAAATATAAGCCCTTGAATTGATCCAATCTACTTTGGTAGGTTGGATAGATATATTTATTGGTAATTGTACCTACATTGTGGACAACATAGTCAACCACCTGTTTGGACAAAGGTTGAAAGTGAGAAATCCATTGAATGACTGTCCTGTAAGTGACCCCATTATCCCAAATTTCTTCATAGTTAAAAACCGGTTGCTCATCCTCAGTTTCTAACTCAGCAGTAAACTCTAATTCTCTCCTTTTGAGGGCTTTGCTCTTTTGGATCTTCTTAACTTTTAATTTTTCAGAGTCTGGCTCACCAAGTGCTTTGAGAACTTCATTTGATTTACCTTATATGATCCCAGCTACTTGACTTTATAATGAAGAGTTAAAAATGTAGTTGTATAGATTGGTGACTACATCTTGTGCAGACATATTTAGCTCTCTCTATTATCTTCTTAGGGCATCATAGGTTGAGAGAAGATCCAAGACTTGTGACTATGACTTGAATGATTCTGGATCTTCAATTGATTCCACCAATAGATATATGAACAACAACACCTCATCAGTTGGGGTAATAATTTAGTAAATAAGACTTGAGGCTGCATGTATTGGCATTCATTCCCAAAATGTTTCATGATCAGAGTCTAAAGGCAGTCTAGACTCTGACTCAACATTAGACTCTAGTTCTAGAGAAATTTTTCTTTTAAAGTCTGGCCCTGCAGGAGCCTCAAGAGCATCTATTTCCTGTAAAACAGTGTTAGTAACAATAGTAGGCTTGTTTGTGTGTGATGAATAACCTTCCTTAACCTCTTGTACTTCTTACCAAAAGATTTCTTAGGAGACTCTTGTTGAGAATCCTGAGGTGCATCCCTAGGTTTTCAGAGTCTGCAGCCTTTGGAGAGTCTGCAGACTTGGTTTGAAGGTTAGAATCAGGTGCATCAAGACTCTCTTTTAGCAAAGAAAGTCCCTCAATATCCTGCTTCTCTTGGGGGTTGAGCTCCTCTTCATCTTGCTCATCTACTAGCCTTGTTTGTATCAGTCTTCTCCTCTTTGCAATTGGTGCCTTTTGAGAGACACTAGAGGTTGGTTTCTCTTTAGATTTTGGTTTTGAAGTGTGTTTTAAAGTTGGGGATTTGGATACTTGTGTAGGTATAATGGGACTCTCCATAATTGGTTGCTACACCATTTCACCACCAAAGAATAAAGAATTATAGATAGTGGGTTTATAGTTTGAGAGTTTTACCTGCATTGCCTGCAGATATACCATGGAAGGTAGAGTATACTTCTTTTTCTTATCAATTCTCTTAATGTCTAAGAATATTCTCCTTTGTTGTCTGTAATCCTGCACACAACACTCATCTACAAGCTTAGTTGATATGTTAGGAATGAAGTGATTTAGGAGAAGCATGAGAAATCTATGGTAATAGACTTTCTTCCTTCCTTCTTGCACATTGTTTAATTTTGCTCCCATTTGAGTGAGTAACATATCACTAATGTTAATCACTTTATCAAATAAGAGACTGAGGCCGATTTGATAAGTAATAAAAGTAAGTGCATCAAAACCACTACACTTACTAGTAAAACACTTAGCAATTTAATCAAAGAAAAATGACCATTCATTTCTCAAATAAGTTCTAGTCAACTTACTCATGTTATCTAGACTACCAGAATATCCTAATGACTTAAGCATGATTTTGATTTCAGAATCATCTACAGTATCATCAAAATGTTATTTAGTAGGGAATTTAAACATAGAGTTAAGAACATCAGCAGTAACATCAAATGTGGTAGAACCAAATTTTAACATGATTTTACCTGGTTGATCTTGAGAAGGATCAACTACTTTTACAACCATTACTAGATAATAGTCAGCATCAACACCCTATTTGTCACCTAGGGCTGCAACATAGTTTGTTGTCATGAACTCGAAGTCTCCAAAGGTGAGGGCAATAGCCTTGGGTCCTCGTATAATAGTGGATTGACCAGTCATTGAAGTGATTGAATTGAACAAGATGAATATTCTTTAAGAAATTAACTAGGGTTCTTGAAGAGCTTTGAGAGTATGATTGCCTTAGAAAATAAATTGTAATAAACAAGTGAGTAAAATATATGTAAATTTTCTATTTTGTTAGAATTACACACAATACACATCAATTCTAACCGTTACCGCCTATATCCAGTCAAATCGAATGGTTCAAAATTAATCAAATCTGCAGGCACAAATTCTAACCATTTCAAAGTCTAAGATGTTAGTATTGGTGTCCTAGAGACAATACTTTTAATGTTTTATTAAAAATAATTAAGGATTGTGTTTTATGTGATTATTTAATTAATATTTATTATGTCTTTATTTACTGCGTCATAAATTGAAAGAATAATAAATGTCCTTGGAATATTAATACGTAATATATATCTTTAAGTATGTGACTTAAAAATGAGATTATATGAATAGTATTTGATTCCTAAAAGTCCCTATTCGAGTATTATTATTTAAGGACAATAATAATGCAATAAGACTAGCATGTTTGTTGACTGATGACCACATCTCATTGGTCATAGGTATGGTGATACTAAAGTCAAGAACATAAGTGCATGTCTCAATGCATGACACTGGACAGACCCGCTGTGAGAATCTACATGTTAATAAGTGTCATAAGACATTCTCACTGTGATAATGATGTAATGATCCTCTGACTTGAAATCATTATATTTCCATACGAGAATTAATATACTTTGATTACACTCAAAGTTATCTTTAACAGGGTAATGATAAAGGTGGACATTGGGTATGCTATGAATCGTATGAGAAATATGAATGATAGATATAGAATTTAACCCTCCTATTTTAGGAGTGATATTATTGGCCTCTTGATTGAGTGAGACTATAAAATGCATGGCCATGCTCAAATATTGATTTGATTAATAGTCTACTCATTGATCAAGGAAACCCGGATTAAACGTTGAAGAGGATGACACAATACATTCCTCGAGCTTGATCTATAATATAAGGTTAAAGGGATTATATTACATTGTACATTATTCACGAAAGGTTTAATTGAATCACCAATTATTATTATTACTTGGGTAGCAATGATGTATTACTAGATGCCGCTCATTGTTTATAATTTTATTATTAGAAAATAAAATTATTGTCAACGTAATAATAACCTAAAGGGTCACACACAAAGAACGTTTAAACGGAGTGTTATTTAAATTATGAATTTAAATACTGTTATTATTATTAATTCGAATTTATTTATTTAATTAATTAAGTGAGACTTGATTAATTATATACATATTAGAATTCGAATTTAATAATAATATAAATCCAAAATCTAAATGGGTTTTAAGAAGTCTAATCAGAATAGAGTTTTGGCCCAAGTCCCTCTCTCCCCTATATATACATAAAGATGTATAGTTTAGGGTTAATAGTTTTATAATTTCATTTTGATAAAACCCTAGCAGCTTGAAAGGCATATGATAAGACCTATTTGTAATAAGTAGATGACAACTCAACTCAAGTAAGAAAATGAAGTAAGTAATAAATAATGAGGAAGGAATCAAGTCAAAGAATGTCAACTAGACACAAAGAATCCTAATATCAGAAGTGTTCTAATGAAGCTGCTACTCTACACCGGAAGAAGTTCATTAATATGTTCAAGCGTCGGCGAAAAATAAAGGAGTAGTATTTCAGAAGAGTTCAGAAGATACAGAAGATTCCAAGTGCCTACTACAAAGAGATTCCAAGAAAAGAAATAATGAAGACAAAGCTAGAAGCCAAGACAGGACAAGACAAGACACAAAGACCACTACAGCAGAAATGAGAATCAACATTATAGTTAGTCATCCGTGAACCAGACCAGTGCACATGGTGTTAACAATGTCAGTGAAGATTCGTCATCAAAAAGTTTAAGTGGTTAGAAAGGTTATTGTTGAAGAACAGAAGAGTTTTATCTACCTCAACAATAGTCAAGCCTTTAATTTAATTCTCTATTAATTAATTAAATTAATTAGTTAATTTAATTAGTAAATTAATTCACTCAGAATTAATTTATTTCTTAAATTAATTAAAGGATCAATTAATTTAGAATTATTTTAGAATGACAGAAGAAAGAAGCTGGAAGCTCAAAGGGATACAGAATCAGCTAAACAGGCCTGACGGTACAGACTTTAAGACAAGACGGAAAAAGTATTGACACAGAAGAAATGCAGAGTCATATATTCTTAAAAGTGGAACCCCGGTTGGAATTGATTTATCATTCCCAAGTCAAAAGGAGTTCGGTTCCAGACGATCAGGAGACCGCAGCTTAGAGCGTAAGGATTTATTTAATTAATAAATATTTTATTTATTTAGTAAATTATATTTATAAATATCTAAATAATATTAGATATTTATTTTTATAATTTCTGAATTAAATTTATTATTTATTAATTAAAGATTATAAGTTGTGCGGGTCGAAAAGCATTTCTACTAAGCTGATCCTAATAAGGACGAAATAAGCCCCTTCGCTTTTTCAAATTGAAATGGCAGGAGAAACTTTTTTAAAAGCAACCAATCACATGTTGCCACTTGTTAAGACAAAAGCAAATGAAAAAGGGTAACCAACCAAGTGCTCCCACTTGTCAAGCTCAAGTCAAAAGAAAAGAAAATGGCAGGTGAAGAAGAGTCATACCGAGAGCCATTTATCTAAGTCATACCGAGCTTCAATCTAATGAGTCATACCGAAGGATTTATATAATAAGTCATGCTGATTTAATTTTAATTAATTAAGTCATTCTGATTTATTTAATTAAAAGAAAAATCCAGTATGACTTATAACAAGTCATACCGAATTTCTGATGAGTCATACCGGATTCTAAACAAGTCATACCGAATTTCTATGAGTCATACCGACCATTATAAGTCATGCCCAGCCTTTTTGTGAGTCATACAAATGTTAAATCAATTAGAAAAAAGGTCATATTGGGATGAGTCATGCTAGCTTTCAACCTCTATAAATATGAAGAGTTGTCTTCATTTTTCAGTGTTCAGAAAAACAACTCAAATTCAGTAATTTGTCTGCATTGTAATATTCACAGATTTCTGTGCTGAGTTTGGAATATAATTGTAAAACACGAACAATTCATGTCAAATTTGTTCTAGAACTTTTATCAATTATATAATAGTTTTCTAAATATTAATTTTGTAATACTAATCAAGTTAAAATTATATCTTTCACTTGAACAGTATTTCATTATAATTAATATTTCGCGAGCAATTAAAAAATATTTTAATTCAAATATTCCGTGATTAATTTTAGATATTGTATTCAACCCCCCTTCTACAATATCATGGACAATTGGCATCAGAGCTGGTTGATATTTTTTATATATCAGATCCAAATCAAATTCCGCGAACTCATACAGATCTCAAAAATTATTTTAAATTCGAAATAAATTTTTTCCCGAAAAATTATTTTTGATCAAAAATTATTTTAAGTCAAAAATTAAAATATTTTTTGAAACACTTAATTTTTAATCTTATTTAAAGATGAGTACTCAAAGAGTTAGTAGCATTAAAATTCCACAATTTGATAAAGACAATTATAATCTGTGGAAGAGAAAGATGACCTTGTTTCTTCGAGCTGCAAATCCTAAGTACAAGGATATTTTAAAAACTGGTGTTGTTGTTCCAATAAATATCTTTCCTGAGCATATGGAAGATGGTATACTCATTCCGCACAGACAATTTGAAAAAGATATTTCTGAGTACACTGAGACAGAAAAGGAACTGGATACATTGGACACCAGTCTGCAGTTAATTTTAGTGGAATCTCTTGATCCCGGAATGTACAATCATGTTGTTAATTGTAAAAATGCTAAACACATCTGGGAAACGATAGAGATACTAAATGAAGGAACAGAAGAAGTAAGGGAGAACAGATTGGAAATCTTAACGTCTCAATATGAGCATTTTAGATCAAATCCAGGAGAAGGTATCTCTGAAGTTTTTGAGAGATACAACAAGCTGATAAATGATCTAAATCTCATTGGCAAACAATATACGAAGAAGGAGATCAGTAGGAAGTTTTTGCTGACAATACCAGTACACCTAGAGCATAGGATAACAGCCATCAGAGAGTCAAGGGACATAAATGAAATTTCTTTGGAAAGACTTTATGGCATTCTGAAGACCTATGAGCTAGAGCAGATTCAACAGAAAGAAATATATGGTACAGGCAAGGTGGTCAGCAAGTCTACAGCTCTTGTAGCAGAAGAACTAGAGTACAGAAAAGTTAAGACTGAATCTTCTTCAGTCAACATCATTGATCAGGGTATTGTTGCAGAAGTTGGTGCAACTCTAGTGAATTCAACTGATAGTGAATTCTACTCAATGGAAGAACCCGATCAACTTGAGGATGAATCTCTGGCTCTAATTGCTAGAAAATTTGGAAATACAAGATTCAGGAGGAACCCTAGTTTCAAATTCAAGCCTATGGCAAACAGATTTCAGACAGGTGGTTCTTCTAGCACATCCAACACAAAAGGTGGATACAAGACAGGGATGGTAGACAGAAGCAAGATCCGTTGCTTCAACTGCAATGAAATGGGACACTTTGCAACTGATTGTAGAAATCCCAAGCAGGAAAGAAAGAAGGATTCATATGACGATCTCAAACAGAAATATGACGCTCTACTGAAGAAGCATCAGGGAAAATCATACTTAGCAGCAGGAAAAAGCTGGGATGATTCCGACAATGATGAAGAAGATCAAATGGGAAATCTTGCTCTAATGGCCTCTTCTTCTGAAGGATCACAATCTCCACATCGACAAGGAATTGAGGTAAACCCTAGCTATCCTAAAATGTTTAAATTGCTAGGTGAGAATTTAACTGATGCTAGAGATCGAATAAAAGTCTTAATTCTCGAAAACAAAGTTTTATCAAATGAGAATTATGAATTGAAAAAGCTGAAACTTATTAATGTTAAATTAACTGAAGATGTTGCATTTCAAGTTAATAGAGTCAACTGCTATGTTGAGATTGAAGCTTTTTTAAAGAATAAAATTGAAGAAGAAAAGCAAAAGTGTCTAGCTTATAAAAATTCCTCTTATATTGTAAAGAACCTAGTTGACCAACAGGAAATAAACCGAAAAGTTGGAATAGGTTTCGAGTACAATAAATCTGTAGGAAAGCCAAGCAACATTACCCCGTTCAAGCAAAGCGCTGAAGAAAGGGGTATTCCTCATGTTGTTAAAAACACACCCAAACCTCTTTTCATAACACCTATTGCTGAACCTATCCTTGAGAGCTCTATACTGATAGCTTATGAGATGCAGTTAGAGGATCTCGAGGAAGAGAAGAAAAGAGAAGAACAGACTAGAGACATAAAAGGAGTAAATGTCCAGAAAACGAAATATGTACCTAAAAGACCAATAGAAAATGTGAACTCTGCTAGTTCATCCACTCCTGGTTTAGGTGCTAAGAACTTAAAGAATAATTTGAACAGACCTAACAATAAGTTTGTTAGAAGTAGGGATAGTAACAACAGATGCCATTCTACTGAAAACTTTAAATCTGCTGAAAAAGTTAAAGTAGAAATTGTTAAAACTCCTACTGCTGTGAATAACATGCCTGCTATTGATGTATGCCATAAACCTTGTGGTATGTTAAATTGTATGTTATGTGCTTTTAATGCTATGACTGCTTATTTCAAACGCATGACTGCTAATAAAAAGAACATGACACCTAGACAATACATCAATAATAAATTTGCAAAATCCAAGACTGCGACTCCTTCACATGAGAAGAAAGAATCATATACTCCTAAGTCTAAACAGAAAGTTGTTAAGACTATTTATAGGAAGGTAGGAACAGTCAAAGAAGATAATGATGTTATTCGAAAGGGATCTGTTGTCAAAACTGACAAAGGTCAATTCTTTAAGTATGCCGGGCCCAATCAATTTTGGGTTCCGAAGACGAATTAATCCGTTTGGTATGTGCAGGGAGTTAAACAGGTAAACCGAGTTATATGGATCCTGGACAGCGGATCTTCAAGGCATATGACCGGAGATAGAGCCCTGCTATCAGACGTGGTTGAAAGAGCTGGCCCAATCGTCACCTTTGGAGATAACAACAAAGGAATGACTACGGGATATGTCAAGCTAAATACTGGAAATGTTATCATTGAAAACGTCTCTTTGGTGAAAGGACTTAAGCACAATCTACTCAGCGTTAGTCAATTCTGTGATAGAGGTTACAAAGTAAACTTTATCAAGGAGAAGTGCTTAATAGCTCATTATAAAGAAGACAGACTAGCCTTTCGTGGAGTAAGGAAAGGAAAATTGTACGTAGCTGATTTCAACTCGGGAACTGAAGCTGAAGAAAACTGTTTTTATTCAAAAGCTTCAACAGAAGAAAGTTGGCTATGGCACAAGAAGCTCTCACACCTGAATTTCAAAACAATGAACTCTCTAGTCAAGAGGGATTTGGTGAGAGGACTGCCTCCGATGGAATTTACACAAGAAGGATTGTGTGAGGCATGTCAGAAAGGGAAGTCAAAAAGAGCAACTCACAAAGGCACAAACACTACAAATATTACTGAACCACTACAGCTGCTTCATATGGATTTATTTGGTCCAGTAAATATTCTGTCAATGTCAAGGAAGAAATATGCCTTAGTGATTGTAGATGACTTCACAAAGTACACGTGGGTTTTATTCTTGAACTCTAAGGATGAAACTCCACAGTTGGTGATTGATCATGTAAAGTTGATTGAGTTAGATTCAAAGCTACCTGTCCGGGCAATCAGATCAGATAATGGAACAGAATTCAAGAATGAAATTATGAATAGCTTCTGCTCAGACAAAGGGATAACAAGACAATTCTCAGCGCCAAGAACTCCACAACAGAATGGAGTAGTAGAAAGGAAGAATCGAACCTTGATTGAAGCTGCAAGAACAATGTTAAGTGAATCAAGGTTGCCTATCTACTTCTGGGCTGAAGCAGTAAACACAGCTTGTTATACCCAGAATCGAACTTTAATCAACAAGGATCATATGAAGACGCCCTACGAATTAATGGCTGGAAAGAAACCAACACTCAAATACTTTCATGTATTTGGAGCCAAATGTTTTGTGCTAAAAAATGGAGATGAACATCGTGGCAAATTTGAGGCCAAGGCACATGAAGTAATTTTTATCGGCTACTCAAAAAGAGCATATAGGGTGTACATAATTGATCAGCACCAAGTAAAAGAAAGTGTCAACGTATCATTTGACGACACTAAACTCCCAAGCATCCAAAATGAAGATCCTTCTGAGTCATTAAAATTTGACAATCATCCAGACTCAGATTCAGATAATGAAGAAAAGCCCGAGGTTGCAGCAGGAAATGATGATGACAACAATGATGGTAATGATCCAGGTAATAGTGGTGGAAACAATGGAAACACTGGAGATACTACTAATACACTTGGTGGATCAACAAGTCATCCAGGCAGCAACTCAGGGGGAGATGAAGGATCAACTGGAAGAACACAACATCACAATGAATTTCGAGGCGAATCATCAAGATCAAACCTTCCAAGGGAAAGGATATGGAGCGAAGATCATCCTTTTGAATTGATCATAGGTGATCCAGATATTGGAGTAAGAACCAGAAGTGCAACTTCAAATGAATGTTTATTTTCGGTTTTTCTATCTCAAGAAGAACCAAAGAAAATTGAAGATGCTCTAACTGATCCAGATTGGGTTCTTGCCATGCAAGAAGAACTCAATCAGTTCGAAAGGCAAAAAGTATGGACACGGGTACCCAGGCCTAAAGATAGATCTGTTATTGGCACGAAATGGGTATACATGAACAAGTTAGACGGTGATGGCATTGTTACAAGGAACAAGGCCAGACTGGTTGCAAAGGGTTACTCCCAGGAAGAGGGAATTGATTATGATGAGACCTACGCACCAGTTGCAAGACTTGAAGCCATCAGGATATTTCTGGCATTCGTAGCACATTCCAATTTTAAAGTCTATCAAATGGATGTGAAGAGTGCATTTCTGAATGGAAAGTTAGAAGAGGAAGTATATGTGGAACAGCCTCCTGGCTTTGAAAATCCAGAATTTGCTGATTTTGTATATTTCTTATTCAAAGCCATCTATGGACTCAAGCAAGCACCGAGGACATGGTATGACACACTCTCTCAGTTTTTACTTGAAAACGGTTTTACTAGAGGTGTCATAGATAAAACTCTCTTTTACAAATTACATGATAAAGATATGATATTTGTCCAAGTTTATGTTGACGATATTATATTTGGTTCTTCTAATGAAAACTTGTGCAAGAGATTTGCTAAGTTAATGCAGAGTAGGTATGAAATGAGCATGATGGGTGAGCTGTCATTCTTTCTTGGATTTCAAGTGAAGCAAAAGGAAGATGGGATTTTTATTTGCCAATCAAAGTACGTAAGGGATCTTCTAAGGAAATACAATCTAGAAGATTCTACACCGGCAAAAACCCCTATGCCAACAGCCACCAAGCTTGACAAAGATGAAACTGGTAAGAAAGTTGACATCACAAGCTATAGAGGTATGATAGGCTCATTATTATATCTAACTGCTAGTAGACCCGATATAATGTTTGCAACATGCTTATGTGCAATGTTTCAATCTGATCCTAGAGAATCTCATCTTATAGCTGTTAAAAGAATTTTTAGATATCTGAAGGGTACACCGAATCTTGGAATTTGGTACCCTAAAGGTACAGGTTTTGAACTAATAGGCTATACAGATTCAGATTATGCAGGATGCAGGATGGACAGGAAAAGTACATCTGGAAGTTGTCAGTTTCTAGGACAACGGTTGATTTCCTGGTACAGCAAGAAACAACACTCAGTATCTACCTCGACAGCCGAAGCAGAATATATTGCGGCAGGTAGTTGTTGTGCATAAATCTTGTGGATTAGGAATCAGCTGAATGATTATGGACTTGCGCTATCTAAAATTCCAATACTTTGCGACAACACAAGTGCCATAGCAATTTCCAACAATCCTGTACAACATTCAAGAACATAGCACATAGACATAAGGTATCATTTCATCCGAGAGCATGTCATGAACGAAACTGTGGTGTTACATTTTGTACCCACAGAAGATCAAATTGCCGACATCTTCACGAAACCACTTGATGAATCCACTTTCTCTAAGTTGGTTAGTGAGTTAGGGATGTTAAACATGAACTAATTATTGCATGTTGTTTTAAATTGCATATTTATTTTCAAGCACTATAAATACACTGTATATATTCCTTAAAATATTTCAAAAACAAACAATCAAATTGAAAAAGAAAACTCAAAAAGATTTTCCTTATTTTTGTACAGTTTTTTTTCATTGGCATCTCTACTATAAATATATTTTATATTATGTTTGTTTTCCAACAATTAGTATATATTGTTTATTATTTCCAACAATTGCTCTCAACAATTGGTATATTTAAGTATGTATAGTTTTATTTGTTTTACAACTTGGCATCTTTATTTTTATTATTTTTATGTTTATTTCTATATAAATATGTGCTGATTATTTCGCGTCTCTTTTGAGAAGTAGGAAAGATCTATGAGCTTGATCATCCAATTGTTTCTAATAGTTAGATCCCAAACATTGGCATCAATCTCTATCCAAGATCTTAGAACCAAACACACAAACACAATCACATCCGTCTCTCTAAACCATTAAACAGAATACCTAATTGTTAAGAATGAGGGAGTCAATGCCTTGATTACATTTGATAAGGTTGGTATTGTGAGTGATGCAACAGCTCTGTCTCTAGAAAGGTGATTCATATATGTAGCGCCCTCCCGATCCGGGGTTTAGATCGGGGAGTCACTACCACTCTAAATGCATGCACCCTAATTAACAATAACAGAAAATACGTATAAATATGACCCCGACTACTAGCCTGGACCTTTCAAGGTAATGGTATGAAACAAGCACACAACTACATTCATTTATATTTACATTTACAGTAACAAAATAATATTATTACAACTTCTGAAACATCTCAAAATCTAATAACAAAATACAAAACCTAACAAAGTCTTTTCCTTCCAACTCTGCCTCGATCCTACCTGTTCAATCTCAGCCAGCCTAGCATAGTTCATGTAAGACATGTGCTTCCTGGCAGTCTGCTTAATACGTACCATGATTCTCAAAAGCTGTAGATGTTAGAAAAATAAAAGAATGAGCCACAAAAGCTCAGCAAGTAACCATACTGGTTAAAAACAATTCTACAGGCTTATATATGATTAAAAAAAAATCTTTTCTCAAAATCATGCTTTAAAATCATTGCTGGACCTCATTGTCCCATAATTGTAATCAAAATTCTAGTCAGGGTATGCATTACTCGCAAAACTTTCTTTTATAAATCCACTGGCAGGGTTAAATGATTTTAATAACTGGTACAAGGTATTTAAGAAACTGGAAAGTAATAATCATTTCCAAGTATAGGAGTAATCTACAGGGTTAGATGGATAACAGGAAGTAATGTATGATAATTGAAACAAAGTCAAATCAAGATATATCTGACAGTTGAAGCTGTATAAGGCAGGTTATAATAAGGCATTTCATTATTCATTACTAATCATTTCAAAGTCCATTTGTATAAAACTGTCCTTTCATTAGGACTGATTCTTTCAAAACATTTTATAAAACTGTCCTATCATTAGGACCTTGCTTTTCAAATCATTTATAAAAACTGTCCTTTCATTAGGACCTTTACTGTTTAGAAACAAATCATTTTGATTGGAGTTTTCTCACAACGCCAGACAATACGGGTGATCAGCCACGTAAAGTCCCCATAACGGACTAAAGTCCCTCTGGACATAAAGAGTACTCATAAAGGCACTTATTGCCATTGGCCTTGGGCTATCTCATTATAGCCATTGACTATCTCATTATAGTCTTCACATAAAAAGTGCTGGACCGGCGTCACTCGGCCTCTTACGCCTCCAACCTATAGGAATCCGCAGAAACCATTTTGATCGGAATTCCTATAATAACCAAAACCTTTCTTTTTAAAGTTACCAAATCAGTTGATGAAAAAGACTTCTTGAAAGTCGGATTTCATATTTAAATCCATTTTAAAGATCATTAGACAGAGGTAAAGTTTATTTCAGGATAAGTCTCAAAACAAGTCTCTGTTGTAATAAGGTAAGCTGAAATCATAAACTAGGGATCAACACCAGGCTATAGTTGTGAAGTTAGATTGCAGGGTCAATTCATAGGTATAACAAGATATTTTTGAAAACAGTTGTAAGGCATTTAATCATGACAGTGGTTAGACAATAACAACAAGGTACTTTCAGGGTTAAAGTTTAAGTAAACATAATTAAGAAAAATGGTGTGGACATAAGTCATAGTTCAAGGTTACTGATTTAAGATCTTTAAAACTAGTTTATAAGTTGTCGATGACAGTTCAGGGATTGAAAAGTTTAAAGTGCAATTAAAACTGGTACAAGGTTGCAGTCTAAGTAAAACAATTAAAGTAAGGTAGGCTATAGCTTAAAACAGTTGAAATAAGGTGACATAGTTGCAGGGTCATAAAGCAGTTTATAAAACAGTTCACTATACAGTTCATAAAACAGTGCTTAAGTTAAAAGAGATCAGGCAGTAGTTACTTGCCTTAAAAAGGAATGCTACAGCTGCTGAACAGGTAGATCTCCCTACACCACACTAACTTTCTACTTTTGCTTTCCCTTTGTCCTTCACCTCAATGTCCTTCGTAGCTACACATAATTAATACTATATCAGAAACTTATACACTCTCGACGTTCTCTTTAACGTTTAACTATTCTACCCTTTCGATAATGCAACCCCTTAACACATGTATAATCTACTGTAGACATACTCTACTATTTAATCACTTCTACTCTAGCAAGCAAGTAGCACATAGACAATTATATCATCCACAACATTCCTGACTGATAGCATTTCCTATACAGAAGTGGTGTGCCACTAGTGTTTTACAAAATCATTTTAGTTTTAGAAAATTTTGGCAGCACCTCCCCTGTAATTGGAGCTATCCGTCGGAATACAACCGACACAAACAATCATTCAATCATCTATATACACAACCAATCACATATCATTTCAAATCCATGCCATACAAAGAAAGTTGTACAAGTAACATTACTATTGCTCAATTAATTATAAGGATTCAAATATATTATTATATATAAATATTCGAAATATGTTACTGCAATTTAAAGCCTTTGGGTACTCCAACAATTACATCCTCAATTCCCTTTTTATCATTCACATTGCCATTTCAATTAAGTATACACATACGCAAATCTCAATTAACCATATATTAAAAAATCCACAAACTCAATCTTCTCTTTATATCTTAACATTTTCGAACATAATTATATATATATATATATATATATATATATATATATATATATATATATATATATATATATATATATATATATATGAGCCTATCTAGAAAATCTACTAATTAATCATAGCAATTCACAATTAATCTCAATTCAATTGCTAACCAAATACTAGCTTACACATGTATACATATTCGAATTATAAGAAACATAAGATCCTATAATTTCTTCGAATTGCAACTAAAATTTAACATGCAATCATTAAGACTCCAACCAATTAATTGTAGTTCATAGCATATCTTAACTGCAATTGGCTACTATTATTCAAGAACAACCGAGACAAACATAATTTTTAAATCGGAAAAATACAATTATGGCCGGAAAAATCACAACTTTAATATTCAAGTCTAAACAATTGGGTAATCAAATTTGTAGTACTATAATCAGCTGTCAACAATCCAAAACAAAGCTATATGAAGTCGTTGCAATCGAGCAAGGCTATTAGTCTACGGCCGGAAATTTAAAAATCTCAACATGCAATTCCCATTCAAGCGATTTAGCAGCATAACAAGTATATAGAACATTGTTTACGGGTTTTAGGCTCAGGTCATCCATCACAGCCTTCCACCGGCTCGCCGGAGGCTCACCGCCGGTGGGGCAAAATCCGGAGGTACTCATTTTCGAGCTTCCTTCAACGAATTCTACCGATCTTCTTATTTACAACTCAAATTAGAATCTAGGAGCATGATTACGACTCTAGAATCCATTGCATGCGACTTTCCCGATCAAATACATATATGCTGTACACATAGAGACACACAGTTGCATGCAAAGCTCGAGGGGAGGTAATATGCAAGAGTGCAAGTCGGGTATTAGTACCCAATCGACATCTAGCAAGGAATAACACATAAACTATGGAAGCAACAAGAAATCGCAGAGAACTAGAGAGAGGGAATGTGCAGGACCTGAGCAACTCGATGCAGGGCAAAGAAATGAGGTGGGTGGTGGCTGTTTTAACAAAATAGAGTCAAGGGCAATCTGGTAAATTCACAATGCTGCTTTCTGTTTTAAAAATCAATTAATAAATCAAATTTTGAGGAAAAAGGGTTATAAAAATAATTTTTATATTTTTAGAACAAATAATATGAATTTAGAAGCTTCCCTGTATTTTTGAAATATTTTTCTGATGAATAAATAATTAACTAAAAATCTTTGAAGTTAACTCACTTTAAATGGAAATAGGAGTAGGAAAATCTTTAAAAATACATTTGGGCTCGAATAAAATAAAATTTTATTTTTAAAAAGTCTCAGAATAGATAAAGAACATTTTGGAAAAGGTTTCATGATTTTTGGATATTCCAATAATTAAATATGGAATTTAGAAGAGTAATATTTCTAGAATAAAACAGGAATGAAAGATTTATATAAAATAACTGGGACTAGAATTAAATACACCACCATTTTTATAAAGTCTCTAAAATCACATAGAGGCTAAATATAAAATTTCATAATTATTCGACACACCAATAATTTTATAAAAATCAAACAGTTACTCAATTTGGCATGAAAATCAGTTAATCACTTAAATAAAACACTTAGGCATATTGCGGTCAAACAGGCAGTCAACTAGACATATAAAAAGATCATATATCACCACTTGTCACCTTAGAACATATAAATAATATACCTCATATTAATCAAATATATATATAAATAGCTCAATCGTTACATTCTCCCCCCCCCCCCCCCTTAAAAAGGATTATGTCCCCAGAATCAGCCTAAGTAAACAAATAGGGATACTTTTCGAGCATTTCACTCTCAAGTTCCCAGGTGGATTCCTTAACTCGAGGATTTCTCCACAAAACCTTAACAAGCCTAACATACTTATTCCTTAAAACCTTATCCTTACGATCCTGAATTTCTACAAGCTGTTCTACATAGGACAAATCGGGTTGGATCTCTAGGGGTTCATATTCTATTACATGACTCGTATCAGGATTATACTTTCTAAGCATAGATACGTGAAAATATTGTGAATATGCTGCATCTACGGTGGTAGAGCCAATTCATACGCAACTTTCCCAACTTGCTTCAAAACTTCAAAAGGTCATATATATCTTGGATTAAGCTTTCCTTTCTTGCCAAATCTACTAACACCTTTCCATGGAGAAATATTTAGCAACACTTGGTCACCTTCTTCAAAACTCATATCCTTCCTTGACTGGTCAGCATACTTCTTTTGCCTATCTTGAGCAGCTAGCAATCTCTTCTGAATCAACTCAATCTTTTCTTTAGTTTGTTGAACTAATTCTGGACCCAAAATCTTACGTTCACCAACTTCATTCCAACACACTGGTGATCTGCACTTTCTTCCATACAAAGCTTCATACGGGGGCATTCCAATACTGGCATGATAGCTGTTGTTATATGAAAACTCCACTAACGGTAGATGCTCGTCCCAACTTCCTTCGAAATCTAAGAAACAAACTCTCAACATGTCTTCAATGGTTTGAATTGTCCTTTCACTCTGGCCATCTGTCTGAGGATGATATGCAGTACTCATATTCAGCTTTGTTCCCAAACACTCTTGAAACTTCTTCCAAAATCTTGAATTGAATCTCGGGTCTCTGTCAGACACTATTGATACAGGAACACCATGTCGCATAACAATCTCTTTCAGGTACAAATGAACCAACCTGTCTAGTGAGAATCTTTCGTTGATCTGTAGAAAGTGCGCTGACTTGGTCAATCTATCTATTATTACCCAGATAGCATCATGATTAGCCTTTGTCCTTGGCAGACCTATTACAAAATCCATAGCAAGATTCTCCCATTTCCATTCTGGAATCTCTAGTGGTTGCAACAATCCACTGGGTCTCTGATGTTCAGCTTTGACTCTCTGGCACGTATAACATTTACTGATCCAATCTGCCACATCTCTTTTCATGTTGGGCCACCAAAAATTTTCTTTCAAGTCTTTATACATCTTTGTGCTTCCCGGGTGAATAGAGTATCTTGAACTATGTGCATCATGCAAAATTTCATTCTTGAGCTCTTGGACATTAGGGATCCAAATTCGTGAGGAATACCTAAAGATTCCTTTATCGTCCTTCTGACCTCTTAACTCTTCTCCGGTCAACTTGGCTCTGTCTTGACTCATCATCTGTTCTTGACATCTCTTGATCTTTTCTAACAACTCTGGCTGAAAAGTCATTGTATACACCATCTCTTCTACTGAATCAGAACCATATACTTCTATTTCCAATTTCTCAATCTCCTTGATCAATTTTTCAGATGAAACCATTATATTCAATCTTTCATTTCTACTTCAAATATTTGCTACAACATTCGCTTTGCCTGGATGATAGTTAATCGTACAGTTTTAGTCTTTAATCAATTCCAACCGTCTTCTCTATCTCATGTTCAGCTCTTTCTGAGTAAAGATATACTTCAAACTTTTGTGATCCGTGTAAATCTCACACTTTTCTCCATACAAGTAGTGCCTCCATATCTTCAGTGCAAACACAATGGCAGCTAATTCCAGATCATGTGTATGATACTTCAATTCATGAGGTCTTAACTGCCTGGAAGCATATGCAATTACTTTTCCATGTTGCATCAAAACACATCCCAAGCCTTTGTGAGAAGCTTCACTGTAGATAACAAAATTTCCTTGATCGTCAGGTAATACCAACACTGGTGCAGACACTAGTCTTCGCTTTAGCTCTTCACACTTTTCATTCCATACAAACTTTTCATTCTTCCTGGTCAACTTGGTCATATGGGTAGCTATCTTCGAAAAATCTTGAACAAATCTTCGATAGTATCCCGCTAATCCCAGAAAACTTCTGACTTCTGTTGGAGTTCTTGGTATTTCCCATTTCATCACTGCTTCTATCTTTGCCGGATCAACTTTGATGCCTTCCTTGCTGACAACATGACCTAAGAATTGTACTTCCTTCAGCCAAAATTCACATTTTGAAAACTTCGCATACAGCTTTTCCTTTCTTAAAATCTCTAAAGCAATTCTCAAGTGATCAGCATGCTCTTCTTCTGACTTTGAATATATCAGGATGTCGTCGATGAAAACAATCACAAACTTGTCTAAATACTTCTTAAAGACTCTGTTCATCAGATCCATAAACGCTGCTGGGGCATTTGTCAATCCAAAAGCCATAACCAAAAATTCATAGTGTCCATACCTTGTTCTGAATGCTGTTTTAGATACATCTTCAGGTTTGATCTTGAGTTGATGGTATCCGGACCTTAAGTCAATTTTTGAAAAACATTCGGCTCCTTTCAGCTGGTCAAATAGATCGTCGATCCTCGGCAACGGGTACTTATTCTTGATAGTTAACTTGTTTAACACTCGGTAATCTATACACAATCTCATGCTTCCATCCTTCTTCTTAACAAACAATACTGGTGCTCCCCATGGGGACACACTAGGCCTTATAATTCCTTTATCCAAGAGATCTTGTATTTGACTCGCCAACTCTTTCATCTCAACTGGCGCCATCCTATATGAAGCTTTGGAAACTGGCTCAGTGCCTGGAGTCAAATCAATAGAAAATTCTATTTCCCTATCGGGAGGTAAACCTGGCAGTTCGTTCGGAAACACGTCGGGAAATTCATTGACTATAGGAACATCTTCTAATTAACTTGACTTCTTTTTGGAATCTACAACATAGGCTAGGTAAGCCTCACATCCTTGACGCAGAAATCTCTTCATCTGAACGATATTCAAAAACTTCTTGACTTGCCGGGTGCCTCGAAATTCAACTTCTTTTCCTTCTAGGGTTTTAACCTTTAGCTTCTTATTCCTACAATCTATCTGATCCTTGTATTCTGACAACCAATCCATCCCTAGAATTACATCAAATTCACCTAACTTAAAAGGTATCAAGTTAGCGAGAAAATGACAACTGCCTATTTCAATGTCACACCTAGGACAAACTTGGCTTACTGGGATCTTTGCCTGGTTAGCTACTTCTATAACTAAGGCTTGCTCCAAAGGTCGCACTTCACATTGTAATTTATCAAGAAAATCTTGAGATATAAAAGACTTAGTAGCTCCAGAATCAATCAATACACTAGCTTGGACTGAATTAACAGGAAGTGTACCTGATATCACATCCACATCTTGGATAGCCTCTCTCTGAGTCATGTTGAAGGTTCTTGCTCTAGTTGGATGTGCTGAAGATTGTGACGGAGTTCCAGCTATCCTGAGAACATTGGTAGGCTGAGTAGGTTCCTTGCATTCCCTTGCCATGTGGCCTAGCTTGCCACACTTGTAGCATTTGATCCCAGACTTTTGATTTAGATTCTGACTCTGACTGTTGCATTCCACTGCATAATATCCCTTCCTGTTGCATTTGAAGCAGGTAACATTGGGCTTATTACAAACTCCAGAGTGCTTCTTTCCACAAATCTTGCACTCAGGGACAAACTGTCTGATGGCCTTTGGTTGGTTGAAACCTTGAGCTTTATTGTTCTGTCTCCCTCTTCCTTCATTACCATTCTTGATCTGCTGGAAATCACTTCTCTGACCTTCAGGCCTTCTGTGAAACTTGTTTCTGAGACTACCATGTCCCTGACTGTCTTCCCTAGCTCCAAACTTTCTCTTTTTGTTATCCTTCTCCTTCTGGGACATATCACTTTCACCTTCCACGATCATTGCTTTCTGAACTATCGCAGTAAAGCTTTGCAGCTCAAAAACTGCCACCCTACTTCTAATCCATGGCCTTAGGCCTTGCTGAAACCTCTTGGCCTTCTTAACATCAGTATTGACAAATTCTGGCACAAACCTGGCCATCTCAGAAAACTTGGCTTCGTACTCTGCCACACTCATACCTCCTTGCTTCAGTTCTAGAAATTTAATCTCCATCTGGTCCTTCATGAAACTAGGAAAGTACTTTTCTAAAAACAATTCTGTGAACTGATCCCAAGAAATCACACCTTCACCCTGAAGCATCTTCGTAGACTCCCACCAATAACCGGCTTCAGCTTTAAGAAAATAACTGGCATATTCAGTCTTCTTATCTTCACCTACGTCTACCAACTGAAAAGCTTTCTCTATCTCCTTAAGCCATGTCTGGGCTTCTACTGGGTCTGTGGATCCTCTAAATTCAGGTGGTTTCACTGCTTGAAAGGATTTAAAGGTAACTGCTGGGGGTGCGGAAGGTCTTTGTTGTTGCTGAGTTAAAAGAGTTGTTTGCTATTGTAGCAACTGAATGAGTTGGGCAACTGTGGGGTCCATGGGGTTTTGATCTTGTGTATTACGGTTCTGGGACGAATTTGAGGTGTTTCTTTTCTTTGGCGGCATTTACTATAGGGAAACAAGTAACTTATTAAGCAATACACTACACTGTATCGTAAACAGTTCAAATACTTTTAAAGCCATTTGGGAATTGAAAGCACTATTTAAAAATCAATCTTGTAGCATCATTACTACATAAGTTGCCTGTACAACAAGGGTATAAATGTTCTATAGAAAACATGTTAGCACAACAGGTATGAATAAAGTAGTCATAAAGGTTAGCAATAGGTATAAATAAGGTACTGGTAAGGGTAAGAAACAGTTTATGGACAAATGTATGAAAAGGTAAATGACAGATATATCGGAAGGTACTGGAACTGGAAAGCAATTATAAATAAATACGGAAAGTGCCAAAGTGCAGGATAAGTTTAAGTCAAAATACAACCACAAGAAATAAAAGTGCTGAATAGAAAGCAGAGATAAAATCTGATCAAGTGTGCTAGAGGGCTCTAACAGATGTCCCATCTAAGCACTCAAACATCCTAACATCTAATCACCCCGGTGATCTCGATCTCGGGCAGCCCTGAGTCCAATCAGCAGTCTACTAAGCAACCGGGTCAACTCTCCTGCCCGCTCCGCCACATCGTCCGGGAAGGCTCTAGCCGCTATCTGCCTACGTCCTTCTTCCTCCACAGCCCTAATCCGCTCCTCCCACCACTCGACAGGATGCTCAGGTGTTGGAGATTACGAAGCTGTATGAATAGTAATCATGATAACTCAACACTAGAACAGGACAAGTAAATAATACTACGCTTACACAGAAATCAGCAAGAAATGAAGACAGGGCAGATACAGTGAATCAAGACATTAGAAGAAGTTTTGAAGTCTACTACAGGTCACTGAAAGAAGTTCATTTATATGTTCATGCCTCAGTGAAGAATAATGTTTAAAGACTTTCAAGGTTTCAGATAGGTTGAAGATTCAGTATAGTAGTGCCACAAGAAGATTTCAGTGTAAAGGCATTGATTGGAAATAGACAGTGTTCAAAGCATAGGAATCTATAAGAATTGAAGACATGGTAAAGACAAGTGTTTAAGTACCAGAAAAGATTCCAGTGAAGTTACAGTGTTTATTGACAGTCAGTGTTCGAAGCAATGAAGTTGCTGCAAACTTAACAATGCAAGTAAAACAATAATACGAAGACTTGGATCAAAGTTAGTCGTCTGTGAACCAGACCAGTTGCACTAGGCGTCAGCAGTTTGTGAAAGGAATCTGAGTATTAACTATAGAAGAATTGTTAAGTTGAAGAACATACCTGGAAAGAACGGTTATTTATTAAGGTACAAAAAGTAATTTGTAGAAGCTACAGCCAAACAACTAAATAGCTAATAGCCAAACAGCTAAACAGCTAAACAGCTCAAAGGGTGCAGGGTGCAAAGTGTCACAACCTTGGTACGAAAAGTGAAGGTTTCTGAACTACAATCGAAGAACAGGAACAACTCAGGGTACAGGGTGTAAAGTGACAAGACTTTGATACAAGAAATGGAAGTTAGGGAACTTCAGTCAAGCAATGAAAAGAGGGTCAAAGTGCAGTGACCAAATTGCACTTTGACCATGTAAATGTAAAGCACGCGCGTGACTTGATTTCTCCCTTGATTTCTCAGGCGCCACTCATTTTTGTACAGAGCAAGCACTGTATAGGGCGCCACTTGCATACTTGGAGCCACTTATATTTGATGTTAATCAAATATGTTCTAAGTGGCGCCTCCCTTGTGCTTCACCTGTAATGGCGCCACTTGCAGCTAAATAAATATATTAAGTTAAAGTTTTAAGTGGCGCCTGCCCAGTATACTCCCTGTACTGGCGCCACCTACTTTCCTTAATATATTAACTGGTAAGTTGCGCCTCCCCTGTATATCAGCTGTGTATGGCGCCACTCAGCCCTTAGCCAATCAAATTCAAGCAGCCTACTTTAATTGATTTAAAAGTCTACACAAATAAGAGGAGGTCAGCCACTCATTCGAAGAGTCGTCTTCTTCAACACAAATAATATGTAGAGAGCTTCTGCCATGGCCGGAGCAAGAAGATATAATTTATACACACCCATACCTTGCTCCCGGTCAGATATTAGGACCCGGTTCTTTAATGAAAAATGCTCAGGGCTCCTAGATATCACTCCCTACGGACTCAGTTTTTCCTTGTACTAATTTAGATATATTTGTATAGGAACTGAGCCTAATATTTTTGTGTTAGTAGCAAAGAACTAATTTGTTCTTTGGAAGCCAGTTATATTTTTAACTGGGTGTAGCACCCCTCTGGGTTTATATATGAAAGATATATTCCCGGAAACTTGTCTCCATAAATTACTTGTTAATTTTCTTGAACATAATTGATTTATCTGGACACATAGAAAATTAGCAAGCAGCTCACCTAAACACTACAAATGGCCAAACCCACTCTGAAGTAATAATTTATTTATCCGTAAATTCCGAAAAGAATTTAAATTATTGTGAGTATCGTATTCAACCCCCCTTCTACGATACTTCGGGACCTAACAATTGGTATCAGAGCCGACTGATTGATATACAAATAATGATCCGTAACTCAGTGAAGCTCACCGTGCCGAAACTGGTTGGACTTAAAAGAAGGCCTTGTTAAATAAGTTTAATTATAAACTTTGAATAATTTTATTTTATAAACTTTTATAAAATTTGTTTTATAAACTTTTACAAATCTATATTATAAATTTTAATTAGTTTATTTTATAAACTTAATATTAAATTTATGTTATAAACTTTTATAAAATTTGTTTTATAAAATTTTATTAGTTTATATTATAAATTTTAATTAGTTTATTTTATAAACTTATATTAAATTTATTTTATAAATTTTTATAAAATTTGTTTTATAACCTTTTATTAGTTTATATTATAAATTTTTAATTAGTTTATTTTATAAATTTAAATAAAGTTTAAGTTTTGAATTTATTAAACAAAATTTAGGTGGCCAGCGAGTTGGTGTCATGCATAGCATATTGAATGAAGTGGCCTACACGCGACAAGCCATGTTGCGCTCTCTCTCTCAATCACCCTGTGCTGGCGCCACCAAACAAAAAAAAAGTAGTTAGCATCTCAAAATCTAGCGCCACTTGGAATTGTACAGGGGAAGCACTCTTATGGCGCCACTTGGATACAATTTGCCAAAGTTACGCCTACACAGGGGAACACCTTGTGTAAGCGCCACTTAGTAACTTGAAGACTAGCTGCTATTTACCAAAATGCTATTTGGTACCCCAAGTTTTGTACCATTTAATTTTTATTTTAGATCTATTTATTTTTCCAGAAAATTTAAAATTCTTGAGAACTAAAATTTTTCTTAAAATATTAACTTACGGATTTTTAATTTTTAAGAAATTTAAAATATTCTTGAAAATTAATTATTTGTAAATTTTTATTTTTGATTAATTTATTTTCTAAGAAAATTAAAAATTCTGTAAATCTAAATTTTTCTTAAATATTAATTCGAGGGTGCTAAAGGGTTTGTAGATGAAGATTTTTCCGGGCATTGAAGACAACTAAAATTGATTGAAGATTATCCAATGAAGTTAATTCTGGAAAAGGTTGAAGAATAGGTGGTACTAATTTCCTCAGAGGTTTACTCCATAGGATCCCACTAATATTTTGGAAGCTGCAAAAGAAGACATTAATTTGGGTACAGGTTTTGGTTAATTTGAGTTGTATTTTTTGAATGAAAAATCTTAGGGGTTAAAGTAGTGAAGGAGAACAGACTGGACTACCTGGAATCTTACCACAAGCCTTAAAGTTTATTCTACAGGGAGATTACAGTAAGTTCGTGCTAACAATGCAGATCATCTGGAATACAGGGATTACAGCCAACAGGGATTTTAGGATACAACCACATTGTCTGTAAAAGACCTGTATGTGCTGAAGGCCTATGAACTAGAACAAGAGCTGAAGAAGATAATATTTGGTAAAGCAGGTTATTAGCATATCCACTGTATTTGTGACCTAGGAACCAAATTTGATTGACGTCAAGGTTGAGAACCTCTGAACAGAAACGAATTGATCCAAGAAGCTGAATTGAAGATGTTGTAACTCGAGGTAGTGGTCAGGTGTTGCATGTGAATTTGACACTTTGGAATAACTTGAGAACTGGACTGCAATTCAAGCCTGCAGGGCAAACAGGAAGTTCAGTGACATCAGATTCAGACGGAATCCAAATTCTTAATCTAAGGTCATTACCTATAGATTCCATAAATGAGATTTTCAAGATCAGTTCAAGAGGCGGTTGCAAGACAGGGATGGTTTATATTTGAAAGACAAGATAAGGGTTTGCTACACAGTTTGAAGAAGCCTGTACAAGCAAAAGATGACAGACACTATGTTGGGCTGAAGCAGGAATCTCAAGCATTAGTGAGGATGCAACAAGGGAAAGCATTTGTTGATGAAGTTAAATGCAAGGCTGATTCTATCAGTGACAGTGATGAACCAAATGGAAATCTGGCATCAATGACCAACACTGGAGATGAATCACTAAGCACTTCACATGTACACATTCTAACTAGTATACGTTTATCTAATTCAGAACTGTATGATTATTAGGTATTGAAATGTATTATATTCATGACAGCATGTTAGCATCTTAGGACTTAAATGCTTAATTGATTGCTAAGAATAAGATTGCATGCTAGGATTCATGAGTTTAATTAGTACATTTCATACTTGATTTTATTTATAGTAAAATGAATATCTAGAATTAGATAGGGTGTTCTAGACGGTTAGGTGTATCCCTAAACATTTGTTGGAACTTGATTTAAATCTTCCATGATTTAATACCTCTGTTAATGTTGTAAAAATTACTAAATAGACAAACAGGTCATAGATCAGATATTTTATATTTGTTCTTATTGTAATAAATGACTTGATAAGTGTATGTGGAATTTGATATTGCTCATAATGTCTTATTCAAATATTCTGCATATTCTTAAAATTGTTTATGTGTTTATTTTCACATGATTTGCTCCTACTCACATGGTTGCACTTAAATGTCATATCATTTCATGTATTGCTTGTTAAGGAATAAAAAATGGTAGAATTACCTAAGTAGTCAGTAAAATTGTAGATACGAAGTGAAATCTAAAACTGACTTAGGTAATTAGAGATAGTTAAAAATGTCAGACAACGACAGAATGGATTAGACTGAATTAGTAATTAAATTGTTAATTCTTCTATCCATGTGCTTTTAGAAGATTAAGTACTTACTTTTCTAATATGCATATTGAAGTTGTTGTTACCACTGATAATATCTCTAACCCATCTGGACTCAATTGAAATTGAGTACCAAGAAACTTAATCATTTGTGATTGCAGAGTATGTAACAAAAAGTCAAAAGTTATGTGACTTCATGACATTTATTGCTCGAGGCATATGATTAAGATTAAAGCTCTACTATCATAATTGATTGAGAAGGCCTCCCCAATGGTAACCTTTGGAGATGACAGCAAAGGATGTACAAGGGATATGGCTATCATGTTTTAAGAACTATCATCATTGGAAGCATCTTTCTTGTGAAAGGACTCAAGCACTATTTGAAGAGCACTAGGGAATTCTTCGTCAAGGGTTTTCTGGAAAAGTGTTTGATCTCAAACAAGAAGGTTGGAAGCTCGCTCAACTGAGAGTGAGGAAGTTTGTTCGTAGCTGACATGGTTTTTGGATGCAAAGGTGAAGTGAACTTTTCAGTAAAGCTTCATCAATGAAGAGTTAGCTATGGCAAAGGAAGTTCTCTTACTTGTTAGTCAGCAAGGCAATGGATTCTTTAATAAAGATGAAATTGGTGAGAGGACTGCTTCATATGGAATTCTATCTAGAAGGACATTTTGAAGTATGTCACATAGGGAAGTCAATGAAAACATCACACTGAAGAAAAGTCATAAGCTTAGTGGTGATTGATATTGGTAACCCTAATTACAGATTGGTGATGTTCAAGCATTCAACAGACAAAATGTCACAAATGATGATTGATCAACTAAGGAAGATCAAGTTGGAAACAATTGGTAAGCTGTGAGAACTTTGAAGTCAGATATTGGAACTGCATTTCGCGAGTGAAGTTCTAAATGAAGTCTGCACTGAAAAGATATTTGGAAGCTGAAGAAATTAACACAGCATGCTGCTTTATTCAACAAGATCGTGAAAAGACATCATTTGAGTTAATGGCCAACCAGAAGCAAACACTGAAGCTCTTTCGTGTATTTGGAGGGAATTGATTTTTAATGAAGATTTATTTGAGAATCTTGACAAGAAGTTAAGGCTCATGGAACAGTTCTCCTCGGATACTCAGAAGTGATTAAAAGTCTGAATGTGACGACCAACTACACCAAGCTCCCAGGCATTCAATTGAACGACCATTCTGAATCTTTGACAAATTCAGATACTGATGTAAAAGCTGAGGTTGCAGAAGGAATCAATGACAACGATGATGATTCAGATCCTTAGTGGAAATGGTAGTAAATCTACACAACTCGTGGACTTTAACAGAATCCACTCAACAAGGTGAAGGATCTTCAACACATCCTAGCAGCAACTCAGGGGGAGCAAATACAAGAAGGATCTACTAGCCGTACTCAACAATGAAGATCAAAGGATTTCATTAAGAACATTTCTGCCAAGACAAAAGGTTTGAAGTCAAATTCTATCCTGGAGTCTCGTTCTTAGTGATCCGGATTCTTGTGTAGAGGCTAGAAGTGCTAATCGAAATGATCATATATCTTTCGGGACCAAGTTGGGAAAGAGAAATTGTCAACTTACAATTGGTATCAACAATTGGTATCACCCATCAATTGGTATCCCAAAGAATACTGAAGAAGCACAGATTGATCCAGATTGGGTGATTGCAATGCAAAATGATCTCAATCAGTTCGAAGGCAGAAACCACTGAAGCTGGAACCCAGACCACTAAAGTCGAAGCTGAAACTGGTACAGTAAGGGTTCACAGAAACTGGATGACTATTTGGCATTGTTATGAGGGACGAAGCCAAACTGGTTGCTACAGGACTTTAAAGCAGAAGATATCGACGATGATGGAAACAAAATCTTCGGGACTTTCAAGATCAAGCAGTAAGCACCAGTGACGAGACTTAATCCTTAAGATAATAGGTTTAACCTAATTGGCTATATATATATAGATAACGCAGGTTGTACGAAAGACAGAGAAGTCATTCCTAGAAGCTGTCAATTTCCAGCAACTCTGTTGAACTCTTCACACCACTGAAGGAACAAGCTCATGGACACCAGGTATCATTTCTTTTGAGGTGTCCTTAGTCGAATAACTTGCAGATTTTTGCTAAATGACTTGATGAATTTATTTTATCTAAGTTGGTTAGTAAACTTGGGATATTATTTATATGCATATTTGTTGAAAATCCCATCTGCAAGGAATTCTCAAATGAGTTCACAAGTATTACTTTTTCCCTATATAAAGGACTTGTGAATTTCTTTTCAACTATATCCTCGAGCTTACGTATATCATTAATAATTGTTATGAGCATGCTTACAATGTGCAAAGTGACAATTATTAGATATAGCGTAGGAAGTTAAATGCTAATATTTAATCTAATGAATATTTTAGTGTTTAGCGAATTTATTTTATCTTATTAAAATTATGGATTGAAGCAATTCAATGTTTATTAGTTTCATAATTTTAATTTGATAAAATACAGAAGCATAGTTTCTTGCATTTTGAATTTATTGATAAATATCTCGAAATGATATTTTGTTAATATTTCTGTGCAATTAACTGTGATATGCTTATTGTTCTACTGAATAATTGTCATGTATAGTTTATATAATTGCATGTGAGTGGCAATTGCTTAGTACAACATAAGTATTTACTTTATTTTGATTTATTTAAATCATGAAGATATATAACAATACAGTGAAATATCTGTTCCATGATTTAAATAAATTAAAATAAATAATTATTCGTAGTATAAATATTCTCTTTTATTACTTTGTGATAATTGAATAATATTTTATTACAAAATAATTATGATATATAGTTTTCTTTCTTTGACTGGTTTACGATCCTGAATGTGTTTAAGAGAAATTTTTGTCTATTTCTTTTTCAAAATGTTTTATTCAAAGATACATTCACTTTGTCTATCAGTTTTAGTTAAGAAAACTTTTTCAAAACTTCTCTTTTGAAAAACTTTTCTTAAGGATAATTTTTCTCTAATCTCGGAAAATTTTATCCTCTCCCAAAAGCTTGTTTTAAATGTTTTATCTTTAAAAAGCTTTTTCTCTCTTTGTTTTAACTTCGAGGTACCAATCACTTGTAAAATGATTTATTTTTAAATACTTGTTTCAATGTATGTTTCACATTGATTCAGAGTACCAAAACAGTGGTTGTTGCTTTGAAGGCCTAGTACTGTAATGTTAAGCATTCATCCTACCCCAATTGTCATGTTTTTATTTTAAGTCGGGGACATTATCAGGCAGACGAAAATGATGTAAATCATAATTGCATTATGAGTCGGAAAATCATTGTCTTCTATCTGATAAAGATGTTTTGCAAAACTGTTTTTAAAACATACAGTGCTTAGGTTTAAATGGAAAAGAGTCATTTTATTGAGATATAATTTGGTAGAAGAGTTGAGTTTCTTATTTGTTGTAAATTCCCGCGTTTTATTATGGGAAGTTTGCCTTATAAGAAATTCATAAAAGATAGAAACTTTTTCTTCGATACTCCCGCGTTTTATTATGGGATAAGTATCTTAAAGAAAATTTCTATTGATGTCATGCTCTTAAATGATTAATTTTTCGCTCTGACAAAACTCTTTTATTAAAAGTGCTTTAATGCAATCCATTACCATTCCTTCATATATTTTTCATTCTCCTTGAGATGAAAAATATGTTTTGGAATGTTAAAGTGATTATCTTTTTATCTTCTTTAAATTGATTTTATCCATTTAGCCCCCAGTGGCTACAGAAGCTGGCCAGGAGGTTGAAAACCCATCAATCTCTGACCCAGGCCTTAATACCAAACACTCATTTCATCCACTTCCATATATTAACCCTTGGAGTTATAAGGAACACATGTTACTTAGAGGTTGATAAGAGAGAAACTGCACTTGTTGCAGCAAATAAGGAGGAAGTCGGCAGTGCACCCACAGCTCTACCTTCAGCGAAGTAAAGATGTATATAAACTGAGGTATCTGTAAGCTCATCTGTATCTTCTCAAAAGGATACAGAGCTGAAAAGGCAATAAAACTGTATCTGGAATCATTCTCTCAACAGGGTGAGTCCATTGAAATTCGCTCGTCAGCCAGAGCATCTTGTAATGAGTCAAGCACACCACTGGCATTCACGCTGATGGTAAGCCTAAAAAGATATATTTTAGGGACACATTGCAAGACGTGCACAGTGTGAGGTGTAGGCATGTTAACAAAACACCCGTCATTGGGTTAAGAGGGAAACGTAGACTCTAAATCGCCATTCATTACATTGTCTACTACGTCGCCCCTCCTGGAAGGAACATTTCCAGATCCTGAAAAGGAATGTCCACCTCCCGTTTACGGAGAAGGTGTGAGGCAACTCCTTGATAGAACAAGGCAGGATTCCCAAAATGATTTTAAAATCTTGGGACAACCCATCTCAAAGAGGTGAGGCTCCACTAGACAGTGATTTAGCAATTGATATTGAGTCTGGTGTGAGACAGTGCTTATGCATGATAGATCAAGAACACCTCTACGAGGCAATTCTCCACTTGATAGTGATTCAGTTCATTTTGATGAATCAAGTGATGAGAATATGAATGAATTGACGGATTTCACTTGCAGGTACAGAAGGCTATACTTGGAATGCAAAGTGAAAGTGAGAGAGAGAAACACTTAAGTGAAAGTGAGGGAGAGATACACTTGAGTGAGAGATAGGGAGAGAAAGAGTGAAACACTTCTAAGTGCTCGACACTTAAGTGTAAACACCAACAAAACGTGGTAGAAGTGAGGAAACCATAAGCCAAACACTTACCCTTGCTACTTGCTACTTCTGAAAGAAAAGTTACTATATTTTTCCCGATCAACGACAGACGAGAACCTTCTTTGGAAGACAAACCATTCAAAAGTGGGCCATTGGAGGATTCCTCAACTAAGGGGGAGAAGTTATAGTGTTTTAGTTATAACAAGAAAAAGAAGAAGTTAAACTAAGTCTATCTTCGTATCCTTCGGAAGAGTTAAGAGTTAATCTCCTAAAGGGGTTCGTATCCTGGACTCTTAAGGTAAATTCCTGGATTTTGGAAGATCCTTGGAAAAAGGGGTTCGTATCTTTGGGAGAAGTTAATATCCTTAGGGGGAGATTTTAGACACGAAAAAGAATATCTTATCTTCTGATCCTGAGGGGAAACAACAGAAATATGGGAGAATCAAGAAGCTGTGTTCTATACTTGAAAGGAGTTGTCAGAAGAGGATTCCTAAGCCAAGTGGGAAGAACAGAAATGACTATTCCATTGATTTTCTAAAGGGAGAAGAAGAATAAGAAGGAGAATCACATTCTTAGGGGGAGAACATTATTTGAGCTATGTTCAGTATTGGTTGAAGACATACCCAGGAATAATGATTCTTATGAAGCTCCGTTCGTGATAAGTTCTTTAAGTTCAAACCATGAAGGATTTTGAAACAGAGAAAGCTCAAACAGACAGAAATGAAGATGATTCAATTCGAATATCAGTTCAGCGTCAGAGGAACAAGCATCATTCATTTCAGTCACACACGAAATCTGGAAATGCAGGATCTGATCCAGAAAAACTAGTAGCATTATTTACAAGTCTAGGACGATTACTTTTTCTAGTTGTTAGTTGAGTTATCCTCTCTATGAGATTTGTTTGCTAGGTTTAACAATCAAATAGGGGGAGATTGTTGGAGATTACGAAGCTGTATGAATAGCAATCATGATAACTCAACACTAGAACAGGACAAGTAAATAATACTACGCTTACACAGAAATCAGCAAAAAATGAAGACAGGGCAGATACAGTGAATCAAGACATTAGAAGAAGTTTTAAAGTCTACTACAGGTCACTGAAAGAAGTTCATTTATATGTTCATGCCTCAGTGAAGAATAATGTTTAAAGACTTTCAGGGTTTCAGATAGGTTGAAGATTCAGTATAGTAGTGCCACAAGAAGATTTCAGTGTAAAGGCATTGATTGGAAATAGACAGTGTTCGAAGCATAGGAATCTATAAGAATTGAAGACATGGTAAAGACAAGTGTCTAAGTACCAGAAAAGATTCCAGTGAAGTTACAGTGTTTATTGACAGTCAGTGTTCGAAGCAATGAAGTTGCTGCAAACTTAACAATGCAAGTAAAGCAATAATACGAAGACCTGGATCAAAGTTAGTCGTCTGTGAACCAGACCAGTTGCACTAGGCGTCAGCAGTTTGTGAAAGGAATCTGAGTATTAACTATAGAAGAATTGTTAAGTTGAAGAACGTACCTGGAAAGAACGGTTATTTATTAAGGTACAAAAAGTAATTTGTAGAGGCTACAGCCAAACAGCTAAACAACTAATAGCCAAACAGCTAAACAGCTCAAAGGGTGCAGGGTGCAAAGTGTCACAACCTTGGTACGAAAAGTGAAGGTTTCTGAACTACAATCGAAGAACAGGAACAACTCAGGGTATAGGGTGTAAAGTGACAAGACTTTGATACAAGAAATGGAAGTTAGGGAACTTCAGTCAAGCAATGAAAAGAGGGTCAAAGTGCAGTGACCAAATTGCACTTTGACCATGTAAATGTAAAGCACGCGCGTGACTTGATTTCTCCCTTGATTTCTCAGGCGCCACTCATTTTTGTACAGAGCAAGCACTGTATAGGGCGCCACTTGCATACTTGGAGCCACTTATATTTGATGTTAATCAAATATGTTCTAAGTGGCGCCTCCCCTGTGCTTCACCTGTAATGGCGCCACTTGCAGCTAAATAAATATATTAAGTTAAAGTTTTAAGTGGCGCCTGCCCAGTATACTCCCTGTACTGGCGCCACTTACTTTCCTTAATATATTAACTGGTAAGTTGCGCCTCCCTTGTATATCAGCTGTGTATGGTGCCACTCAGCCCTTAGCCAATCAAATTCAAGCAGCCTACTTTAATTGATTTAAAAGTCTACACAAATAAGAGGAGGTCAGCCACTCATTCGAAGAGTCATCTTCATCAACACAAATAATATGTAGAGAGCTTCTGCCATGGCCGGAGCAAGAAGATATAATTTATACACACCCATACCTTGCTCCCGGTCAGATATTAGGACCCGGTTCTTTAATGAAAAATGTTCAGGGCTCCTAGATATCACTCCCTACGGACTTAGTTTTTCCTTGTACTAATTTAGATATATTTGTATAGGAACTGAGCCTAATATTTTTGTGTTAGTAACAAAGAACTAATTTGTTCTTTGGAAGCCAGTTATATTTTTAACTGGGTGTAGCACCCCTCTGGGTTTATATATGAAAGATATATTCCCGGAAACTTGTCTCCATAAATTACTTGCTAATTTTCTTGAACATAATTGATTTATCTGGACACACAGAAAATTAGCAGGCAGCTCACCTAAACACGACAAATGGCCAAACCCACTCTGAAGCAATAATTTATTTATCCGTAAATTCCGAAAAGAATTTAAATTATTGTGAGTATCGTATTCAACCCCCCTTCTACGATACTTCGGGACCTAACATCAGGAACTCGTAGCTAGCCTCGGGTAACGGATGGCCTATAGACCCTACGGCGTATAGGGGCACAAGCACTCCCTGACTATGGGGCACTCCCTGAGGGTAGGTCAGGATGAACAGGGGGCTCAGGAATTAGCTCCTCCTCACTCTCGGAACTAGATATGACTATAGCATCATCGTCAGAATCCGAAGAATAATCCGAAGAAGTACCAGGAGAGGGTGGTGGTAACTCGTAAATGCCACGAGCCTGTAATAATATAATATGTAGTGCAAAAGGAGATAAGATCACCTTAAATCTACAGTTGAAATCCTAACGTCTATACCACTCTTCGTTATCTAATCCTATCTTACCATTACTCTCTCTTCTTTTATTAAATGATCTACTTGTTTAACTTAATCCTGGCTTGTTTCAGTGACCAAAACCTTAGCTCCGATACCAACCTGTAGCGCCCTCCCGATCCGGGGTCTAAATCGGGGAGTCACTACCACTCTAAATGCATGCACCCTAATTAACAATAACAGAAAATACGCATAAATATGACCCCGACTACTAGCCTGGACCTTTCAAGGTAATGGTATGAAACAAGCACACAACTACATTCATTTATATTTACATTTACAGTAACAAAATAATATTATTACAACTTCTGAAACATCTCAAAATCTAATAACAAAATACAAGACTTAACAAAGTCTTTTCCTTCTAACTCTGCCTCGATCCTACCTGTTCAATCTCAGCCAGCCTAGCATAGTTCATGTAAGACATGTGCTTCCTGGCAGTCTGCTTAATACGTACAATGATTCTCAAAAGCTGTAGATGTTAGAAAATAAAAGAATGAGCCACAAAAGCTCAGCAAGTAACCATACTGGTTAAAAACAATTCTACAGGCTTATATATGATTTAAAAAAATCTTTTCTCAAAACCATGCTTTAAAATCATTGCTGGACCTCATTGTCCCATAATTGTAATCAAAATTCTAGTCAGGGTATGCATTACTCGCAAAACTTTATTTTATAAATCCACTAGCAGGGTTAAATGATTTTAATAACTGGTACAAGGTATTTAAGAAACTGGAAAGTAATAATCATTTTCAAGTATAGGAGTAATCTACAAGGTTAGATGGATAACATGAAGTAATGTATGACAATTGAAACAAAGTCAAATCAAGATATATCTGACAGTTGAAGTTGTATATGGCAGGTTATAATAAGGCATTTCATTATTCATTACTAATCATTTCAAAGTCCATTTGTATAAAACTGTCCTTTCATTAGGACTGATTCTTTCAAAATATTTTATAAAATTGTCCTCTCATTAGGACCTTGCTTTTCAAATCATTTATAAAAATTGTCCTTTCATTAGGACCTTTACTGTTTAGAAACAAATCATTTTGATTAGAGTTTTCTCACAACGCCAGACAATACGGGTGATCAGCCACGTAAAGTCCCCATAACGGACTAAAGTCCCTCTGGACATAAAGAGTACTCATAAAGGCACTTATTGCCATTGGCCTTGGGCTATCTCATTATAGCCATTGACTATCTCATTATAGTCTTCACATAAAAAGTGATGGACCGGCGTCACTCGGCCTCTTACGCCTCCAACCTATAGGAATCTGCAGAAACCATTTTGATCGGAATTCCTATAATAACCAAAACCTTTCTTTTTAAAGTTACCAAATCATTTGATGAAAAAGACTTCTTGAAAGTCGGATTTCATATTTAAATCCATTTTAAAGATCATTAGACAGAGGTAAAGTTTATTCCAGGATAAGTCTCAAAACAAGTCTCTGTTGTAATAAGGTAAGCTGAAATCATAAACTAGGGATCAACACCAAGCTATAGTTGTGAAGTTAGATTGCAGGGTCAATTCATAGGTATAACAAGATATTTTTGAAAACAGTTGTAAGGCATTTAATCATGACAGTGGTTAGACAATAACAACAAGGTACTTTCAGGGTTAAAGTTTAAGTAAACATAATTAAGAAAAATGGTGTGGACATAAGTCATAGTTCAAGGTTACTGATTTAAGATCTTTAAAACTAGTTTATAAGTTGTCGATGACAGTTCAGGGATTGAAAAGGTTAAAGTGCAATTAAAACTGGTACAAGGTTGCAGTCTAAGTAAAACAATTAAAGTAAGGTAGGCTATAGCTTAAAACAGTTGAAATAAGGTGACATAGTTGCAGGGTCATAAAGCAGTTTATAAAACAGTTCACTATACAGTTCATAAAACAGTGCTTAAGTTAAAAGAGATCAGGCAGTAGTTACTTGCCTTAAAAAGGAATGCTACAGCTGCTGAACAGGTAGATCTCCCTACACCACACTAACTTTCTACTTTTGCTTTCCCTTTGTCCTTCACCTCAATGTCCTTCGTAGCTACATATAATTAATACTATATCAGAAACTTATACACTCTCGACGTTCTCTTTAACGTTTAACTATTCTACCCTTTCGATAATGCAACCCCTTAACACATGTATAATCTACTGTAGACATACTCTACTATTTAATCACTTCTACTCTGGCAAGCAAGTAGCACATAGACAATTATATCATCCACAACATTCCTGACTGATAGCATTTCCTATACAGAAGTGGTGTGCCACTAGTGTTTTACAAAATCATTTTAGTTTTAGAAAATTTTGGCAGCACCTCCCCTGTAATTGGAGCTATCCGTCGAAATACAACCGACACAAACAATCATTCAATCATCTATATACACAACCAATCACATATCATTTCAAATCCATGCCATACAAAGAAAGTTGTACAAGTAACATTACTATTGCTCAATTAATTATAAGGATTCAAATATATTATTATATATAAATATTCGAAATATGTTACTGCAATTTAAAGCCTTTGGGTACTCCAACAATTACATCCTCAATTCCCTTTTTATCATTCACATTGCCATTTCAATTAAGTATACACATACGCAAATCTCAATTAACCATATATTAAACAATCCACAAACTCAATCTTCTCTTTATATCTTAACATTTTCGAACATAATTATATATATATATATATATATGAGCCTATCTAGAAAATCTACTAATTAATCATAGCAATTCACAATTAATCTCAATTCAATTGCTAACCAAATACTAGCTTACACATGTATACATATTCGAATTATAAGAAACATAAGATCCTATAATTTCTTCGAATTGCAACTAAAATTTAACATGCAATCATTAAGACTCCAACCAATTAATTGTAGTTCATAGCATATCTTAACTGCAATTGGCTACTATTATTCAAGAACAACCGAGAGAAACATAATTTTTAAATCGGAAAAATACAATTATGGCCGGAAAAATCACAACTTTAATATTCAAGTCTAAACAATTGGGTAATCAAATTTGTAGTACTATAATCAGCTGTCAACAATCCAAAACAAAGCTATATGAAGTCGTTGCAATCGAGCAAGGCTATTAGTCTACGGCCGGAAATTTAAAAATCTCAACATGCAATTCTCATTCAAGCGATTTAGCAGCATAACAAGTATATAGAACATTGTTTACGGGTTTTAGGCTCAGGTCATCCATCACAGCCTTCCACCGGCTCGCCGCCGGTGGGGCAAAATCCGGAGGTACTCGTTTTCGAGCTTCCTTCAACAAATTCTACCGATCTTCTTATTTACGACTCAAATTAGAATCTAGGAGCATGATTACGACTCTAGAATCCATTGCATGCGACTTTCCCGATCAAATACATATATGCCGTATACATAGAGACACACAGTTACATGCAAAGCTCGAGGGGAGGTAATATGCAAGAGTGCAAGTCGGGTATTAGTACCCAATCGACATCTAGCAAGGAATAACACATAAACTATGGAAGCAACAAGAAATCGCAGAGAACTAGAGAGAGGGAATGTGCAGGACCTGAGCAACTCGATGCAGGGCAAAGAAATGAGGTGGGTGGTGGCTGTTTTAACAAAATAGAGTCAAGGGCAATCTAGTAAATTCACAATGCTGCTTTCTGTTTTAAAAATCAATTAATAAATCGAATTTTGAGGAAAAAGGGTTATAAAAATAATTTTTATATTTTTAAAACAAATAATATGAATTTAGAAGCTTCCCCGTATTTTTGAAATATTTTTCTGATGAATAAATAATTAACTAAAAATCTTTGAAGTTAAATCACATTAAATGGAAATAGGAGTAGGAAAATCTTTAAAAATACATTTGGGCTCGAATAAAACAAACTTTTATTTTTAAAAAGTCTCAGAATAGATAAAGAACATTTTGGAAAAGGTTTCATGATTTTTGGATATTCCAATAATTAAATATGGAATTTAGAAGAGTAATATCTCTAGAATAAAACAGGAATGAAAGATTTATATAAAATCACTGGGACTAGAATTAAATACACCACCATTTTTAGAAAGTCTCTAAAATCACATAGAGGCTACATATAAAATTTCATAATTATTGGACACACCAATAAGTTTATAAAAATCAAACAGTTACTCAATTTGGCATGAAAATCAGTTAATCACTTAAATAAAACACTTAAGCATATTGCGGTCAAACAGACAGTCAACTAGACATATAAAAAGATCATATATCACCACTTGTCACCTTAGAACACATAAATAATATACCTCATATTAATCAAATATATATATAAATAGCTCAATCGTTACAATATATATAAAAGCAAAGACAACTGTTAGCTCATCTGTGTTTTCTCAAAAAGATACAGACTTGGAAAAGGCAAAACTGTTACTAGGTTCATTCTCTCAACAGAGTGAGTCTATTGAATTCGGCCTGTCAGCCAAGGCCACTTGTAAAGAGTCAATTTCATCTGACATTTGTCAAGAAACCACATATTTTGTCTTATGTTTTAGGGACCAACACCAAGGGACTAACAATGTAAGGACTTACTTGGGACCAAAAAGGGACCAAGAAGGAGCAGTTGAAATGTCACATGAAGGATGAATTGACGGTAACAATTATTCTAAACTTCCATATCAAGGAAGGAAGAATGATTGATGATTCTGACTGAATCAACATGCCTTCACAGGCGTCAGGAGAAAACTTGGATCATTTGCTACATTATAGATCCTTGTCTCCCTCCCCAGATGGAACATATCTGGATTCCTAACGGAATAGATCATCTTAGATGATCAGCAACTCACTGAATCTATTCCTGAAGCAATTCAGTTTATAAAAATCAAATATTTTAATAGATTCAATTGAGGACGGGGATTTACGAAACCCCATTGCACCACTGTTTTCCCAGTTGCACAAGTAGAAGGGGGGGGGTGGAATACTTGTGTGTCTTTTCTGCCCGATTTAAAATCAAATTAATAACAAACTCAAGCACGAAGATATGAATAAGAACTGTTTTGTATTATTGATTTGTGAATACAAAACTCTCCTAGGATGTACACAAACCCTAGTAGCTTCTCTGTGTTTATCACAGCAACTCTCTCTATCTCTATGCTCTCACAAAAATATTACTAAGACAATTATTTTCCCACACTTTTACAATTAGGTTACATAGAGTTTATATAGAGAGCTTCCTATCAACTAATAACAGAAAGATAAATTACAATAGGAATATAATTCCTAATTATTAGTTGACAGTTTCCTTGTAGAATTCTCTTTCTTTCCCATAGCATATCTGTAATTTAAATTATCTTGATCTTCGAAGACTTTCCATTCCTCTGATCTTCTGTATAGACTCTGAAATCTTTAGACTCTGATGATCTTCAGACTCTGATCACATGTAGACTCTGATAGATCACAGACTCTGATAGTCTCTAGACTCTGATCACCTTCCAGACTCTGATCTTCATGCAGACTCTGGTTTCACTTTCTATAGAAATTCTTCTAAGTACAAGTAACATGAATGTTGACTATCTAGACTCTGATTATTCATTTCAGAGACTAGAAGACTTATTACAGATAAACTAATCTAGACCCTGTTCTAGTATTTTGTACATCATCAAATGAATATATCCCTAACAACCAACAGTGACCTCTCTTGAAGGGGCTATGGTGATCTTTCTTGCAGGTACAAAAGACTGAGTCATCTGTACTAAGAGAGATATAGTGATTTGAGAAAAGAGTGAAACACAAGTGAGAAAGAGTGAAAATATATATTCTATGAGTGAAACACTTAGAGATTATATGAGCGAAACACTTGTGAGGAACACAAAGTAAAATCACACACTAGCACACTTACCGAATCTCTTTCCCAATTTCATGTTACAGATTTCTAATGTTATTCAACCAAGGTGGAAATTTCTTCAGAAAAGGACCAACAAATGTTACCTATCTACAATTAGGGGAGAATTATTAAGAGGATTACTCAACTAAGGGGGAGAATTATTAAGAGGATTACTCCAAAATGTTAAAGTGTTCAACTAAGGGGGAGTAGATCAAAAGGGGAGAAGTAAACAAAGACTTTTGCCAAAAGAGGATTACTCAATTGTTGAACAAGAAAAGTTGTATAATTTACGAAAAGGGAAAATGAATCTACCTTGGGTGAGAAGTAAAAACAGAAGTTGGAAATTTAAAGAAAAAGTGGTAAGAAGAGAACATACATCATCTCTGTCATCCTAAGGGGGAATAGTGATGAGTCTGAGAAATGAAGATAATACTACATGTATAATATGTTCAGTGCTAGAGGAACAAACATCTTTCATTTCAGTTAACTCAGGAAATCTAGAAATGTATTATATAATCCAGAGAACAATTTATTATTTACAGTTCTTAAATCTCATATTATTTTCTTAGTTGTTAGTTGAGTTATCCTCTAGGGATTTGTATGTTAAATGCTTAACAACAAATATGGGGAGATTGAAAGGCATATGATAAGACCTATTTATAATAAGTAGATGACAACTCAACTCAAGTAAGAAAATGAAGTAAGTAATAAATAATGAGGAAGGAATCAAGTCAAAGAATGTCAACTAGACACAAAGAATCCTAATATCAGAAGTGTTCTAATGAAGCTGCTACTCTACACCGGAAGAAGTTCATTAATATGTTCAAGTGTCGGCGAAAAATAAAGGAGTAGTATTTCAGAAGAGTTCAGAAGATACAGAAGATTCCAAGTGCCTACTACAAAGAGATTCCAAGAAAAGAAATAATGAAGACAAAGCTAGAAGCCAAGACAGGACAAGACAAGACACAAAGACCACTACAGCAGAAATGAGAATCAACATTGTAGTTAGTCATCCGTGAACCAGACCAGTGCACAGGGTGTTAACAATGTCAGTGAAGATTCGTCATCAAAAAGTTCAAGTGGTTAGAAAGGTTATTGTTGAAGAACAGAAGAGTTTTATCTACCTCAACAATAGTCAAGCCTTTAATTTAATTCTCTATTAATTAATTAAATTAATTAGTTAATTTAATTAGTAAATTAATTCACTCAGAATTAATTTATTTCTTAAATTAATTAAAGGATCAATTAATTTAGAATTATTTTAGAATGACAGAAGAAAGAAGCTGGAAGCTCAAATGGATACAGAATCAGCTAAACAAGCCTGACAGTACAGACTTTAAGACAAGACGAAAAAAGTATTGACACAGAAGAAATGCAGAGTCATATATTCTTAAAAGTGGAACCCCGGTTGGAATTGATTTATCATTCTCAAGTCAAAAGGAGTTCGGTTTCAGACGATTAGGAGACCGCAGCTTAGAGCGTAAGGATTTATTTAATTAATAAATACTTTATTTATTTAGTAAATTATATTTATAAATATCTAAATAATATTAGATATTTATTTTTATAATTTCTGAATTAAATTTATTATTTATTAATTAAAGATTATAAGTTGTGCGGGTCGAAAAGCATTTCTACTAAGCTGACCATAATAAGGACGAAATAAGCCCCTTTGCTTTTTCAAATTGAAATGGCAGGAGAAACTTTTTTAAAAGCAACCAATCACATGTTGCCACTTGTTAAGACAAAAGTAAATGAAAAAGGGTAATCAACCAAGTGCTGCCACTTGTCAAGCTCAAGTCAAAAGAAAAGAAAATGGCAGGTGAAGAAGAGTCATACCGAGAGCCATTTATCTAAGTAATACCGAGCTTCAATCTAATGAGTCATACCGAAGGATTTATATAATAAGTCATGTTGATTTAATTTTAATTAATTAAGTCATTCTGATTTATTTAATTAAAAGAAAAATCCAGTATGACTTATAACAAGTCATACCGAATTTCTGATGAGTCATACCGGATTCTAAACAAGTCATACCGAATTTCTATGAGTCATATCGACCATTATAAGTCATGCCCAGCCTTTTTGTGAGTCATACAAGTGTTAAATCAATTAGGAAAAAGGTCATATTGGGATGAGTCATGCTAGCTTTCAACCTCTATAAATATGAGGAATTGTCTTCATTTTTCAGTGTTCAGAAAAACAGCTCAAATTCAGTAATTTGTCTGCATTGTAATATTCACAGATTTCTGTGCTGAGTTTGGAATATAATTGTAAAACACGAACAATTCATGTCAAATTTGTTCTAGAACTTTTATCAATTATATAATAGTTTTATAAATATTAATTTTGTAATACTAATCAAGTTAAAATTATATCTTTCACTTGAACAGTATTTCATTATAATTAATATTTCGCGAGCAATTAAAAAATATTTTAATTCAAATATTCCGTGATTAATTTTAGATATTTTATTCAACCCCCCCTTCTACAATATCAGGGACCAACAATTGGCATCAGAGCTGGTTGATATTTTTTATATATCAGATCCAAATCAAATTCCGCGAACTCATACAAATCTCAAAAATTATTTTAAATTCGAAATAATTTTTTATTCGAAATAATATTTTTTCCGAAAAATTATTTTTGATCAAAAATTATTTTAGATCAAAAATTAAAATATTTTTTGAAACACTTAATTTTTAATCTTATTTAAAGATGAGTACTCAAAGAGTTAGTAGCATTAAAATTCCACAATTTGATAAAGACAATTATAATCTGTGGAAGAGAAAGATGACCTTGTTTCTTCGAGCTGCAAATCCTAAGTACAAGGATATTTTAAAAACTGGTGTTGCTGTTCCAATAAATATCTTTCCTGAGCATATGGAAGATGGTATACTCATTCCGCACAGACAATTTGAAAAATATATTTCTGAGTACACTGAGATAGAAAAGGAACTGGATACATTGGACACCAGTCTGCAGTTAATTTTAGTGGAATCTCTTGATCCCGGAATGTACAATCATGTTGTTAATTGTAAAAATGCTAAACACATCTGGGAAACGATAGAGATACTAAATGAAGGAACAGAAGAAGTAAGGGAGAACAGATTGGCATATAATAAATTATAATAATAAATTATAGTTTGGCATATCAGGGACTATAATTAAAGTACATACCTTTTTTCTTGTAATGATTGTGCATTTACATATTTAACATACCTAATTCACCTACCACTCTGAGAAAGGTAGACTCATCCAGTGGTTTTGTTAAAATGTCTGCAATCTGTCTGTCAGTTGGAATAAGTTTTCTAATTATAATCTAATTATAATTAATACTAATCCAAAATTCTAAATTATTTAATTAAGTCTCACTTAATTAATTAATTACTAATTTTGGAATTAGTTTAAGTAATATTTATTCTATTTATATAATTAATTAAGTCATACTTAATTAATATCATAAAGGATTTAACCCAATGTCCTTTATCTATCATTCATATTTCTCATACAATTCATAGTATACCCAATGTCCACATTTATCATCACCGGTTAAAGGTAACTTTTGGTATAATCAAAGTATATTAATTCTCGTATAGAAATATAATGACTTCAAGTCAGAGGATTATTACATCATTATCACAGTGAGAATTTCTTATGACACTTATTAACATGTAGAATCTCACGGCGGGTCATTCCAGTGTCATTCATGGAGACATGCACGTATGTTCTTGACTTTAGTATCACCATACATATGACCAATGAGATGTGGTCATCTGTCAACAAACATACTAGTCTTATTGCATTATTATTGTCCTTAAATAATAATACTCGACTAGGGAATTTTAGAAATAAGATACTATTCATATAATCTCATTTTAAGTCACATACTTAAAGATATATAATACGTATCAAAATTCCAAGAACATTTATTATGCTTTCAATTTATTATGCAGTAAATAAAACATAATCAATAAAACATAATCCTTAATAATAAAATATTTTTCTTAAAATATAAAAGTAATTATCTCTAGGGCACAATTACTAACAATCTTTCACTTACACTAGAGCTAATTACCCAAGTATCCAATACTCATAGAACTGGTGTGACTTTCGTGCTTCTGCTACGACAAAGTCTTAGTCAATGGGTCTGCAATATTATTATTAGTATACACTTTACATATATGTATACCTCCTTAATCATTAATCTCATTAATTAGGTGATATCTCCTAAGTACATGCCCAAACAGTCTCATTGGTTGCTTCACAAGCATCAATATACTCAAGCTCTATTGTAGAATCAACAAATGTCTCTGTTGTGAACCATTCCAGCATACAACATCTCAATTTAAATAGATAAAACACAAAATCAGACAAAATCACTAAATGATCATTGTCTGTCTAGAAACTAGTATCGGTGTAACCTTTTACAACCAGCTTATCATCTCCTTTATATACCAATAATTGATCTTTAGTCCTCTTCAAGTACGTAAGAATATTCTTGACTCCCATCCAATGACTATCACTTGGATTAAACTGGTATGTGTTCGTCATGCTTAAGACTTACGAGACATCATACTGAGTACATATCATCTCATACATTATAGAACCAATTGCCGAATCATATAGAACTTTACTTATATGATCTTTATCGTCCAATGATGTATGACAATTTTATTTTGAGATCATTATCCCATGAGACATTGGAACATATTCATTTTAGCCTCTTTGTATCCCAAATTGGTGCAATACATTGTCAATGTATGTACTATGACGTAAGCCAAATGATCATTTTGATATATCACTATTAATCCAGATCCCTAAAACATAGATCATATTGCCTAAGTCTTTCATCGAGAAACTATTTCTCAACCAAGTCTTCACAGTCTATAGAGAAGGAATTTCACTGCCTATTAGTAATTTATCATCAACATATAATACCAGGAATGCCACATTACTCCTAATAACCTTATTATAAACACATGGTTCATCTTCATTTTGAATAAGTCCAAACACTTTGACAGTTTCTTCAAAATGAATGTTCCATCTCCTCGAGGCTTGTCTCAATCCATAAATGGATCGACGCAACTTACATACCTTTCTAGCATCCTTTGGATCAATAAAACCCTTAGGTTGTTTCATGTACACATCCATATCTTCTTCAAGGCTCCCATTTAAGAAAGTAGTTTTGACATCGATTTGCTAAATTTCATAGTCACAGTAAGCAGTTATAGCAAGCAAAATCCTGATGGACTTGACCATAGCCACTGGTGAAAAGGTCTCATCATAGTCAATACCATGAATTTTCTTGAAACCTTTTGCCACCAATCGTACCTTATAGGTCTGTACGTTATCATCCATGTTGGCCTTCTTCTTGAAAATCCACTTGCACCCTAGGTTTTACCCTTTTAGGTGAATCAACCAAAGTCCATACTTGATTAGTATACATGGATTCCATCTCAGATTTCATGGCATCCAACCATCTCTTAGAATCTGGAGTGTTCATAGCGTCTTGATAGGTGAGAGGCTCATCTTCGTCCATAAACATCACTTCACCATCTCGAGTCAAGAAAAATCCATATTATCTCTCGAGCTCATGCTGAATCCTACTAGACCTACGAATATTCTGTGTTTCTTGAGCAGTATTATTTCTTTTACAGTTTTTTCAGGTTCCTCCATCGGTTCAATGTTATCATGTGGGTCTCGAACTTTATCGAGATCTATTATCCTCTCACTGTGTTTCATAGAAAACATTTCTCTTACAAGGAACACTGCAGTTCGAGTAATAAATATTTTGTTCTCGGAAGGATTATAGAAAGAATAACCCTTTGTTTTAATTGGGTATCCCACAAAATTATATTTGTCTGATTTAGGTCCTAGCTTGTCAGAATTTAGACATTTCACAAATGCCTCACATCCCCAAAATTTTATAAATGACATGCTATGATGTTTCTCAGTCCATATCTCATACGGAGTCTTCTGAACCATTTTAGTAGGAACTCGCTTAAGTGTATCAGCAGCTGTCTCCAGGGCGTAGCCCCAAAACCTAATTGGAAGATTCCTTGACTCAATATTGATCGCATCACGTCCAACAAGGTGTGATCCCTCCTATCAAAAAACATTTTCTTTGATATTTTCTACTTCCTCTTTATAGTCTTTGAATTTTTTAAATGATTCAGATTTATTCTTCAAATGATACATATATCCGTATCTATTAAATAATTAGTAAATTTTATGAAGTTAATAAAAGCTACCTTTTTTCATCGTACGCATATGACAACATACATCACTATGTATAAGTCATACTCGTTCAGTGACCCTTTCACTATGTCTGGTAAAAGGAGTTTTAGTCATTTTGCCAAATAAACTAAGATTCACATCCTTTTGTATAATTTATAATCAAACTTATCCAAGAATGCATCCTTATGTATTCTGTAAATGCGTTTCTCATTAATATGACCTCAACGACAGTGCCAAAGGTAATGTTTGATTTGAGTCACTTTAGAACATATAAATTGTTAACTAGTTGTACAACATTATAAGCCTCATCATCGAAATAGAATAAACAACTTTTTTTATTTAATTAAAATGAAAAAGCCTTTCTTGTACAAACAAGAAACTAATATAATGTCTCTGCTAATTGCAAACACGTTATAACAATTATCAAGTTCTAAATTTTCCTTGTAGGCCATAAATTAAGTAACGAGTTCCTTCAACTAGAGAAACTACCTTTACTCCAATTCCAACCTGATACTCGAAGCTTGACCTTTACTGATCATCTTCTTCCGATCTTTCAAATAAGCTTGACAATTTAATTTCCAGTTTCCTGATTTTTCATAGAAGCGACAATCGTCTTCTTTGTCAACACATCATTCAGACTTTAGAGCCTGTTTTAGGATTGGACTTTGGTTTGACAAGGAAACTATATCAAATATTCTCCTTGACTTTCCATTTTCATTTCCCTTTTGCATTCCCTATGTTTACCATCATTATTGTAGTAGTTTATGCATTTATCATGTTACTTTCAGCAGTTCTCAATATGCTTAGCAACTCAATAGGTGTTTCACCAATCTTATTCATTTTGTTGTTCATAACAAACTAAGAAAATTTGTTGTCCAAAAATTGTAAGATCAAATCTAGGTGAGCCTCTAGACCAATCTGGAAACCCATAATGTCAAGGTACTCGTTATACCCTATAATCCTTAGAACATGAGGTGTAACCGGGTCTCACTCTCCCTACTTGTAAGTGTATAGTACCCTTTAATTATCAAATATATCTTGAAGAGTCTGTCCCTCAAATATCATTTAAGGGTGCTTAATCGTCTCACAAGCATCTATATGCTCGTGTTGCTTCTTAAGCTCATCACTCATAGTTGCAAGCATGAGACATGAAACATTAGTCGCAACATCAATTTACTTTCAATAAGCACTATCATTTGCAAATGTTACATTCTCAGCTTTAATAGCAGAGGAAGAGATTTAACTAACATCGTGGTGTCCGAGGACAATCCTCAAGCTCCTATGTCAGTCGAATAAATTTGTTCTCATCAATTTGTCCTTCTCAAGAACTGATCGTATAGAGAAGTTGTTTGTGTTTATCATTTGATATCTACAATATTAAAGTGTATAAAATAAACTAGATTGCATATTTAATATTGATTATGTTTAAGTGATAATGGTATATCACCATATACCTCCCACTATTTTTATCAAACTAATAGCTCTAACTATTAATTCGAAAAGTATTTCTTTATATCTTTCTAGTGAGCCAAGATCCATATTTCATCCATGTTTTAAGATAGCGTTGGCTAATACACTCAAAACATGAATATTTAGGTTGACAACATTTGTCGATTATATCAAATATAACTCTTAGAATGTTTGGTGGAACAACCATTTGTACACATTTATCCAATAAATCTCACCAAACTCTATGCCTCTAAACCCACAATCCTATTGTGATGATTTAGTTAAGTTAGACCCAACGTTTCAATAAACTAAGTACACTTACTTATCTCATCTTCCCAGGATTGATAAGAGCACCTTGCTTTGGCAAACTCACTCCTTCTCAATCTAGATCTTGACGAGTATTAAACATTGGAAGGCATCCAATTAACTTAATATGTATTTAGGGATTTTAATGTTTATATGAACGATCATGATCCCATCATAAAGAGATTCATAATTTTTCCTTGATCAAATAATTCATTTCAATATTCGTCAATGGATTAATTTCCAGGTCGTCGGAGTAGTCACAAACGGTCTCTCTTAAAAATCGACTTCCTTACGAATTAAACTAATAATCCGCTTTTGACAAAATCTCCCCATATTAGAAAAAGAAAATTCATATTTAATGTCGTGTTTCATAAATACAAGAATCTCATGATCGTTTGTTCAATTTTAAAATCTTGAATCGTTACAGATTTTATCTTTCTTAAGCAAACATGGCATGAATGTCGTATCTAATACATACATGATTAATCAATATTAAGCATGCATCTAGATTATGTCTACGCATACATACCAAAACATGCAATCATATGCATATATGAAATGTGGGTAAAATAAACGTGTTTGGTTATGGCCTCATCCTATGTGATCTTTCCAAGCTAATGGAAAAATCAAAGTCAATAAATGGTGGTTTAAAAATAATATCTATTACATGTCTTCTTTCTTCATTGCTCCATCATCCACTTTTGGATCACCTCCTTGCTTGCAAGCCTTCATTGATAATTACATTGAATATTGAAATAAAACTATTACAATAAAATTACAAGAAGAACTTGAGTTATATTCGAGATAATTTAATTACAATGAATAAACGACATGTTAAATATTGAAATAAAACTATTCTAATAAAATTATAAGAAGAACCCGAGTTACATTTGAGATAATTAAATTACAATGAATAAACGACATGCAAGTCGTATTTAGAAACCAAAACCATAAATCAAAACCTATATCCTATGGGTCTTTAGGCCATAATCATCCACCATGTTATCACATAACATATGTAATATATCTAAGATTATATAAATATATCATATAATCATATATAACAAATTTTAAAATTTCAAAAAATCAATTATATTTTAGTCAATAATAAATCGCCGTTTTGAGGCCTCTAATGACATCGAATGACTTACAGACGCCAAGTTAACTATGTCAATATTGCTCAGTGACATGATTCCAATCAGAAAACATATATCATTTGTGAAAATTGGATAGTGGACACAGATTTTAGAAAATCTACCGAAGCCGTTTCAGAATTCGTATTGAACACGATTCCCATAATAAGAACAAAAATGTATCATATACATACAGCAATACGCACAATCATCACATGATTATACATCACCTGAATATCATATATTCAAAATCATATAAAACATATATATCAACATATAGCCATGACATATCATATATATGTTTACATACAACGAAAAGCTGTTAAACACATAACCGAATTAAAACATTTCGCAAGTAGCTCTGATGCCATTGAAGGGTTTCAAGGCACAAACGCAGTGGAATAAACGTGAAAAATAAATCAAAATAGTGAAACTCTCCGCAGGATCCATGCGAAAACAAAATATTTAATTCGGAGATTAAGAATAAATACCCTAAAAAGCTTTAAAAGTTCATCAATGGAAGACTAATGGAGGTCCAAAGCTCGTACGATCACCATGTATCCCGCTCACGCGATGTACGCTCTACGGTATCTACACGAACACTTTTCATTAAGGATTGATGTGTACTAGCACTCGAAAACTATTTCTCTCTCTATCTTCCTTTTTTCTCAAAACGGCTAGAGTTTTTTAAAATATGTGTCTTTTATTAAATCAGCCCTTAAAGAGATTATATAGAGAGAGAAATAAGTTTTCTAATTATAATCTAATTATAATTAATACTAATCCAAAATTCTAAATTATTTAATTAAGTCTCACTTAATTAATTAATTATTAATTTCGAAATTAGTTTAAGTAATTCATTTATTCTATTTATATAATTAATTAATCATATTTAATTAATATCATAAATAAAATAAATTACTTATTTAATTTAAATTTATAATTTAAATTATTTATCCTTCAAGCATTCTTTGTGTGTGACCCTGCACGTTATTGTTACGTTGACAACAATTTTAATATCTAATTAAAATTGTAAATAATGAGTGTCATCTAGTAATAGATCATTGCTACCCAAGTAATAATAATAAAATCAATGATTCGATTAAGCGTTTCGTGAATAATGTTCCATGTAATACAATCCCTTTAACCTTATATTATAGATCAAACTCGAGGCATGTTTCATATTATCATCTTTAACGTTTAATTCGGTTTTCCTTGATCAATGATTAGACTATTAAACAAATCAACATTTGAGCATGACCATGCATTTTATAGTCTCACGCAATCAAGAGGACAATAATATCACTCCTAAATAGGAGGGTTAAATCATTTATCTATCATTCATATTTCTCATACAATTCATAGTATACCCAATGTCCACCTTTATCATCACCCGGTTAAAGGTAACTTTTGGTATAATCAGAGTATATTAATTCTCGTATAGAAATATAATGATTTCAAGTCAGAGGATCATTACATCATTATCACAGTGAGAATTTCTTATGACACTTATTAACATGTAGAATCTCACGGCGGGTCATTCTAGTGTCATTCATTGAGACATGCACTTATGTTCTTGATTTTAGCATCACCATACATATGACCAATGAGATGTGGTCTTCTGTCAACAAACATACTAGTCTTATTGCATTATTATTGTACTTAAATAATATTACTCGACTAAGAAATTTTAGGAATAAGATATTATCCATATAATCTCATTTTAAGTCACATACTTAAAGATATATAATATGTATCAAAATTCCAAGGACATTTATTATGCTTTCAATTTATTATGCAGTAAATAAAATATAATAAATAAATAATAACAATAAAATATAATCCTTAATAATAAAAAAATTTCCTTAAAATATAAAAGTAATTGTCGCTGGGGCACAATTACTAATAGTTTTGGCAGTTACATAATCTTGTAAATCAAACTTCTTCAACAGTTCTTTAACATACTTTGATTGATTAATGAAAATTCCATCATTGGTTTGTTGACTTGAAGCCCCAAAAAGAAGTTCAATTCTCCCATCATGCTCATTTCGTACTTAGATTGCATTAGTTAGCTAAACCTTTCACAGAGTTTTTCTTTAGTAGAACCAAAAATAATATCATCAACATAAATTTGGACAAGCAGAATTGTACCTTTATATCTTCTAATAAAAAGAGTTTTATCAATTGTACCTCTAATGAAATTATTTTCAAGGAGAAATTTAGATAGAGTTTCATACCATGCTCTAGGTGCTTTCTTCAATCTATTCAGTGCCTTGTCTAACTAGTACACATGATTAGGAAATTTAGGATCAACAAATCCTGGTGGTTGTTTCACATAGACCTCTTCTTCCAATTTTCCATTCAAAAAGGCACTTTTCACATCCATCTGATAGACTTTGAATTTTGAATGGGATTTAAATCCAAGAAACATTCTGATAGTTTCCAATCTGGCTACAGGTATAAAAGTTTCATCATAGTCTATTCCTTCCTCTTGAGAATATCTTTTTGTAACTACCTTTGCCTTTATTGGTCCCTGATATTGTAAAACGGGGGGTTGAATACAATATCTATAAATTATCTCGGAATATTGATTTAAAATATTATTTTAAATTCACACAAAATATTAATTGTAATGAAATAATGTTCAAGTAGAAGATATAATTTTAACTTGAAAAGTATTACAAAATTAAAAAATAGAAAGTTTATATATCTGTTTAAAATCTTATAACGATTTTTACATGAATTATTCGAGTTTAACAATTATATTCCAAACTTGCACAGAAATCTGTGAATATTACAATACAGACAAATTTCTATATTTGAACTATTTTTCTAACTCTGAATAATGAAGCCTAAAGTCTCATATTTATAGAGGAATTTTAAGCTTGTATGACTTACTCACTATGACCTTTTTTAATAAAAAATAAGCCATGTATGACTTATTAAAAAGCTGGGCATGACTTTCAGAATTCGGTATGACTTTCCGAAATTCGGTATGACTTATTTTAAAGTCATATTCAAATTTTCTTTTAATTAAATAAATCTGTATGACTTATTTAATAAAAGAAATCGGTATGACTTATATAAAAGGTCGGTATGTCTTTTTATATAAACAATCAGTATGACTTATTATATAAAAGGTCGGTATGACTTTTCATACAAAAAATCAGTATGACTTAATTCTTAGTTAAATAAAAATCATTTCGTTATGACTTTTAATTAACAAATTCGGTATGATTTAATTCTTAGTCATTTGAATTACATATAAAAGTCATATTAAGTCATATCTTTTATAATAAATTAATTCTACTTAATTTAATTAGTTAATTTATAAATTAAATTAAATTTAACTTGAATTAATTTAATTAGATAAATTAAATAATCAATTAATCTTTGATAGGAGAATTAAAATACTATCTCTGACATTTATTATATAGTAGTCAGCTTTGAAGTCTTCCCGTCTTTTCTTTGTCTTCTGTCATAAGCCACTTGAGCTCGATGTTGAATAATTATTAATTTAGTTGACACACAAATGTACTGTCTGGTACATTTGTGTCATACTATAATAATTATTCTCCATCGTTAACATTTAAGTTATGGCCTCAATCATTTTTCTGCTTTACCGTCTCTCCTCTTCTTCTGGAATCTTTCTGTATTAACCACTTGAAATATTTTATATCTTCTGTATTCTTTAGAAGTACTACCACTTTTTTTTCACTGACACTTGAACATATTAATGAACTTCTTCCAGTGTTGAGCAGTAATCTCATAAAATACTTCTAATACTTAGATCTTTTGTGATTAGTTGACTGTCTTCATCTTGATTCATGTTTGGTGTTTATTATTTAGTTCTCTTTATAGCTAGAGTTGAGTTGTCATCTAATTATTACAAATAGGCCTAGTCATATGCCTTTCAATCTCCCCCTATTTATTGTTAAACATTTAACACACAAATTCCTAGAGGATAACTCAACTAACAACTAAGAAAGTAGTACGACACGGAATAAATGTAAATAATAAACAAAAGTTCTGGTATTATATTTAACAATTTTCCAGATTCATACATAAAAGATAAATACAAGATAGTTGTTCCTTTAGTACTGAACAAATATTACAAAGTTTTTATCTTGTTTTATCACTGTCTTCAGTCTTCAGATGTATCAATTTCACCTTCTTCTAAGATTGAACCTTTATGAACTGGTGTCCTCGGTACTTCTTCAGATACTGATTGATCTGTTGTAGTGAATTCTCCATACAATCTCCTTTGTTCAGCTCTTGCTAACTGCCACAAAACTTCCTGCTCAACAGGATCTACTATCTCTTTTTCTACATCATATGGCTTAATTGAATCTATCTTTGGCATTTGCCTGATGTACGAAGGAATTTTCTTTGACAGATAGTAGTTTCTGATCTTTTGTGCATCATCCAACTTATCTTGGGATCTGAATCCTTTCGACCTTAGCATCCTTTCAACTTGAATCATGTACTTAACTGTGTAGCCCTTCAATGACTCCTCATTTAACTTCATGATTTGATACAACTTGTTTGAGAAAAATCTTACCTCGTGATGATCAAATAAGATCTGAGGACTAACAGCTTGTGCGAAGTCTCTGAGCCTGTCTCTTAGCAGCTCATTCTCTTCTGAACTTCTCTTCACTTTATTCAGTAACGTCCATATCACTGATAAATTTCTTTGTCTGAAAAACTCCAAGGAAATTCTGAATGTACCATTTTTGTGAGTGTAGACTAAAATCTGCCAGTATTTAAGAATGTGATCCACTAGGATAGTGATATAGTCCACTTCCTCTTTCAGAGCTTTCATGAAGTTATCAATGTTGTCATTTGACTTTTCTAGACGCTCAATTATTGATTTCAGATGCTTGTCTTCGAATGGACCCTTCTGTAGTTTGTCCATTATTTCTCTTGCAATGTCCCATTTCTTTCCAATCTTGAGCTGCACATCTCTCTTCTTTTCTCTGACTACAATGGCCCATAGATTTTGCTTTTCTAGGCTTGCTTCTTTTTCAGCCTTTGTTCTTTCCATGACTAGAGCTTTTAGTTTCTCAGTCTTTGCATGACTTTCCTTGATGTCATCCTTTAACTTCTTCATTGCCTCTTCATAGGCCGGATCAATTTCTTTTTCTTTTAGAAATAAAAATTCTTCATCGAAGGCAGTCTCTTCCTCAGCTCTACAGAAGTCAGGAATGTATGATTCATCATGAGAACTGTAATCAATGAATTGCTCTTGAGCATAATACCGTTCTTCTGGTTCTAGATCATACGATTGAAATTGTTCTTCAGAATACAGCTTAGCTTTCCCTTTGTCTTGAGTAGTAGCCCCTTCATCTCCAGCTACTTTCTCCTTTACTTTCTCCGCCTTAGTTGAGGGATCCTCTTGAGATTTTGAGGCTTCAAAAGATGGCATCAGTTTCTGCATAGTCAGATAGACTTGCTTCATGCCCTCATATTCAAATGAATCATTCCATCATCCAGTTTGCTGAATCATTTTGTTGATATCCTTTCATTCTCAATAATTGTTAAGGTCAAGCTTTTCTCAACTTCATCAATTCTTTCATGTAATTTGGTCACTTATTTCATGTCCTCAACAATGAGACTCTGAACATTCTGGATATCTTGAGTTTTTAGAAGTATGGAGGATTTGACATCATCAACATCTTTTCGCACTATTGTCAGCTATTGAATTACAGAGGCAGATGTGGACTTCTCTTCTGCTTGTGCTTTAACTTTAACTAACTCAGCTTGGACAATCTGTATTTCCTTCTGGAGAGCTTCGATTTTAGATAGTAGTTCACTATGTGTGTGTGCACACATCTCACTTGCACTCCTGTTTAACTCACTATCACTCGGTGCATGTGTTTCACTCTATGTTTGCCTCACATCACTAGTATTTAGCTCCTTTCCAGAATCCAATGCTGTACATGTATATATAATAATAGCTTTTGAAGAGTCGAAATGCTCTTCTGATGCCTGTGAAGGCACGTCCTCAACAAGATTATTTTGCATTGGCTCCGCTACTGACGTAGCTACTCCGTGAATGGAGCCCCATCTCCCTCTATGGAGTGGTTGCCTCTCAAATCCACTAGTGGATTCTGTTAGTAATTGTGCTCTAGAGACAATACTTTTTATATTTTAAGAAAAATATTTATTATTAAGGATTATGTTTTATTGATTATTATTTATTTATTATGTTTTATTTGCTACGTAATAAATTGAAAGCATAATAAATGTTCTTGGAATTTTGATATGTATTATATATTTTTAAGTATGTGACTTAAAAATGAGATTATATGAATAATATCTTATTCCTAAAATTTCCTAGACGAGTATTATTATTTAAGGACAATAATAATGCATAAAGACTAGTATGTTTCTTGACAGATGACCACATCTCATTGGTCATAGGTATGGTGATACTCAAGTCAAGAACATAAGTGCATGTCTCAATGCATGACACTGGAATGACCCGCCGTGAGATTCTACATGTTAAATAAGTGTCATAAGTAATTCTCACTGTGATAATGGTGTAATGATCCTATACCTGAAATCATTATATTTCTATACCAGAATTAATATACTTTGATTACATTAAAAGTTACCTTTGACCGAGTGATGATAAAAGTGCACATTGGGTATATTATGAATCGTATGAGAAATATGAATGATCTAGATGAGATTTAATCCTCATAATTTTAGAAGTGATATTATTGGCCTCTTGTTTGAGTGATACTATGAAATGCACGGCCGTGCTCAAATGTTGATTTAATTTTAATAGTCTACTCATCGATCAAGAAAATAAAGATTAAATTATGAAGAGGATGACATGAGACATGCCTTGAGTTTAATCTATAATATCAAGATTAAAGGGATTATATTACATGGAACATTATTCACGAAAGGCTTAATCGAATCACCGATTTATTATTATTACTTGGGTAGCAATGATGTATTACTAGATGCCGCTCATTGTTTACAATTTTAATTAGATATTAAAATTATTGCCAACGTAATAATAACCTACAGGGTCACACACAAAGAATGCTTGAAGGAGAAATAATTAAAATTGTGAATTTAAATTAAATAAGTAATTTATTTTATTTATGATATTAATTAAGTATGACTTAATTAATTATATAAATAGAATAAATAAATTATTTAAACTAATTCCAAAATTAATAATTAATTAATTAAGTAAGACTTAATTAAATAATTTAGAATTTCAGATTAGTATTAATTATAATTGGATTATAATTAGAAAACTTATTCTTCTCTCTATATAATCTCTTTATGGGCTGATTTAATAAATGAGACATATTTTACTAAAACCCTAGCCATTCTAAGAGAGGAGGAAGATAGAGAGAGAGAAGAAGTTTTCGGGTGCTAGTACACATCAATCCTTCATGAAAAGTGTTCGTGTGGATACCGTAGAGCGTATATCGCGAGAGCGGGATACATGGTGATTAAACAAGCTTTGGACCTCCATTAATCTTCCATTAATGAACAGTTAAAGCTTCTAAAAATATTTATTCTTTATCTCCGAATTAAATCTTTTATTTTCGCATGGATCCTACAGAGGGTTTCGCTATTTTGATTTATTTTCCTGTTTATTCCGCTGCGTTTGTGCCTCGAAACCCTTCAATGGCATCGGAGCTACTTGCGAAACGTTTTAATTCGGTTATGTGCTTAATAGTTTTCGATATGTAAGCATATATGCGATCTATCATGATTTTGTATTGATACAATATGTATATGTTTTTATATATTATGAATATATGATATTCATATGATGTATAATCTTGTGATGATTGTGTATTGATGTATGTATATGATACATGTTTGTTCTTATTATGAGAATCGTATTCGATACAAATTCTGAAACGGCTGCCGTAGATTTTTTGAAATTTGTGTCCGTTGTCCGATTTTCGCAAACGATATGTGTTTTCTGACCGAAATCAGGTCACTGAGCAATACTGATTGTATCAGCTCTGCGTCTGTAAGCCATTAGATGTCGTTACAGACCCCAAAATGGTGATTTATTATTTTACGAAAATTATTTGATTTTCTAAAATTTTGAGTATATATATGTATATATTATGAATATATGATATTCATTTGATGTATAATCATGTGATGATTGTATGTATCACTGTGTATGTATATATGATATATTCGTGTTCTTGTTATGAGGATTGTATATGATACGATTTCTGAAACACCGTCAGATTTGGTGAAATCTGATTGCCAAATCCGATTTTCGCAAACGATATGTATTTTCTGACTGGAATCGGGCCAATGAACAAAACTGATAGCAAATCTATCATCGACGGATCTGTAAGGCGTTTGACATCGTTAAGAGCCTCGAAAAAGCGATTTATTGTCTTCAGAAATCTGTTTTTAATTTTCTGAAATTTCAAAATTTGTTATATATGATTATATGACATGTTTATATAATATGAGATATATTATATGTATTATGTGATAGCATGGTGGATGGTTATGGCCTAAAGACCCATAGTATAGTGGTTTTGATTTATGGTTTTGGTTTCTAAATACGACTTGCATGTCGTTTATTCATTGTAATTTAATTATCCCGAATGTAATTTGAGTTCTTCTTGTAATTTCATTAGAATAGTTTTATTTTTATTATTCAATGTAATTATCAATGAAGACTTGCAAGCAAGGAGGCGATCCGAAAGGGGATGATGGAGCAATGAAGAAAGAAGACATATAATAGATAGGATTTTTAAAACCACCATAGACTGACCTTGATATTTCCATTAGCTTGGAAAGATCACATAGGATGGGGCCATAACCAAACACGTTTAATTTACGCACATTACATATATGTATATGATTGCATGTATTGGTATGTATGCATAGATATAATCGAAATGCATGCTTAATATTGATTAATTATGTATGTATTAGATACGATACCCATGCCATGTTTGCTTAAGAAAGATAAAATATGTAACGATTCAAGATTTTAAAATCGAACAAACGATCATGAGATTCTTGTGTTAATTCGTAAGGAAGTTGGGTTTTAAATATGAATTTTAAATATTTGTCTAAAGATTTTAAATATGAATTTTCTTTTTCTGATATGGGGAGATTTTGTCAAAAGCGGATTATTAGTTTAATTCGTAAGGAAGTTAGGTTTTAAGTGAGACCGCTTGTGACTTCTCCGACGACCTGGAAATCAATCCATTGACGAATATTGAAATGAATTATTTGATCAATGAAAAATTGAGAATCTCTTTATGATGGGATCATGATCGTTCATATAAATAATAAAAATCCCTAAATAAATATTAAGTTAATCGGATGCCTTCCAATGTTTAAAACTCGTCAAGATCTAGATTGAGAAGGAGTGGGTTTGCCAAAACAAGGTGCTTTTATCAATCATGGGAAGACGTGATAAGTAAGTGTACTTAGTTTATTGAAACATTGGGTCTAACTTAACTAAATCATCACAATAGGATTGTGGGCTTAGAGGCATAGAGTTTGGTGAGATTTATTGGATAAATGTGTATAAAGGGTTGTTCCACCAAACTTTCCAAGAGTTATATTTGATATAATTGATAAATGTTGTCTATCTAAATAGTCATGTTTTGAGTGTATTAGCCAACGCTATCTTAAAACATGGATGAAATATGGATCTTGGCTCACTAGAAAGATTTAAAGAAATGTTTTCTGAATTAATAGTTAGGGCTATTAGTTTGATAAAAATAGTGGGAGGTATATTGTGATATACCATAATCACTTAAACATAATTAATATTAAATTTGCAATCTAGTTTATTTTATACATTTTAATATTGTAGATATCAAATGATAAACACAAATAACTTCTCTATGCGATCAGTTCTTGAGAAGGACAAGTTGACGAGAATATATTTCCTTGACTGACATAGGGGCTTGAGGATCGTCCTCGTACACCACGATGTTAGTCAAATCTCTTCCCCTGCTCTTAAAGTTGAGAATGTAACATGTGCAAATCATAGTGCTTATTGGATCGTCCTCGTACACCACGATGTTAGTCAAATCTCTTCCCCTGCTCTTAAAGTTGAGAATGTAACATGTGCAAATCATAGTGCTTATTGGAAGCAAATTGATGTTGCGACTGATGTTTCATGTCTCATGCTCGCAAATATGTGTGTTGAGCTTAAGAAGCAACACGAGCATATAGATGCTTATGAGACGATTGAGCGCAAGATATATTTGAAAATAAAAGGGCACTATACACTTACAAGTAAGGAGAGTGAGACCCGGTTACACCACATGTTCTAAAGATTATAGGGTATAATGAGTACCTTTAAAATTTTGGGTTTTCAGATTGGTCTGGAGTCTTAGTTAGATTTGATCTTACAATCTTTAGACAAATATTATTCTTAGTTTGTTATGAACAATAAAATGAATAAAATCGGTAAAACACCCATTGAGTTGCTAAGCATGTTTAGAACTGCTGAAACCAATATGATAAATGCATGAAGTACTACTATATTAATGGTAAACATAGGGAATGCAAAAGGGAAAGGAAAATGGAAAGGCAAGGAGAAGATTTGATCTAGTTCCGTTGTCAAACCAAAGTCCAATCCCTAAAGCAGACTCTAAAGTCTGAATGAGGTGTTGATAAAGAAGACGATTGTCGCTTCTGTGGAAAATTGGGAGACTGGAAATTAAAATGTCTTGCTTATTTGGAAGATCTGAAAAAGATGATCAATAAGGGTCAAGCTTCAGGTATCGGGTTGGAATTGGAGTCAACGTAGTTGCTCTGGTTAGAGGAACTCATTACTTAACTTTTAGCCTATAAGGAAAATTTAGAACTTGATAATTGTTATAACGTGCTTGCAATTAGCAGAGACATTATTTCAGTTTCTTGTTTGGACAAGAAAAGCTTTTTCATTTTAATTAAATAACAATAGTTGTTTATTCTATTTTGATGATGAGGCTTATAATATTGCACAACTAATTAATAATTTATATGTTCTAAAGTGACTCAAATCAAATATTACCTTTGGCACTGTTGTTGAGGCCATATTAATGAGAAACGCATTTCCAGAATACATAAGGATGCATTCATGGATAAGTTTGATTATGAATTATACAAAATGATGCGAATCTTGGTTTATTTGGCAAAATGACTAAAGCTCCTTTTACCGGACATGGTGAAGGGGTCATTGAACGGGTATGACTTATACATAGTGATGTATGTGGTCATATGTGTACGATGACAAAAGGTAGATTTTATTAACTTCATAAAATTTACTAATTATTTTAGTAGATACGGATATATGTATCTTTTGAAGAACTAATCTAAATCATTTGAAAAGTTCAAAGACTGTAAAGATCAAGTTGAAAATATCAAAGAAAAGTTTTTTTGATAGGAGGGATCACATCTTGTTGGACATGGTGCGATCAATGTTGAGTCAAGAAATCTTCCAATTAGTTTCTAGTGTTGCACCCTGGAAACGGCTCCACATACACATAACCGTGTTCCTACTAAAACGGTTCAAAAGACTCCTTATGAGATATGGACTAAGAAACGTCACAACATGTCATTTATGAAAATTTAGGGATGTGAAGCGTTTGTGAAACGTCTAATCTCTGACAAGCTAGAACCAAAATCAGACAAATATAATTTTGTGGGATACCCAACTGTAACAAAGGGTTATTCTTTCTATAATCCTTCTGAGAACAAAGTGTTTGTTACTTGAACTGCTATGTTCCTTGAGAGAGTTGCTCTCTAAGAAAGACAGTGGGAGTATAATAGATCTCGATGAAGTTCGAGACCCACATGATAATATTGAACCAATGGAGAAACCTAAGCAGAATGTACAAGAAAATAATAATGCTCAAGAAACACAGGTTATTCGCAGGTCTAGTAGGATTCGCCATGAGCCCGAGAGATATTATGAATTTCTCTTGACTCAAGATGGTGATGTTATGCTTGTGGAAAAAGATGAGCCTCTCACCTACCTAGACACTATAAACACTCCAGATTCTAAGAGATGGCTGGATGCCATTAAATCTGAGATAGAATCCATGTATACCAATCAAGTATGGACTTTGGTTGATCCACCTGAAGGGGTAAAACATATAGGGTGCAAGTGGGTTTTCAAGATGAAGATCGACATGGATAGTAATGTACAGACCTATAAGGCATGATTGGTGGCAAAAGGTTTCAAGAAAATTCATGGTATTGACTATGATGAGACCTTTTCACCAGTGGTTATGGTCAAGTCCATCAGGATTTTGCTTGCTATAGCTGCTTACTATGATTATAAAATCTAGCAAATGGATGTCAAAACCGCTTTCTTAAATGAGAGCCTTGAAGAAGATGTGGATGCTGGAAAGGTATGTAAGTTGCGTCGATTCATTTATGGATTAAAGCAGGCCTCGAGGAGATGGAAGATTCATTTTGATGAAATAGTCAAAAAGATTTGACTTTATTCAGAATGAAGATGAAACTTGTGTTTACAAGAAGTTTAGTGGGAGCCATGTGACATTCCTAATATTATATGTTGATGATATATTACTAATAGGGAATGACATTCCTTCTCTATAGACTGTGAAGACTTGGTTGAGAAATAATTTCTCAATTAAAGACTTAGGCGATGCGGCCTATATATTAGGGATCAGGATCTATAGAGATAGATCAAGGAGATTGATCGGCCTAAGTTAGAGTACATACATTGATAAAATTTTACATCGATTTCGAATACAAAGAGGCTAAAATGGATATGTCCCAATATCTCATGGGATAGTGATCTCAAAATAAAATTTGTCCTAAATCATTGGATGATGAGGACTGCATGAGTAAAGTTCCATATGCGTCAGTAATTGGTTTTATAATGTATGCAATGATATGTACTCGTCATGATGTCTCGTATGTTTTAAGCATGAGGAGTAGATACCGGTCTAATCCAGGTGAAGGTCACTGGATGGCAGTCAAGAATATTCTTAAGTATTTGAAGAGGACTAAAGATTTATTCTTGTTATATGGAGGAGATGTGAAGCTAGTTGTAAGAGATTTCAGTGATGCTGATTTTAGACAGACAACGATGATTTAATGTTTCTGTCTGACTTTGTGTTTTATCTATTTTTATTGAGATGTTGTATGATGGAATTGTTCACAATAGAGACAGTTGCTGATTCTACAATAGAGCCTGAGTATATTGATGCTTGCGAAGCAGCCAAGGAGGCTGTTTGGGCATGTACTTAGGAGATATCACATAATTAATGATATTAATGATCAAGGAGATATACATATATGTAAAGTGCATACTAATAATAATATTGCAGACCCACTGACTAAGGTTTTGTCGCAGCAGAAGCACGAAAGTCACACTAGTTCCATGAGTATTGGATACTTGGGTAATTGGCTCTAGTGCAAGTGGAAGATTGTCAGTAATTGTGCTCTAGAGACAATACTTTTTGTATTTTAAGGAAAATATTTATTATTAAGGATTATGTTTTATTTATTATTATTTATTTATTATATTTTATTTGCTACATAATAAATTGAAAGCATAATAAATGTCCTTGGAATTTTGATATGTATTATATATCTTTAAGTATGTGACTTAAAAATGAGATTATATGAATAATATCTTATTCCTAAAATTTCCTAGTCGAGTATTATTATTTAAGGACAATAATAATGCACAAAGACTAGTATGTTTCTTGACAGATGACCACATCTCATTGGTCATAGGTATGGTGATACTAAAGTCAAGAACATAAGTGCATGTCTCAATGCATGGCACTGGAATGACCCGCTGTGAGATTCTACATGTTAAATAAGTGTTATAAATAATTCTCACTGTGATAATGGTGTAATGATCCTTAGACCTGAAATCATTATATTTCAATACGAGAATTAATATACTTTGATTACATTAAAAGTTACCTTTGACCGGGTGATGATAAAAGTGCACATTGGGTATATTATAAATCGTATGAGAAATATGAATGATCTAGATGAGATTTAATCCTCATAATTTTAGGAGTGATATTATTGGCCTCTTGTTTGAGTGATACTATGAAATGCACGGCCGTGCTCAAATGTTGATTTGATTTTAATAGTCTACTCATCGATCAAGAAAATAAAGATTAAATTATGAAGAGGATGACACGAGACATGCTTTGAGTTTAATCTATAATATCAAGATTAAAGGGATTATATTACATGGAACATTATTCACGAAAGGCTTAATCGAATCACCGATTTATTATTATTACTTGTGTAGCAATGATGTATTACTAGATGCCGCTCATTGTTTACAATTTTAATTAGATATTAAAATTATTGCCAACGTAATAATAACCTACAGGGTCACACACAAAGAATGCTTGAAGGAGAAATAATTAAAATTGTGAATTTAAATTAAATAAGTAATTTATTTTATTTATGATATTAATTAAGTATGACTTAATTAATTATATTAATAGAATAAATAAATTATTTAAACTAATTCCAAAATTAATAATTAATTAATTAAGTGAGACTTAATTAAATAATTTAGAATTTTGGATTAGTATTAATTATAATTGGATTATAATTAGAAAACTTATTCCTCTATCTATATAATCTCTTTATGGGCTGATTTAATAAATGAGACATAGTTTACTAAAACCCTAGTCGTTCTGAGTGAGGAGGAAGATAGAGAGAGAAGAAATTTTCGGGTGCTAGTACACATCAATCCTTCATGAAAAGTGTTCGTGTGGATACCGTAGAGCGTAGATCGCGAGAGCGGGATACGTGGTGATTAAACAAGCTTTGGACCTCCATTAATCTTTCATTAATGAACTGTTAAAGCTTATAAAGGTATTTATTCTTTATCTCCGAATTAAATCTTTTGTTTTCGCATGGATCCTGCGGAAGGTTTCGCTATTTTGAATTTTTTATCGCGTTTATTCCGCTGCGTTTGTGCCTCGAAACCCTTCAGATTTGAGAACTTCCTTTGAGGAACCTGGGTGTAAGAAATCCAGGGGCGTCACCACCTTAGACAATGTAGTGAGTGGCTCGTTAGAATCTGTGGTATCTGATGCTGCACTGCATCAAAAAAGTCTTGGTCCATTATAAATGTGGCATCCGACCAGTTTGTTTCAAAAATATTTTCTTCATTTCTAGATGTGCCCTCGTCTAATTGTGTTTCTTCAAGTGGAGATCCTGCTAGTGTGAGCGCTACCAGTGTGCGTGCCTTCATCAACTTCCCAAAATTAATCCTCTGGTTATGGGCCACATAATACCCTATTATCTGAAGTAGTGCAGAGATATTGTTGAAGTTGTTCTTTATAGTGGGTGCAAACACTTGTGCTAGCGTATGAAAGATGTAGTCCCACTCGCTCACCAACTTGGCTTTAGTCAGCCTCACTAGATTAATCTCACCTTGATACTGAATAGCATTGAAAAATTCAAGTATCTCTCGAAGAGTTGGAGGATCAACAAAATCTCTGTCTGGGAACCCTAGAATCCTGTTCGCATCATCTTCAGTCACCATGTAATCATGTTCTCCTATGGTGAATGGGAATTGTACTCTGTCTCCAACAGTTCCGTTCCTTGCTGTTGAGTACAATGCCCTCAGTGCTAACACTTGCAAATGGGTGTCCAATGTAATTGCAGTTCTAATTAGTAAATATTCGTTTAAAAATACGATCCATGGTCGAAACCTCTCGACTGAACAATTTACCGGATTAAAAAATCTAACAAAATTGGTCTTCCCTAATACACAATAACCAGCCATTTTAATTTCTCCTATTACTATTTTTAACTTACAAAATGCAATAGAACAGTAAAAATAAAAGTACAAGTCCAGAAATTGAAAATTACACAGAAAATTAAAACCCTAATTTGAAATTAATGCCCTCAATTCAATTTTAACCAGTCAACAAGTACACAACAATCCTCTAATCACAGAAATCACCACTTGCTTCGATTTTATCCAAATATACGAACAGTCATTTTGATTAACACGAAAATTTAGCAGAGTTTCGACTAATTTTACTTGATTTTAACAGTAATAAGCAAGCAAAGCTTGTAAATAATCAAGAACAATCAACTGATGCAGTTCTTTTGTGATAAAAATCGATCGATTTTCAAAGAAATCTGATGAACAAACGTGTGTATATGCGTGTATATCTGTTAATAGCTGAATATGACTTCTTTAATAACTTAATATGACTTTTAATTAAACAAAGAAAAGACTCGGCATGACTGTTAAAGAGTCACACCGAAAAATAAAATAACAAAAAAACAGTCAGTCAGTATGACTTTTAAAGAGTCATACCGAGTTTTATTTGAAAATAAAATACAAAATAAATAAAATAAATAGTCGGTATGACTTATTTCTTTTAAAAACTCCGTATGACTTTCTATTAAAAAGAAAAGTCATGCCGATTTTCTTTAAAAAATAAGTCATGCTGAACTATTCTAGGATAATAATATTAATGTAAAATAAATACTTATATTATTAATTTATCTAAAATTCGAGTAAGATTTTTATCATTTTATTTCAATTTTAGAAATAATTAATAATGATAATATAAATTTTTAACAAACAATTATTATTTAGAAACTTTAAGATAAATAACAATAATTTACATACTAATAAATTATTAAAGACATATAATAAATATTTACATTATTAATTGTTCTAATTAATTTAGGAATTAAATTAACTCATATTTGAAATAATTTAATGAGTAAATTAATTGATTAATTAATTACATAATCATTTATATTAATGTACAACAATAATTAGTAAAAAAATATACATTAATTTACATAAATGGTTATAAATGCTTAATTTAAACAAAAGTACTTATGCTCTAATTGTAATAATTATCTTTTAAGAATATTAATTTAATCTTAAGATAATTTTCTAAAAATTTATAAGCCTTAGGATTTTATTAATTCAAGTCTCATAAATTCTGTAAATATTAACATTTAATATTTATGAGCTTAAATTAATTCCTAGCAACCAAAAATTAGCCATTATTTAACATCCCTAGTTCACTAACCAACTTAGAGAAAGTGGATTCATCAAGTGGTTTCGTGAAGATGTCGTCTATTTGATCTTCTGTGGGTACAAAGTGTACCACCACAGTTCCGTTCATGACATGCTCTCAGATAAAATGATATCTTATGTCAATGTGCTTGGTTCGAGAGTGTTGTACATGATTGTTGGAAATAGCTATAACACTTGTGTTGTCGCAGAAAATAGGAATTTTGTTCAACGCAAGTCTATAGTCATTTAGCTGATTCCTTATCCATAAGATCTGAGCACAACCGCTACCTGCTGCAATATATTCTGCTTCGGCTGTCGAGGTAGACACTGAGTGTTGTTTCTTGCTATACCAGGAGATCAATCGTCTTCCTAGAAACTGATAGCTTCCAGAAGTACTTTTCTTGTCCATCCTACACCCTGCATAATCTGAGTCTGTATAGCCTATTAGGTCAAAGCCTGTATCTTTAGGGTACCAAATTCCAAGATTTGGTGTACCCTTCAGATATCTAAAAATCCGTTTAACGGCTATAAGATGAGATTCCCTAGGGTCAGATTGAAACCTTGCACATAAGCATGTTGCAAACATTATATCGGGTCTACTAGCAGTTAGATATAATAATGAGCCTATCATACCTCTGTAGCTTGTGATGTCAACTTTCTTACCAGTTTCATCTTTGTCAAGCTTGGTGGCTGTTGGCATTGGGGTTTTTGCCGGTGAAGAATCTTCTAGACTGTATTTTCTCAGAAGATCCCTTACGTACTTTGATTGGCAAATAAAAATCTCATCTTCCTTTTGCTTTACTTGCAATCCAAGAAAGAATGACAGCTCACCCATCATGCTCATTTCATACCTACTCTACATTAACTTATAAAATCTTTTGCACAAGTTTTCGTTAGTAGAACCAAATATAATATCGTCAACATAAACTTGGACAAATATCATATCTTTTTCATGCAATTTATAAAAGAGAGTTTTATCTATGATACCTCTAATGAAACCATTTTCAAGTAAAAACATAGAGAGAGTGTCATACCATGTCCTTGGTGCTTGCTTGAGTCCATAGAGAGCTTTAAATAGGAAATACACAAAGTCAACAAACTTTAGATTTTGAAAGCCAGGGGGCTGTTCCACATATACTTCCACTTCTAACTCTCCATTCAGAATTGCACTCTTCACATCCATTTGAAAAACTTTAAAATTGGAATGTGCTGCGAATGCCAGAAATATCCTGATGGCTTCAAGTCTTGTAACTGGTGCGTAGGTCTCGTCATAATCAATTCCCTCTTCCTGGGAGTAACCCTTTGCAACCAGTCTGGCTTTGTTCCTTGTAACAATGCCATCACCATCTAATTTGTTCTTGTATACCCATTTCGTACCAATAACGGATTTATCTTTAGGCATGGGTACCATTGTCCAGACTTCTTGTCTTTCAAACTGATTGAGCTCTTCTTGCATGGCAAGAACCCAATCTGGATCAATTAATGCATCTTCAATTTTATTTGGTTCTTCTTGAGATAGAAAAACTGAGAATAAACATTCATTTGAAGTTGCACTTCTAGTTCTAACTCCAACATCTGGATCACCTATGATTAAATCAAAAGGATGATCTCTACTCCTTATCCTTTTCCTGGGTAGGTTTGATCTAGATGATTCACCTTGATATTCATTGTGATGTTGTGTTCTACCAGTTGATCCTTCATCTCCCCCTGAGTTGCCGCCATGATGACTTGTTGATCCACCACTAGTATTAGTAGAATTTCCAGTGTTACCATTGTTTTCACCACTATTACCTGGATCATCATTATTATTGTCATCATCAATTCCTGTTACAACCTCAGGTTCTTCTTCGTCATCAGAATGTGAGTCAGGATAATTATCAAATTTTAATGACTCAGAAGAATCTTCAGTTTGGATACTTGGGAGTTGTGTCATCAAAAGTAACATTGACACTTTCTTTTACTTGATGTTGATCAATTATGTACACCCTATATGCTCTTCTTGAATATCCGACAAAAATAGCTTCATGTGCCTTGGCCTCGAACTTGCCATGATGTTCATCTCCATCCTTTAGCACATAACATTTAGCTCCAAATACATGAAAGTACTTTAGAGTAGGTTTCTTTTCAGCCATTAATTCATAGGGAGTCTTCATATGATCTTTGTTGATCAGAGTTCGATTCTGGGTATAACATGCCGTATTTACTGCTTCAGCCCAGAAGTAGATAGGTAACCTTGATTCACTTAGAATTGTTCTTGCAGCTTCAATCAGCGTTCTATTTTTCCTTTCTACAACTCCATTCTGTTGCGGAGTTCTTGGTGCTGAATATTGCCTTGTTATCCCCTTGTCTGAGCAAAAGTTATTCAGAACTTCATTCTTGAATTCTGTTCCATTGTCTGATCTGATTGCCCGGACAGGTAACTTTGAATCTAACTCAATCAGCTTTACATGATCAATCACCAATTGTGGAGTTTCATCCTTAGAGTTCAAGAATAAAACCCACGTATACTTTGTGAAGTCATCCACAATCACTAAGGCATATTTCTTCTTTGACATTGACATAATATTTACTGGACCAAATAAATCCATGTGAAGGAGTTAAAGTGGTTCAATGATGTTTGTAATGTCTGTGCCTCTGTGACTTGCTTTCTTTGACGTCCCTTTCTGACATGCCTCACACAAACCTTCTTGTGTAAATTCCATCGGAGGTAGGCTTCTCACCAAATCCCTCTTGACTAAAGAGTTCATTGTTTTGAAGTTTAGATGTGAGAGTTTTTTGTGCCATAGCTAGCTTTCTTCTGATGAAGCCTTTGAGTAGAAACAGTTTGCTTCATCTTCAGTTCCTGAGTTGAGATAGGCTACGTACAAGTTTCCTTTCCTTACTCCACGTAAGGCCAGTTTGTCATCTTTAGAATGAGCTATTAAGCATTTCTCCTTGATAAAGTTTACTTTGTACCCTTTATCACAAAATTGACTGATGCTGAGTAGATTATGCTTAAGTCCTTCTGCTAAAGAGACGTTGTCAATGATAACATTTCCAGTATTTAACTTGCCATATTCCGTAGTCATTTCTTTGCTGTTATTTCCAAAGGTGACGATTGGGCCAGCTCTTTCAACCACGTTTGATAGCAGGGCTCTATCTCCGGTCATATGCCTTGAAGATCCACTGTTCAGGATCCATATAACTCGGTTTACCTGTTTAACTCCCTGCACATACCAAACGGATTAATTCGTCTTCGAAGCCAAAAATTGATTAGGCCCGGCATACATAAAGAATTGACCTTTGTCAGCTTTGACAATAGATCCTTTTCGAATAACAACATCATCTTCCTTGACTGTACCTACCTTCTTATAAACAGTCTTAACAACTTTCTGTTTAGACTTGGGAATGTATGTTTCCTTCTTAGCAGGTGAAGGAGTTGCAATCTTGGATTTAGTAAATTTATTATTGATGTATTGTCTAGGTGTCATGTTATCTTTCTTAGCAATCATGCACTTAAAATAAGCAGTCATAGCATTAAAAGAACATAACATACAATTCAATATACAACAAGGTTTATGGAAAGCATCAATAATAGGCATGTTATTCAAAATAGTAGGTGACTTAACAGATTCTACTTCAATTTTATCAGCAGATTTGAAGTTTTCAGTAGAATGAAATTTGTTGTTACTATCCTTACTATTAACAAACGTGTTTGGTCTATTCATTTTATTCTTTAAGTCTTTTGCACCTATACCAGGATTGGGTGACTTAGAAGTTCCCTCATCTTTCACTGGTGTCTCCGGTGCACTCTTCTCTTTCTGGACATTAACTCTTTTTATGTCCTTAACCTGTTCTCCTCTCTTCTTCTCTTCCTCGAGATCCTCTAACTGCATTTCATATGCAATCAGTATGGAGCTATCAAGGATGGGTTCAGCTATCGGTGTTATGAAGAGAGGTTTCAGTGTGTCTTTAACAACATGTGGGATCCCCCTTTCTTCAGCACTTTTTCTGAAAGAAGTTATGTTGCTTGGCTTTCCTACAGATTTATTGTACTCGAAGCCTATTCCAACTTTACGACTTATTTCTTGTTGGTCAACTAGGTTCTTTATAATATACGAGGAATTCTTATATGCAAGACACTTTTTCTTTTCTTCCTCTATCTAATTTCTGAGATTGGTTTCTACTACAACATGACAACTGACTTTACTAACTTGAACATCTAAGTCCTCAGTCAACTTGACAGTCAACTTGTCGTGATTTCTTTTTAACTGCTTAAGAACTTCAGTCTCATCAATTAACTCTTTGACTTTGAGTCTTAGTTTCTTAACCTTATCTCTTTCACCATTTAGTTCTTTTCCTAGCAGAGCAAACATTTTAGGGCAAGAAGGATTTACCTCTATTCCTCCTTGACGGGTGGGAGATAATGATTCCTCAGATGAAGCCATAAGAGCAAGATTTCACAGCTCTTCCTCATCATCATTATCTGAGTCATCCCAGCTTTTGCCTTATGCTAGATAGGACTTTCTTTGATGCTTTTTCACGAGTGCATCATACTTCTCTTTGAGCTCTTCGTAAGACTCTCTCTTTTTCCCTTGTTTAGGCTTCTTGCATTCAGTTGCGAAGTGGCCTAGTCCATTACAGTTGAAGCAACGAAACTTGCTTCTATCAACTAAGCCGGTCTTGTAGCCGCTCTTTGACACTGTTGTCGAAGAACCTCCTTTTTGGAATCTTCCAAAATTAGGCTTTACTCTGTAAGAGGAGTTTCTTCGGAATCTCATGTTGCCAAACCTCCTGGCAACCATAGCTAGAGATTCATCTTCCAGCTGATCTAATTCTTCCAGCGAATAGAACTCACCATCTTCTTGTTTGTCAGAAGTATATCCAAATTCTGGAACCACATACTCCATTGAATTTTTAGAAGGTGCAACTGCCTTCACTTCTTCTTTCTATAGTGCTTCTATTATTAATGCCTTGGAGGAACTCAGTACCTTACCTCTCCCATACATCTCTCTGGTTTCGATCTGTTCCAATTCATAAGTTTTTGAAACTCCGTAAAGTATTTCTTGGGTTACCTCCTTCATGTCCCTAGACTCCCGGATAGCTGCGATCCTGTGTTCCAGATGCTCAGGTAATGTCAGCAAACACTTCCTGTTCACCTCCTGATTCTGATAAAACTTTCCATTCATATTGAGCTCGTTTATCAGTTTGTTTAGTCTCTGAAACACCTCAGAGATACCCTCAACAGGGTTTGATCTAAACTGCTCATACTGGGAGGTCAGGATTTCTAGTCTATTCTCTTTTACCTTCTCAGTCCCTTCATTGATGATTTCAATTGTTTCCCAGATCTGTTTTGCATTTTTGCAATTGACTACTTGATTGTACATTATGTAGTCCAGGGACTCAATTAATATTATTTTGAGGTTATTATCAAGGGGCACAACTTCTGCTTCCTCGTCTACATAGTTTGCAGGACTTTTCATAAACTGTCTGTGGGGAATTACGACCCTATCTACCTGATGTTCGAGAATAACTGATATAGGGGGCTCAACACCTTTGGCCAATACTAATGCGTACTTGGGATTATCAATCCCAATGAACAGTAGCATTTTGTGTTTCCACAAGTTGTAGTACTCTCTGTCGAACTGTGGAATTTTGACGCTATTCACTTTTTGAGTACTCATCTTTAATAAGATTAAAAATTAAGTGTTTCAAAAAAAATATTTTAATTTTTGACTGAAAATTTTTTTTGATCAAAAATAATTTTTAGAGAAAAAAATTATTTCGAATAAAAAATTATTTCGAATTAAAAATTATTTTTGAGATCTGTATATGAGTTATAGAATTTTTGGTTCGGATCTTATATTTAAAAATATCAACCAGCTCTAATGCCAATTGTTGGTCCCTGATATTATAAGGGAGGGGTTTAATATAATATCTATAAATTATCGCGAAATATTGGATTTAAAAATATTATTTTAAATTTACACGAAATATTAATTATAATGAAATACTGTTCGAGTAGAAGATATAATTTTAAATTGAAAAGTATTACAAAATTAATAAGTAGAAAGTTTATATAACTGTTTAAAAGCTTAGAACGATTTTGACATGAATTATTCGAGTTAAACAATTATATTCCAAACTTGCACAGAAATCTGTGAATATTACAATACAGACAAATTTCTGAATTTGAACTATTTTTCTAACTCTGAATAATAAAGCCTAAAGCCTCATATTTATAGAGAAATTTTAAGCTTGTATGACTTACTCACTATGACATTTTTTAACAAGAAATAAGCCTTGTATGACTTATTAAAAAGCTGGGCATGGCTTTCAGAATTCGGTATGACTTTCTGAAATTCAGTATGACTTATTTTAAAGTTATATTCAAATTTTCTTTTAATTAAATAAATCTGTATGACTTATTTAATAAAAGAAATCGGTATGACTTATATAAAAGGTTGGTATGACTTTTTATATAAACAATCGGTATGACTTATAATATAAAAGGTCGGTATGACTTTTCATACAAAAAATCGGTATGACTTAATTCTTAGTTAACTAAGAATCATTTCGGTATGACTTTTAATTGACAAATTCGGTATGACTTAATTCTTAGTCATTTGAATTACATTTAAAAGTCATATTAAGTCATATCTTTTATAATAAATTAATTCTACTTAATTTAATTAGTTAATTTATAAATTAAATTAAATTCAACTTGAATTAATTTAATTAGATAAATTAAATAATCAATTAATCTTTGATAGTAGAATTAGAATACTATCTCTGACATTTATTATATAGTAGTCAGCTTTGAAGTCTTCCCGTCTTTTCTTTGTCTTCTGTCATAAGCCACTTGAGCTCGATGTTGAATAATTTTTAATTTAGTTGACACACAAATGTACTGTCTGGTTCATTTGTGTCATACTATAATAATTATTCTCCATCTTTAACATTTAAGTTGTGGCCTTCTGTCATTCTTCTGTTTTACTGTCTCTCATCTTCTTTTAGAATCTTTTTATAGTAACCACTTAAAATCTTTTATATCTTCTGTATTCTTTAGAAGTACTACCACTTTATTTTTCAGTGACGCTTGAACATATTAATGAACTTCTTCCTGTGTTGAGTAGTAATCCCATAAAATACTTCTGATACTTAGATCCTTTGTGATTAGTTGACTGTCTTCATCTTGATTCCTGTTTGGTGTTTATTATTTACTTCTCTTTATAGCTAGAGTTGAGTTATCATCTAATTATTATAAATAGGCCTAGTTATATGCCTTTCAGCCTTTTTTCTTACCACAATTCCATTCTCATCAAGTTTATTCCTGAACACCCATTTAGCACCAGTAATAGATCTATTTCTAGGTCTTGGTACAAGTTTCCACACTTTTTTTCTCTCAAATTCATTTAGTTCCTCTTGCATTGCAATGATCTAATCAGGGTCTTGTAATGCTTCCTCTATTTTCTAGGGCTCATTCTTTGAGAGAAAACAGTTATAAATGCATTCATTTTGAGTGGCTTTTCTAGTTTGCACACCACTCTCAGGGTTACCAATTATCAAGTCAGTAGTATGATCCCTTGCCCATTTTTTATCTGGTGGAAGATTGTTTCTGAAACTTTGTGCTCCCCCTAAATCATTGGAATTTTCTATTTATGAGTTGAATTAAAATGAAAAGACTCCCCCTAAGTTTCTCGACTCTGTAAAAGATTCAAAATTGTTTTATCCAGACCCTAATGGACTAGATTCTGAAGAGCTTGACTCTGTCTCTCTAGACTCTGTCTACTTGTACCTGAACTGTTAAACTTTGAGTTGATTGGATTTGAATTTTCTGGCTCCCCCTCAGATTGTGTAGATTCCTGTGTTATTTCAGGAGTAATTTGAGACTTTTCATCAATATCCTCTTCATCTCTCTCAGAACTTTTGAGATTTTTAAATTCAAGTGTTGTAGACTCTAACTCATCCTGAAAACCTATAAACTTTTTATCATTAAATGCAACATAAATAGATTACATAACAATTTTGGTTATTCGATTGAAGACTCTGAATGCCTTTGTATTTGATTCATATCCACGAAATATTACTTCATCAGCCTTGGCTTCAAATTTGCTTAGATTTTCAAGATGTACTTTCAATACAAAGAATTTGCTTCCAAATATGTGAAAGTGTTTCACACTTGGCTTATTTTCTTTCACCATTTCATAGGGAGTCTTTCTATGCATATTTATCAAGGTACGGTTTTGAATGAAACATGTTGTATTAAAATGCCTATGACCTTTGAAAACTAAAATACATGTTTCTTTGTGATTCGCAAGATATTCTTTGTTGTCAAAGTCAGTATGATAACTTTAGTCTCCAAGTTGACTAATGCTTATTAAGTTGTGCTTCAAACCATCAACTAGAGCTACTTCTTCAATGATAATATTTGCAATTACAATCTTGCCATATCCCAGCTTTTTCCTTTGTTACCATCTCCAAAGGATACTTCTGGGCTAGCCATCTCCAAAAAGTCTATAAGCAAAGATTTCTTTCCAGTCATGAATCCTAAGCATCCACTGTCTATGACCAGGGACATTTTCTTGACCCTTGTTCCCTGCATACAGATAGCAACTAGTTAGATGTTTTGAGGACCCAAACTATTTTGGATCCTTTCTTACTAACCTTAGGTGAAACAGGCTTAATATTTTTCACTTTTGATTTACCTCTCTCATTTGTTGCCGTAGACTCACTCTGGTGGAGTCTTGACATTGTCATACCAACTTTTATCAATAAAAAATTTTAACTCATAAAAATTGTAATACAAATCATGATAGTCTCTACACATATAAATAAAATGAAATATGCTACCATAGTGATAACAGGGTTTCTGTAGAATGTAGTGACTAGTTAGAGTCTGAGAGGATTGAGACTCTGATTTCTTCTCAATATTTGTTTTACAATGTAGAGTAAGATTGTTGTGGTTTCCACATCTATAGCATTTCTTTCTAGGAGCATTAGGATCTTTTTGATAATTATTGGTCTTGTTAATGCCTTCTTTTCCATTCCTATTTCTCCTAGTTTTGCTAGACTCTAGTAAGTTATCTAGTTTTTCTTTCAATTTAAACTTGGACAGAAATCCTATGTTTACATTTTTCATAGGTTTTTGTACTCCTGTTTTATCTGTCTTTTTGTTATCCATAAGGACATCATGAGCAGATGAGTTTGTGTCATTAGAGGTGATAGATTTAACTTCAGAGGTCACAAACTTGACAGGGGTAAAGGTACTTCTATCCTTAGTATCACTTGAATGACTAGCTTCTTCATTATTATCACTCTCAATAATAGATTTTTTGCCTTGACTCTTGTCATAGCCTAGACCTGAAGTTTGACAAACATTTTGATCATTGAGAATTTTATGGACTTTTCTACCAGAGTCTGTCCAAACATTGAACTTAAGCCTTTCTTCTTCTAGTTCTTTTCTAATATAATCATAGGCCTTCAAAATTTCATCATGATTGTGTTTATATTTTTTAGAATCCTTTTTGTAATCTTCCATAAGAACTACTCAGACTCTAGATGGTTATTTCTATTTAACATGGTTAAGTTTTCTTCAGTTAACTTTTCATTGTCATTAGTGAGTGACTACAGTTAGTCAATATATTTTTAATCTCACTTTACACAATCTTAATACCATCAGAGTCTAAATTTAATAAGAATTCAGCAGAGAAGATTGATACTTGAGATTTAGGATATGAAGGTCCATTGAAAGATTCTGATTTTTCTGAGCAGACATCCATCAAAGCTAGATTTATATAATCAATCTTATCCTTTGAGCTTGAATCTGCCCAATCCTTTCCCGTTGAGAGAAGTGTCTTTCCTTTGCCTTGTGTCATGGACTTTCTGTACTCACTAGCAAAGTGCCCCAATATTCCACAATTAAAGCATTTGACTCTTGCCTTGTCAAGTTTGACTATGGTGCTTTTGCCATTCTCAACTTTTTCATCTTCCTTCTTGAATACTAGCCTTTTGCTGAATTTTTCAATTCTTTTGTTGAATTTCATTCTCTTGGAAATTTTTTGCAAACATAGCCATCATTTGACCCAGATCAATCTCATCATCAGAATCAAAGTATGTGTTAGTAGACTCTAACTTAACAACAACTTTACCCTTTTTCTTTGATTTGTTGATCTTAGTTTCCTTGGGTTCTTCCTGTTGTTCTTTCTCAGACTCCACAGACTTTGCTTTTCAAACTTTCTTGTCCTTTCTCTATTGCATCTTTAAATCATATGTCTTGAGTCTTCCATACAATTCTTCCAAAGAGATTTCATCTAAATCTATGGCTTCCCTAATAGTAGTTGTCTTGTTATCCCATTCTTCAGGAAAGGCTATCAGGAACTTGGTATTAGTATCTTCAGAATCATACAGTTTACTAAGAATAGCCATCTCATTCAGGAGTTTTGTAAACTTGTCATACATCTCAATGATAGCTTTTCCAATTTTTGCTTCAAAGTACCCATACTCCCGAATTAGCAAAGACATTGCATTATTCTTGACATCCTTGGTTCCTTCACAGTGTTCTTCAAGTTTTGTCCATATCTCCCTAGCAGTTTTGCATGATATAACAAAGTTTATGATAACAGAGTCTATACTGTTAAAAAGAATGTTTTTAACTTTTACCTCTTTAAGAATATTCTCCTTGTCCTCTTTTGACCACTCATCTTTTGGTTTGTCAACAAAGTGTTCACCAATAATCTTTCTTTCAACAGTGGTTTGAGGAACAGGTTTTGAGGGCATGTAAGGTCCATCATAAATCCTGTCAAGATAGTCAGGGTCTTTAGCCTCTAGATGGTATAACATCTTAACCTTCCAGTGGATAAATTCATTCCTCTTGAACATGAATCTTAGAATTGTCATATTTGTTTCTAGATATCTTCGATAGATTTTAGCTTTAGGCTCTGATACCAATTGTTTTTCCAGTTACACAAGTAGAAGGGGGGATTGAATACTTGTGTCTACTTTTTTCCTGATTAAAATTAACTCAAAGTAAATTAAAGCTTTGAATTAAGAACAAAGAGCAAACATAAAGTTATAAAGAATATTGTTTGTATTATTGATAAATAAATACAAACTCTCCTAGGGTATATACAAACCCTAGTAGCTACTATGTGTTTTCACAACAACTCTCTTTATCTCTATGCTCTCCCAAAACTTTTAATTCATACATTAGGTTACATAGAGTGTATATATAGAGAGCTTTCTATCAACTAATAAAGCAAATATAATTAATCAGGAATAAATTCATATCTATTAGCTGATAGTTTCCTTCTGTAACCCTCATTCCTTTTCATAGCATATCTACAATATATTTCCCTTTATGTTTGAAAACTTTCCTTTACTGTGATTACCTTCCAAGTTCAGGTTCAACTTTATAGACTCTGAAAGACTTCAGATTCTGATGATCTTCAGTCTCTAACAGACTATAGTCTCTGATAGTCTATAAACCCTGATGAACTCCTAGACTCTGATTGACATCGAGACTCTGGTTTTATTTCTCATGAAATTTTTTTAAATATAAATAATCTTGATACCTGTACATAGACTAACTAGACTCTAATTTGTATTTACTTGATCAAAGACTAGAAAGACTAATTCTATTACAGATACAACTATGATAAACTCTATTTTAGCATTTTATACATCATCAAATGAACATATTCCTAACATAAGTCATAATGTAGACTTCTGGATCAGCTACTCTGACACTTCTCGACCAGCTATTCTGAGACTTCTCGATCAATTACTCAGAGACTTCTCAATCGGTCTAATTTTGAGGCTTCTCGATTAGACTATTCTTTAGACTTCTCGACCAATTCAATTATAGACTTCTCGAATGGTAAACTTGTTTTAGATAGATTTTCCAACATTGAACACCTTATTTGTTGAGGCCTTGTTCTTCTTGATGCATGATCAATCAAATTTGAGTCTTCTATTTTATTGATGACTATTATTTACAACCAGAATTACAACATGAAATCTTCTAACTACAATTTTACAAATAGAACAGTTAAGTACATAATCCCTATACAAGAAGTACTATAAATGTTGCATGAACAGTACAAGTTATTACAAATAAAGAGGTAGGCTTGTCTAGATTCAACAATCTCCCCCAATTTGAGAAAAGATATTTGAACAAATTTAGACAGGATAACAAGCCTACCTATTTTGTTCTCAGGAATTCTGCATAGCAAGCCTTAGCTTACACTTGCTTTCTCTTCTTGATTTCTTCTATAGCATCCAGACATTCATATCTAGCAATTATTTCTTCAATGAGTATGGATCCCTTCAATTGATCTGCAACTATTTGTAAAGTTTCTGATGGACAATCCATGATAAATTTGAATCATACTTTAAATGTTCTTTTATTAATGGTTTTGAGTTCAACTCTATCATAATTTGAGAAGACTTTATATATACCTACTCTCTTTAATTCTTCTGATCTCCTTTCAATTTCCTCATCTTCCAACCTCTTCTTTTCTTCCATTTTTCTTCATTCTTCAAATTTATCAATTTTCTTTTGTAACTTTCCATCCAGATACTTAGCTATATTCAGCATTTGGAGTTTGTTGATCATACTCTTCTTATCAACTAGGCTAAGTACCCTTTTGATGTGATGTGTGGTGACATATGAACCATCATAGTAAAACTCCTTTTCTTCACCATCAAAATTTCTGAAAAAAACTTTATGATCCCATACTTCAGCCTTTAAAATTATGTCTATATATATTTTCTTGAATTTAAGCTTTTCATGTCTTATCCACTTTGATTGGCTTGATAACAAGTCCTTTTTCAGGAATAATAATTTGCTTTCTACATTTTGGAATCCTTACTAGCTCAGAACTAGCAGACTTCTTGAATTTTGTCCTTGACTCTGAGTTTGTCTTTATTTGTTGGCATGGCTTGAGTTTTGAAGATTGAGATTTCTTTAAGTCCCTCCTTATCACTCCATGAGCAGTTACTTTTTTTCAAGATTTCTTTGAAGAGATTTGGATTTGATAGAGATCTTTGGTTGATCACTTTCAGATATTGTATCAACTAAGTTAATGCCCTGAGATTTATTAGGGGCATTGGCATGGTTATCAATAATTTGTTGCTTTTGACTTTTCTTTTCAGCAGGCTTCTTCTCCTTGCTTTTGCAATCATATTTCTTGTCCTTGTTTTCATTTTCCTTCTTACTATTTCCATCCTTATTACTCTTGGGGGTAGGTCTGTCATCTTTTTTGCTTTTATCCTCCTCCTCATCATCCCTTCTCTTCTTTTCAAGCTCTCTTATACCAAAGTCAGCTACTTGTCCATTTATGAACTTTTTCATGATTTCAATCATTTGCTTGTCTTCCTCCCTCATTACTTCCTTTTTCTGAAGCAGTTCAATTAGGTTAATGATTTGGCTTTTATTGTTCTTGTGTAGATGTTGGGGGATTTTGAAGTGAGATAGAGTTTTATGAGAAGTGAGGTATCAAACACCATTAGGATTGCAGTAGGCTTCAGGAAGTGTCTTTGGCATTAGCTTGGATATAACATCATTCTTCAGCTCATCATCTTTCTTGATCACAGTCTCCACATTGTTGTATAAGTATTCCAACTCTGTGTAGGATAGATATGTGGGAGTGTCAATTCATATTCTATAATAGCCAGACTCCAGCTGCACAATTGGCTCCTTGAATTTTTTTCCACTAATTAACACTTCACTCTTCTTATTGACACTATGTTGTTGTTGAGTAGCTTCCTATAATTCTAATGATTATCTTTCACATATGCCTTGATGGCTTTTAAATTTGGAAGAAACTCCTTGTTAGCCAAAGGCTTTCTTGCTTCTGCTCTTAGAATCTACATGATAACCTTTTGCCTCAATTTCATCTCTGTCATCCTTTCCCCCTTAGGCTTTGAATCTTGTCTTGGAAGGAATGAGGAGTGAGCAGGTGCTGTGAAAGTTGGCATTTGTACTTGGGAAGCTAGGCTTGAAGGAGTTAAGGTTGACAACACAACTTGTATGGAAGTGAGTTGATTAGACACCTTGTTAGTATTGGTGTCTTAGAGACAATACTTTTAATGTTTTATTGAAAACAATTAAGAATTATGTTATGTGATTATTTAATTAATATTTATTATGTCTTTATTTATTGCATCATAAATTGAAAGAATAATAAATGTTCTTGGAATATTAATACGTAATATATGTCTTTAAGTATGTGACTTAAAAATGAGATTATATGAATAGTATTTTATTCCTAAAATTCCCTAGTCAAGTATTATTATTTAAGGACAATAATAATGCAATAAGACTAGTATGTTTATTGACAGATGACCACATCTCATTGGTCATAGGTATGGTGATACTAAAATCAAGAACATAAGTGTATGTGTCAATACATGATACTGGAAAGACTCGTCGTGAGATTCTACATATTAATAAGTGTCATAAGAAATCTCACAGTGATAATGATGTAATGATCCTCTGAATTGAAATCATTATATTTTTATACGAGAATTAATATACTTTGATTACACTCAAAGTTACCTTTAACCGGGTAATAATAAAGGTGGACATTGGGTATGCTATGAATCGTATGAGGAATATGAATGATAGATATAGGATTTAACCCTCCAATTATAGGAGTGATATTATTGACCTCTTGATTGAGTGAGACTATGAAATGCATGGCCATGCTCAAATATTGATTTGTTTAAATAGTCTACTCATTGATCAATGAAACCAAGATTAAACGTTGAAGAGGATGACACTATACATGCCTCGAGTTTGATCTATAATATAAGGTTAAATGGATTATATTACATGGAACATTATTCATGAAAGGTTTAATTGAATCACCAATTATTATTGTTACTTGGGTAATAATGATGTATTACTATATGCCACTCTTTGTTTATAATTTTATTATTAGATAATAAAATTATTGCCAACGTAATAATAACCTAAAGGGTCACACACAAAGAACGTCAAAACGGAGGTTTATTTAAATTAGGAATTTAAATATGTTATTTTTTATTTGAATTTAATTATTGAATTAATTAAGTGAGACTTGATTAATTATATTAGAATTCGGATTTAATAAGTATTATTATTATTCGAATTTAATTATTGAATTAATTAAGTGGGACTTGATTAATTATATTAGAATTCGGATTTAATAATAATAATAACCCAAAATCAGAATAGGTTTTAGAAACTACATGGATTAGGGTTAGACCCAAAATCTCTCTCTCCCCTATATATACATAATGATGTATAGTATTAGGGTTTAATCATCAGATTTCATTTTTAAGAAAAACCATAGCTGCTCAACATCAAGAGAGGCTAGAGAAAAGAAGAGAGAGAGAGAGAGAGCAAGAGGCAAGCAATTCGGCTAGTACCGACTCCAGTGATTGTTGGACGATCGGGCGTTCGTGTAGACTTCTTTAGAGAGCATATTTTTGCAACAAAGGGCTGCTGTGATTCGGTTTTCTGGACCTCCATTAAACATCATACGGAAAGCTTTGTTGAGGTACAGACTTCTTCACCATAATCATCCAAAGTTATACATGGATCATGCGGTAGGGTTTCGGTTTTTTATTTATTTTTCACATTTTTCCGCTACGTTTGTGCCCCGAAACCCTTCAATGGTATTAGAGCTACATGTATAATGGGATGATTTGGTTATGTGTTTTTTGTATTTGATGCATATATGCCTGTTTGGATGACTGCCATGCTTAGTTTTTCATATATACTCGAATTGTAATCTGTTATGATGACTATATATGATCTGCAATGTTATAAACTGTTATGACATGATATGTGTGATGCACTATATGTATATGATACGAGATACAGTCAAACGAAGGTCGTCGGAATCGTTCTGAAGCGTTTAAAAACACAATTGCAGAAGATGCAGTTTTCTGTGAATAGTGATTCTGAAGTGAATAGTGTTTTTGGACAGAGTCAAAATGGGTCGAATTTACTCTTTCTGGAAAGGGAAAATCGCCACGAGCAAAAATCACCTCTTTGTCGTGACCTATGGTGTTTTTTGGCCATTTGACATCATTTAGGGCCTCAAAAAAATGCGATTTACTGTTTTGAAATCAATTTCTGATTTTTTTGTGATTTTCTGATTTTGATATATATGATGCATGATGATATGATTATGCGTTCTGATATGTCACTAGTTGTTATATGATCATGATGGATGGTTATAGCCTAATGACCCATATGATAGTGGTTTTGTTTTGTGGTTTTGGTTTTAAATACGACTTACATGTTGTTTATTCTTTGTAATCGTTAATCTCGAATGTAACTCGAGTTTTTCTTGTAATATCATTAGAATAGATTTTTTTTATCATTCTATGAAACTGTCAATGGAGACTTGGAAGCAAGGAAGCTTGAAGACAATTCAGATGATAGAGCAATGAAGATCGAAGATAAAGACATGTAATAGTATAGTATTTGAAACCATCATAGATTGACCTTGATATTTTCATTAGCTTGGAAATATCACATAGGCTGGGCTATAACCAAACATGTTTACTTTATGCACAATACATATATGTATATGAATGCATGTGTAGATATGTATGCTTGGAATGATGTATGTATTAGATACGACACCCATGCTATGCCTGCTTAAGAAAGATAAAATCTGTAACGATTCAAGATTTTAAAATTAAACAAACAATCATGAGATTCTTGTTTTTATGAAACACCGTATTGAATATGATTTTGTTTTCCTGATATGGGGAGATTTTGTCAAAAATGAATCATTATTCGTAAGAAAGTTGGGTTTTAAGTGAGACCGCTTGTGACTTCTCCAACGATTTGGAAATCGAAGCATTGACGAATATTGAAATGGATTATTTGATCAAGGAAAAATTGATAACCTCTTTATGATGGGATCATGATCATTCATATAAACATTAAAATCCCTAAATACATTTTAAGTTAATCGGATGCCTTCCAATATTTAATACTCATCAAGATCTAGATTGAGAAGGAGTGTGTTTGCCAAAGCAAGATGCTTTTATCAATCATGGGAAGACGTGATAAGTAAGTGACTTAGTTTGTTGAAATGTTGGGTCTAACTTAACTAAATCATCACAATAGGATTGTGGGTTTAGAGGCATAGAGTTTGGTGTAATTTTATTGGATAAATGTGTACAAAGTGTTGTTCCACCAAACTATCCAAGAGTTATATTTGATATAATCGACAAATGTTGTCTATCTAAATAGTCATATTTTGGGTGTATTAGCCAACGCTATCTTAAAACATGGATGAAATATGGATGTTGGTTCACTAGAAAGATTTAATGAAATGCTTTCCGAATTAATAGTTAGGGCTATTGATTTGATAAAAATAGTGGGAGATATATATTATGAATGTATATGATAATAACTTGAACATAATTAAACTTCTGCAACTAACTAATATGCATTTTAAACATTGTAGATATTTAATGGCAAACAACACAAATAACTTCTCTGTGAGACCAACCCTTGAGAATGACAAGCTGACAGGAACTTTCCTTGATTGGTATAGGAATTTGATGATTGTCCTCAGGCAGGAGCGAAAGCTTCACGTCATTGAAATTCCTTCACCTGCTCCTCCTTCTGAGAATGCAACTCGTGTTCAGCAAAATACTTATCAGAAGCATATTGATGATGCGAATGATGTTGCGTGTCTCATGCTGGCAACCATGAATGCTGAGCTTCAAAAATAACATGTGCATATGGATGCTTATGAGATGTTTGAACACCTTCAAAGAATGTTTGATGGACAAGCTCATCAAGAAAGGTTCGACACGAGCAAAGCACTGTATGCTTGCAAACAGGGAGAGCGTGACCGTGTTCAACCACATGTTCTAAAGATAATAGGTTATATTGAGTATCTTGATACTTTGGGTTTCCCGATTGGTCCGGAAGCTCAGATTGACTTGATCTTGCAATCTTTAAACAACAACTATACTGATTTTGTTATGAACTACAATATGAATGAGATAGACCAAACACCCACTGAATTTTTAGCCATGTTACGAACTGCTAAAACCAACATGAAAAAGGCTGAATCTGCTGCCATGCTGATGGTAGACAACAAAGGTAAGGCTAAAAGGAGAGGCAAATGGAAGGGAAAGAAGAAGATTGGATCTGCTTCTAGTCCCAAGCCAAAGGCTAATCCCAAATAGGCTTTAAAGCCCAAGAGTGCTGTTGCAAAGGGTGATTGTCACTACTGTGGTAAACCAGGTCATTGGAAGAGAAATTGTCATGCTTATTTGGAGGATCTGATAAAGAAGAAGGCTGGTCAAGCTTCTGATTCAGGTATTTATGTTATAGAGGTCAAGTTGTCTACTTCTACATCATGGGTATTGGATACTAGATGTGGTTCTCACATTTGTATAAATGTGCAGGAGCTTCAAAGGAGTAAGACTTTGGAAAAGGGAGAGGTTGACCTACAAGTTGGCAATGGAGCAAAGGTTGTTGCCTTAACTGTAGGGACTTATTATTTATCGTTACCCACTGGCCTTTTTTTTATCCTTTGAGCCTTCGTTCATGGGCCTCGTCGTATGAGACCCTTCACCGGTCGTACCAGTTGATTTACCCTTCAACGATCATGTGACCTAGAAACACCTGTTCAAAGGTGAATTTAAGCGGTTGGGTGACTGGTTAGAGGGTTATATATGAGTGGTGTAAGGGGCTTCACTTCCCACACTTCCCATTTCTCACTTCTCTACTTTCTCACAAACACTTGAGCTCTTTAACTTTTAAGCAAATTCAAACCTCAATCCGTTCAAGGGTACTCACAAACTCGAAGAGTCAATGGCCGACAAGAAGACTTCCCGGCTGGCAGCTATGAATGCAGGCTCTGCTAAGAGAGGTAAACCCCTTCGTCGAATCCCCATATTTTTAACTTATATGTCTTTGATTGATATGATAAATCAAAGAGGGGATGAATATCCTAGTCAATCCCATCTAGACTCGTATAGTCATAGTAACAAATTTTTTTATTCTGACTTAGTACAAGAATATAACCAATTGTTTAACTTCCCCCATCGCTTTACTATTTCTTTGGTGGAGCCTGGCGATAGGACCTGCCATTGGAAACCCAATAGTTTATTTGTTTATATAGACGCCCTGTTAGCGGGGCTTAGGTTTCCTTTGCACGAATTCATTCCAACTCTTTTAGCCGATGTCCAAATACACCCTTGTCAAATCGTACCCAATGGATAGAGACTCATCCATTGTTTCATGGTTCTATGCTTAGATAAAAAGATTAAAATGAATGTCCCTCTTTTTCACAAAATCTTTTAATTCAAAAATTCTTCCAGCCTATTAGCTCACAGACCCAATAGACCTCACATTTTTGACAATTCTTCCATTCCTGATAACAACCTCCATTGGAAAGAGAACTTCATCCAAATCAAATGGAAAGGGGGAGACTGGGGAAATCTCTTTAGGCCCACCTTTGGTAAAGTAGCGAACGGGAGCGCCGACTCCATTATGATCTCAGAGGAGTAGAATGCTACCTATGTCAAGCTCACTCAGGTGGAAACCAAGAAAGTTTCTTGGGTCCTTCTTGTTGGGTCCGGAAGTATCGTAGAAGGGGAGTTGAATACGATACTCACTAAAATAAAAAATTCTTTCAAATCTTTTGCGGATAAATAATTTAGAGTTCGGTTAGTGGGTTCGTATTCATGAGGTGAAAAGTGTTTAGGAGGCTGGCTTACTAAATTTTTGTATTTATGAATAATCATTAATGTTCTAGAAAATTAGCAAGTAATTTAATGAGACAAGTTTTGGGGAATATATCTTTCGTATATAAACCCTGAGGTTGCTACACCCAGTTAAAAATATAACTGGTTTCCAAAGAACAAATTAGTTCTTTTCTTCTACAAAGAGATATAACTTAATCCCTATACAATATTTGACTATGTGTTTGTACTAACGGAATAAAGCTCACAAAGAGTGTTTTATAATAGCCCTATGTATTTGCAACATAATGAACCGGCTAGAATATAAAACTCCGTTGAAGAAGGTATATGTATGGCTTTTTATCTTCTTCTTCTCCGGCTTCAATTTCATCTCTGTATATCTCTGTATCGTTATATATTTCAACAATTCAAAATGAACCGGATATTTTGTTTTTATTGTATAGAATTTTCCAATTAATTAAAATTGATTTGTTCTTTTCAATGCTAAGTCCTTTGTTGCGCTTGTAGAGTGCATTTGGTGTATAGGCGCTACAAAATAGCTTTGTTACGCCTCGATACTTTCAGTGACCTGTGGTAGACTTCAAAACTTCTTCTAATGTCTTGATTCACTCTATCTGCCTTGTCTTCATTTCTTCCTGATTTTTGTGTAGGCGTAATATTATTTACTTGTCCTATTCTAGTATTGAGTTATCATGATTACTATTCATACAGTTTCGTAATCTCACTAACACTTCTTGATGAGTATAGGTTGAAGGCTGTGGGCCTATCGAGGGGCTCAAGTAAAGGTATATCACTTTATTTAGGTTTGCCTTCTTTTTACTTTGACTGTTTGATTGCCTTATGTATTTATGGTTCTTTTTCAACTGCTGCGCAAATTAATGAGTGGACCATTCCACCCGTTGAGGAAACAAGCCGTATAAAGAGGCTTAGGTTGATGAATGATCCCAGACAAGGGAAAGAGCCTCCGACCTTTTTGTAGTCTCACACTGGGCCAATCGAGGCTGAGGGCAGTGGATCTGCCAAAGTACCCAAATTCCTGATTGACATACCAGGCTAAAGATTCAGGAAGTCGGATACTGTGGTCGGTTGCACATTTCATGCAAGGGATTGGTCTCTTCACTCTCTCACTCCTTGCGATTACAAGGACATTATGCTGGGACACGACGAGGGGAGTACTAAAGCCCTTGGTGTACAAGCGTTGGCGTCAATAAGCTTACTCAACTACTTCCTATTTCACGTCCACAGTACGCACTTATTATTCAGTTTTTAACACTCAGAATTCTTTCTACTCACTCCTGGTTTGTTGTTTTTCAGGCAAATGCCTACTTTCAAGCTTCCTTGCACCAGACGGAGTTGTGGAAGGCTTAGGTGGGAAAGCACAAGAAGGAGCTTAATGTGGCAAATGCCAAGATCAAGCACCTGGAGGAGAAGCTGGCCAAGAAGGATGAAATCCTGAAATAGGCCCAGGCTGAGATAATTGAACTTCGGGCTGATAAAAATGCTATTATTGACAAGTACATGGCGTCGGAGGAATATCAAGACGATCCAGGAGCATGACGACCTCCTCTATCCTACCAACTACCCAATTGGGTGGAATGATGCATTGAAGGCGGTGCTGGGGAGGCATCCGGGTCTGTTAGACCCTAAGGTGGACTTCAAAAGTCCTCAGTCAGCCGAAGCTTTAAAGCGGTTGATTGAGACTCATGAAGTAGAAACTGAAGGGGACAACAGTCTTGAAGTTAGGCAGAAGAGTTCTCGCGAGTCTAGCCTTACTTATTCCCCTCGTCAAACCATGCCCAAGAAGACTGTTCCTGAGGCAGCCCCTTAGAAATCGGTAGAGGATGGTTCTTCCGAGGAAGAAGAGTCAAGTAAAGACGGGGAAGATTCGTCTTCGTCTAACGGGGAAGAGTCTTCGGAGGAGTAGGAGGAATCGTCTTAGTTAGGATTTTACTTTTGTATTTATGTTAGCCTTAGTGGCTTGTAAAAACATTTGGCCCTAGGGCTTTTATTTATGCAATTACGTTTTTCTACATTTTCTTCCTTTACTTTTGCCTTTGTTTTTATTTGTTTTTCGTTTTTAACTTGAACATAAACAACAAATACTCTTGAGGCTTGTAAAAGATTTAACGTAAATAACTAACGCCATATGAGGAGAATGGAAAACATTCCTTAGAAACAACCAAGTTTTCAAATGAAATTTGTATTTAAAACATGCCTTGCCTCCAAGGCTAATAAATCCGCTTAAACGCTTTTGAAAACCAAAGTCAAAAATCTAAACGTAATAGATTCTTAAGTTGGCTGCATTATAGCTTCTTGGGATTTTAACCCCTTTAAAGGTTCGGAGCTTATATGCGCCTTGCCCTATAACTTCCATCACTTGGTATGGTCCTTCCCAATTTCGAGCTAGCTTGCCTTTGAGACCAGCTTCAGATGCCTCGATCTTTCACAAGACTAAGTCTCCATCACGGAAGAACCTTTCCTTGACTCTAAGGTTGTAATAGAATGAAGCTTTCTTCTGGTTTTCTACAATCCTAGCATTGGCTTCATCGTGTAGCTCATCTATCAGGTCTAGAGCTAACTTCATGCTTTTCTCATTGGTGTCAATCTGAATCCCCTAAACTCTTGGTGACGTCTGAGTAATTTCGACGGGCACCACTGCCTCAGCCCCGTAGGCTAGTTGAAAAGGTGTTGTCCCTGTTGAAGCCTTAAAAGTAGTTATGTATGCCCATAAGATTGGGATTAGTTCGTCAACCCAAGTTCCCTGAGAGCGCTCAATCCTCTTTTTAAGTCCATCTAGGATAATTCTGTTGGCAAATTTAGCTTGCCCATTTGACTGTGGATGAGCTATTGAAGTGAAGCGTAGGTCAATGTTATAGTTTCCATAGTATTCTATGAAGTCCTTGTTGTTCAAATGAGTTCCATTGTCCATCATCAGGATTCGGGGTAAACCATACCTATATATAACATTTTCCCAGAAGAATTGAGTCACATTTTTAGTATCAATCTTGGCCAAGGGTTTGGCTTCTATCCACTTAGTGAATTAGTCGATGGCGACAATGAGAAACTTTCTTTGTGCGCTGGCCATAGGAAACGGGCCTAAGATATCCATTCCCCACATGGCAAAGGGGAGTGGAGAGTTGATGGATGTCAACATCTCAAGGGGATGCCTAACGATGGGTTTAAACCTTTGGCAATGATCATATTTCTTAACATAAGCTTTTGCATCTTTAAGCATCTCATGCCAATAAAATTCCAGCCTCACGACTTTATGAGTAAGAGCCCCGCTTCCAAGGTGTTAGCCACATATACCTTCATGAACTTTCTTTAGGGCAGCTTCAGCCTCATGGAGTCTCAGACAGTTTAAGGTATCACGTATGTTTTTTTATAAAGTATTCCTTCTATGAGGGCATACTTCAAGGCCTTCACTGATAGATTGCGTGCCTCCACGGGGTCGGTTGATGTCTTCCCTGTTTCCAAGTAGAGCTTGATGGGATCCATCCAACATACTCCCAGCCCAATCGGGGCTACTAATTTAGCATCAATGCTTGGGGTCTTCAAGACCATAAAATAAACACTGCCAGAGTACCTCTCAATCTCTGATGATGCAAATTTAGACAAGGCATTAGCCTTCACATTCTCTTCCCTCGGGATGTTTTCAAAGTGAAATTCTTCAAACTGCATGGCTTGATCTTTAACAATTCTTAAATATTTCGCCATACTCTCTTCACGAGCCTCAAACTACCCATTTACTTGAGAGATTACTAGCCTTGAATCTCCACATACTTTCAAGTTCTTCACCCTCAGGGTTCTGGCCAGGCCAAGCCTTGCTATCAAAGCTTCGTATTCTGCCTCCTTGTTTGTAGTTGAAAATTCTAACTTGATTGCATATTTGACAACAAACCCATCCGGGCTTTGCAAAACCAGGTCAGCTCTGTTAGTGTCCATTTTTGAAGCTCTATCAAAAAAGAGTACCCAGTAATCTTTGAGTTCTTCCTCTTTTTCCTTCTTCTCTCTAGTTTATTTACCCTCTTCTTCCCCCCCCCCCCCCCGACTTCTTGGTTGTGAATGGTATATTCAACCATGAAGTCAGCTAGAGCTTGAGCCTTGATGGCCGTTCTTGACTTGTATCTGACTTCGAACGCTCCAAGCTCAATAGCCCATTTGATTAGCCTCCCACTGGCCTTGGGACTGTGCAATATGTTTCTCAGGGGATGGTCTACCAAGACTTCAATAACATGTGCCTGGAAGTACGGGCGTAGCTTTCTCGAAGCCATTATCAATGCTAAGGCAAACTTCTCAACCTTTGAGTAGTTCAGCTCTGCCCCATACAGAATCTTGCTAACATAATAAATGGGCTTCTGAACCTTAGCTTCCTCTCTCACGAGAACTGTTAGTAATTGTGCTCTAGAGACAATACTTTTTATATTTTAAGGAAAATATTTATTATTAAGGATTATGTTTTATTGATTATTATTTATTGATTATGTTTTATTTACTGCGTAATAAATTGAAAGCATAATAAATGTCCTTGGAATTTTGATACGTATTATATATCTTTAAGTATGTGACTTAAAAATGAGATTATATGAATAGTATCTTATTCCTAAAATTCCCTAGTCGAGTATTATTATTTAAGGATAATAATAATGCACAAAGACTAGTATGTTTCTTGACAGATGACCACATCTCATTGGTCATAGGTATGGGGATACTAAAGTCTAGAACATAAGTGCATGTATCAATGCATGGCACTGGAATGACCCGCCGTGAGATTCTACATGTTAAGTAAGTGTCATAAGTAATTCTCACTGTGATAATGGTGTAATGATCCTTAGACCTGAAATCATTATATTTCTATACGAGAATTAATATACTTTGATTACATTAAAAGTTACCTTTGACCGGGTGATGATAAAAGTGGACATTAGGTATATTATGAATCGTATGAGAAATATGAATGATCTAGATGGGATTTAATCCTCCTAATTTTAGGAGTGATATTATTGGCCTCTTGTTTGAGTGAGACTATGAAATGCACGGCCGTGCTCAAATGTTGATTTGATTTTAATAGTCTACTCATCGATCAAGAAAATAAAGATTAAATTATGAAGAGGATGACACGAGACATGCCTTGAGTTTAATCTATAATATCAAGATTAAAGGGATGATATTACATAGAACATTATTCACGAAAGGCTTAATCGAATCACCGATTTATTATTATTACTTGGGTAGCAATGATGTATTACTAGATGCCGCTCATTGTTTACAATTTTAATTAGATATTAAAATTGTTGCCAACGTAATAATAACCTACAGGGTCACACACAAAGAATGCTTGAAGGAGAAATAATTTAAATTATGAATTTAAATTAAATAAGTAATTTATTTTATTTATGATATTAATTAAGTATGACTTAATTAATTATATAAATAGAATAAATGAATTACTTAAACTAATTCCAAAATTAATAATTAATTAATTAAGTGAGACTTAATTAAATAATTTAGAATTTTGGATTAGTATTAATTATAATTGGATTATAATTAGAAAACTTATTCCTCTCTCTATATAATCTCTTTATGGGCTGATTTAATAAAATAGAGATTTTACAAAACCCTAGCCGCTCTGAGAGAGGAGGAAGATAGAGAGAGAAGAAGTTTTCGGGTGCTAGTACACATCAATCCTTCATGAAAAGTATTCGTGTGGATACCGTAGAGCGTAGATCGCGAGAGCGGGATACGTGGTGATTAAACAAGCTTTGGACCTCCATTAATCTTCCATTAATGAACTGTTAAAGCTTCTAAAGGTATTTATTCTTTATCTCCGAATTAAATCTTTTGTTTTCGCATGGATCCTGCGGAGGGTTTCGCTATTTTGATTTATTTTTCGCGTTTATTCCGCTGCGTTTGTGTCACGAAACCCTTCAATGGCATCAGAGCTACTTGCGAAACGTTTTAATTCGGTTATGTGCTTAACAGTTTTTGATATATAAGCATGTATGCGATCTATCATGATTTTATATTGATATAATATGTATATGTTTATATATATTATGAATATATGATATTCATATGATGTATAATCATGTGATGATTATGTGTGTTGATGTATGTATATGATACATGTTTGTTCTTATTATGGGAATCGTATTCGATACGAATTCTGAAACGGCTGCCGTTGATTTTCTGAAATCTGTGTCCATTGTCCGATTTTCGCAAACGATATGTATTTTCTGACTGGAATCGGGTCACTGAGCAATACTGACAACGTCAGCTCTGCGTCTGTAAGCCATTAGATATCGTTACAGCCTCCAAAACGGTGATTTATGATTTTCTGAAAATTATTTGATTTTCTAAAATTTTGAGTATATGTATGTATATATTATGAATATATGATATTCATGTAATGTATAATCATATGATGATTGTATGTATCTCTGTGTATGTATATATGATATATGCTTGTTCTTGTTATGAGAATTGTATATGATACGATTTCTGAAACACCGTCAGATTTGGAGAAATCTGACTGCTGTATCCGATTTTCGTAAACGATATGTGTTTTCTGACTGGAATCAGGCCAATGAACAAAACTGATAGCTTAGCTATCATCGACGGGTCTGTAAGGCGTTTGACGTCGTTAAGCGCCTCGAAATAGCGATTTATTGTCTTCAGAAATCTGTTTTTAATTTTCTGAAATTTCGAAATTTGTTATATATGATTATATGATATGATTATATAATATGAGATATATTATATGTGTTATATGATAGCATGGTGGATGGTTATGGCCTAAAGACCCATAGGATAGTGGTTTTGATTTATGGTTTTGGTTTCTAAATACGACTTGTATGTCGTTTATTCATTGTAATTTAATTATCTCGAATGTAACTCGAGTTCTTCTTGTAATTTCATTAGAATAGTTTTATTTTTATTATTCAATGTAATTATCAATGAAGACTTGCAAGCAAGGAGGCGATCCAAAAGGGGATGATGGAGCAATGAAGAAAGAAGACATGTAATAGATAGTATTTTTAAAACCACCATAGACTGACCTTGATATTTCCATTAGCTTGGAAATATCATATAGGATGGGGCCATAACCAAACACGTTTAATTTACGCACATTACATATATGTATATGATTGCATGTATTGGTATGTATGCGTAGATATAATTGAGATGCATGCTTAATATTGATTAATCATGTATGTATTAGATACGACACCCATGCCATGTTTGCTTAAACAAGATAAAATCTGTAACGATTCAAGATTTTAAAATTAACAAACGATCATGAGATTCTTGTGTTTATGAAATATGGATTTTTAAAACACGGAATTAAATATGGATTTTTGATATCTATAATTGGGATTTTCTGACAAAAGCGGATATGCGTATTCGTAAGGCTGATGGGTTTTAAGTGTGACCATTGGTATCCTCCATCTACCTGGGAAATGAACAATTTAAGATGTCGATTTGAAATATTTGGTTCAAGGAAAAATTGAGGATCTCTTTATGATGTGATCATGATCGTTATAAATTTTCTAAAACCCCTTAACAAAATATTAAGTTTTACTCGGATGCTTTCCAATGAATGAACACTCATCGAATCCTAGATCGATAAGGGGAAGGACTGTCAGTGGCAGGGGACTCCTATCTATCGTGGTGAGATGCGACGAATATAAACAGTTATATTCGGCCGTTGTATCATTGGGTCTAACTTAACTGAGTCGTCATAATAAGTGAAAATAAACGGTTATATTTAACTATTATGAACTTAGAAGCATAGAGTTTGGTTAAAAGTCTATTAGATAGATAAGATCAATCGTTGTTCACCAAACTATCCAAGAATTATATATGATATAATTGACAACTGTTGTCTACCTAAATAATCATTTTCTAAGGACTTCCAGTGGTTGACTTAGGACATGACGAAATATGGATCTTGGCTCACTAGAAAGAATTATGGGATATACTTTCCAAATTAATAGTAAGGGCTATTAGTTTGATAAAAATAGTGGGAGGTATATGATGATATACCATAATCACTTAAACATAATTAATATTAAATTTGCAATCTAGTTTATTTTATACACTTTAATATTGTAGATATCAAATGATAAACACAAACAACTTCTCTATGCGATCAGTTCTTGAGAAGGACAAGTTGACGAGAATATATTTCCTTGACTAACATAGGAGCTTGAGGATCGTCCTCGGGCACCAGGATGTTAGTCAAATCTCTTCCCCTACTCTTAAAGTTTAGAATGTAACATTTGCAAATCATAGTGCTTATTGGAAGCAAATTGATGTTGCGACTGATGTTTCATGTCTCATGCTCGCAAATATATGTGCTGAGCTTAAGAAGCAATACGAGCATATAGATGCTTATGAAACGATTGAGCACAAGATATATTTGAAAAGGCACTATACACTTACAAGTAGGGAGAGTGAGACCCGGTTACACCACATGTTCTAAAGATTATAGGGTATAATAAATACCATTGATATTTTGGGTTTCCAGATTGGTCTGGAGACAGTTAGATTTGATCTTACAATCTTTGGACAAATATTATTCTTATTTTGTTATGAGCAATAAAGTGAATAAGATTGGTAAAACACCCATTGAGTTGCTAAGCATGTTGAGAACTGCTGAAAGTAATATGATAAATGCATGAACTACTACTATATTGATGGTAAACATAGGGAATGCAAAAGGGAAAGGAAAATGGAAAGGCAAGGAGAAGATTTGATCTAGTTCCGTTGTCAAACCAAAGTCCAATCCCTAAAGCAGACTCTGAAGTCTGAATGAGGTGTTGATAAAGAAGACGATTGTCACTTCTGTGGAAAGTTGGGAGACTGGAAATTAAACTGTCATGCTTAATTGGAAGATCGGGAGATGATGATCAATAAGGGTCAAGCTTAAGGTATCGGGTTGGAATTGGAGTAAAGATAGTTGCTCTGGTTCGAGGAACTCGTTACTTAATTTTTGGCCTATAAGGAAAATTTAGAACTTAATAATTGTTATAGCGTGCTTGCAATTGGCAGAGACATTATTTCAGTTTCTTGTTTGGACAAGAAAGGCTTTTTCATTTTATAACAATAGTTGTTTATTCTATTTTGATGATGAGCCTTATAATGTTGCACATCTAATTAACAATTTATATGTTCTAAAGTGACTCAAATCAAATATTACCTTTGGCACTGTTGTTGAGGCCGTATTAATAAGAAACGCATTTTCAGAATACATAAGGATGCATTCATGGATAAGTTTGATTATGAATCATACAAAAGGATGTGAATCTTGGTTTATTTGGTAAAATGACTAAAGCTCCTTTTACCGGACATGGTGAAGGGATCATTGAATGGGTATGACTTATACATAGTGATGTATGTGGTCATATGTGTACGATGACAAAAGGTAGATTTTATTAACTTCATAAAATTTACTAATTATTTTAGTAGATACGGATATATGTATCTTTTGAAGAACTAATCCGAATCATTTGAAAAGTTCAAAGACTATAAAGATGAAGTAGAAAATATCAAAGAAAAGTTTTTTGATAGGAGAGATCACACCTTGTTGGACATGGTGCGATCAATGTTGTGTCAATGAATCTTCCAATTAGTTTCTAGGGTTGCACCCTGGAAACGGCTCCACATACACTTAACTGTGTTCCTACTAAATTGGTTCAAAAGACTCCTTATGAGATATGGACTGAGCAACGTCACAACATGTCATTTATAAAATTTTAGGGATGTGAAGCGTTTGTGAAACGTCTAATCTCTGACAAGCTAGGACCAAAATCAGATAAATGTAATTTTGTGGAATACCCAACTGAAACAAGGGGTTATTCTTTCTATAATCCTTCCGAGAACAAAGTGTTTGTTGCTCGAACTGCTGAGAGACAGTGGGAGGATAATAGATCTCAATGAAGTTTGAGACCCACATGATAACGTTGAACCAGTGGAGGAACCTGAGTAGAATGTACAAGAAAAATAATACTGCTCAAGAAACACAGGTGTTCGTAGGTTTAGTAGGATTCGCCATGAGCCCGAGAGATAATATGGATTTCTCTTGACTCAAGATGGTGATGTGATGCTTGTGGATGAAGATGAGCCTCTCACCTACCTAGATACTATAAACACTCCAGATTCTAAGAGATGGCTGGATGCCATTAAATCTGAGATGGAATCCATGTATACTAATCAAGTATGGACTTTGGTTGATCCACCTGAAGGGGTAAAACCTATAGGGTACAAGTGGGTTTTCAAGAAGAAGACCGACATGGATGCTAATGTACAGACCTATAAGGCACGATTTGTGGCAAAAGGTTTCAAGAAAATTCATGGTATTGACTATGATGAGACCTTTTCGCCAGTTGTTATGGTCATGTCCATCAGGATTTTGCTTGCTATAGCTGCTTACTATGACTATGAAATCTGGCAAATGGATGTCAAAACCGCTTTCTTAAATGAGAGCCTTGAAGAAGATATGGATGTGTACATGACACACCCTAAGGGTTTTGTTGATCTAAAGGATGCTGGAAATGTATGTAAGTTGCGTCGATCCATTTATGGATTAAAGCAGGCCTCGAGGAGATGGAACATTTGTTTTCATGAAACAGTCAAAAAGAGTTTGACTTTATTCAGAATGAAGATGAAACTTGTGTTTACAAGAAGTTTAGTGGGAGCCATGTGGCATTCCTAGTATTATATGTTGATGATATATTACTAATAGGGAATGACATTCCTTCTCTACAGACTGTGAAGACTTGGTTGAGAAATAATTTCTCAATGAAAGACTTAGGCAATGTGACATATATATTAGGGATCGAGATCTATAGAGATAGATCAAGGTGATTGATCGGCCTAATTTAGAGTACATACATTGAGAAAGTTTTGCATCGATTTCAAATGCAAAGAGACTAAAATGGATATGTCCCAATGTCTCATGGGATAGTGATCTCAAAATAAAATTTGTCCTAAATCATTGGATGATAGGGACTGCATGAGTAAAATTCCATATGCGTCAACAGTTGGTTTTATAATGTATGCAATGATATGTACTTGTCCTGATGTCTCGTATGCTTTAACCATGATGAGTAGATACCGATCTAATCCAAGTGAATGTCACTGGACGACAGTCAAGAATATTCTTAAGTACTTAAAGAGGACTAAAGATTCATTCTTGTTATATGGAGGAGATGTGAAGCTAGTTGTAAGAGGTTTCAGTGATACTGGTTTCTAGACAGATAACGATAATTTAATGTTTCTGTCTGGTTTTGTGTTTTATTGCTGGAATGGTTCACAGCAAAGACAATTGTTGATTTTACAATAGAACCTGAGTATATTGATGCTTGTGAAGCAGCCAAGGAGACTGTTTGGGCATGTACTTAGGAGATATCACCTAATTAATGAGATTAATGATCAAGGAGATATACATATATGTAAAATGTATACTAATAATAATATTGCAGACACACTGACTAAGGCTTTGTCGCAGCAGAAGCACGAAAGTCACACTAGTTCCATGAGTATTGGATACTTGGGTAATTGGCTCTAGTGCAAGTGGGAGATTGTTAGTAATTGTGCTCTAGAGACAATACTTTTTATATTTTAAGGAAAATATTTATTATTAAGGATTATGTTTTATTGATTATTATTTATTTATTATGTTTTATTTACTGCGTAATAAATTGAAAGCATAATAAATGTCCTTGGAATTTTGATACGTATTATATATCTTTAAGTATGTGACTTAAAAATGAGATTATATGAATAGTATCTTATTCCTAAAATTCCTTAGTCGAGTATTATTATTTAAGGATAATAATAATGCACAAAGACTAGTATGTTTCTTGACAGATGACCACATCTCATTGGTCATAGGTATGGGGATACTAAAGTCAAGAACATAAGTGCATGTATCAATGCATGGCACTGGAATGACCCGCCGTGAGATTCTACATGTTAAGTAAGTGTCATAAGTAATTCTCACTGTGATAATGGTGTAATGATCCTTAGGCCTGAAATCATTATATTTCTATACGAGAATTAATATACTTTGATTACATTAAAAGTTACCTTTGACCGGGTGATGATAAAAGTGGACATTGGGTATATTATGAATCGTATGAGAAATATGAATGATCTAGATGAGATTTAATCCTCCTAATTTTAGGAGTGATATTATTGGCCTCTTGTTTGAGTGAGACTATGAAATGCACGGCCGTGCTCAAATGTTGATTTGATTTTAATAGTCTACTCATCGATCAAGAAAATAAAGATTAAATTATGAAGAGGATGACACGAGACATGCCTTGAGTTTAATCTATAATATCAAGATTAAAGGGATTATATTACATGGAACATTATTCACGAAAGGCTTAATCGAATCACCGATTTATTATTATTACTTGGGTAGCAATGATGTATTACTAGATGCCGCTCATTGTTTACAATTTTAATTAGATATTAAAATTGTTGCCAACGTAATAATAACCTACAGGGTCACACACAAAGAATGCTTGAAGGAGAAATAATTTAAATTATGAATTTAAATTAAATAAGTAATTTATTTTATTTATGATATTAATTAAGTATGACTTAATTAATTATATAAATAGAATAAATGAATTACTTAAACTAATTCCAAAATTAATAATTAATTAATTAAGTGAGACTTAATTAAATAATTTAGAATTTTGGATTAGTATTAATTATAATTGGATTATAATTAGAAAACTTATTCCTCTCTCTATATAATCTCTTTATGGGCTGATTTAATAAAATAGAGATTTTACAAAACCCTAGCCGCTCTGAGAGAGGAGGAAGATAGAGAGAGAGGAAGTTTTCGGGTGCTAGTACACATCAATCCTTCATGAAAAGTGTTCGTGTGGATACCGTAGAGCGTAGATCGCGAGAGCGGGATACTTGGTGATTAAACAAGCTTTGGACCTCCATTAATCTTCCATTAATGAACTGTTAAAGCTTCTAAAGGTATTTATTCTTTATCTCCGAATTAAATCTTTTGTTTTCGCATGGATCCTGCGGAGGGTTTCGCTATTTTGATTTATTTTTCGCGTTTATTCCGCTGCGTTTGTGTCACGAAACCCTTCAAGAACAACACTCAGGGTTGAGCTAGAGACATCAAGGTACAGGTACAACACTTCTTCAAGTTTTGGTTTGGCAAGCAAGGGTGGCTCAACTATATATTTCTTCATCTCTTCAAAAGCTGCTTGACTCTCATCATTCCATTCAAAGGTCTTGACCTTTTTGAGGGCCTTGAAAAATGGTAGACACTTTTCTCCAGACTTGGATATGAAGCGCCCCAGGGCTGCTATCCTTCCTGTGAGCTTTTGGACATCTTTTACTGTCTTGGGGGGTTCCATGTCCAAGATTGCTTGAATCTTATCGGGATTGGCCTCAATGCCTCTTTTGGAGACCATCAGGCCTAGAAATTTTCCAAATCCTACACTAAAGGCACACATGGTCGGGTTCAACATCATCTTGTGGGTTCTCAGAATTTCAAATGCCTCATTCAGGTGCTCAAGATGATCGGCGTTGTATAGGCTTTTGACTAACATGTCATCAATGTAGACTTCCATTGTCTTACCGATGAGGTGCTTGAAAATTTTGTTTGCAAGCCTTTGATACGTCGCTCCTGCATTTTTAAGCCCAAAAGCCATAACCAGATAACAAAAAACACCAAAGTCAGTGAAGAACGATACCTTAGGGATGTCATCAAGGTGCATTTTGATCTGGTTGTAGCCACTAAAGCCATCCACGAAGCTAAGCATCTCGTGCCCAACTGTCACATCTATCAACGCGTCTATCCTTGGCAAGGGGAAACAGTCCTTAGGACATGCATCATTCAAATATGTCAAGTCCACACACATTCTCCACTTTCCATTCCTCTTCCTGACCATCACAGGGTTAGCCAGCCACTCAGGAAATTGAATTTCTTTAATAAATCCAGCTTCCAACAACTTCTCTACTTCTTGCTTAATGGCGTCTTTCCTTTCAGGATCAAAACTTCATTTCTTATGTTTGACTATTGTCCTTCTAGGATTCATATTCAATTGATGCGTTATAAGCTTGGGTTCTATCCCTGGCATGTCGGCTGCTATTCAAGCAAAGACATCTACGTTATCTTGCAAGAATTGAATCAGCTGTTGTTTCGTGTCCTTGGGGAACGAAGTCCCCCCATATGTCACCTTCTCATGGTCTAGAGGATCTAGAGGAGTAGGCTCCAAGTCCTCTGCAGGCTTACCCCTTCTTTCTTCTTGATCCCTGACATCCATGTCTTCGACAGGGAGAACCTGCCCCCCAGTGCCACTAGGCTTCAAGGCGGCCATATAACAACTCCTGACCAATTTTTAATCTCCTCTCTCTTCTCCCACTCCATTCCTAGTCGGGAATTTTAGGTTCAGATGGTACGTAGAGGCTATCGCCTCAAAGGCATGCAACCCAGTCATCCCAATGATTGCGTTGTAGGTAGTGTTTGCCTTGATAACTAGGAAATTCAGCATTTGAGTGGAATGTCGAGGTTCTCTGCCCATAGTCATGGGCAACTGTATAATTCCCTCAATATGAGATTCCACTCCATTGAAACCATAGATAGGCATGTTGGAGGGGGTTGGTTGTGAATCGTTATATCCTATTTTCACAAAAACATCATAAAATAGGATGTCTACAGACGACCCATTGTCTACTAAAACTCTTTTCACATTAGAGTTTCCTATGACGGGGGTAATTACCAAGGGATCATCATGGGGAAACCTCACCCCTTCCAGGTCAGAATCATTAAATGACAAAGAGGCCTCAGTCCTTTCTCTTTTAGGAAGTTCTCCTACAATGCTCATTACCACACAGGCACATGCCTTCCTGGAATTTCAGGAGTTACCCGTAGTAGTTGGTCCCCCTGAAATCACAGTGATCACAGGCCCTCGGGGCTAATTATTTCTTTCTTTGGGGTCTGAGTCCCTCCGTTTGTCATTGTGACCTTTATCATGTCTAGCACCCTCCTTGGTGTACTTTTCCAACTTTCCTTTTCTAATCAGAAATTCTATCTCGTTCTTTAACTGGCGACAATTATCAGTGTCGTGTCCCACATCCCTATGGAACCGGCAATACGAGTTCTTATTTCTTTTTTTAAGATCAGTCCTTAGTGGCTTCGGCCATCAAAGGTCTTTGCCCTTCACAATATCTATCAATATTTGGCTACGAGCGGTGTTTCACCTTGCATACTCGGTGAACCTGGATCCTCCTTTCTTTTTGGAGTCATTAACATCATCATTCTTTGCATACTTTGTATCGACAGTATACTCAGTATCGTTAGGTCGCTTCTTAGAGTAGGTGATCGAAGCTTGAAACTCTTGGCCTTTCCTCATACTTTCCTCGGTCTTGATATACTTTCCAGCTCTTTTTTAGAGCTCATTCATACTCTTAGGGGCCCACTTGGCTAATGATCTCCTGAAATTTTCATCAGAAGTCCCTTGCTGTAAGGCTATCATAGCTACCTTCTAATCTAGATCGGGGAGCTTTAAAGCTTCCTGCGTGAATCTGATCATATAGTCCCTCAAGGACTCACTCTTTCCCTGATGCATGTTCATTAGTGAAGAAGAGCTCTTCTCATGAGTATTACTACTAATGAATTGACCAATTAAGGCCCTACTTAGATCCTTGAAAGACCCAACAGAGTTAGGGGGTAGACGACTGGACCACCTTTGAGCCATACCGCTCAGGGTCTGGGGGAACGCCCTACACTTGACGGCATCATTGACGGGCTGCAGCAACAGTGCATTAGAGAATGTGAGAACATGATTTGAGGGATCTCCCGTTCCATCATAAGCCTTGATTGTAGGCATCTTTTACTTTCTTTATATCCTCTCATTCATAATATCCTCTGTGAAGGAGGGTGTGGGATCATCATGATTTCCAAGTGGCAATAAGTCTTGGGGGTCAGCCCTAACATGATTTATCCTGGTTTGCCTCATGGTTGGGGGTTCGTCCAAATCTATCACAGGTGCATTTCTTATCGGCCCTCCAGCCCCTTCAACTCTGGGGCGCAGCCGCCTTGCTAATGCCCTTTCCAGGTCTTTCCTCAGCCGATGAGCTTCAGCTTCATGAACACGTATCCTTTCTTGAAGCTCTAGGGAGTCATTATGTTGGGGCCCTCGGGGTTGGGTACTTCTCCCTCCAAGGGGCTCCTTACCGGTTTGCCTCCTTCGTGGGTTCATATTCTCATCAGATGATTCATCATCATCAGTAGAGTAAGGTCCGGAAAAGTCCCAACTCCTTCATCGTGAAGCGTAGTGGGGCAACAGACCATGCTCGTAAGGGGGCTCGTAAGATGAGACCTGCAAGGTAGGTGGAGCGATAAAAGTTGTACTAAGGGGCGGAATTACCTAGAGTGGAGGAACTGAAGCATGAATAGACACATCAGGGTTGGAAGGATGAACAACAATGCTAAGGGGTCCGGTATGCCGGGTACTTGCTTCAAGGCCTCCAACGGAGGTGGTTAGAATAACAGCTCCTTGTTCTCGCACCATAGGAGGGGGAACGTTTGTGTCTACAGTGGTGTCAGGGACCTCTCCATCGAGGGTGCTCGCAGTACTTCGTGTTCTTGCCATGGTTGTTATTCGTGTTCCTACAGATGGCGTCAAATGTTACGGATTAAAGACTAGGTGTATTTAATATGTAATTAATGCTAAAGTTTGAGGGAGCTTCGACCTTTAATGGTTGCACTAACGTTTCGTGAATAACTCAGGTCCTCGTTAACTGGCTACATATATCAATGGATGTGAGAATCAAGCCAATAAAACTTTGTTCTAATGTTGAGGGGTTAGGCCCTTTATATAGGCGCACGAGGGCCTTGGAATTATATTAGAATTAGGAGACTTGGTGGTCAAGTCTCCTAGTGACAAGGTTGTTGAAACCTTTTAGGAATGAGGGTCCTCGTTGGACTCTTCCCACGTTAGGGTTTCTAGATCCTTCTAGGATGAGGGCCTTCAACAGGCTTCTTGGGCCTTTACTGAGCCTTTATTAATTAATTACGAAAGTAATTAATAGCAAAGACTTAATGGGCCTATGGCTTCAACAGAGCTTGTGGGCTGAACTTACAAATCCAGTTGATCCTTGGATTACAAATCTTGTTGATCCTAGGATTTATTTTCCTAGTTCTTTCAAGGGCCCAAGCCTTTGAACCATACCAGGTCTAATAAATGAAATAATAAATGCTATATTTATTATTTTCTCAGGGCTATTTTTACCCATATAAATCATTGATGTACTCGGTTTGACTTATGAATATGCCATCTGTTCTTTGACTAATTTGAAGGCCAAGGAAATAGTTTAGTTCTCCCATCATGCTCATCTCATATTTACTTTGCATTAGCTTTGAAAATCCTTGACATAGCTTTTCATTTGTAGATCCAAAAATGATATCATCCACATATATTTGAACTAGGATGATGTCAACACCATGCTTTTGTAGAACAATGTTTTATTAATTATTCCCTAGTAAACTAATTATCCAATATAGATTTTAATAAGGTGTCATACCATGCTCTTAGGGCTTGTTTGAGTCCATACAATGCCTTAAGAAGCCTGTAGACAAAGTCAGGAAATTTTGGGTCTTCAAAGCCAAGAGTTGTTGCACATATACTTTTTCTTCTAATTCACCATTTAGGAATTCACTTTTGACATCCATTTGATATACCTTGAAGTTGGAGATTGCTGAAAAGCTAGATAAATTCTTATTGCTTCAAGTCTAACAACAGGTGAAAAACTCTCATCATAATCAATATCTTTTTCTTGAGAATAGTCTTTTGCAACCAACCTCGCCTTATTTCTTACAATAATTCCATTTTCATCCATTTTATTTCTAAACACCCACTTGGTACCAATAATTGATCTATCCTTTGATGGAGGCACCAGTTCCTAAACATTGTTCCTCTCAAACTGATTAAGTTTCTCTTGCATGGCAACAATCCAGTCCGGATCCAACAATATATCTTCAATCTTTTTGGGTTCATTTTGAGATAGAAATCAAGCATACATATATTCATTCATTACTGCTCTTCTTGTCCTTACTCCTTCATTAGGATTTCAAATGACCTTTATTCCATTTTGTCTCATCATCCACACCTCTATCATTTGAACTAGTTTCTTCCTGATTAGATTTTTTTGCATTTGTTATTGATCCTTGAGAAGCTCCCCCTGAGTTGATGCTAGGATCATGTGGAGAATTCTCATATTGAATGTGACTGAATTCCTCATCATTTCTTTTCTCATTTGTACCATGAGTGATTTCTATATGTGAATCCCTATGTGCATTCTTATTAATTTCATTGTCAGACGTTTCAGTTTCCAATTCATTCTCAAATCTCAGAGTGTCATAGTTTTCACCTTCAAGACTCATGACAAAAAACTTGAAGTCATCAAAGGTTACATTTCTACTTTCCATTAGTATTTACTGATCAATCACATATTTTCTATAGGTAAACTTGTCTAAAGAGTATCCCATGAAGATGCCTTCATATGATTTGGAATCAAACTTTCCAAGTTGCTTAGTGTTTTCTTTGAGGACAAAGCATTTGCCTCCAAACACATGCATATGTTGAACTGAAGGATATCTGTTAGTCATGATGTTGTAAGGAGTCTTTCCAACAGGCTTTGTGATGAGAGTTCTGTTTTGAGTGTACCATGAAGTTCTAACAGCTTCAGCCTAAAATCTTGTTGGCAGATTGACTTCTCCTAGCATGGTTCTTGCAGCTTCAATAATTGTTCTGTTTTTCCTTTCAACAACTACATTCTATTGAGGAGTTCTTGGAGCAGAGAACTGGTGAGTAATTCCATTTTCCTTGGAGCAGAGAACTGGTGAATAATTATATTTTCCTTACAGAATTCACTTAATGTAGCATTCTTGAATTCTATTCCATTATCACTCCTGATTGTCACCATAGGATTTGGTCATTTGTCTAGCCTCTTTAAATGTTCAATTATGATCTCAGGATCTTCATCTTTTGAGTGTAGGAATTTTGTCCATGTATTCTTGGAGAAATCCTCCACGATGACCAGGGAATATCTCTTTTTAGACATAAACATGACATTCACATGGCCAAAGAGATCCATGTGAAATAGTTACAAAGGTAATATGATAGAAGTAATTCATTTTCTTCTGCCACTTGACTTCTTCCTTTTTCCTTTTTGATATGCCTCACACAATCCTTCATTGCAGGACTCAAGTGGAGGCAGATCCTTCACCAATTCTCGTTTTACTAGAGAGTTGATGTTTTTAAAATTTAGATAAGACAATCTTTTATGACAAAGCCAACTTTCTTTTCCTGATGGTATATAAATAACAAATTTTATTCTAGTTTGCAGAGTCCATGTCAGCTACAAACATGCTTCCTTTCCTTACACCACATAGTGCAATTTCCTTGGTTTTTCAATGAGAAATGAAATACATTTCCTTGTCAAACTCAACCATTACATATTTATTGCAGAACTAGGAAATGCTTAATAGGTTGTGTTTCAAGCCATCCACCAAGGCTACATCTCAATGACAACATTCTCATGAACCAACTTGTCATATCCCATGATAAAACCAATGTTGTTGTCTCCAAAGGTTACCATTTGGACCAGCTTCTTTCTTGAACTATGACGGCAGTGCTTTGTCACCAATCACGTGTCTTGATCATTAATTGTCCAAGATCCACATAACCTTCCTTTTGTTACATGTTCCCTATAATAAAAAAACATATCATGTTTTCTTTGGTACCCAAACTAGGTTGGGTCCTTTTTGTTTAGTTGCATAAATGTCAACATGCTTCTTAATAGTCCTAGGCATCTTGTTATTCATATTTCCATTTTTCTATACATAAGTTTTAGTTTTATTGGTACTACCAGAACTAGATGCATTCCTAGGTAACAAGGTATGTTTTCTTGCTTTAACTAGACTAACAGATTTAGGCCTAGTAGTTTTGTTTTTTTATGTTTTGACTTATGCATGATTCAATAAACTATTTCCTAAGTCTAAATCAAGTGTTCATGACATTCATGTTGTATGGTATGCATTCAAATTTTTCACATAGTTTTTAATTATCATGCGTTAAAGGCTTTACATAACCACATGTAAAGTCAGCATTACTAACAAAAAGTTTCTTGCACATACGAGTAATATGAATTGTTGAACCATAGTTTTTATAAATCTTTCTTGGAGCATTTGGAATAGGTGCATAGTTGTTGTGTTTGTTAGTGCCTACTCTACCATTCCTGTTTGGTTTCTTCTTCTTAATAAACATATTCTTAATTTTCTGAACCTTTTCTATTTTCTCAAAAAGAACGGTATGGACTTGGCCTTGACTACTTTTTCTCCTTCAACTTAGGACTCATAAGTTTTTGCTTCTTACTTATCTTCATCATTCAACTGTTGTTTGATGACTAAACTTTCTTCATCAAACTCAAAAGTAGATTTTTTAAAAATAGGAACTTTCACATTTTTGAGAATGTGAGGATTATCATGATTCTCAACCTTCTTACCCCTTGTTGATAGTTGTTTTTTTTAAGTTTTTATAGTCAAAACTTACTCCTACCTTGGAATTTTCTTGGTGCTTCTCATAGAACTCTTTAACTAGGATAGATGAATTTTGATAGAATTTGATTTTCAATTCATTTTCTGAAATTTGATCCCTTAGGAATATTTCAATTTGTTCAGCACAAGAGATTTTGGTTTTCAGATATTCATTTTCCTATTTCTTGACAACTAACTCAGCATTGACTTTAAGCAATCTACTTATCTCTTCATTAGCAGTAGTCATACTAGTATGTATGTTAAACATTCCAGTACTTAACTCATCAACAGTTATCTTGTATTGAGAGTTAGACATTTTAATGGAGGTTACGGTCGGTACCTGATTGTTTAAAGATGATGTTCCATCTCTTGTCTTAGCCATGAGTGCTAAGTTTTCATATTCTTCTTCTTCATCAGTGTCAACCCAACATTTTTCTGGCAAATTTTTCAGTACAGTTTCATATTTGGCTTCAAGTTCTAAATAATATTTATCTTTCTTGATTGTTTTTGGCTTTCTACACTCTGTAGCAAAGTGTCCTAGCTCATTACACTTGTAGCATCTGCTTTTTATCTATCCACAGTTCCAGTTTTATAAACACCTTTGAAATTGCTTTTAGGAGCTTTACTTTTACTTGAGGAACCAAATTTTGGTTTTCGTTTGAAACTTTTGTTCTTTTTAAATCTCAGTTTTCCAAACTTTTTGACCATGAATGCCAAGGATTTATTGGCCATGCCTTCTAGCTCCTCAATGGTGTATAAATCATCCTCATCAGGTTCACTTTTGACAGACTCCCATCTTCTTTGTATTGATCTACAACTTCTTCAATCTCTAACCTTTGACTTGAACCACACTTTTCCATCTTCACAGGTTCATTGGCAACATGGGCACTTGAGACATTTGTTATTTTTCCTCTATTGGCTAGAATGGATTTCTTTTGAAAGAATTCCTCTTCATAGGTCTTTATTATTCCATAAGTCTTTATGTTTTTCTCGTTGGTTTCATAAAATTTTCCATGCAGTTGAAGATCATTTATCATCTTATTAAACCTTTCAAAAACTTCATGAGTTATGGCTTCATTTATTTTAGACATAAAAGTCTCATACTATGAAACCAAGAATTGCCTTTGATTGTCTCATACTTTTTTTGTTCTTTCACAAAGTATTTCAATAGTTTTTCAGATGTGTTTGGAAGAATTGCAATTGAGAATGTTGTTATACATAAAAATGTCCAATGACTTTATCAGTATGAACTTTAGGCTATTGTCAAGAGACACCATTTCTTTTTCTGTGTCAGTGTATTGAGTGGGGTCTTTGGGTATCCATGTTATTGGTATCATATCTGAGCCACTAGTTATTTCAGAAACTAGTGTCATAGGCATGAAGGGTCCATTCTTTAATATCTCTGGATTGTTTTCCCAGCTACACAAGTAGAGGGGGGTTGAATACTTGTGTGCTCTTTTTGACGGATTAAAATCAACTCAATATAAATTAATGCTTTGAATTAGGAACAAAGAATGTAAGGTTGTATGTATAGACCTATATGTAATATAGGGTTATAACTCAACACAAGAATATGAAGTGTAAATAATATGAAGTTATCACAGGAATCATGAAGACTGGGTAAAGACAAAGGATAAAGAAGATATCTACAGACTTGAAACATTAGCTCACTGAAAGTAGTTCATTAATATGTTCATTCATCAGTGAAGAATAAAGGTTAAAGTATTCAAGAATGTGGAAGCAATGAAGCAATTGTCTAAGTACCAGAAAGAATCTAGTGATCCAACAATGATTAATCTTAATCATTGTTTGTGAATTAGTCAAGCAATATTTTGCAGAACTCAAGTACAATAATTAAAAAGATTGAATATATGAAAAGTACAAAGAATCAAAATATTAGATGAAATCTTGGAGTGTACTATAGATTGCTGGAGGAAGTTCATTCATATGTTCAGACTTCGGTAAATGATAAAGTTCGAAGACTTTCAGGGTTTCAGATATGTTATTGGTTCAACATAAGTGCCAGATGTTAGGAATTTATTCATTTGATGATGTACAAGATGCTAGAACAGGATTTAGCATAGATTATTTGCAATAAGTCTTTCTAATCTCTGAAATTTTATAATCAGAGTCTAGTTAGTCAACATTCCTGTACTTAGAAGATTTTTTGTAGAAAGTGAAACCAGGGTCTAGATGAAGATCAGAGTCTGGGAGGTGATCAGAGTCTATAGACTATCGGAGTCTACAATCTGTCAGAGTCTACAAATGATCATAGTCTACAGTCCATCAGAGTCTATAGTCTGGTAGAGTCTGAAGATTTCAGAGTCTATGAGGTCAAAGCTGAATTTGGAAGGTGATCACAGATAAGGGAAGTCTTCGAAGATAAAGCTAAAGATATTGCAGATATGCTATGGGAAGGAAGGAGAATTGCAGAAGGAAACTGTCAGCTAATAATTAGGAATTATATTCCTATTATAATTTGTTTTCTGTTATTAGTTGATAGGTAGCTCTCTATATAAAGACTCTATGTAATCTAATTTAAATGTCAAATTTTTGAGAGAGCATAGAGATAGAGAGAGTAGTTGTGAAATACACAGAGAAGCTGCTAGGGTTTGTGTACACCTTAGGAGTGTTTGTTTTTATACATCAATAAAACAAACAGTTGTTATTCATATCTTTGTGTTTTCTTCTTTGTTCTTAATTCAAACTTTTATTACTTATTGAGTTGATTTTAATCAGGCAGAAAAAGAACATAAGTATTCAACCCCCCCTTCTACTTGTGCAACTGGGAAAACAATTGGTATCAGAGCCTAACGTTTAAAATCGATCAAAGATGTCTGGAAACAAAGATGGCAATTCTAACATTCATATGCTTAAGAGAAACGAATACACCCACTAGAAGGTCAAGATGTTGCACTATCTGGAAGCTACAAACCCTGACTATCTTGACAGGATTAGTGAAGGACCCTTTGTGCCCTTAAAGATTGTGCCTCAAATCAATGATGAAGGCAAAATAACTGAAGAACACCTCATTGAAAAACCTAAGGCTGAATGGACAAAAGAGGAAAAGGAAAATTTCCTTAAGGAGGACAAAGTAAAAAACATTCTCTTTAACAGTTTGGATTATGTTCTTACAAACTGTGTCATATCATGCAAAACTGCCAAGGAGATGTGGACAAAACTTGAAGTGCACTATCAAGGGACTAAAGATATCAAGAAGAATGTAAGGTCTCTGTTAATTCAGGAGTATGAGTACTTTGAAGCAAAACCTGGAGAATTTATTACTGATTTGTATGATAGGTTCACAAAACTTCTGAATGAGATGGCCATGCTTGGTAAGGTTTATGATTCTGAAGATACAAATACCAAGTTTCTGAGAGCACTTTCTGAAGAGTAGGAGAACAAAACTAGAGCCATAAGGGAAGCTAGAGATTTGGATGAATTAACTCTAGAAGAATTGTATGGCAGACTAAAGACATATGATTTAGAGATGCAATAGAGGAAAAATAAGAAATCTGTGAAGACAAAATCTGTGGCACTCTTAATGGAGTCTGACAAAGAACAATAGGGAGAACCCAAAGAAGCAAGAATCAAGGATTCAAGGAGAAAGAGTAAAGCTGTTAAGGAGTCAGAGTCTACTGACACAGACTCTGATTCTGATGAAGAGATTGACCTAAGTCAAATGATGGCTATGTTTGCAAAAAATTTCAAGATAATGAAATTTAACAAAAGAACTGGCAAATTTAGCAAGAATCCATCATTCAATAAAGATGATGAAAAGGTTGAGAAGAGCAAGAGCATAATAATTAAACTTGACAAAGCCAAAGTCAAGTGTTTCAACTGTGGAATACTGGGACACTTTTCTAGTGAATGCAGAAAGTGAAAAAGTCAAGGAAAAGGGAAAGCACTTCTATCAACTGGAAAGGATTGTGCATATTCAAGCTCAGAGGATGAAATTGATTATGAAAATCTAGAATTGATGGCATCCTCCTCAAGAAAATCACAATCTCCCAAAGAACCTTCATCTTCTAAAAGTCAGGTATCAATCTTCACTCCTGAATCATTACTTAATTTAGATTTTGATGATTTACTAATAGTAAAAAGAGAGATTAATATTGTACTGGCAAACTGTAGGTCTCTCACCAGTGAAAATGAAAGGTTAAGAGAAGAAAATTTAACCTTGACACATAGAAATAATCATCTAGAGTCTAAGTTAAAGTCAATGGAACAATACAAAAAGGATTCTGAAAAATAGTCACAATTACACTGAAGTCTTGAAAGCCTATGACTATGTTAGGAAAGAACTAGAGGAAGAAAGAATTAAGTTGAAAGTTTGGACAGACTCTGGTAGAAGAGTTTAAGAAATTCTCAAGAATCAAAATATATGTCAAACTTCTGGTCTAGGCTATGACATGAGTCAAGGAAAAAACCTATTGTTGAGAATGATAAAAATGAAGTTAGTCAAATTAGGAAGACAAATGATAAAAGTACCTTTGTTCCTGTTAAGTTTGTGACCCCCATAGAAAAGACTGAAACCATAAACTTATCTGTCAATAGTCCCCCTATTGTTGACAAAAAGACAGATGAAACATGAATAAATAAGCCTAAGAAAAACATAAACATAGGGTACTTGTCTAAGTCTAAGCTAAAAGAGAGGATATAAAAATTATCAGAGTCTATCAAGACTAGGAGGAACATGAATGGTAAAGAAGGCATTAATAAGGCCAACAATTATAAAAAAGATCCTAATGCTCCTAGAAAGAAGTGTTACAGATGTGGAAAACACAACCATTTAGCTCTAGACTTAAAAACTAAGATTGAGAAGAAATCAGAGTCTAGCCCTTTACAGACTCTGAAAAGTCAATACATTCCACAGAAGCCCTATTATCATTGTGCTAGCATATTTCATTCTATTTATATGTGTAGAGACTATCATGATTTGTATTACAACTTTTATGAGCTAAAATCTTCAATTGATAAAAGCTGGTATAATACTGTTAAGACTCCACCGGAGTCTAAAGCAACAAAGGAGACAGGTAAAACAACAATCAATAGCTCTAAACCTATTTCACCCAAAGTAAGTAAGAAAGGATTCAAAACAGTTTGGATCCCCAAAACATCTAATTAGTTGCTTTATGTATGCAGGGAACTAGGGAGAAGAAAATATCTCTAATCCTGGACAGTGGATGCTCAGGACACATGACTGGAAAGAAATCCCTACTTACATATTTTGTGGAGATGGCTGGCCCAGAAGTATCCTTTAGAGATGGCAACAAAGGACAAACTCTGCGATATGGAAAGATTGTACTTGGAAATATCATCATTGAAGAAGTAGCTCTAGTTGATGGCTTGAAACACAATTTAATTAGTATAAGTCAACTTGGAGACAAGGGATACCATATTGGCTTTAACAACAAACAGTGTCTTGTGACTAACCAAGAAACAGGCATTGTGGTTTTCAAAGGGAACATACATGGTAACATTTATGAAGCCAGCTTGAAGGATTGCATTCACAATAAAGTCACATGTCTATATAGCAAAGCCTCAACTGAAGAAAGCTGGAAGTGGCACAAGAAATTGTCTCACGTCAACTTTAAAACCCTCAACAAATTGGTTAAACAGAATCTTATGAGAGGACTACCACAGATGATTTTACAAGATACACATGTGTCTTCCATTTACATTCAAAGGATGAAGCTTCACAACACATAGTAGACCATATCACTTTTCTGGAAACAAATTCAAAGAAAACAATAAGAGTTCTAAGGAGTGACAATGGTACTGAATTCAAGAATGCAACCATGGAGGAATAATGTGCATCAAAGGGAATTACTCAACAATTTTCTGCACCAGGAACACCCCAACAAAATGGAGTTGTGGAGAGAAAGAATAGAACACTCATTGAAGCTGCCAGAATAATGTTGGTAGAGTCTAAATTACAAGTATATTTTTGGGCTGGCAGTAAGTACAACATGTTTCACTCAAAATTGTACATTAATTAATATGCATGGATCAACTACATATGAGATGGTAAAGAACAAGAAGCCAAGTGTGAAGTATTTTCACATATTTGGGTGCAAGTGTTTTGTGCTAAAAGTACATCCAGAAAATGTAAGCAAATTTGAGACCAAGGATGATGAAGCTATTTTTCTTGGATATGCATCAAACACAAAGGCATTTAGAGTATTCAATCTCAGAAACAGAATTGTTATGGAATCTATTCATGTTGCATTTGATGAAAAAAAGATTACAGGGTTGCAGGATGAATTAGAGTCTACAACATTAGAATTTAAAAATCTAAAAAATCCTGAGATAGATGAAGATAGTGAGGTTGAAGAGACTCAAATGACTCCAAATACGACACAGAATTTTGCACACTCTGAGGGGGAGCTAGAAAATTCAACTCCAAATAATTCAGAATCTACCCAGACAGAGTCTAGACAAACAGAATCAAATTTTTGATAGTCTAACTCTACAGGGTCTGGATCAAGATATTCTGAATTATTCTCAGAGACAAATAATTTAGGGGGAGCTTCTTCATTGGAGTTTCACACATAGAATGCCAATGATTTAGGGGGAGCTTCAAGTTCAAGAATCAATTTTCCACCAGCTAGAAATGTACAAGGGATCACCCTCCTGATTTGATAATTGGGCAGCCACTCAAAATGAATGTCTTTTTAGTTTTTTCTCTCAAAGAATGAACCTAAGAAAATTGAGGAAGCATTACAAGACCCTGATTGGATCATTGCAATGCAAGAAGAATTGAATGAATTTGAGAGAAATAAAGTGTGGAAACTTATACCAAGACCAAAAGATAGATCAACTATTAGAGCCAAATGGGTAGTCAGAAACAAGCTTGATGAAAATGGGAATGTAATTAAAAACAAAGCAAGGCTAGTTGCAAAAGGGTACTCTTAGGAGGAAGGAATTGATTATGATGAAACTTTTGCACTAGTAGCAAGATTGGAAGCTATCAGAATGTTTCTTTCATTTGCAGCTCATTCAAAATTCAAGATGTATCAAATGGATTTGAAAAATGCCTTCTTGAATGGGAAATTGGAAGAAGAAGTGTATGTGGAGCAGCTACCAGCATTTGTTTATCCAAAGTTTCCTGATCATGTATACAGGTTGGACAAGACACTATATGGATTGAAGCAAGCACCTAGAGCATGGTATGAAACTCTATCAAAATTTCTTCTTGAAAATGAATTCACAAGAGGTACCATTGAAAAAACTCTTTCAATTAGAAAACATAAAGGTGATATTTTTCTTGTTCATATTTATGTTGATGATATCATTTTTGGTTCTACTAATGAAAATCTCTGTGAAAAGTTTAGCAAATTAATACAGTCAAAATATGAAATGAGCATGATGGGAGAATTAAACTTCTTTTTGGGACTTGAAGTCAAACAGAATGATGATGGAATCTTCATCAATCAATCAAAGTATGTGAAAGACCTATTGAAGAAGTTTGATATGCAAGACTGTGCAACTGCCAAAACTCCCATGTCAACAACCACTAAGTTAGACTCTGACCCAAAGGGTAAGAAAGTTAACAACACTAGTTATAGAGGTATGATTGGCTCATTGCTGTATTTAACTGCAAGTAGACCAGATATAATGTTTGTGAACATGCCTGTGTACTAGATTTTAGGTTGACCCAAGATAATCACATTTATTAGCTGTAAAGAGAATTTTCAGATATCTCAAGGGTGCACAAACACTTGGACTTTGGTATCCTAGAGAGTAAGATTTTTCACTAATTGGTTATTCAGACTCTGACTATGCAAGATGCAAAGTGGATAGGAAAAGCACAACAGGTCAATGCCAATTTCTTGGTAACAGCTAATTTCTTGGTTTAGCAAGAAACAACAAACAGTTTCAACCTCAACAGTTGAGGCTGGATACATAGCAGCTGGAAGTTGCTGTGCTCAAATTCTGTGGATGAAAAGTTAGTTACTTGATTATGGACTAACTTTCCCAAATATTCCTATGTATTGTGACAATACAAGTGATATTAAGATTGCAGAGAATCCAGTCAAACATTCCAGAACAAAGCACATTGATGTCATGTATCATTTTATTAGAGAACATATTGAGAATGGTATTGTGACACTTCATTATATTTCACCTAAGAGACAGATTGCAGACATATTGACTAAACCACTTGATGAAATTACCTTTCTAACACTGGTAGATGAATTAGGTATGTTAAATATGTAAGTGTTCAATCTTAATGGAAGCAAGATATGTACTTTAATTATAGTCCCTGATTTCTCAAACTATGAGTTGTTCTTACAAATTTTTGAAGTACTGTATCTTGATAGAGTCTAACTCCTAGACTCTGACGAGTCTGTAGACCCTGAAAATATTTTGAGGCACCAAGACCATGAAAAAGGTTAAATTCGCGCCTATAGACTCTGATTACGTTTAAGTTGTTCAAATGACTTGAAAAGGCTGTAATAGTTACTTTTGACTGGTAATAGGCTGTAGACTCTTGTGTATTGTATGGAACTTAAACAAAATAGTAAATTCTCATACATTTTACTCATCTGTTAATTGATAATTATTTTCTAAGGCAGAAGTATTCACAGAGGTCTTCACGAACCCTAGTAAATTTTTTCAAGCACTTTCATCACTTTCAACTCAAATTCAATGGCTGCTATCTCCACTGTCATGAGGGGACCCAAGGCACTCACATTCACTTTTGGGGATTTTGAATTTATGACCACAAATCATGTTGCAACTCTAGGAGACAAAAAAGGGGTAGATGTTGACTACTACCCGGTCATGGACTTCTTGGAGCAGTCTGAGCTAAGCTATATTCTCAAGGCATCACATGTCATTCATATAGATGATGTTTCTTAGGCTTGGAGTTCGGCCCATGTAGTTGATCCTTCTCAGGATCAACCAGGTAAGATTATGTTTACTTTTGGTGACCTTACTTTTGATGTCACTGTTTATGTAATTAATTCTCTGTTTAAATTGCCTGTTAAACAACCTTTTGATGAAACTATTTCTGATGCTGAAATTAAGGACATGTTTAAATCACTAGGTTATTCTGGTAGTTTAGATAACATAAGTAAGCTAACTAAGCCATATTTGAGGAAAGAATAGTCCTTTTTCTTTTATTAACTTGCTAAATGTTTTACTGGTAAGTGTAGTGGCTTTGATTCTATTACTGCTATTACTACTCAAATTGGTCATAGTCTCTTGTTTGACAAAGTGATTAATATTAATGATATGTTACTCACTCAAATGGAAGCCAAATTAAATAATGTGTAGGAGGGGAGGAAGAAAGTCTACTATCATAGATTTCTTATGATTCTTCTCAACCACTTCATTCCTGACATGTCAACTAGGTTGGCAGGTGCTTGTTGTGTGCAAGCATATAAACAACAAAGAAGGATATTCTCTAATATCAAGAGAATTGATGACAAGAAGAAGAGTCTAACTGTCATGACATATCCACAGGTAATGCAGGTAAAACTCTCAAACTACAAACCTGTTATCTACAATTCTTCATTTTTTGGTGGTGAAATGGTGCAGGAACAGGGAATGGAAAACCCCCCTGCACCTATCCAAGTAACCAAATCTCTTTCACCTACACAATCCTTAAAACTAAATCAAAAAAGAAACCAACCTCTGGTGTCTTTCAACAGGCACCAGTTATAAAGAGGAGAAAATTAGTTCAAACAAGGCTGGTAGATGAGCCAAGTGATGAGAAGCTCAATCCCTGTAATAACCCGCATTTTCGACGTTTGGATTATTAAGAATTTTGGATAAATTTTTTTCATTTTTATTAAAGAATAATATAATCTGAATTATCGCTTGAAAAGAGCTTAAGGGTTGAAGTCGTATTATTAATATACGATGTAAATGAGTGCATGTAAATTAATTCAGAATTCAGAAAGTGGCAACTTTTCTTTGACCCTGACCTGGTGGTACTGTGTGGAAATGATGTAGGAATATTTATTCGTTTCAAAATAAATATTCGAAGAAGATATTCCTAATCTAGGGAACAAATGAACGTATGGATGAATTGTCAGAATTCCAAGATTCACAACTTGAGAATATTCAGTGGTTCGTATTTTAAGTGGTATGCGTAGTATATGCAGGACTTCTTTAAGATACGTTATCTGATAAATTGCATCCGAACCCTTTGAATAAATGAGATGAATTTTATAAAAGAGTACGTATTGACTAATATTTAGTGAGTAGTGATTTTGGTGGAGGATAATTATATTAGAAATTCTCGGAACGAGTTAAGGGGTTAATCGTGTAGTCGCGAATCGTTACAAAAACCAAGATCAAAACACTACCTTGTGTTAATTAAAGAGCCGAATTTTATAAAATGCAAGAAGAATGAATACTTGCATGGGTAATTAAAAGAGCTAGTAGTATTGACCAAAGTCAAAAGTAGCCAACATTGACTTCCCCTTTGACTTGATTAAAACACTTGTTTAAGTCATTTTATCCAAACAAAGCAAACACTTCCCCATTCCAAGAGAAGCTCTCGGCTGAATACAAGGAGAAAAGGGAGGAGAAAATTCAAAGCGTCATCAATACTTGCTTGTTCATCTTGGTTAAGGGCTTAAAAGAAAGGTATAACCCCCACCTAGCTTATCTATGAATCTTGCACATAGTTATCCATGGAAACTCTTGATTTTCATGATTTCTTAAGAGCATGAATAGTGATTACGAAAATTCATAATTTTGTTTCTTTGATTTAAGGTTTCCTTTAGCTTGGTTGATGATTGTTTAAGGTTATATAAGTTATGGGTAATGGTAATAAGCTTGTAAGAACATGAAATTGTGTTGGCTGATTTCAATGATTTATTGGCAATGTTTGGAGTATTAATAAATTTTGTTTGGGCTTGGGATGTCTTGATTACATTCCCAAGTAGTAGTGTAAAATATATGGAAGTCGTTTGGGTTGAATTGGATGAGTTTAAAATGAGGTAAACGACGAACGTACAAAGAGAACCATGCAAAATTTGTTTCTGCCTACCAGCTGTTCATAAAACCCGAAGGGTCTAACCTGCATTTCTTGATGATTTCTTTATATGGTTAGATAGATATTAGTCTCTAGATCGTTTGCGCGCTAATTTTACGTCAAACGGAGTTATGAGCTAAAAGTTATGGCCAAAACGGTGAGGAGAGGCAGAAAACTCAGCTGCCCTGTTTTTAACTAACTTGGAGGAGGTGATCAGCCTAGCTAGACTATCTTATAAAATCTGAAACTTTTACATAAAATACTTGGAACATATGAGATTACCTGGGAAAAAGAATCGGATTAAAAGGAGTACAATCTGATTTATTAAAATTAGTTGAGTGCAAGTTATGTAATAGAAATTTTCAGAAACATGAATTCTAGAACCCTGTTACTGCCCTGTTTTGAATGAATTGTTTGGAATACTTAACACTATTTATGGACGGTGTATTCTCTGGATCTATGTTATAATTGGAGTCTAGTTTGCGTAGCCTCAAACGGTGAGTCAATTGGATTAACGAGCTAGGAGATATAGTTATTTTAGTAAAGGTTGTTCATAACCTACGAATTTCTTAAACATTGAACTTTGGAGAATTGTTTCACCTAGCTAATGACCTTAGCTCGAGTTGAAATTTTTATGGCATGATGTTAGTAGTACAAGGAAGACCTGAGAAAAGGAATCATGTCAAATGGATTAATTTTCAATTTATTAAAAATGCTAGAAAACAGGGTGTTAAGTGAAATAATCATAAAAAAAATGTTAAGCAACCGTCTTGGGAAATGATTTCGAGCAAGTTAGAGAACTTGTCTCGAGTCGGTCAAGTAACGGAAGTTGTTGAGGAATATCATGACTACATGTTAGTATAAAGAACTTGATTAAAAACCATTGACGTGATAGCTTTACAAATACCTACAGTGGGCCCGAAGAGGTTAAACGTCGGACAAAATAAGAGTTAATAAAAAGAGATTATATTTGTAAAGTTAAAGTGATTACTTGGGTTGAGTGGAAGAGTTTTGATTTTAATGAAATTGCTTGAACTCCCCACCACCAGCAATGAGTTTACATGAGTTGGTGGAGTAATCTTATGATTCGAAAATGATTTAATTTGAGCAAACGATTTAGTTTCGCTTAAAGGACATGATTCGATAATTGATTACTAATGGTTTGGAATTTTTGGACCTACTTAGTCATTCTGGATTTTTCTAAAATAGTAGTCGGTCACCGTCGGTTAGGGCGGGTTGGACTTGGTTTTCAAAACTTTATGATTAAAACCGGAATCGACTATAGTATGGTGAAGGAATTGGTTTTAAAGTGAGTTTGACTTTAATTATAGTAGAATGAATTGTTGATTGGCTTGGTTTGAAAACAGGTGGATAGTCCGATTTACGAAAAGGTCATGTCCAATTTTCTGCAGAAAAGACAGTCGCTTAGGCCTAATAAGCGTCTAGGATTGACAAATTTTGAAAACGAAAGGCTTAAGTGTAAAATGGGAGAAGTTGGAATAGCATCCTTGGACTCCAAGCAAGTTTCCAACTCTATCGTTTTATTCCATATCAGAATATTATTGATTCATGGTGATGCCAAAACTTTTGAAATCTTTGACTTGATTATAAGTTCTTTGATTATACATTTTGTAGTGTTTGGAACTACTTAGCTCATTGTTGTTATTGGAAATACACGTCGACATTTCACCTTGAACTGTCTTGTTCATATATAACTTGATTCTTCTACTACTCTGAACTTCTCGAAAAGTTAGAGTATGCAAGTATCCGACGCTTTGTCATTTTAATTCTGATTTATGACAAGAGTATGCATAGGTTGTTAAGATTGCTTATCGTGAGTTGTTTCGAATCTCTTTCAACCTAATTCTGAGACGACTCTGAACTTCTTGATAAGTCAGAGTTCGTATAGCAGCTTTCTAAACTCTAGACTTTATAACGGTTTATTGGTTATAAAGCTTTGTGGTGTTTGAAGTTCCATTCAGATGGAACTATATACTGTGTGTTCGCGCCTCTGAACTTCTTAAAATGTTAGAGGACGTTTATTCTTCAGTTTTGTATAACTGAATCTGGTGTTGAGCATATCCTTTTGGTGCTCGATGGTCGACCGGGAGTAGTTTAGCGTGCCTCGACGGTTAGTCGAGATTCAATGTTTTAAACAATATTTAGTTTATTAAATATTATTTAAAGAATATAGAAAGTGTTTAAAGGTTAATTAAATACTTTCAGGACATTTGAAATCATTTAAATATTATTTAATATTAATTAAATATTATTTAAATATTTTGGGACATTTAAAAGTATTTAACTACTGATTAAATACTTTCAACTCGTTTTGGTTTATTTAAATATTATTTAATATTGATTAAATATTATTTAAATATGTTGAATCATTTAAGATTATTTAAATATTAAATAATCCTGATTATATTTGAATTAAATATTTTAATTCTTTTAAATTCTTTTAATATTTTTCGAGGACTATTCTGGGCCTCCTAAATATTGATAAAATATTTATTTGTTCTTTAAAAATATTCTGGAGTTGTCTAAACTTCTTTAAATATTATTTTTCATTAAATAATAAAGAATGAACGATGACTCAGATATTTTGTATTCACTCTGAGTCGATAACTCCAGGTTAGGGAGGTAACGTCCGGCTCCGATATTCCTCCCAGTTGTATTGGTGCCTTATGGCCCATTGTTCCACTCCAAAAATGTAATATTTTGTGGAGTCTATTTTCACTCGTATTAGTGGCTCCCCGGTCGCGTTCTTGAGTCTCCTTGATTCAAGGGTTTTTGTCTCGTTGAATTTGTTGACTGAGAGTCAGCCTAGATGTTTCGAGAGTACTCCCACCTCGTTTCGGGAGCCAAGCTATTGTCAGATATTGAAATCTAACAATAGGTCGTTGTTGTTCTGGAAGGTTGTATTAAATTCCCTTCCTTATCTGTTGATTGAAATCCTGTGATGGATTGTCATTGTTGTTCTGGAAGGTTGTATTAAATTCCATTCCTTATCTGTTGATTGAAATCCTGTGATGGATTGTCGTTGTTGTTCTGGAAGGTTGTATTAAATTCCCTTCCTTATCTGTTGATTGAAATCCTGTGATGGATTGTCGTTGTTGTTCTGGAAGGTTGTATTAAATTCCCTTCCTTATCTGTTGATTGAAATCCTGTGATGGATTGTCGTTGTGTAGGGTTTCGCGACACAAACGCAGGATCCATGCGAAAACAAAAGATTTAATTCGGAGATAAAGAATAAATACCTTTAGAAGCTTTAACAGTTCATTAATGGAAGATTAATGGAGGTCCAAAGCTTGTTTAATCACCACGTATCCCGCTCTCGCGATCTACGCTCTACGGTATCCACACGAACACTTTTCATGAAGGATAGATGTGTACTAGCACCCGAAAACTTCTTCTCTCTCTATCTTCCTCCTCTCTCAGAGCGGCTAGGGTTTTTGTAAAATCTCTATATTCTTAAATCAGCCCATAAAGAGATTATATATAGAGAGGAATAATTTTTCTAATTATAATCCAATTATAATTAATACTAATCCAAAATTCTAAATTATTTAATTAAGTCTCACTTAATTAATTAATTATTAATTTTGGAATTAGTTTAAGTAATTCATTTATTCTATTTATATAATTAATTAAGTCATACTTAATTAATATCATAAATAAAATAAATTACTTATTTAATTTAAATTATTTCTCCTTCAAGCGTTCTTTGTGTGTGACCCTGTAGGTTATTATTACGTTGGCAACAATTTTAATATCTAATTAAAATTGTAAACAATGAGCGGCATCTAGTAATACATCATTGCTACCCAAGTAATAATAATAAATTAGTGATTCGATTAAGCCTTTCATGAATAATGTTCCATGTAATATAATCCCTTTAATCTTGATATTATAGATTAAACTCAAGGCATGTCTCGTGTCATCCTCTTCATAATTTAATCTTTATTTTCTTGATCGATGAGTAGATTATTAAAATCAAATCAACATTTGAGCACGGCCGTGCATTTCATAGTCTCACTCAAACAAGAGGCCAATAATATCACTCCTAAAATTAGGAGGATTAAATCCCATCTAGATCATTCATATTTCTCATACGATTCATAATATACTCAATGTCCACTTTTATCATCACCCGGTCAAAGGTAACTTTTAATGTAATCAAAGTATATTAATTCTCGTATAGAAATATAATGATTTCAGGTCTAAGGATCATTACACCATTATCACAGTGAGAATTACTTATGACACTTACTTAACATGTAGAATCTCACGGCGGGTCATTCCAGTGCCATGCATTGATACATGCACTTATGTTCTTGACTTTAGTATCCCCATACCTATGACCAATGAGATGTGGTCATCTGTCAAGAAACATACTAGTCTTTGTGCATTATTATTGTCCTTAAATAATAATACTCGACTAGGGAATTTTAGGAATAAGATACTATTCATATAATCTCATTTTTAAGTCACATACTTAAAGATATATAATACGTATCAAAATTCCAAGGACATTTATTATGCTTTCAATTTATTACGCAGTAAATAAAACATAATAAATAAATAATAATCAATAAAACATAATCCTTAATAATAAATATTTTCCTTCAAATATAAAAAGTATTGTCTCTAGAGCACAATTACTAACAATCTCCCACTTGCACTAGAGCCAATTACCCAAGTATCCAATACTCATGAAACTAGTGTGACTTTCATGCTTCTGCTGCGACGAAGCCTTAGTCAGTGGGTCTGCAATATTATTATTAGTATGCACTTTACATATATGTATATCTCCTTTATCATTAATCTCATTAATTAGGTGATATCTCCTAAGTACATGCCCAAACAGCCTCTTTGGCTACTTCACAAGCATCAATATACTCAGGTTCTATTGTAAAATCAACAATTGTCTTTGCTGTGAACCATTCCAGCATACAACATCTCAATAAAACACAAAGCCAGACAGAAACATTAAATTATCGTTATCTGTCTAGAAACCAGTATCACTGAAACCTCTTACAACTAGCTTCACATCTCCTCCATATAACAAGAATGAATCTTTAGTCCTCTTTAAGTACTTAAGAATATTCTTGACTGTCGTCCAGTGACCTTCACCTGGATTAGATCGGTATCTACTCATCATGGTTAAAGCATACGAGACATCAGGACAAGTACATATCATTGCATACATTATAAAACCAATTGCTGACGCATATGGAATTTTACTCATGCAGTCCCTATCATCCAATGATTTAGGACAAATTTTATTTTGAGATCACTATCCCATGAGACATTGGGACATATCCATTTTAGTCTCTTTGCATTTGAAATCGATGCAAAACTTTGTCAATGTATGTACTCTAAATTAGGCTGATCAATCACCTTTATCTATCTCTATAGATCTCGATCCCTAATATATATGTCACATCGCCTAAGTCTTTCATTGAGAAATTATTTCTCAACCAAGTCTTCACAGTCTGTAGAGAAGGAATGTCATTCCCTATTAGTAGTATATCATCAACATATAATACTAGGAATGCCACATGGCTCCCACTAAACTTCTTGTAAACACAAGTTTCATCATTCTGAATAAAGTCAAACTCTTTTTGACTGTTTCATGAAAATAAATGTTCCATCTCCTCGAGGCCTGCTTTAATCCATAAATGGATCGACGCAACTTACATACATTTCCAGCATCCTTTAGATCAACAAAACCCTTAGGGTGTGTCATGTACACATCCATATCTTCTTCAAGGCTCTCATTTAAGAAAGCGGTTTTGACATCCATTTGCCAGATTTCATAGTCATAGTAAGCAGCTATAGCAAGCAAAATCCTGATGGACATGACCATAACAACTGGTGAAAAGGTCTCATCATAGTCAATACCATGAATTTTCTTGAAACCTTTTACCACCAATCGTGCCTTATAGGTCTGTACATTAGCATCCATGTCGGTCTTCTTCTTGAAAACCCACTTGCACCCTATAGGTTTTACCCCTTCAGGTGGATCAACCAAAGTCCATACTTGATTAGTATACATGGATTCCATCTCAGATTTAATGGCATCCAGCCATCTCTTTGAATCTGGAGTGTTTATAGTATCTAGGTAGGTGAGAGGCACATCTTCATCCACAAGCATCACATCACCATCTTGAGTCAAGAGAAATCCATATTATCTCTCGGGCTCATGGCGAATCCTACTAAACCTACGACCACCTGTGTTTCTTGAGCAGTATTATTTTTCTTGTACATTCTACTCAGGTTCCTCCACTGGTTCAACGTTATCATGTGGGTCTCAAACTTCATTGAGATCTATTATCCTCCCACTGTCTCTCAGCAGTTCGAGCAACAAACACTTTGTTCTCGGAAGGATTATAGAAAGAATAACCCCTTGTTTCAGTTGGGTATTCCACAAAATTACATTTGTCTGATTTTGGTCCTAGCTTATCAGAGATTAGACGTTTCACAAACGCTTCACATCCCCAAAATTTTATAAATGACATGCTGTGACGTTGCTCAGTCCATATCTCATAAGGAGTCTTTTGAACCAATTTAGTAGGAACACAGTTAAGTGTATGTGGAGCCGTTTCCAGGGTGCAACCCCAGAAACTAATTGGAAGATTCATTGACTCAACATTGATCGCACCATGTCCAACAAGGTGTGATCTCTCCTATCAAAAAAAAACTTTTCTTTGATATTTTCTACTTCATCTTTATAGTCTTTGAACTTTTCAAATGATTCGGATTAGTTCTTCAAAAGATACATATATCCGTATCTACTAAAATAATTAGTAAATTTTATGAAGTTAATAAAATCTACCTTTTGTCATCGTACACATATGACCACATACATCACTATGTATAAGTCATACCCATTCAATGATCCCTTCACCATGTCCGGTAAAAGGAGCTTTAGTCATTTTACCAAATAAACCAAGATTCGTATCCTTTGGTATGATTCATAATCAAACTTATCCATGAATGCATCCTTATGTATTCTGAAAATGCGTTTCTTATTAATACGGCCTCAACAACAGTGCCAAAGGTAATATTTGATTTGAGTCACTTTAGAACATATAAATTGTTAATTAGATGTGCAACATTATAAGGCTCATCATCAAAATAGAATAAACAACTATTGTTATGAAATGAAAAAGCCTTTCTTGTCCAAACAAGAAACTGAAATAATGTCTCTGCCAATTGCAAGCACGCTATAACAATTATTAAGTTCTAAATTTTCCTTATAGGCCAAAAATTAAGTAACGAGTTCCTCGAACCAGAGCAACTATCTTTACTCCAATTCCAACCCGATACCTTAAGCTTGACCTTTATTGATCATCATCTTCCGATCTTCCAATTAAGCATGACAGTTTAATTTCCAGTCTCCCAACTTTCCACAGAAGTGACAATCGTCTTCTTTATCAACACCTCATTCAGACTTTAGAGTCTTCTTTAGGGATTGGACTTTGGTTTGACAACGGAACTAGATCAAATCTTCTCCTTGCCTTTCCATTTTCCTTTCCCTTTTGCATTCCCTATGTTTACCATCAATATAGTAGTAGTTCATGCATTTATCATATTACTTTCAGCAGTTCTCAACATGCTTAGCAACTCAATGGGTGTTTTACCAATCTTATTCACTTTATTGTTCATAACAAAATAAGAATAATATTTGTCCAGAGATTGTAAGATCAAATCTAACTGTCTCCAGACCAATCTGGAAACCCAAAATATCAATGGTATTCATTATACCCTATAATCTTTAGAACATGTGGTGTAACCGGGTCTCACTCTCCCTACTTGTAAGTGTATAGTGCCCTTTCAAATATATCTTGTGCTCAATCGTTTCATAAGCATCTATATGCTTGTATTGCTTCTTAAGCTCAGCACATATATTTGCGAGTATGAGACATGAAACATCAGTCGCAACATCAATTTGCTTCCAATAAGCACTATGATTTGCACATGTTACATTCTCAACTTTAAGAGCAGGGGAAGAGATTTGACTAATATCGTGGTGCCCGAGGACGATCCTCAAGCTCCTATGTCAGTCAAGGAAATATATTTTCGTCAACTTGTCCTTCTCAAGAACTGATCGCATAGAGAAGTTGTTTGTGTTTATCATTTGATATCTACAATATTAAAGTGCATAAAATAAACTAGATTGCAAATTTAATATTAATTATGTTTAAGTGATTATGGTATATTATCATATACCTCCCACTATTTTTATCAAACTAATAGCCCTTACTATTAATTTGGAAAGTATATCCCATAATTCTTTCTAGTGAGCCAAGATCCATATTTCGTCATGTCCTAAGTCAACCACTGGAAGTCCTTAGAAAATGATTATTTAGGTAGACAACAGTTGTCAATTATATCATATATAATTCTTGGATAGTTTGGTGAACAACGATTGATCTTATCTATCTAATAGACTTTTAACCAAACTCTATGCTTCTAAGTTCATAATAGTTGAATATAACCGTTTATTTTCACTTATTATGACGACTCAGTTAAGTTAGACCCAATGATACAACGGCCGAATATAACCGTTTATATTCGTCGCATCTCACCACGATAGATAGGAGTCCCCTACTACTGACAGTCCTTCCCCTTATCGATCTAGGATTCGATGAGTGTTCATTCATTGGAAAGCATCCGAGTAAAACTTAATATTTTGTTAAGGGGTTTTAGAAAATTTATAACGATCATGATCACATCATAAAGAGATCCTCAATTTTTCCTTGAACCAAATATTTCAAATCGACATCTTAAATTGTTCATTTCCCAGGTAGATGGAGGATACCAATGGTCACACTTAAAACCCATCAGCCTTACGAATACGCATATCCGCTTTTGTCAGAAAATCCCAATTATAGATATCAAAAATCCATATTTAATTCCGTGTTTTAAAAATCCATATTTCATAAACACAAGAATCTCATGATCGTTTGTTAATTTTAAAATCTTGAATCGTTACAGATTTTATCTTGTTTAAGCAAACATGGCATGAGTGTCGTATCTAATACATACATGATTAATCAATATTAAGCATGCATTTCAATTATATCTACGCATACATACCAATACATGCAATCATATACATATATGTAATGTGCGTAAATTAAACGTGTTTGGTTATGGCCCCATCCTATATGATATTTCCAAGCTAATGGAAATATCAAGGTCAGTCTATGGTGGTTTTAAAAATACTATCTATTACATGTCTTCTTTCTTCATTGCTCCATCATCCCCTTTTGGATCGCCTCCTTACTTGCAAGTCTTCATTGATAATTATATTGAATAATAAAAATAAAACTATTCTAATGAAATTACAAGAAGAACTCGAGTTACATTCGAGATAATTAAATTACAATGAATAAACGACATGCAAGTCGTATTTAGAAACCAAAACCATAAATCAAAACCACTATCTTATGGGTCTTTAGGCCATAACCATCCACCATGCTATCATATAACACATATAATATATCTCATATTATATAATCATATCATATAATCATATATAACAAATTTCGAAATTTCAGAAAATTAAAAACAGATTTCTGAAGATAATAAATCGCTATTTCGAGGCCCTTAACGACGTCAAACGCCTTACAGACCCGTCGGTGATAGCAAAGCTATCAGTTTTGTTCAATGGCCCGATTCCAGTCAAAAAACACATATCGTTTACGAAAATCGGACACAACAGTCAGATTTCTCCAAATCTGACGGTGTTTCAGAAATCGTATCATATACAATTCTCATAACAAGAACAAACATATATCATATATACATACACAGAGATACATACAATCATCATATGATTATACATTACATGAATATCATATATTCATAATATATACATACATATACTCAAAATTTTAGAAAATCAAATAATTTTCAGAAAATCATAAATCACCGTTTTGGAGGCTGTAACGACATCTAATGGCTTACAGACGCAGATCTGACATAGTCAGTATTGCTCAGTGACCCGATTCCAGTCAGAAAACACATATCGTTTGCGAAACTTGGACAACAGACACAGATTTCAGAAAATCAACGGCAGCTATTTCAGAATTCGTATCGAATACGATTCCCATAATAAGAACAAACATGTATCATATACATACATCAACACACATAATCATCATATGATTATACATCATATGAATATCATATATTCATAATATATATAAACATATACATATTATATCAATATAAAATCATGATAGATCGCATACATGCTTATATATCAAAAACTGTTAAGCACATAACCGAATTAAAACGTTTCGCAAGTAGCTCTGATGCCATTGTAGGGTTTCGCGACACAAACACAGTGGAATAAACGCGAAAAATAAATCAAAATAGCGAAACCCTCCGCAAGATCCATGCGAAAACAAAAGATTTAATTCGGAGATAAAGAATAAATACCTTTAGAAGCTTTAACAGTTCATTAATGGAAGATTAATGGAGGTCCAAAGCTTGTTTAATCACCACGTATCCCGCTCTCGCGATCTACGTTCTACGGTATCCACACGAACACTTTTCATGAAGGATAGATGTGTACTAGCACCCGAAAACTTCTTCTCTCTCTATCTTCCTCCTCTCTCAGAGCGGCTAGGGTTTTTGTAAAATCTCTATCTTCTTAAATCAGCCCATAAAGAGATTATATATAGAGAGGAATAATTTTTCTAATTATAATCCAATTATAATTAATACTAATCCAAAATTCTAAATTATTTAATTAAGTCTCACTTAATTAATTAATTATTAATTTTGGAATTAGTTTAAGTAATTCATTTATTCTATTTATATAATTAATTAAGTCATATTTAATTAATATCATAAATAAAATAAATTACTTATTTAATTTAAATTCATAATTTAAATTATTTCTCCTTCAAGCGTTCTTTGTGTGTGACCCTGTAGGTTATTATTACGTTGGCAACAATTTTAATATCTAATTAAAATTGTAAACAATGAGCGGCATCTAGTAATACATCATTGCTACCCAAGTAATAATAATAAATCGGTGATTCGATTAAGCCTTTCGTGAATAATGTTCCATGTAATATAATCCCTTTAATCTTGATATTATAGATTAAACTCAAGGCATGTCTCGTGTCATCCTCTTCATAATTTAATCTTTATTTTCTTGATCGATGAGTAGATTATTAAAATCAAATCAACATTTGAGCACGGCCGTGCATTTCATAGTCTCACTCAAACAAGAGGCCAATAATATCACTCCTAAAATTAGGAGGATTAAATCCCATCTAGATCATTCATATTTCTCATACGATTCATAATATACCCAATGTCCACTTTTATCATCACCCGGTCAAAGGTAACTTTTAATGTAATCAAAGTATATTAATTCTCGTATAGAAATATAATGATTTCAGGTCTAAGGATCATTACACCATTATCACAGTGAGAATTACTTATGACACTTACTTAACATGTAGAATCTCACGGCGGGTCATTCCAGTGCCATGCATTGATACATGCACTTATGTTCTTGACTTTAGTATCCCCATACCTATGACCAATGAGATGTGGTCATCTGTCAAGAAACATACTAGTCTTTGTGCATTATTATTGTCCTTAAATAATAATACTCGACTAGGGAATTTTAGGAATAAGATACTATTCATATAATCTCATTTTTAAGTCACATACTTAAAGATATATAATACGTATCAAAATTCCAAGGACATTTATTATGCTTTCAATTTATTACGTAGTAAATAAAACATAATAAATAAATAATAATCAATAAAACATAATCCTTAATAATAAATATTTTCCTTCAAATATAAAAAGTATTGTCTCTAGAGCACAATTACTAACACGTTGTTGTTCTGGAAGGTTGTATTAAATTCCCTTCCTTATCTGTTGATTGAAATCCTGTGATGGATTGTTGTGTTGTTCTGGGAGGTTGTATTAAATTCCCTTCCTTAACAGTTGATTGAAATCCTAGAGTGGATTGTTGTTATTCTAGAAGGTTTGATTAAATTTCCTTCTAGGTTTGATGATTTTTAAAGTATTCATCAGGGACTGGAGTAAAAGTTGCGTAAGAGGTCGGGGACGCACGACCCAACCGTAATTAAAGGCCCATGAGTTGCCTAGGGTGACGTCCCGATAAGGGGTTGTCCTTCTACTAGTAGAGAAAATGATGAAATGTCGATTGTACATGCGACTGATCATCGAGTACAATAAGGCGTTGAAAAATCTCCAGTTAATCCCGTTTCTTCCAATTGGAATTTGACGTTGCACTGTAACGAAAGCCTAGGTGCTGAGTTACCGATAGTGTCAACGAGAATGTAATCCACTCTGAGTTGGTTGTTGTTTTGAGTACTGTTTTATTTGCATATATCAGTTTCATTGTTCCTACACTATAACGAAAGCCATGGTGCTAAGTTACTGGTAGTGTTAATGGGAATTGATGAACTTTCATTCATTCTTTTCGCAGTATATTGATCTGCTTGCTTATTGGTACTCAAATGAATGGTACTCGGTGATTGAGGCCATTGTGCTAAGTTATTGATACTGTCAGTCTAAAAAAATTATGAACTTAAATTGTTGTATTGCAGTAACGTGAACTGCATTATTGTTGTGAATATCTTCTTGCATCGTGAATCTTGAGTCATTTATTGTCGAGATATAACTGGCTATACATCTTCAATTAGATTGCTAGTTATGTACTTTATTGTTGAATATCCAGTTGAGATAATTATGGCTATCACCTTTTCCTTGAAATATTCTGATAAATAACTTGCTGAGCATTCTTTGGCTCATTCTTGCTTTTTGTAAATCTTATATCTTGCAGAAAGAGATGACTATGAATTGTCTACCTCGAGTATTATGTTAAGGAACAGGAAGATTCGAGCTTGAGCTAGTCAGGTTCAGGACTTCGATAAATGGTGCAAGAAAGACGGGATTCCAGATTAGAATCCTAGACTTGTTGAAAAATATGTAATGTGACAGTAGATATTGGATTAATGTTTACTTCTAATATAACATCATGTGGAAGTTATATTAGTAGTGTGAGATCCTGAGGTTACATTGGTTTGTAATAACTGTTACTATTTTAAGTTCGTTCCCTGAGACTATAACTCGAGTTGTGTGTTTGGTTTGGGGTCACTGCTTTTATGTTTGGTTATTATAATGGTTAAAGAAGGTGAATGATGTTATTGTGGTGAAAATTGGACCGTGACGGCCTGGATCCCTGACCCCGGATCTGGGGGCGTCACAATCCCTTAGAGAAACAGGTGGTTGAAGGGCTCTCTTTGCTAAAAGAGGGTCATAAAACCCTTGATTCTAACCTTCAAGCCAAGTCTGTAGACTCTCAAAAGGCTACAGACTCTGACAAACCTAGAGAAGCATCTCAGGATTCTCAAATTGAGTCTCCTGTGAAATCTTTTGCTCAGAAGTATAGAAGGTCGAGGAAGGCTTATTATGCACACACACACAAGCCTGTTATTGCTACTATCCCTGTTTTGCAGGAAACAGATGCTCCCAAGGCTCCTGCAGGGCCAGACTCTGAAAATAAGAAAACACCTGAACCAGAGTCTAATGTTGAGTCAGGGTCTGGGATGCCTTTAGACTCTAATCATGAGACATTTTGGGAAGGAATGTCAGTGGATGCAGCCTCATGTCTGATTGATGAAGTAATTATTCCTAGTGATGAGGTTCTGCTATTTCTCTATCCATTGGTGGAAGCATCAAAAGATCCTCAACTCTACAAGACAAAGCAACAAGTCTTGGATCTTCTCACAACCTATGCAGCCCTAAGGATGATGATGGAATTGGAGCTACAAATGTCTGCACAAGATGTGGTCAAAAATCTCTACAGCTACCTATTCAACTCTTCATTTCAAGTTATAGTATCTGGGCTCATAGAAGACAAGAATAAGGAAGTTCTCAAAGCACTAGGTGTGCCAGACTCTGAAAAGCTGTAATATCCCAAAATTTTCAGTATAATTAAAACTTTTATTTATGAATAATAAAGTATTGTTCAGAATAACAGTAATGGTGCCACTATATTAGAAGTCGTAGAATTATGATTTTGAAGCCGTAATGTTAAGATACGACATAAATGAGTATATGTAAACGGCGTCAGATTTCGAAAATTCACAATTCTGCGAATCAATATATTACTACGAGATTTAAGTGAATGTAAATCTCGTCAGAATTCGAAGATTCACAACTCACGGATAATCAGTGGTTCGTATTTTTAAGTGAATATACGTAAAACACGTAGTACTTGCACTTTAAGTTTTATCCGACAAATCGCATCCAAACCCTTTTAATAAATAGGGTGGAGTTTATAAAAGAGTACGAAATGACCAATGGGTAGTGAGTAGTGTTTGGGTGAAGATTAAGTTAATGGGATTTTCGGAACGAGTTAGCCGTTAATCGCGTAATCGCGAATCACTACGAAAGCGAAGATCGAAACACTACCTACAATTAATTAGCAAAAAGGGGCTGAATATTTTTATAAATGCAAGACATGGAAAACACTTGGATGGATATATATGTATACATATATAAGTGTGTATAAGTGCAAGTATATTAAACTAAAGCAAGTAGCCAAGTTTGACCAAGCAATTTGACTTGGGTTAATTAAAATTAACCCATTTATCCATAATTAACAAGTAACCAAGCAACTTCTCTCCCCCTTTCAAGTAACATTCCGCCCTTGCAAGAAGAAAAGAAGGAGAAAAGTTCAAAGCTTCACAAATTCTTCCTAGTTCATCTTGGATAATAGCTTAAAAGAAAGGTATAATCATTGTCTACCTCGTACTTAAAAATCATGCTTAGTCAACCATTCAATCTCTTGATTTTCATGTTTATACAAGATGATGAATAGTAGCTTGAGTTGTGTTTTAGTGCCTAATCATACATATTATGCATGCTAGAACTTGGGTGATAATTGTTTAAGCTTATACAAGACATGGGTAGTTGAACCCTAGCTTGTAAGAACATGAAATTGTGTTGGCTGATTTCTGTGATTTATTGGCAATGTTTTGAGTATTAATAAATTGTGTTTGGGCTTGGGGTGTCTTGAGTACATTCCCATGTAGTGGTATAAAATTTATGGAGGTTGTTTGGTTGATTTGGAGAAGTTTAAATTGAGGCAAATGTTGAATGTACAAAGGAGACCATGCCTGTTTTGCTTCTGGGTACCAACTATTTAGGCCACCCAAAGGTGTAACCTTATTTGTTTGATGAGTTCTATATATGGTTAGATATATAATGGTCTCTATATCGTTTACCCACTACAATCATACCAATCGGAGTTACGAGCTAAAAGATATGGCCAAAATGGTAGGGGTAGTGCCGAAATTCAGTAGTCCTGTTTTCTACGAACTTTGAAGCTATGATCACCCATGTTAGGTAACTTCATAAATCTTGAAACTTTTATTTAAAATACTAGGGACATCTGAGAGTATCTGGGAAGAAGAATTGCATTAAAAAGAGTAAAATCTGATTTGTTAAAATTGTTTGAACGAGGTAGGTGCAAGTAAAAAATTCAGGGGAATGCTAGTGCTTTTGTCTTAACTATTCCTTGTCATAAGTGACGTTCGAGACGAGATTAGCGAACGGGCTCTTAATGAAAAATGTCACATAACGACATGAGAATGTTATGAGCTAATGAACCTAAATAAAACATGTCGATTGGAAGAGTCAATGTAGTTGTAAAAGTTAATACAATAAGTGTTAATCGTGAATGGTTCTTATAGCTAACGACGATTCTATTTCCGTTCGTAGCTGCTCGAGCCGGATACGGAACAAGCACACATCCACTCAAATACCCAGGCAAGTATCCGATGCTTTGTCATGTTGATTCTTGTATATCACAAGATTGTGTATAAGTTGTTAAAGTTGCATATCTCATGTTTATCTTGAATTGCTTCTAGTCGTTTCAATTTAATTCTGATACTAGACTTCTCGAAAAGTAGAGCATGTCTGAAACCCGAGTAAACATCTGTTTTGTGAAACGAATGATTCTTCGGGATACTTAACGACTAACCGGGGAGAGTAGGTTATTCTATCGACGATAGTCGATAATTATTAAACTATTTGATTCAAACTATATTGAAAATTTTATGATGATCACTGAGGATCATCAACTTAACTTTGATTATTATTTTAATTATTTAAATAGTATTTAAGAATTAATTAAATATTATTTAAAAATGTTGAATAGTGTTTCAACATTTATGATTTATTTTAAAATCCATTTCGAAAAATATTTAAATATTATTTAATATTATTTAAATATTATGAAGCGTTCAAAACGAGATCATTCAATTATATTAGCAGTATTTAATTATTTTAAATAATATTAAATATTATTTAAATATTAAGAATTTTAAAAAGACAATTATTGTCAACTACTTTTATCCATAGCCCTATTTTAACATGGTTTTTCTTTGATTCTTTTATTATCCCGATTTACTGAGATTCGAGGGTTAACCAAGTACCCGAATCACTACTGAAATATTTTGATGATCTCTAAAAATATTTTGGAGCTTTCGAGAATTCCTTAAATATTGTTTTAAATTAATTATTGGTTATTTAATTACCAATAAAATATTCTGCGAGTATTTTTGGGCTAACAACCCCACACTAGGGAAGGTATGAATAATCCTGACATTCTTCCCATATATACTTGAGTCTTTCGGAACTAGTATAGTGTTCCAATTAAATACTCTTTATTAAGGTGGTTTTCTAGCGACTCCCCGGTTGTGTTCTGGACTCTTCTCAAACCGAGTACCTTGTTTTGTTAATTCGTTGACTAAGAGTCAACCCACAACGATACGGTTACTTCCACCAAAGTTCGGAAATGAATCTATGATCTGATGATTGAAATCTTAGAGAGAATAATTGTTAGTCTGGAAATTTCGAATATACTGTTCCTTCCAGACCTAGTTATGGTGTTACGTATTCACCAGGGACTGGAGTAAGGTTGCATAAGAGGTCGAGTGACGCACGACCCAGCGTAATTAAAGGCCCATGAGTTGCCTAGGGTGACGTCCCTATAAGGGGTTGTCCTTCTACTAGTACAGAAAGTGACTAGTTCTTCTATTGTACAATGCGACTGATCATCGCGTACAGTAGGGCATTGAAAAATCTCCAATCATAGTCCCCTCTTCCAATTGGAATTTGACGTTGCACTGTAACAAAAGCCTAGGTGCTGAGTTACTGATGGTGTCAACGGGAAGTATAATCAACTCTTATTTTATTGGTTGCTTTGAGTACTGTTTTATTCGCATATATCAGTTTCCTTGATATCTTGATATTATATTCTGTTATTATTTCACTACCTTGATATACTGTTATTTATTACTTGCTGAGCATTTGTAGCTCATTCTTGCTTGTTGTCCTTTTCCCCACATTACAGTTGCTGACCATGCCCAGCCATGTGCACCGAACCCTACGCAAGCGGGTAGCAAGGGCAATGGCCCCGTATGAGAGGATCCACATTACTGTCCCTGAGGTAGGAAAGCTTAGTAGGATAAGCTTTCAGCTTTTGCTAATCAGGTTTATTTATAAGTATGACCTATGTAAGTATATGAAACATGTGCAAGCTAATCAACTTTTGACTGCTGTATAGTTTCCTCAGGAAGCTATAGTTAGTAGTACAACTCCAGTTTGTGATAACCATATAATGTAACAGTTAAGACTTAATTATGTAAATTATGATAACTCCGTTTCTGAGACTATGGCTCATGTGTGTGTGTGTTAAGGTGTTGGGGTCATCAGCATGTCAGTTACCTTGCGATTATTATATTGTTGTGTTTTATTATTGGATTACAAGTGTGCGTATATACTGGAAATTGGATAGTGGCAACCTGGATCTCCGACCCTGGGTCTTGGGGTGTCACAGAAGTGGTATCAGAGCCCTAAGTTATAGTACTCAGAAACGAGAGGCGTAAGTATAATAAAAGCTATTAAAATAAACCCTTAAAAGCTTAATAAGATTGAAAACCATAACAGGGAAATTTTTCAGATCTAGTACTAACGAGTTGTTGTTGTATTATAGATACCTGACCCTGAGGCTTATGAGGCCCAGCACGACAGAGAGCTATTAGGAGAGGATGAGGACCCACAGGAGGACCCTGTGGAGGATCCAGTTGGGCCATCAAACCCTGAGGCGGGGGAGGCCCAATGAGACGTAGAGATGCAGGATGATGATGAGGACGATGATCCTGAGGAGGATCCTGAGGAGGACCCGGAGGAGATTCTGGCGAGATCCCCATAGAGGCACCAGTGTTACCAGCTGCTCCAGCACCCACCCTTCCACCCGCCGATCAGGCTGGACCATCCGGGACAGTATATATAGATATCCACACGGTGCCATCTCCTGTAGTGTTCCCACCCTTACCTCCCCTCAGTCCGATACCGTCTGATGATGAGGGATTTGAGGAGCTCACCCCTGAGCCTGCAGAGCCGGATGATGCTCCCCTCGATTCCCCATCACCGCCATCAGCATCCCCTCCGCCGCCACCTTCTCCACCATCTCCACCACCACCAGCTACTGAGGAGACGATACCTACCTGGGTAGTGTCCACGCTTATGAGGGATCAGGATGTCTCGGCTGGTCGGATAGACGAGCTGAGGCGTATTGTGGATCGGATGTTGCCTGGGCCCTCTGGACCCTAGAATGGCCTACCTAGGGTTGGTATTTCACAGAATGGCCCTCCTTTAGACGGCATTCCCCAGGATGTGGAGCTTGGCTTCACTGGTATTCGGACTTGGGCACGAGCTTTTCGCGAGCTGAGGACACCATTGGGCGGGGGACCGATTGGAGGCGATGAGGTAGACGCGATGGTGGACAGCATTATGGGACAGGTCCGGGACTTGGTCCGTGGGAGGTTTAGATGATTCACATATGATGACGCAGTCTTCTAGTATCAGTCATGGCACTATATATATAGTTGTGCCAATTTTGAGGGATTAACTTTTGATGTATATAGCAGTATTCCCCTTTCTGACCAACTTTTAGATGTACTCAGACTCAGTGACAAAGGATGTAACCGAAAATGATGTATATATATGATGATCAGTTCTTTACAGTTGCTGTTTATTTTGTTTTTAGTATCATATGCACTCTTATCTTTGATATAGAAATTGAATGGGAACCATTACATAACTGTGTTAAATGGATAGTGCTATAGTTTAAAATCACTATTTATATGATTGTTCCTTGTGACAAATGACATAGTAATCTAGCTCATCGGTAATTAATTGATATTGTATGATTGTGCCAGAACTATGCCGCCGAGAAGGAACACCAGATTACACCCTGAGGTCCATGAGGAACCAAGTGAACGAAGTATCCATGAGAGTGATAGTGAATCAGAGGATTATAATGAATTTGATAATGAAGGGTATGAAGAGGATGATTATGTGAGCTCAGGTGACTCGGTACATAGTCAAAATCAGGATCAAAGGGAATAGGAGGGACCCCAAGACCAAGGGGAAAATCAAAATGTACCCACACTAGGGAAGGTATGAATAATCCTGACATTCTTCCCATATATACTTGAGTCTTTCGGAACTAGTATAGTGTTCCAATTAAATACTCTTTAGTAAGGTGGTTTTCTAGCGACTCCCCGGTTGTGTTCTGGACTCTTCTCGAACCGAGTACCTTGTTTTGTTAATTCGTTGACTAAGGGTCAACCCACACCGATACGATTACTTCCACCAAAGTTCGGAAGTGAATCTATGATCTGATGATTGAAATCCTAGAGAGGATAATTGTTAGTCTGGAAATTTCGAATATATTGTTCCTTCCAGACTGAGTTATGGTGTTACGTATTCACTAGGGACTGGAGTAAGGTTGCATAAGAGGTCGAGTGACGCACGACCCAGCGTAATTAAAGGCCCATGAGTTGCCTAGGGTGACGTCCCGATAAGGGGCTGTCCTTCTACTAGTAGAGAAAGTGACTGGTTCTTCTATTGTACAATGCGACTGATCATCGCGTACAGTAGGGCGTTGAAAAATCTCCAATCATAGTCCCCTCTTCCAATTGGAATTTGATGTTGCACTGTAACGAAAGCCTAGGTGCTGAGTTACTGATGGTGTCAACGGGAAGTATAATCAACTCTGATTTTGTTGGTTACTTTGAGTACTGTTTTATTCGCATATATCAGTTTCCTTTATATCTTGATATTATATTCTGTTATTGTTTCACTACCTTGATATACTGTTATCTATTACTTGCTGAGCATTTGTAGCTCATTCATGCTTGTTGTCCTTTTCCCCACATTACAGTTGCTGACCATGCCCAGCCGTGTGCACCGAACCCTACGCAAACGGGTAGCGAAGGCAAGGGCCCCGTATGAGAGGATCCATATTACTATCCCTGAGGTAGGAAAGCTTAGTAGGATAAGCTTTCAGCTTTTGCTAATCAGGTTTATTTATAAGTATGACCTATGTAAGTATATGAAACATGTGTAAGCTAATCAACTTTTGACTACTGTATAGTTTTCTCAGGAAGCTATAGTCAGTAGTACAACTCCAGTTTGTAATAACCATATAATGTAACAGTTAAGACTTAATTATGTAAATTATGATAACTCCGTTTCTGAGACTATGGCTCATATGTGTGTGTGTTAAGGTGCTGGGTCATCAGCATGTCAGTTACCTTGCGATTATTATATTGTTGTTTGTTATTATTGGATTACAAGTGTGCGTATATACTGGAAATTGGATAGTGGCAACCTGGATCTCCGACCCCGGGTCTGGGGGTGTCACAAAAGCAATTTCAATACAAGCCTAAAAAGCTTAAAGTCCATAAAAGGAGAGTCTCATAGTCTGTTGCTGAGTTGGAAACTGAGATTGAGCAACCAGTTTTTAACTATGAAGCAATTTGGGATAAAAGAGTTGCCTACATGACAGCTATTGATTGGATTTCTACTATTTAGCCTCTTTCAAGGAAGGTGGTTGATTTTCTTGTCTAAAATGTAGGAAAGGTGGCCAACAAGTATATCTATCCAACCTATGAAAGTAGATTGGATCAAATCAAGGGCACACATTATCAAGCAATTGCAAGGGAACTTCAGGATTTCTTCAATATGACCTATGCCCAGGCCATTAATGCCATCCATGCAAGGACTTTTCTATATGGGAACTTGGAGGCATTAATCATGGTTGAACCTCATGAGGTAGCAGGAGTTAACAGGAAGTTGGAGGAAGGGACTACTGCACCAGAGGTGGCTAGTGATAAAGATGCTCAGTTTACCTCACCCACACAAGAACCACTTAGTCAGAGGTTGGGTGATAGTGGGGCAGGGGAGTATGCTGTTAGGCCCTCCTTGACAACTTAAAATTATGCAGTTGGGAACCCCAGTGATATGGGTGGACAGACTCTGATGGATGCTCATGAAGAATTTAACCAATCTATTCTATCAGAATCTATTCACCTTGAGGGGGAGTCTCATGCACCAATAGTCAAAGATGGTGACACTCAGACTCTGACTTCTAATCAAGTCATACTGAAGCAGTCAGAGTCTAAGGTAGACCTGGAGGCTGGGATACTAGAGCCAACAAACTCTGAAAAGAAAGAAGATGCTTGTAAGGGTTTAGGGTCTATTGATGCTCACCCCTTGGTGGAAACCCCTAACCTTCAAACATTTGAAGGGGTACCCCTCAATCAAGGTGGTTCAGGTATCGAATCAACTACAATTTCTCTCACCCCCTCTTCTGTAAGATCTTTGAGTGCACCTATGCAAATGAGTAAAAAAATAATTGAGAGGCTGACACTGGTCCAGGTAAAAGAAGAGGTAGATAAGACTGTAGAGAGCCTGAGTGAGGAAGAGATAGTGGGTGCCCAACCTCACTGTGAGGATGAGAGATTAGGGTATCCTGAACCTAGCTTCACTTATTGGGATCAAGACTTTTCTCAGAGTTGGTCCAATGAGTTAGGGCAGGGGATGGATGAAAATTCATTCATGTTAATTATGCAGATTAGCAAGAAAGAGGAGGCTCTAGCTGCACAGAAATCATTTACACAAAGACCACAACACCATTTAGTGGATTTTTGGCTAGAAGATCAGAAAGAGTCATAGAGGCGTTGGTGGATGATATTACTAATCAAGATGAGACTGCAGAATTAAAGTTAGAAGAACCACTTTTAATCATGCCAATCAGGGCTAGGCTTCTAGAGTCTACAGACTCTGATCACTCTAAGGAGGAGTCAGGGTCTATAGTCCCTTTTGCAGTTTCAGAGTCTACCACACCTCAAATTACCATGATTGAACCAGTTCATGAGGATGGAACTTCTGAGGATGATGGACCCGTGAATCCATCTTTTAGTTATTTTGATCAGATGTTTCCTTAATCTTGGGAGTCTGCACAATAGAAAGGAATAGATGATAAAGAAACCTTTGCATGTGTCAATATTAATTAGTCTGAGAGACTTAAGGCCTTTTAGAAAAAATCTTTTCTACAAGAACATGGTTATTATCCTGGTGAAGAAGATTAAGCACTTGATGGAAATGTTAAAATTAAAACAGAAAATGTTGCTGAAAAGTTAGCTAATATGGTCAAGGACATTTCTCATGTACAAATAAAGCTTACAAGTGTTGATAATACAACCTATTTGCTCAGTACTAGGTTTGACATAATTCACTCTCTTCAATTATCCAAAGCAGTTGCTTTCAAGGATGTTATTGTTCAAATCACGGCAAATTAGGCTCAACTTCAATCTACAGTTTTAGCTTTAAACACCAAGATTGATTCACTCATTACAGCACAAGAAAATCTTTCAACTGTCCTTGAACAGATTCTTTTAGTTGTCACTAGTGGTGATGATGTCAAAAAGGGGGAGAAGCCAGTTGGTAATTCCTCCAGGAGACATAAGGATGAGGATTGCAAGGAAGCTAAAAACGGAGTTAAAAGGGGAAGAGATGATGATGATAAAGCTGGTGATAGTTCTCATGGTCCTAGGGGTCTTGGTGGTGTGCAACAAAAGCAATCTAGAGTGGCTAAAACTCAAACACACCTGTTAGGGACTGAACATGGGAAATTAGAGTCTAAGCTAGACTCTGATAGGCAAAAGAGAAAGTCAGACTCTGATGAGGTCAAAGAACCTTCTTACTGGAAATGTAGTCAATCCAATCTACAACTTAGAGCAAAAAAAGAAGACGGGTCTTAGAGGCCTTGAAGAATCAGATATTGGCAGAATAGCAACTCTATCCAGGGATCCTCAATCCTTGACAGATAGGCAGTTTGAGAAGATTACACAAAAACACTTGAACAAAGTGGTATCTGCTAAAATTATTTATAATGTTTTTGAAAGAAAGATGCAAGGAGGACATGGAGGTATAGAAAAGGTGAAAAATGAGATATTGGTATACTTTTTAGAAGGTGGATCTGCAAGATGGATCGGTCAGTCAAACTTTATCTTTTTGAAACAGGCTGAAGAATTATAATATGTTAGATTTCTCCTACAAATTTCTTATGAAGTAAACAAAAGCAAAGAAGCTGTCACACACAGATGGTTCAAAGAGATTGATAGAAAGCTGACTCTGAACAGACAAACAAATCGACAAATGGGCAGATTTTCTTTAAAATATGTTGATGCTGAAGGAAATGATCAAGTCATGCAAGTAGAAGAGAAGCAAATTAAATTTCAAGAAGGTGTGGGTCATTACTTTGGATTTCATCCTATGAGTGGGAAAGTCAGTGTATAATATTGAAAGACTTAAATGAGCAAGAAAGTAGGGCAAATGATATGATAGCTGCTTACTGTCAAATCAAGTGTTCAAATGAAGAGATGAAGAAATTGAAGAAATATGTTGGTGAAGCTCTTGCTGTTGTGGATGAGAATATGTTGAATTCATTTTAAAGAATAATCCAGCCTTTGAGAAGATCAAGTGAGAAATAATTCTTTCTCCTTATACAGTTTTTTTATGTTCTAGAATAATTATATCATTCTTTAGTTTTGACATCATCAAATCTTGATTTATGCTTAATTTTTATAAAGCATAAATACGGGGAGATTGTTAGGAATTTATTCATTTCATGATGTATAAAATGCTAGAACGGGATTTAGCATAGCTTATTTGTAATAAGTCTTTCTAGTCTTTGAAATTTTATAATCAGAGTCTAGTTAGTCAACATTCCTATACTTAGAAGATTTTCTGTAAAAAGTGAAACCAGAGTCTAGATGAAGATCAGAGTTTGGGAGGTTATCAGAGTCTATAGACTATCAGAGTCTATAGACTATCGGAGTCTACAATCTGTTAGAGTCTACAAATGATCAGAGTCTAGAGTCCATCAGAGTCTATAGTCTGGCAGAGTCTGAAGATTTCAGAGTCTATGAAGTCAAAGCTGAATTTGGAAGGTGATCACAGATAAGAGAAGCCTTCGAAGATAAAGCTAAAGATATTGCAGATATGCTATGGGAAGGAAGGAGAATTGTATAAGGAAACTGTCAGCTAATAATTAGGAATTATATTCCTATTGTAATTTATTTTATGTTATTAGTTGATAGGTAGCTCTCTATATAAAGACTCTATGTAACCTAATTTAAATGTCGAATTTTTGAGAGAGCATAGAGATAGAGAGAGTTGCTGTGAAATACACATAGAAGCTGCTGGGTTTGTGTACACCTTAGGAGAGTTTGTTTTTATACATCAATAAAACAAATAGTTGTTAGTCATATTTTTGTATTTTCATCTTTGTTCTTAATTTAAACTTTTATTACTTATTGAGTTGATTTTACAACAAGGAAAAAACCAGAGGATTCCAATGTACTTATAACAGAAGCATTTGTTTATCAACAAGGAACAAAGCCAATTGTATAATAAAGAAGATGTGAAGATCAAGATTGTGTTATTCATTTATGAACCAGACTAGTTGCACTAAACGTCAGCACAAAAGAGATTGAGAATTGCATCAGTGTATCAAAAGAATTAGCTGGCTACTAAAGTTAATTTAAAATGAGAAGCCATGTGTCAAAGCCTGGAGAAAATCAAGTTCGAGATATAGAGGAAATTCAACATAGTTTGGTTGCTAAAGAAGAAAACATTTCAAGGCTTAAAGATGCTAAAATTGACTATTTACTAGTCTTAGTGTCAGGTGGAAAAGAACGGCAAAGAAAGGAAACACTTGTAAAGGTTTTAAGAATTCAAACGTTGAAAATGGTTGTACAGCTAAAACTTCCAAATAGCTAAACCATCTCAAAAGTGTAAACAACAAAACCGTAAGTGCTAAGGTGCAGATGGTGGATAACTTGAGGTACTAAAATGCAATTAGCCATAATCCACCTCACCGATTGTTATGGTGGAAGAAATATGTGCTGATTTTTCTGACTTTCAAGGGGTTCCGATTGTTATTAATAAAAGTAGAAGCCATGTTACCGATTTTTATCCCACTCAAGATCCTTCCAATTGTTATGAATCAATTAAATCAAAATAATTTAATTGATTTATTTCTACTCCGATTGTTAATCTTTAATGTTCTGATTATTAGTAAAATAGAATGGAAGTAATTCATTTTACTTAGCCCTCATTAAGCCATGTATTTGAGTTGATAAATTCTACACATAAAAGAAGCAAAGCCTTTAATTTGGAGTAGTCTTCTACCTCAACACAAAAATATACAGAGAGCAAAGAGATTGACGGGGAAGAGAGAAACATACAGACATACACATACCTCTTCACCGGAGATTGGCTAGTCCTTTAACGGAAAATATTCAGGGCCACTAGATATTACTCACAACAGACTCATTTTTTCCTTGTAATGATTTAGACATACTTGTATAGGAACTATTTAGTATATTTATGTTATAAGCGAAGAACGAATTTGTTCTTCGGAAACCGGTTTATTTACCAGGTGTAGCAACCACCCCTCAGGGTTTATATTTATACAAAGATATATTCCCTGAATCCTGTCATGTTAATTACTTGTTAATTTTCTAGAACCAGATTAATTATTCTTAAATACAGAAAATTAGTAAGCAGATCCCCAAAATACTACACGGATTCGAACTTACTCTGAAGCAATATTTTATTTATCCGCAAATTCTGAAAAAAATTAAATTATTGTGAGTATCGTATTCAACCCCTTTCTACGATACTTCTGAGGACTAACAAAGAATAAACACAAAGATATGAGTAAATACTGTTTGTATTATTAATGATAAAATACAAACTCTCCTAGGGTGTACACAAATCCTAATAGCTTCTCTGTGTTTATCACAACAACTCTTTCTATCTCTATCCTCTTCAAAAACTTCGACAAAATAAATTAGGTTACATAGAGTGTTTATATATAGAGCTGCCTATCAAATAATAACAGAAAATCAAATTACAATAGGAATAGAATTCCTAATTATTAGTTAATAGTTTCCTTCTAAAATTCTCCTTCATTTACATAGCACATCTGCAATATATTTCTCTTTATCTTCGATGACTTTCCATTACTGTGATCATCTTCCAAATTCAGCTTCAACTTTATAGACTCTGAAAACCTTCTAACTCTGATGATCTACAGTCTCTGACAGACTATAGATTCTGATAGTGTATAGACTCTGATCAACTCAGAGACTCTGATTTTATTTCTTCTGAAAATCTTCTAAGTATAAATACTCTTAATACTTGTACAGGGTCTAACTAGACTCTGATTTACATTTACTTTGATCAGAGACTAGAAACACTTATTCTATTATAGATATATATATGCTAGACTCTGTTCTAGTATTTTGTACATCATCAAATGAATATATTCTTGACAATCTCCCCCTATTTATGCTTTATAAAATTAAAGCATAAATCAAGGTATGATGATGTCAGAGCAGACTGATTGCTATACAAATCAAGTCCCATTAGTTCAGTTAATTTCACCGTATCGAAGCTGCTTGAACTCGGAATGGAGGCCTTGTTAAATAAGTTTAATTATAAACTTTAAATAAGTTTATTTTATAAAATTTATTTTATAAACTTTATTAGTTTATGTTATAAATTTTAATTAGTTTATTTTATAAATTCTAAATAAAATTAATTTTATAAACTTTTTTAGTATATGTTATAAATTTTAATTAGTTTATTTTATAAATTTTAAATAAAATTTATTTTATAAACTTTTATAAAATTTATTTTATAAACTTTTATTATTTTATGCTATAAATTTTAATTAGTTTATTTTATAAGTTTTAATAAAATTAAGTTTATAATTTAAATTTACTAAAACAAATCAACGTGGTCCATTTTTAATCCACTCGGCCAGCTCCTTGAAGTCCACGCGTGGAATGTTTTTCAAAAGTATACAAGTAGACTAGTTTGTTTGGTCATCCTCAACTGATACTTAACAATGTCATTGATTGTTAAGGGCTAAAAGGGAGCCGATAGTTAGTGGTTTTGTCTCGTAGCTCCGATTGTTAACAAATTTCGGGTCAAAGGCTAGTTGACAACTCTAATTGTTATGCATATGCTGACCTGCTCCGATTGTTAATTTGAGGTTTTCCGATTGTTATGTTGTTGTTGACCTAGTCATCGATTGTTAACCAACTCAAGAACCTCCGATTGTTATCCAACTAATGCACCCAATTGTTATTCAATTAGGATAATTAGCCTTATTTTTTTATGATTTATTTAGATGTTTCTAGAAAATTTAAAATTCATAAAATTAAATTTTTATTAAATAATAATTTATGATTTATTAATTTTTAATAAAATTAAAATTCTTGAAAATTAATTTCTTTTTGTAAATATTTATTTTTTATTAATATATTTTCTAAGAAAATTAAAAAATTTAGATATTTAATTTTTTCTTAAATATTAAATTAAGGGTATGCAAGGGGTTTGTAGTTGAAGATTTTTTTTGTGTATTGAAGACAATTAAAATCGGCTGAAGAAAACCCAATGAATTCAATTCTAGAACAGGCCGAAGAAGAAGCGGTATTAATTTCCTTAGAGGTTTATTCCATTGGATCTCACTAGTTATTCGGATGCTGGAAAAGAAGAGATTAATTTGGGTACAATTTTTAGTTGATTTTTTGAATAAAAAATGTCAGGGGTTAAAGTAGTGAAGGGAACAGACTGGACATCCTGGTATATATCTCAGTTGAAAGCCATAAAGATTATTCTACAGAGAGATTAAAAGAAGTTCATGCTAATACTGCAGATCATCTAGAACATATGATTATAACCTTTAGGAATATAAGGATATGACCACATTATCTTTAGACAAATAATATGGTGTGCTGAAGACCTATGGACTAGAACAAGAGCTGAAGAAGATAATATTTAGTAAAGCAGGTTGTTAGTATATCCACTGTATGTGTGACCCAAGAACCAAATTTGATTGAAGTCAAGGTTAGGAACCTCTGAACAGAAATAAAATGATCCTATAAGCTGAATTGGAGATATAGTAGCTCAAGAAAGTGGTCAAGGTGGTGAAAGTGAATTTAAAACTTTGGAATAACTTGAGAAACTGGACCACAAGTCAATCCTGAAAGGCTACTAAAAGTTCAGTGACATCAGATTTAGACAGAATCCCAATTCTTAATTGAAGGTCCTTACCTATAGATTGTTGGGTTCCGAGGCATAAAACGCAGCGGATTAAACGTAAATATAACGAAAAATTTCGGAACCCTAAACGCAGGATCATGTATAAGATTGACAAATTATGGTGAAACGGAATCATACCTTTGTTTGGTCTTGACTACTACGAACTCAACGGAGATCCTAGCTTTCACGACTTGTGTCTTCCTCTTGAAAACACATCTATGGTATCCACACGAGCACCTTCAAGAACGTCTCACGATCTTGATTATGGAACGGATGTACTAGCCTCCTCTAGATAATTTCGAAATCTGCCTCTGCCTTTTCTGCTGCTAGGGTTCGTTTTTCTCAAAAACTTAATACCTATTAACCCTACATTATCTATTTATAATGGTTGGTTAATAGGCCCATAATAGCAACCCATAACAGCAAAGCCTTGAATGAATTTACGGAGGTACGGAAGCGTGATATTACAATTTTTTTACCGTAAACTCATATATATGATCGCATATTATCATATAAATCGAGATGGAATCGAAACCATACCTTTAAAGCGATCCAAGTGTGTGAACAAGAGATCCTAGCAGCTACTTCTCAGAGTGTGAAGTACTCTACCTGTATCCACCAAGAATTCTTCCTTTGATGAAGATCTTCAAATAATTTCTAAAACCTTTTAGAGAGAAAAGAGAGAGAGAGATGGAGGCTTGTGTTTTCTCCAAAACCTAGAAGTGTGTTCTTAGAATGATGCATCTCATTCTATTTATAGGACTATCCTAGGGTTTTTCCTATAAATAATATATCAATATATATTATTATATTAAACCCCATATTATAATAAAATGCTTTAATAATAATTAAAACTATTTTAATAATTATTTCCTTTTCTAAACTATTTAGAAAATAATTCTCTCTCATAATTTAAATCTTTTCATCAAAGAAAATATTCTTTTATGGTGTGACCATGTAGGTTCAATATTAAGCCGGTAGTAGAAATAAATAATAATAAACTTTTTATTTATTATTTATATGAATTCTAATAATTCATTAAATATAATTAACTGATTAATTATATTTATTCTACATCGTGAGTGATGCTTCTCAACATATCGCGACTATCCGGATAATATGAATTCACTGCCAAGAACCTGTCAGTGACTAGTTACCGCACAATCAATTCCTTCCACCCTACAATATCCCGATTAAATACAAGGCATGGAACTCGTGTCAAGCCTATTAAATTTAATCATATGTTTTCTTATTCATAGTGCAAAGTTCATATTAATGCAAATTAGAAACTCCTTTCTAATTTCATTCACTCTGGCCAGAGATTTCAGAACTCGCATACTAAGAATAACATAGGATATTCTCTTCCCATACTGGAAGGGGTGGATCCTCTATTGACTTTAACTATCTTCATACACAAATCCCTATGCCCGGAATAGACCTAATGGATGTCCTTGAGACTAAGGACTAAACCAAAACATAGTTCATTATATACAAGATAACTTTAACGATCTCAAGTCTAAGGATACTTGCACAACTATCACTTAGTGAACAACTATTGACACATGAGTAAACTCCATTAGTTGTTCAATTTATCGAGTCACGTTCAGTGAACTTATTTCTTAATAAGCACCTACATACTAGCTATAGTGTCACCACACAAATGCCTATGAGAACAGACATCCTCCTTAAAGGAGCAAGCATAGTATGTACCAATCTTTGCGGATTCACTAACTTCCAATTAGTTATCCTATGATCAGGAACTGTTTAAGTCAAGAGTCATCATCTTCTAGATCTCACTATTATAATCTCATTATAATTCTAGAAGCTTCACTCTAAACTATGGAACATCTTATTTAAGACACTTTAAACAGATAAAGCCCGTAATAAAACAAATAAGTCTTTTATTAATATTAATGAAATCAAATAAGAATACAAGAAAGTTCTTCCTAACTCATCATACATGATTGGATTTAGGACAAACACTTTCAATCTCCCACTTGGACTAAAGCCAATTACCCTGGTAAGTAATACCCATCTTCCTTTTATGACGATCAAAAAGAATCTGAGACAACGGCTTTGTAAGTGGGTCTGCTATGTTGTTATGTGTGTCAACTCTCTCTATTTTGACATCTCCCCTTTCTATGATCTCCCTAATCAAATGAAAGCGCCGCAAAACATGTTTGGAATTTTTATGAGACCTAGGTTCCTTGGCTTGTGCTATTGCTGCATTGTTATCACAATACAATACAATAGGCTCCTCAACACTAGGAACAACTCCCAACTCAGAAACAAATTTCCTCATCCAAACGGCTTCTTTCGCAGCCTCACTTGCAGCTATATACTCTGCTTCCGCTGTGGAGTCAGCCGTTGTAGACTGTTTGGAACTCTTCCAACTAATCGCACCACCATTTAGAGTAAACACGTACCCTGACATAGATTTGCTATCATCACATTCTGATTGAAAACTAGAGTCGGTATAACCTTCTATTATCAATTCAGAACCACCAAAAACAAGAAAAATATCCTTAGTCCTTCGCAAGTACTTAAGGATGTTCTTTACTGCTTTCCAGTGTTCTTCACCTGGATCGGACTGATATCTGCTCGTCACACTGATTGAATGAGCAACATCAGGCCTAGTACATATCATCGCGTACATGATAGATCCTATTACTGAAGCATAAGGAATCTTACTCATACGCTCTCTTTCCTCAGCTGTCTTAGGAGACATTTTCTCGGAAAGGGACACTCCATGGCTCATCGGCATGAGACCTCTCTTGGAGTTTTCCATGCTAAATCTTTTAAGCACTTTCTCGATGTATGTACCCTGGGTAAGACCTATCATTCTTCTAGATCTATCTCTATAGATCTTTATACCGAGAATGTAGGATGCTTCTCCCAAGTCCTTCATAGTGAAGTTCTTTGATAGCCACACTTTAACTGATTGAAGCATCGGTATATCATTTCCTATAAGAAGTATGTCATCCACATACAACACAAGAAATGTTACCGCGCTCCCACTAACCTTCTTGTAGATACATGGTTCATCTATGTTTTTGATAAAACCAAACTCTTTGATTGTCTCATCAAAACGGATGTTCCATCTACGAGAAGCTTGCCTCAATCCATATATGGTTCGTAGCAGCTTGCACACTAGGTGTTCATTCCCTTTGGAAACAAAACCCTCTGGCTGTGTCATATGTTAGTGTAGGTGCCCTAGAGGCAATACAATGTTTCTTTTAAATAAACCTTTATGTCATATGATTATTCAATAAACGTATTTATTATGACTTTAATTACTGCGATATATTTGTTAGCATAATAAATGTCCTTAGAATCATGATACACGTTATATAGTTTAAGTACATGACTTGAATTTGAGATTATATAATATATCATATTCTTAAATGTCCCTAGTCGAGTATTATTATTATAGGACAATAATAATACATAAACAGACTAGTATGTTGTTTGACAGATAACCATATCTCATTGGTTATAAGTATGGGGATACTAAAGTCAATGCATAGGTACATGTAGGAGTACATGGTACTGGACAGACCCACAGTGAGATTCTTCATGTTTAATAAAGTCATAAGAAAGACTCACAGTGATAATGGTGTAATGATCCTCTGACTTGAGATCATTATATTTCTATACGAGGATTAATATACTCTGACTACATTAAAAGTTACCTTTGACCGGGTGATGATAAAAGTGGACATCGGGTATATCATGAGTCGTATGAGAAATATGAATGATAGATAAAGGATTTAACCCTCCTATAATTAGGAGAGATATTATTGGCCTCTTGATTGAGTGAGACTATAAAATGCATGGCCGTGCTCAAATAATGATTTGTTTTTCATAGTCTACTCATGGATCAAGTAAACCCGGATTAAATGTTGAAGAGGATGACTAAACACATGCCTCGAGTTTAATCTATAATATATTTGGTTAAAGGGATTATATTACACGGAAACATTAATCATGAAAGGTTTTTTTATCAAATCACGATTTAATTATTGTTTAATTGGGTAGCAATGATGTATTACTAGATACCGCTCATTGTTTATAATTTTATTGGAGAATAAAATTATTGCTAATTAAATAATAGCCTATAGGGTCACACACATAGAGCATCTAGAGGAATAATTAATTTAAATTATAGATTTAAATTAATTGATGATTGTTTGAATTTTATTATATTAATTAAGTGAGACTTAATTAATTGAAATAATATAAATTCGAAGTTGAAGAGGATTTCTGCCCATAATAATTAAGTATGACTTAATTATTAATTAAATAATAGAAACATATTTTATTATTTAATCCTATACCTACATGGGTTAGGTTTTACTGCTTAGGCCCGTTTAACCAGTCATTATAAATAGATAATGATAGGTTAAAAGAGCCACACGTTTTTATATGATAAAACCCTAGAGGCAGAGCAAGTGAGGCAGAAAAGACAGTCATTCGAAATCATCAAAGGAGGCTAGTACATCCATCCCGTAATCAAGATCGTGAGACGCTCTTGAAGGTGCTCGTGTGGATACCATAGAGGTGCTTTCGAGAGGAAGACATAAATCGTGATAGCAAGGATCTCCGTTGAGTTCGTTACATTCAAGATCTTAATAGGTATGATTCGTTTATCACCATAATCCGTCAATTCTTATACATGATCCTGCGTTTGGGTTCCGAAAATTTTTCGTTATATTTACGTTTATCCGCTGCGTTTTATGCCTCGGAACCCAACATCATATACACTTCCTCTTCAAGTTTCCCATTGAGGAAGGCCGTTTTCACGTCCATTTGCCAGATCTCATAGTCATAGTAAGCTGCAATCGCAAGCAAAATCCGAATTGATTTAAGCAGGGCTACAGGCGAAAAAGTTTCATCAAAGTCAATCCCTTGCCTTTGTTTGAATCCTTTTGCCACGAGCCTGGCCTTATAGGTCTCCACCTGGCCTTCCGCTCCAATCTTTCTTTTGTATATCCACTCGACCCCAGCTGGGGGCTGCCGCCCCCAGACCCCGCCCGGGGGCTGCCGCCCCCGAACCCCCGCCCAGGGGCTGCCGCCCCCGGACCTCCGCATTATTTTTGTTGTGTACTTGAGCATGGTGCTGGTTATGGCCTTTGTACCCCTAGATTAATGGTTTTTGGTTTTGGTTTTATAAATACGACTTGCATGTCGTTTTCTTCATTCTTGTAATTGTTTAACCTCGAATGTAACTCGAGTTTTCTTATGTAAGTACATTAGTATAGATTGTATTCAATTATTCCATGTAATGTACTTGAAGATTGAAGGATGATCCAAGAAGAGGAGCAAGCACCCATGGATACAAGAAGAATGAAGACATGTAATTGTATTTATATTTTACCACCATAGATTGACTTTGATCCTTTCATTAGCTCGAAAGGATCACATAGGAAAAGGGCCATAACCAAGCACGTTTACATACTGCACTTTACATATTGATGTATGAATGTATGTGTAGAGTAGAAGATGCATGCTTTAATTAGATTAATGATGTATGCATATATTAGATACGTCACCCATGCCATGCTTGCCATGCTAAACAAGATAAAATCTTTAACGATTTAAGATTTTAAAATTAACAAACGAACGATCATGAGATTCTTGTGTTTATGAAATATGGATTTTAAAACACGGAATTAAATATGAATTTTTGATATCTAAAACTGGGATTTTCTGTCAAAAGCGGATATGCGTATTCGTAAGGCTGATGGGTTTTAAGTGTGACCACTGGTATCCTCCATCTACCTGGGAAATGAACAATTTAAGATGTCAATTTGAAATATTTGGTTCAAGGAAAAATTGAGGATCTCTTCATGATGTGATCATGATCATCGTAAATTTTCTAAACCCCTTAACAAAATATTAAGTTTTAATCGGATGCTTTCCAATGAATGAACACTCATCGAATCCTAGATCGATTAGGGGAAAGACTGTCAGTGGCAGGGGACTCCTATCTATCGTGGTGAGATGCGACGAATATAAACGGTTATATTCGGCCGTTGTATCATTGGGTCAAACTTAACTGAGTCGTCATAATAAGGTGAAAGTAAACGGTTATATTCAACAATTATGAACTTAGAAGCATGGAGTTTGGTTAAAAATCTATTAGATAGATAAGATCAATCGTTGCTCACCAAACTATCCAAGAATTATATATGATATAATTGACAAATGTTGTCTACCTAAATAATCATTTTAAGGACTTCCAGTGGTTGTCTTTAGACATGACGAAATATGGATCTTGGCTCACTAGAAAGGATTATGGGATATACTTTCCAAATTAATAGTAAGGGCTATTAATTTGATAAAAATAGTGGGAGATATATTATGAATATATCATAATCATTTGAACATAATAAATAACTCAGACAATCTAATGTTTATTTTGTGCTTTTATCATTGTAGATACCGAATAATGACAAACAACACAAACACACTATCCGTACGATCTGTCCTTGAGAAGGATAAGCTGACAGGAGGAAACAACTTCCTAGACTGGCAGAGGAATTTGAGGATTGTCCTCAGACAGGAGCGCAAGCTTCATGTCATTGATATTCCTCCGGCAGGTCCCCTTCTTGAGGGCGCCACTGTTGAGGAACAAGCGGCCCACACAAAGGATGAGAATGATGCAACTGATGTTGCATGTCTTATGTTGGCAACCATGAGTGCTGAGCTTCAGAGACAGCATGTGCATATGGATGCATATACTATCAATGAGCACTTGCAAAGCATGTTTGCAAGCCAAACTCGTCAAGAAAGGTTCAACACGAGTAAGTCACTCTTTAATTGCAAACAAGGGGCAAGTGAACCAGTTGGCCCACATGTTCTGAAGATGATTGGTTACATTGAGTACCTTGAAACTTTGGGTTTCCCGTTAATTCAGGAAATTGGTATTGACCTAATCATGAATTCTTTGAACAACAAATTCACTCAATTTGTTATAAACTACAATATGAATGAGTTTGACAAAACACCTACTGAATTGTTGGCTATGTTGAGAACATATGAGACCAACATGAAGACGGCTGAACCTGCTCCCATACTGATGGTGGGCAATAAAGGTAAGGCAAAAAGGAAAGGCAAGTGGAAGGGTAAGAAGAAGACAGGATCTGATTCTACACCCAAGCCAAAGTCAGGTCCTAAACAGGCTTTAAAGCCTAAAGGTGGGGTCGCTAAAGGTGAATGTCACTACTGTAAGAAAACTGGTCACTGGAAGAGAAACTGTTCAGTTTACTTGGAGGATCTGAAGAAGAAGAGGGCTGAGCAAGCTTCTGATTCAGGTATATATGTTATAGAAGTCAATCTGTCTATTTCTACATCTTGGGTATTGGATACTGGATGTGCTGCTCACATTTGTATAAATGTGCAGGAAATGCAGAGAAGTAGGACATTGGCTAAAGGAGAAATGGACCTACGAGTTGGCAATGGAGCAAGAGTTGCTGCTTTAGCTGTAGGAACTTATTATTTATCTTTGCCCGCTGGGCTTGTTTTAGAACTGGAAAATTGTTATTACGTGCCTGCGATTCGCAGAAACATTATTTCTGTTTCTTGTTTGGACAAGAAAGGTTTTTCGTTTACTATAAGGAACAACAGTTGCTCTTTTGTTTTGAATGATTTAACCTATGGTGTTGCGCGTTTGTTTAATGGTTTATATGTTCTTGACTTAGATACTCCTGTCTGTAATATAGAAAACAAACGACTTAAAGTTAATGACTCAAATCAAACATACCTCTGGCATTGTCGTCTAGGCCATATAAACGAGAAACGCATATCCAAATTACATAAGGATGGATACTTGGATAAGTTTGATTTTGAATCATACCAAGAATGCGAATCTTGTTTGCTTGGTAAAATGACTAAAGCCCCTTTCACTGGTAAGGGTAAAAGGGCCACTGAACGACTTGAGCTAATACATAGTGATGTATGTGGCCCAATGCGTGTAATGGCGAGAGGAGGCTACTACTACTTCATAACATTTACTGATGATTTCAGTAGATATGGATATGTATATCTTATGAAGAATAAATCTGATTCTTTTGAAAAGTTCAAAGAATACAAGGCTGAAGTAGAGAAGCAAATTGGCGGAGGCGCAAGTATTAAAGTCTTACGATCTGATCGTGGAGGAGAATACTTGAGCACAGAATTTAAAGATTATTTAAAGGAGTGTGGTATTGTATCACAACTCACTCCACCAGGTACACCTCAATGGAATGGAGTTTCAGAGAGGAGAAATCGCACCTTGTTGGACATGGTGCGATCGATGATGAGTCATGCAGATCTTCCAATAAGTTTCTGGGGTTACGCTCTAGAAATAGCGGCTTTTACACTTAACCGTGTTCCTACTAAGAAGGTTCAAAAGACTCCATATGAGATATGGGAGGAGAAACGGTCAGGCATGAGCTTTATGAAAGTTTGGGGATGCAAGGCGTTTGTGAAACGTCAAGTATCTGACAAGCTTGGACCTAAATCTGAAGAGTGCAATTTTGTGGGATACCCTAAAGAAACAAAGGCGTATTATTTTTATAGTCCTTCCGAGCAGAAAGTGTTTATTGCTCGAGATGCTGTTTTCATGGAAAGAGATTTTGTTTCCAAAAGAAACAGTGGGAGAACTATAGATCTCGATGAAGATCGAGAACCACAAAATAGCATTGAACCTGAAATGGAACAAGAGCAGGATAATGACAATGCTCAACAAACACAGGTTGTTCGTAGAACTGGTAGAATTCGGCATGAGCCAGAGAGATATGGATTTCTCTTGACTCAATGTGGTGATTTGATGCTCATAGATGAAGATGAGCCTCTCACATACCAAGATGATTTGATCAGTCCAGACTCTAAGAGATGGCTAGAAGCCACGAAATCCGAGATGGATTCCATGTATGAAAACCAAGTATGGACTTTGGTTGATCCACCTGAAGGGGTGAAACCCATAGGGTGCAAGTGGGTTTTCAAGAAGAAAACTGACATGGATGGAAATGTTCAAACCTATAAAGCAAGGCTGGTTGCAAAAGGTTTCAGACAAATTCATGGTATAGACTATGATGAAACTTTCTCACCAGTGGCTATGGTCAAGTCCATAAGGATTTTGCTTGCTATTGCAGCATTCCATGATTATGAAATCTGGCAAATGGATGTCAAAACAGCTTTCCTTAATGGAACCCTTGATGAGGATGTGTACATGACACAACCTGAAGGTTTTGTCGATCCAAGGAATGTTAGCAAGGTATGTAAATTACGTCGATCCATTTATGGATTGAAGCAAGCCTCTAGGAGATGGAATATCCGTTTTGATGAAACAGTCAAGGAGTATGGCTTTGTTCAAAATGAAGATGAACCTTGTGTTTACAAGAAGGTTAGTGGGAGCCATGTGGCATTCATAGTACTATATGTTGATGACATACTACTAATGGGGAATGACATACCTTCTCTCAAGGCTGTTAAGATTTGGTTAGGGAGCAACTTCTCTATGAAAGACTTAGGAGATGCATCCTACATTCTAGGAATGAGGATCTATAGGGATAGATCTAGAAGGATGATCGGTCTAAGTCAGAGTACATACATCGATAAGGTTTTGCATCGTTTTGGTATGCAAAATGCAAAAAGGGGATATGTCCCCGTGTCTCATGGGATAACGATCTCTAAAGATCATTGTCCGAAATCATTGGATGACAAGGACCGCATGAGTAAGGTTCCATATGCCTCAGCAATTGGATCTATCATGTATGCAATGGTATGTACTCGCCCAGATGTTTCGTATGCTTTAAGCATGACGAGCAGATACCAATCTAATCCAGGTGAAGGTCACTGGACGGCTGTCAAGAATATTCTAAAGTACTTGAAAAGGACTAAAGATTCATTCTTGGTGTATGGAGGAGAGGAAAAACTGGTTGTAAAAGGTTACACCGATGCAAGTTTCCAAACAGACAGGGATGATACTGTATCACAGTCTGGTTTTGTGTTTTGTCTAAACGGAGGTGCTGTAAGTTGGAAGAGTTCAAAACAAGAAACAGTAGCTGATTCTACAATGGAGGCTGAGTACATTGCAGCTTGTGAAGCGGCTAAGGAGGCGGTTTGGATTCGAAAATTCATTACTGATTTGGGAGTGGTTCCATCGATTGCAGATCCCATTGATCTATACTGCGATAATAATGGAGCCATAGCACAGGCTAAAGAACCTAGAGCTCACTCCCGAACCAAACATATACTCAGAAGATATCACCTCATTCGAGAGATTAACGAAAGGGGTGATATACACATATGTAAAGTACACACAAATGATAACATTGCAGACCCACTGACCAAAGGCTTGTCGCAGAAGAAGCACGACGGTCACACTAGTTCCATGGGTATTAGATACATGGGTGATTGGCTCTAGTGCAAGTGGGAGATTGTTAGTGTAGGTGCCCTAGAGGCAATACAATGTTTCTTTTAAATAAACCTTTATGTCATATGATTATTCAATAAACGTATTTATTATGACTTTAATTACTGCGATATATTTGTTAGCATAATAAATGTCCTTAGAATCATGATACACGTTATATAGTTTAAGTACATGACTTGAATTTGAGATTATATAATATATCATATTCTTAAATGTCCCTAGTCGAGTATTATTATTATAGGACAATAATAATACATAAACAGACTAGTATGTTGTTTGACAGATAACCATATCTCATTGGTTATAAGTATGGGGATACTAAAGTCAATGCATAGGTACATGTAGGAGTACATGGTACTGGACAGACCCACAGTGAGATTCTTCATGTTTAATAAAGTCATAAGAAAGACTCACAGTGATAATGGTGTAATGATCCTCTGACTTGAGATCATTATATTTCTATACGAGGATTAATATACTCTGACTACATTAAAAGTTACCTTTGACCGGGTGATGATAAAAGTGGACATCGGGTATATCATGAGTCGTATGAGAAATATGAATGATAGATAAAGGATTTAACCCTCCTATAATTAGGAGAGATATTATTGGCCTCTTGATTGAGTGAGATTATAAAATGCATGGCCGTGCTCAAATAATGATTTGTTTTTCATAGTCTACTCATGGATCAAGTAAACCCGGATTAAATGTTGAAGAGGATGACTAAACACATGCCTCGAGTTTAATCTATAATATATTTGGTTAAAGGGATTATATTACACGGAAACATTAATCATGAAAGGTTTTTTTATCAAATCACGATTTAATTATTGTTTAATTGGGTAGCAATGATGTATTACTAGATACCGCTCATTGTTTATAATTTTATTGGAGAATAAAATTATTGCTAATTAAATAATAGCCTATAGGGTCACACACATAGAGCATCTAGAGGAATAATTAATTTAAATTATAGATTTAAATTAATTGATGATTGTTTGAATTTTATTATATTAATTAAGTGAGACTTAATTAATTGAAATAATATAAATTCGAAGTTGAAGAGGATTTCTGCCCATAATAATTAAGTATGACTTAATTATTAATTAAATAATAGAAACATGTTTTATTATTTAATCCTATACCTACATGGGTTAGGTTTTACTGCTTAGGCCCGTTTAACCAGTCATTATAAATAGATAATGATAGGTTAAAAGAGCCACACGTTTTTATATGATAAAACCCTAGAGGCAGAGCAAGTGAGGCAGAAAAGACAGTCATTCGAAATCATCAAAGGAGGCTAGTACATCCATCCCGTAATCAAGATCGTGAGACGCTCTTGAAGGTGCTCGTGTGGATACCATAGAGGTGCTTTCGAGAGGAAGACACAAATCGTGATAGCAAGGATCTCCGTTGAGTTCGTTACATTCAAGATCTTAATAGGTATGATTCGTTTATCACCATAATCCGTCAATTCTTATACATGATCCTGCGTTTGGGTTCCGAAAATTTTTCGTTATATTTACGTTTATCCGCTGCGTTTTATGCCTCGGAACCCAACATCATATACACTTCCTCTTCAAGTTTCCCATTGAGGAAGGCCGTTTTCACGTCCATTTGCCAGATCTCATAGTCATAGTAAGCTGCAATCGCAAGCAAAATCCGAATTGATTTAAGCAGGGCTACAGGCGAAAAAGTTTCATCAAAGTCAATCCCTTGCCTTTGTTTGAATCCTTTTGCCACGAGCCTGGCCTTATAGGTCTCCACCTGGCCTTCCGCTCCAATCTTTCTTTTGTATATCCATTTGCACCCTACAGGTTTCACATCCTTGGGTGCTTCAACCAAAGTCTATACTTGGTTGGTATACATAGAATCCATTTCGGATTTCATGGCACTTAGCCATTTCTCTGAGTCAATACTACTTATAGCCTCATTATAGGTCATTGGGTCGTCATCATTAACGATTGTTAACTCATTGTCATTCTCAATGACAAGGCCATAATACCTCTCAGGTTGGCGAGACACTCTCTCTGACCTACGAATGGGCTGTTCCACAGAAGGTTGTTCAGTCTGAACAGGTGTTTCCTCTTGAACTGTAGTAGTTTGTGTTTCTTGAACTTCATTAAGTTCTATTTTGCTCCCACTGTTTCCTTCAAGGATAAACTGTTTTTCCAAGAAGGTAGCATGTCTGGAGACAAACACCCTATGATCGGTGTAAAAGTAATACCCTAAAGTCTCTTTAGGATATCCCACAAATCTACATTTTACAGATCGAGATTCCAGTTTATCAGGGTCAACTTTCTTGACATAAGCTGGACATCCCCATATCTTAACGTGTTTAAGACTCGGTTTCCTTTCTTTCCATATCTCATACGGAGTTTGAGGAACAGATTTGGAAGGCACCTTATTCAGTAAATATGCTGAGGTTTCCAATGCATAACCCCATAGGAATACTGGAAGATCTGCATAGCTCATTATGGATCGAACCATGTCTAACAAAGTTCGATTTCTCCTTTCTGATACTCCATTTAACTGTGGAGTATATGGAGGAGTCCATTGAGAGACTATACCATTTTGTTTGAGATAATCTAGAAATTCTCCATTCAAGTATTCACCACCTCGATCTGATCGAATGGTTTTAATACTATGTTTGGTTTGTTTCTCTACTTCATACTTATATTCTTTGAACTTTTCAAAGGCTTCAGATTTGTGTTTCATCAAATACACATATCCGAATCTAGATCGATCATCTGTGAAAGTAATGAAGTACGAAAAACCCCCCATGGCATGCGTAGACATCGGTCCACATACATCTGTGTGTACCAATCCTAGCAAATCTGCAGCCCTTTCTCCATGTCCACTAAATGGAGATTTGGTCATTTTTCCCAATAGACAAGACTCACATGTAGGATATGATTCAAAATCAAAAGGTTCGAGTAACCCTTCCTTGTGCAATGTCCGTAGTCTATTTTCACTAATATGACCAAGTCTGCAGTGCCATAAATATGTGAGATTTTCATCATCCCTTTTCCTTTTATTAGTATGTTCAATTTGTAGTAAACTATGCTCTACGTCACATACATACAGACCATTATTCAAAATACCACTACCATAAAGAACATTATCTCTAAGAATTGAACATTCATTATTCTTAATAATAAACGAAAATCCAGCCTTGTCTAACATGGGAATAGAAATAATATTCCTCACAATCGAGGGAACAAAATAACAATTATTTAAAACAATAGTCTTGCCCGTAGGCATATGTAAATCAAATAATCCTACAGATACAGCAGCAACTCTTGCTCCATTGCCCATCCGCAGAATAACCTCCTCTTCCTCAAGAGTCCTACTATCCCTTAGTCCCTGCAATGAATTGCAAATGTGAGAACCACAGGCGGTATCTAATACCCAAGTAGAAATTTGATTTAGTGACATGTTTACTTCAATCTTAAACATACCTGAGCCAGAAGCGGCAGTCTCACTACCCTTCTTCTTTTTCAGTTCTGCAAGGTAAACCTTACAGTTCCTCTTCCAGTGCCCCACCTTGTTACAGTGAAAGCAAACAGCTTTGCTTTTGGGGTCTTCAGCTTTTGGTGGAACTGGCTTCTTCTCACCTACTTTCTTCTTCTTGGGAGGATTCCACTTCCTTTTCTTGGAAGTGGATCTACCACCAATCAGAAAAACAGAACCTTTCTTAGAGGGAAAGTTCGACTCAGCAGTCTTCAACATGTTATGGAGTTCAGGCAGGCTGACATCCAATTTGTTCATGTGAAAGTTCACAACAAACTGCGAGAACGAATCTGGGAGTGATTGCAAGACCAAGTCTTGGCTCAACTCCCCATCCATGACAAAACCAAGTTGCCCAAGACGCTCAATCAGATTGATTATCTTAAGCACATGATCATTCACAGATGATCCCTCCGCCATTCTACAACGGAATAGCTCCCTCGATATCTCATATCGAGCAGTCCTGCTTTGTACATCATACAACTCTTGTAGGCGTACTAGAATGGTATGAGCATCCATGTTCTCATGCTGTTTTTGCAACTCAGAGTTCATAGATGCCAGCATGATGCACTGAGCAACATTTGCTTCATCCATCCACTTCCTGTAAGTTACATGCTCATCATCATGAGCATCTTCGGCAGGAGCATCGGGTACTGGTGAGTTCAGCACATAGTCCAACTTCTCAGCCCTAAGAACAATTCTCAGGTTTCGAAGCCAATCAGCAAAGTTTGGACCAGTCAACTTGTGAGCATCTAGTATGCTTCGTAGTGATAGTGCAGAAGACATGATGTATATCTAAGATCTGTAAATGACAAACACATAACAACACTTAGCAAATAATCAATTTCATTATTAAAACACTATATGAATCGGGTCTTTATTCATAAGTGGCTCCCCTTAGTTTATCTAATTTATACAACCCTCTAAGTGAAAAATTAAGCATTCATAATGCTAGTGGGAATAGGGATCCTACATTCCATCACACAACCTCGGCTGTAGCACGAAACGCCATGTGATGTTCAGTAGGCAGACAACTCTTGTCAATAACATCTCATGTCATTCCCTAATTAAAACTTTATCCTCTTGAATAATTGAGTCACGGCTGTGGCACGACAAACTCAATATTCTAAGTCAAGTCTAACCCAACATTTCATACAACTGAATCAGTCTCCAACTGCCCACGGCTGTGGCACGTAACGACTATTAGATTCTAACTCATTGTATACATCTCTATGTAATAGACAAGTATTTCTTATTTCGAAATCAAAGCCCTCGGCTGTAGCACGAAACGACAATGATTCAAAAATAAGAACTACTTTCTATCATGTTGGAAGGCTATGACCGACACAAGCCCGTTGTGTCATTGGCCAATTACTACTTGATATTATTTTTAATTAAGAGGGATTTTTATTATAAGGTTTATAATTACACATATTTTATAGACACAAATTTCAATTAAATGTTTTCTATAAAGTATTACAATTACTAACCAAATAATTAATTAATAATCAAAACTCTTTTAATTATTAATACTATTTCTAAACCCTTTTAGAAAATAAATATCTCCCTTAATTTAATTTCTTAAATTAAATCAATAATTAATAATATTAAGATCACATCCTTACTATTTTATAATCGAATAAATCTTATTTAATCAATTAATAAAATTTGTTAACTGATTATTTATTTCATAAATAAATAATTATCAACTATTATTAATTAAACAATATTATTTAACAATCATAATCATATTATAAAGAGATTCTTCCTTTTAAATTAAATATTTCAAACCAATAATCGATAATCGGATAATTCCCAGATCGGGGGGAGCATTGTCAAGAGGCGTCACTTAATACCCCTTTCTTAGACAGAATCATCCTTTCTCTCAATATTGAAAATTCATATTTAATTACGTGTTTCGCAAACACAAGAATCTCATGATTGTATATATAATATTATTGTTAGGGCAAGAAACGATTCCTATTCTAGATTTTCTAGAGCACGCCTTATGTTGGTTTAGGTTCACCTAAATCTATCATCGCATGGTAAATCTAGGCATATATCTCATATATAAAATTAAATAAACAAGTAAGCATGCAAGAAATATCATGTCATACAATGATATAATGATGTATGGATTTATTATAGTAAAAATTAAAACAATTAATACATGCTTTAAAACACTTTAGGGAATATGGACAGTTCAAAACTTTTATATTAAAATTATTTGACCACTCCATTAAATCCGTCTCGGAAAAACGAATCCAACGATATATTGCACGCCCAAATCGGAGTTACGGAACTCCCAAAAAATTAAATTTAATGTGGACAGGAGGGGCGTAACGCATTTATCACACGCGTTACAACTATTAAAGCCAATTTTCCGGTGTAACGCGTGAGTCGTATGCGTTACCATCTGTAACGCATTTCATAAATGCGTAACAGACGTTGTTGCGCATTCCTTGAATGCGCAATAGCCCTTACGCTCGTCTGTGCGCCACGCGCGCGTGACAACAGCTGACATAGGAAAAAATTGGACCGTTGGATGTCAGCCGTTACTACCTTTACTGTATATAGCCGTTTTTATATATATATTAACAGCAGATTAACTACTATTAATATCTTTATATTTTAATATTAATAAATTAATTAACTATTAATTAATAAATTAATAAAAAAACATAAAAACATCATTTTTGATATCCAACAGCAAATTAAAATAACCAGATCAGCCAAGGGTCCTAGTGCAAATATTAATCCATATTTTTTCAACATGCGTAATTATTACATGAATTTTAATAAAAACAATTTTAAAAAATTCATAACAAATAATCTATACATCAGAAAATTATGAAAAAATACCCAGATGATCCATAACACTTGAAGAATCCAGATCAGTGGTCAAAATCTCATGCAAAAAATATTTCGAATTAATTCATAATTAAATCTAAATAAACTTGCAAAAATCATAATAAATCCATACATGCTCCAAAAAATCTGAATTTTTTTTACATGAATCTCTATATGCATAACCTGGCTCTGATGCCATTGAATGAATTTACGGAGGTACGGAAGCGTGATATTACAATTTTTTACCGTAAACTCATATATATGATCGCATATTATCATATAAATCGAGATGGAATCGAAACCATACCTTTAAAGCGATCCAAGTGTGTGAACAAGAGATCCTAGCAGCTACTTCTCAGAGTGTGAAGTACTCTACCTGTATCCACCAAGAATTCTTCCTTTGATGAAGATCTTCAAATAATTTCTAAAACCTTTTAGAGAGAAAAGAGAGAGAGAGATGGAGGCTTGTGTTTTCTCCAAAACCTAGAAGTGTGTTCTTAGAATGATGCATCTCATTCTATTTATAGGACTATCCTAGGGTTTTTCCTATAAATAATATATCAATATATATTATTATATTAAACCCCATATTATAATAAAATGCTTTAATAATAATTAAAACTATTTTAATAATTATTTCCTTTTCTAAACTATTTAGAAAATAATTCTCTCTCTCATAATTTAAATCTTTTCATCAAAGAAAATATTCTTTTATGGTGTGACCATGTAGGTTCAATATTAAGCCGGTAGTAGAAATAAATAATAATAAACTTTTTATTTATTATTTATATGAATTCTAATAATTCATTAAATATAATTAACTGATTAATTATATTTATTCTACATCGTGAGTGATGCTTCTCAACATATCGCGACTATCCGGATAATATGAATTCACTGCCAAGAACCTGTCAGTGACTAGTTACCGCACAATCAATTCCTTCCACTCTACAATATCCCGATTAAATACAAGGCATGGAACTCGTGTCAAGCCTATTAAATTTAATCATATGTTTTCTTATTCATAGTGCAAAGTTCATATTAATGCAAATTAGAAACTCCTTTCTAATTTCATTCACTCTGGCCAGAGATTTCAGAACTCGCATACTAAGAATAACATAGGATATTCTCTTCCCATACTGGAAGGGGTGGATCCTCTATTGACGTTAACTATCTTCATACACAAATCCCTATGCCCGGAATAGACCTAATGGATGTCCTTGAGACTAAGGACTAAACCAAAACATAGTTCATTATATACAAGATAACTTTAACGATCTCAAGTCTAAGGATACTTGCACAACTATCACTTAGTGAACAACTATTGACACATGAGTAAACTCCATTAGTTGTTCAATTTATCGAGTCACGTTCAGTGAACTTATTTCTTAATAAGCACCTACATACTAGCTATAGTGTCACCACACAAATGCCTATGAGAACAGACATCCTCCTTAAAGGAGCAAGCATAGTATGTACCAATCTTTGCGGATTCACTAACTTCCAATTAGTTATCCTATGATCAGGAACTGTTTAAGTCAAGAGTCATCATCTTCTAGATCTCACTATTATAATCTCATTATAATTCTAGAAGTTTCACTCTAAACTATGGAACATCTTATTTAAGACACTTTAAACAGATAAAGCCCGTAATAAAACAAATAAGTCTTTTATTAATATTAATGAAATCAAATAAGAATACAAGAAAGTTCTTCCTAACTCATCATACATGATTGGATTTAGGACAAACACTTTCAAGCCTAACCCATGTAGGTTTAGGATTAAATAATAAAACCGAATTTTATTATTTAATTAATAACTAAGTCACACTTAATTATTAATGGCAGAATTCAAATTCGAATTTATATTATTTCAATTAATTAAGTCTCACTTAATTAATATAATAAAATTCAAATAATCATCAATTAATTTAAATCTATAATTTAAATTAATTATTTCTTTAAGTACTCTATGTGTGTGACCCTATAGGCTATTATTTAATTAACAATAATTTTATTCTGCAATAAAATTATAAACAATGAGCGGTATCTAGTAATACATCATTGCTACCTAATTAAATAATAATTAAATCGTGATTCGATAAAAGCTTTCGTGATTAATGTTTCCGTGTAATATAATCCCTTTAACCATATATATTATAGATTAAACTCGAGGCATATATTTAGTCATCCTCTTCAACATTTAATCCGAGTTTACTTGATCCATGAGTAGACTATGAAAACAAATCATTATTTGAGCACGGCCATGCATTTTATAGTCTCACTCAATCAAGAGGCCAATAATATCTCTCCTAATTATAGGAGGGTTAAATCATTTATCTATCATTCATATTTCTCATACGACTCATGATATACCCGATGTCCACTTTTATCATCACCCGGTCAAAGGTAACTTTTAACGTAGTCAAAGTATATTAATCCTCGTATAGAAATATAATGATCTCAAGTCAAAGGATCATTACACCATTATCACTGTGAGTCTTTCTTATGACTTTATTAAACATGAAGAATCTCACTGTGGGTCTGTCCAGTATTATGTACTCCTACATGTACCTATGTATTGACTTTAGTATCCCCATACTTATAACCAATGAGATGTGGTTATCAGTCAAACAACATACTAGTCTATTTATGTATTATTATTGTCCTATAATAATAATACTCGACTAGGGATATTTAAGAATATGATATATTATATAATCTCAAGTTCAAGTCATGTACTAAACTATACAACGTGTATCATGATTCTAAGGACATTTATTATGCTAACAAATATATCGCAGTAATTAAAGTCATAATAAATATGTTTATTGAATAATCAATTGACATAAAGGTTTATCAAAATAAACATTGTATTGCCTCTAGGGCACCTACACCAACAATCTCCCACTTGCACTAGAGCCAATCACCCATGTATCTAATACCCATGGAACTAGTGTGACCGTCGTGCTTCTTCTGCGACAAGCCTTTGGTCAGTGGGTCTGCAATGTTATCATTTGTGTGCACTTTACATATGTGTATGCCACCCCTTTCATTAATCTCTCGAATGAGGTGATATCTCCTGAGTATGTGTTTGGTTCGGGAGTGAGCTCTAGGTTCTTTAGCCTGTGCAATGGCTCCATTATTATCGCAGTATAGATCAATGGGATCTGCGATCGATGGAACCACTCCCAAATCAGTAATGAATTTTCGAATCCAAACAACTTCCTTAGCCGCTTCACAAGCTGCAATGTACTCAGCCTCCATTGTAGAATCAGCTACTATTTCTTGTTTTGAACTCTTCCAACTTACAGCACCTCCGTTTAGACAAAACACAAAACCAGACTGTGATACAGTATCATCCCTGTCTGTTTGAAAACTTGCATCGGTGTAACCTTTTATAACCAGTTTTTCCTCTCCTTCATACACCAAGAATGAATCTTTAGTCCTTTTCAAGTACTTTAGAATATTCTTGAAGCCGTCCAGTGACCTTCACCTGGATTAGATTGGTATCTGCTCGTCATGCTTAAAGCATACGAAACATCTGGGCGAGTACATACCATCGCATACATGATGGATCCAATTGCTGAGGCATATGGAACCTTACTCATGCGGTCCTTGTCATCCAATGATTTCGGACACTGATCTTTAGAGATCGTTATCCCTTGAGACACGGGGACATATCCCCTTTTTGCATTTTGCATACCAAAACGATGCAAAACCTTATCGATGTATGTACTCTGACTTAGACCGATCATCCTTCTAGATCTATCCCTATAGATCCTCATTCCTAGAATGTAGGATGCTTCTCCTAAGTCTTTCATAGAGAAGTTGCTCCCTAACCAAATCTTAACAGCCTTGAGAGAAGGTATGTCATTCCCCATTAGTAGTATGTCATCAACATATAGTACTATGAATGCCACATGGCTCCCACTAACCTTCTTGTAAACACAAGGTTTATCTTCATTTTGAACAAAGCCATACTCTTTGACTGTTTCATCAAAACGGATATTCCATCTCCTAGAGTCTGGACTGTTCATAGCATCTTGGTATGTGAGAGGCTCATCTTCATCTATGAGCATCAAATCACCACATTGAGTCAAGAGAAATCCATATCTCTCTGGCTCATGGCGAATTCTACCAGTTCTACGAACAACCTGTGTTTGTTGAGCATTATCATTATCCTGCTCATGTTCCACTTCAGGTTCAATGCTATTTTGTGGTTCTCGATCTTCATCGAGGTCTATAGTTCTCCCACTATTTCTTTTGGAAACAAAATCTCTTTCCATGAAAACAGTGTCTCGAGCAATAAACACCTTCTGCTCAGAAGGACTATAAAAATAATACGCCTTTGTTTCTTTAGGGTATCCCACAAAATTGCACTCTTCAGATTTAGGTCCAAGCTTGTCAGATACTTGACGTTTCACAAACGCCTTGCATCCCCAAACTTTCATAAAGTTCATGCCTGACCGTTTCTTCTCCCATATCTCATATGGAGTCTTTTGAACCTTCTTAGTAGGAACACGGTTAAGTGTGAAAGCCGCTGTTTCTAGAGCATAACCCCAGAAACTAATTGGAAGATCTGCATGACTCATCATCGATCGCACCATGTCCAACAAGGTGCGATTTCTCCTCTCTGAAACTCCATTCCATTGAGGTGTTCCTGGCGGAGTGAGTTGTGATACAATACCACACCCCTTTAAATAATCTTTAAATTCAGTGCTCAAGTATTCTCCTCCACGATCAGATCGTAAGATTTTAATACTTGCACCTCCGCCAATTTGCTTTTCTACTTCAGCCTTGTATTCTTTGAACTTTTCAAAAGAATCGGATTTATTCTTCATAAGATACCCATATCTACTGAAATCATCAGTAAATGTTATGAAGTAGTAGTAGCCTCCTCTAGCCATCACACGCATTGGGCCACATACATCACTATGTATTAGCTCCAGACGTTCAGTGGCCCTTTGACCCTTACCAGTGAAAGGGACTTTAGTCATTTTACCAAGCAAACAAGATTCGCATTCTTGGTATGATTCAAAATCAAACTTATCCAAATATCCATCCTTATGTAATTTGGATATGCGTTTCTCATTTATATGGCCTAGACGACAATGCCAGAGGTATGTTTGATTTGAGTCATTAACTTTAAGTCGTTTGTTTTCTATATTACAGACAGGATTATCTAAGTCAAGAACATATAAACCATTAAACAAACGCGCAACACCATAGGTTAAATCATTCAAAGCAAAAGAGCAACTGTTGTTCTTTATTGTAAATGAAAAACCTTTCTTGTCCAAACAAGAAACAGAAATAATGTTTCTGCGAATCGCAGGCACGTAATAACAATTTTCCATTTCTAAAACTAGCCCAGAGGGCAAAGATAAATAATATGTTCCTACAGCTAAAGCAGCAACTCTTGCTCCATTGGCAACTCGTAGGTCCATTTCTCCTTTAGCCAATGTCCTACTTCTCTGCATTTCCTGCACATTTATACAAATGTGAGAAGCACATCCAGTATCCAATACCCAAGATGTAGAAATAGACAGATTGACTTCTATAACATATATACCTGAAGTAGAAGCTTGCTCAGCCCTCTTCTTCTTCAAATCCTCCAAGTAAACTGAACAGTTTCTCTTCCAGTGACCAGTTTTCTTACAGTAGTGACATTCACCCTTAGCGACCCCACCTTTAGGCTTTAAAGCCTGTTTGGGACCTGACTTTGGCTTGGGTGTAGATTCAGAACCTGTCTTCTTCTTACCCTTCCACTTGCCTTTCCCTTTGGCCTTACCTTTATTGCCCACCATCAGTATGGGAGCAGGTTCAGCCGTCTTCATGTTGGTCTCATATGTTCTCAACATAGCCAACAATTCAGTAGGTGTTTTGTCAAATTCATTCATATTGTAGTTCATAACAAACTGAGTGAATTTGTTGTTCAAAGAATTCAAGATTAGGTCAATACCAGTTTCCGGACCAATCGGGAAACCCAAAGTATCAAGATACTCAATGTAACCAATCATCTTCAGAACATGCGGGCCAACTGGTTCACTTGCCCCTTGTTTGCAATTAAAGAGTGACTTACTCGTGTTGAACCTTTCTTGACGAGTTTGGCTTGCAAACATGCTTTGCAAGTGCTCATAGATAGTATATGCATCCATATGCACATGTTGTCTTTGAAGCTCAGCACTCATAGTTGCCAACATAAGACATGCAACATCAGTTGCATCATTCTCATCCTTTGTATGGGCCGCTCGTTCCTCAACAGTAGCGCCCTCAGGAAGGGGACCTGCCGGAGGAATATCAATGACATGAAGCTTGCGCTCCTGCCTGAGGACAATCCTCAAATTCCTCTGCCAGTCTAGGAAGTTGTTTCCTCCTGTCAGCTTATCCTTCTCAAGGACAGATCGTACGGATAGTGTGTTTGTGTTGTTTGTCATTACTTGGTATCTACAATGATAAAAGCACAAAATTAAACATTAGATTGTCTGAGTTATTTATTATGTTCAAATGATTATGATACATTCATAATATATCTCCCACTCTTTTTATCAAATTAATAGCCCTTACTATTAATTTGGAAAGTATATCCCATAATTCTTTCTAGTGAGCCAAGATCCATATTTCGTCATGTCTTAAGTCAACCACTGGAAGTCCTTAAGAATGATTATTTAGGTAGACAACATTTATCTATTATATCATATATAATTCTTGGATAGTTTGGTGAGCAACGATTGATCTTATCTATCTAATAGATTTTTAACCAAACTCTATGCTTCTAAGTTCATAATAGTTGAATATAACCGTTTACTTTCACCTTTTTATGACGACTCAGTTAAGTTTGACCCAATGATACAACGGCCGAATATAACCGTTTATATTCGTCGCATCTCACCACGATAGATAGGAGTCCCCTGCCACTGACAGTCTTTCCCCTAATCGATCTAGGATTCGATGAGCGTTCATTCATTGGAAAGCATCCGATTAAAACTTAATATTTTGTTAAGGGGTTTAGAAAATTTACGACGATCATGATCACATCATGAAGAGATCCTCAATTTTTCCTTGAACTAAATATTTCAAATTGACATCTTAAATTGTTCATTTCCCAGGTAGATGGAGGATACCAGTGGTCACACTTAAAACCCATCAGCCTTACGAATACGCATATCCGTTTTTGTCAGAAAATCCCAATTATAGACATCAAAATCCATATTCAATTCCGTGTTTTAAAAATCCATATTTCATAAACACAAGAATCTCATGATCGTTTGTTAATTTTAAAATCTTAAATCGTTACAGATTTTATCTTGTTTAGCATGGCAAGCATGGCATGGGTGACGTATCTAATACATGCATACATCATTAATCTAATTAAAGCATGCATCTTCTACTCTACACATACATTCATACATCAATATGTAAAGTGCAGTATGTAAACGTGCTTGGTTATGACCCCTTTCCTATGTGATCCTTTCGAGCTAATGAAAGGATCAAAGTCAATCTATGGTGGTGAAATATAAATACAATTACATGTCTTCATTCTTCTTGTATCCATGGGTGCTTGCTCCTCTTCTTGGATCATCCTTCAATCTTCAAGTACATTACATGGAATAATTGAATACAACCTATACTAATGTACTTACATAAGAAAACTCGAGTTACATTCGAGGTTAAACAATTACAAGAATGAAGAAAACGACATGCAAGTCGTATTTATAAAACCAAAACCAAAACCATTAATCTAGGGGTCTAAGGGCCATAACCAGCACCATGCTCAAGTACACAAAATAAAATATTGCGGAGGTCCGGGGGCGGCAGCCCCCGGGCGGGGTCTGGGGGCGGCAGCCCCCGGGCGGGGTCTGGGGGCGGCAGCCCCCAGCTGGGGTCGAGCTGACAGGTCAGCTTGGAAATTTTTTATTTTCGAAGACCAGTCCTATTCAGAAATCATCAATTTCTGAACTACAGATCATATCTGTTGGCCTTTTTCCCCACTGCAATTTATACAGTCCATCAGAGTTTACTGCTAAACTCTGATCAGCACAGTCCATCAGAGTTTACTGCTAAACTCTGATCAGCACAGTCCATCAGAGTTTACTGCTAAACTCTGATCAGCACAGTCCATCAGAGTTTACTGCTAAACTCTGATCAGAACAGTCCATCAGAGTTTACTGCTAAACTCTGATCAGAACAGTCCATCAGAGTTTACTGCTAAACTCTGATCAGCACAGTCCATCAGAGTTTACTGCTAAACTCTGATCAGAGACCATCGGAGTTTGTTAAACTCTGACCATGCCCTATACTATGACCTGACCATCAGAGTTTATTAAACTCTGAGCGAGTCCATCAGAGTTTGTTAAACTCTGACCCAGCTCCAATTTCACAAACTCTGATCAGACACAGAATATACATTCTCTGACAGTTACATATTGGCAGAAGCATAGCAGTCTCATAACAGGCATGGCAGTCTCATAACAGAAGCATGGCAGTGGCATAACAGATTATGACAAAACAGTAGCATGGCATGGCAGTCACCAAAACAGGCATGTATGCATCAAATACATAAAACACGTAACCAAATCAGTCCCTTATACACGTAGCTCTGATACCATTGTTGGGTTCCGAGGCATAAAACGCAGCGGATTAAACGTAAATATAACGAAAAATTTCGGAACCCTAACGCAGGATCATGTATAAGATTGACAAATTATGGTGAAACGGAATCATACCTTTGTTTGGTCTTGACTACTACGAACTCAACGGAGATCCTAGCTTTCACGACTTGTGTCTTCCTCTTGAAAACACCTCTATCGTATCCACACGAGCACCTTCAAGAACGTCTCACGATCTTGATTATGGAACGGATGTACTAGCCTCCTCTAGATGATTTCGAAATCTGCCTCTGCCTTTTCTGCTGCTAGGGTTCGTTTTTCTCAAAAACTTAATACCTATTAACCCGACATTATCTATTTATAATGGTTGGTTAATATGCCCATAATAGCAACCCATAACAGCAAAGCCTAACCCATGTAGGTTTAGGATTAAATAATAAAACCGAATTTTATTATTTAATTAATAACTAAGTCACACTTAATTATTAATGGCAGAATTCAAATTCGAATTTATATTATTTCAATTAATTAAGTCTCACTTAATTAATATAATAAAATTCAAATAATCATTAATTAATTTAAATCTATAATTTAAATTAATTATTCCTTTAAGTACTCTATGTGTGTGACCCTATAGGCTATTATTTAATTAGCAATAATTTTATTCTCCAATAAAATTATAAACAATGAGCGGTATCTAGTAATACATCATTGCTACCCAATTAAATAATAATTAAATCGTGATTCGATAAAACCTTTCGTGATTAATGTTTCCGTGTAATATAATCCCTTTAACCATATATATTATAGATTAAACTCGAGGCATGTATTTAGTCATCCTCTTCAACATTTAATCCGAGTTTACTTGATCCATGAGTAGACTATGAAAACAAATCATTATTTGAGCACGGCCATGCATTTTATAGTCTCACTCAATCAAGAGGCCAATAATATCTCTCCTAATTATAGGAGGGTTAAATCCTTTATCTATCATTCATATTTCTCATACGACTCATGATATACCCGATGTCCACTTTTATCATCACCCGGTCAAAGGTAACTTTTAATGTAGTCAAAGTATATTAATCCTCGTATAGAAATATAATGATCTCAAGTCAAACGATCATTACACCATTATCACTGTGAGTCTTTCTTATGACTTTATTAAACATGAAGAATCTCACTGTGGGTCTGTCCAGTATCATGTACTCCTACATGTACCTATGTATTGACTTTAGTATCCCCATACTTATAACCAATGAGATGTGGTTATCAGTCAAACAACATACTAGTCTATTTATGTATTATTATTGTCCTATAATAATAATACTCAACTAGGGATATTTAAGAATATGATATATTATATAATCTCAAGTTCAAGTCATGTACTAAACTATACAACGTGTATCATGATTCTAAGGACATTTATTATGCTAACAAATATATCGCAGTAATTAAAGTCATAATAAATATGTTTATTGAATAATCAATTGACATAAAGGTTTATCAAAATAAACATTGTATTGCCTCTAGGGCACCTACACCAACATAGATTTCATAGGGGAGAATTTCAAGATCATTTCAAGAGGCGGTTGTAAAATAGGGATGGTTGAAAATAGCAAGACAAGATCAGAGTTGTGCTACACAGTTTGAAGAAGCCTGAACAAGTAAAATATGACAAAGACTGTGTTGAGTTGAAATAAGAATCTCAATCATTAGCGAGGATGCAGCAAGGGAAAGCTTTTATTGGTGAAGTTAAATGCAAGGTTGGTTCTATCAATGACAGTGATGCACCATATGGATATCTGGCATTAATGACCAACATTAGAGATGAATCACTATGCACTTCACATGTAAACATTCTAACTAGTATACTTTTATCTAATTCAGAACTGTATAATTATTAAGTTTTGAAATGTATTATATTCATTTCAGCATGCTAGCATCTTATGATTTAAATGCTTAATTGATTGCTAAGAACAAGATTGCATGCTAGGATTCATGAGTTTAAATTAGTACATTCCATACTTGATTTTTTATGCAGTAAAATGAATATCTAGAATTAGATAGGTTGTTCTAGATGGTTAGGTGTATCCATGAACATTTACTGGAACTTGATTTAAATCTTATGTGATTTAATACCCCTTCTAATGTTTTGAAAATTATTGTGATAAATGACTTGTTAAGTGTATGTGGAATTTGATATTGCTTATAATATTTTATTCAAATATTCTGCATATTCTTGAAATTGTTTATGTGCTTATTTTCATATGATCTGCTCTTGCTCACATAGTTGTACAAAATGCCATATTAGATCATGTATTGCTTGTTAGGGATAAGATGATTAAAAGATGGTAGAATTATCTAAAACTGTAGATTCGAGGCTTAATCTAAAACTGACTTAGTTAATTAGAGATAGTTAAAATGTTAGAAAACAATAGAAATGGATTAGGAAAAATTAGTAATTAATTTATTAGTTATTCTATTCCATATGCTTTTAGAAAATTATTGAATATCTGTAAATCTGCATGACACCTGTCACATTTGTGTAGAATGGTTAAAGTAGATAGTACTAAATTTTTTAATATTCATAACATGCCCGAATTGCATAATTCTTACCTATAATGCATTGAAACTGAATGTTACCATGTGTTCTTATTTTCATGCTTGTTTATTTAAATTTGAAAATACATATCTCGGGACTTGCATAATCTTAGGCAAAGCATATATAAGAATCACAATAGGGTAAAGACTGCTAGTCCATCTAAAGTTAGCTTGAAATCACTAATCTCATGGCATTAAGACTACCTTGTCAAGGCTGCTGTAAATGAGAAGTGATCAGTCAAAGATAAGTCTGTGCATGTTAAGGATGAAGCTGTTGTTACCACTATTTAAAGTAATATCTCTAACCCATCTGGACTCAATTGAAGTTGAGTACCAAGAAGTTTATTCATTTATGATTGCAGAGTATGTAACAAAAGACAAAATTTTATTCCATAAAACAATGTCAATATTTGTAGAAGGGGGTTGAATACAAATATTTCACATGTTAAACCTTTTAACAGTTTTCTTGATAATATTTAAAATAAGAACAATTAAAGCTAGGATAAGTATTTGAATAAACACAAGATGTTTAAAATTACTGATGGATTGATTTATCCATTAATGTGTATTTTTACTCAAATAATCTAGGTTAATGGAACCTAGCTGCGATTACAAGGTAAGAAAAATAAAATTAACTGTTCTTACAAGTGTTCTAAGGTTGAACAATTGTTTTTAAGATATTGTCTAACTTGTCTATCTTCTAACAATGCTACCACACTTGTTTATATAACACAAGTGTGTTTACAATCGTAGAAAGAGTATAAAATAATTAATCTATTCTAGGATTGTTTTTTTATCTATCTTTCCTTTTGCCTATTTCTATTTTGAGAAATGTGTTCAGACATGGAAAGACAACTTCACTCTGAGTCTTCAAAGTCAGTATAGACTGTCTTCCATATGTAAGCTTTATGTCTTGTCGTGCAGTCCCTATCAATTGATAATTTGTTGTTAATCATATTAATTGATTCTTCCTTGTATCCATCAACTGATATTCTTCTTCCATTAATCTTGATATCCATCAATTGATAATAACTGTTGACTTATCGATTGGTAGATGTTATCAATTGATATATCAATCGATGGTTCTTCATATCAGTTGATGGTCTTCAATCCTTGACTTGACTTTTTATCAATTGATCTTCTATCAGTTGATGCCTCCAAATCAATTGATCATCCTTCTCTTGTACAATTTTCATGTCTTCAAATAATTATAATTTAACAGTCTAAATTATACATCAATTGATAACCAATATCAATCGACTCTAGTATTAATTGATAAGAGTTTATCAATCGACTAAAGCCATATCAATTGAAGTACACTAAGTACACCTATGCTACATCCATATTATCAGTTGATTAACATAAACATGTCAACTGATAAATGGTTTCCTGATCAATCGATATTTATAGTTTTTATATCAATTGTCCAGTTACAATAAAAATATAATTTCATGATTATAAGATTTAATGTTATCATCAAAGTTACATAGATTACTAACAATCTCCCCATATTCATGTTTGTGACAAAAACAAGCATAAATCTATTTGATGATAACAAAACCCCTAATACAATGGCATTCATATAGAATCAAGAAATTAAATAGCACTTAAATTTTAGAAGTACCATTGTTATGAACTTTGCAAGCTACTTCTATCTTTCAAGGGTTCATTTCTACATCTTCTTCCTCTTCTCAGCATTCTCCTTCAGTTGCCTTATGAATGAGCTTCTCAATATCTGCTCATCTCTGTCTGAATCTCCAAGATACCTCATAAGATAAATGATTTCTTGATCTGTGATTTTGTCAAGATGTTTACAAATGTCAAAGTACTTTTTGTTTCCTTCAATATCTGTAAATATCATGGCATAAACTGGTTCCAGCACCACAGTCTTCACTTGTGACTCCCAAAGCTTCAAATGAGGATCTTGATCAATTTCAGTAGGCAATCTCCTTAGCTTTGTGATTTGATGTTCTATCTCATGAGCAACTGTGATATTTAACTTGAATCTTTTATTGATTAGAGGAAGAATTTTCTTTAAAGTGTTTTAACCATGCTTCATGATCAACCTCATTGGATAAGTTGCCTTGTGCCCATCTTCGTATTCTAAACTCATGCACTACTCATGATTTGAAGTTGTTAGATGAGTTCTGAAACCTATCAATCCTTTTTCACTGATTCTTGGCACTTCCTACAATTCATATCATTTAAGAAAAAATTCTTTTGAGTCTCCTTATATCCCCTTTATTGAATATTGTTCTTGGTGGATAGATTCTTGGGTCTTGACTGTTGTTTTTCTGACCATTTTAATTTGCCTTTTTGGTTTTGGGGATTGGTCCTGAATTGCATCCATTTGATTCCACTTCAGTTGCATTTTCATTGTCATTTCAGCATCCTCCTTTTCTCTTCTAGAAGCATCTGCACTTCCTAAAGAAATGGCTCCTTGTAGCAATTTTTCACCTGAAAATCTTTCGTTCTTCTTCTTCCCCTCGTCAATCATAATAGCTTTCCCCTTTTTTTCTTCTAGTTGAACAAACTTTTCTACATGAACATTTACTTCATTTGTAGTTTCAGTTGCATTTTCATTTACAGCTTTGGACTGTGCAATGAAATCATCCAAGTTCCCTGTTTGAGCAGCCTTCTTCATTAACTCTATGCTCTGCTTCAATTGCTTAAAATTTCTCCTTTCTATTCAATTAGCTCCTTGGTTTCAAGTTCCCTAGAAATCCTCCTAGCTTCCAAGTCAGCATCAAATTGTTATACATTGCTTCTTTTCTTTTCCAAATCATCCTTGCAATAATTTGATGATTTGCTCATGCTTCCTTCTGTTTGCCTGCTCCTACTCACCCCTCTAAATCTGCTACTACTGCTAGCTCCAACTCCTCATGTTCCATTCCCACCACTACCATCATTGTCCTTGTCTTTCTTATCTTTATTCTCCCCCTTTTTATTATCATCACAAGAGGGATGTGATGGCCTCCTGTCAAGAAATTTCTGTAGAATTTGTGGATGGAGGGAATGTCCCTTAATTATGTCATTCATCTTTGGTTCCAGAGAAGAGACCCTCTTTTACAAATCATTGTAGCCCCTAGCATCCTTGAGAAATTTTTGTTGAATATATGGAGAGTGCCATGAGGTAATTTCTCATCCAACCTTCTTTCTAGCACATCTTTTGTAAAGGAAATATAATCTTTGATTGAGACTAATTCATGTCTAACTCCTGTCACAGTCATCTTCTGAACTTTGAGTTGGTCCCTCAAGCATTGAGCTATTCTTCTATGTGTAGAATCAGCAAATTCCACCTCCATCATTGACCTCCTATACTGAGAAAGAAGTTCTTCTTCTGCATCTGCTAAGCTGCCATCAACTGTGCTCATCCATGGTTTTTCATCACTGTCATTGTCAATATCTCCTGGAGCTAGATGACATACATCTTCAACATTTACTATCATTTCCTTAAAATTTCTTGTTCTCTACTCAATATGCTCCAATCCTAGAGTTGACTCAGCATCCCTGTTTGTGGAGGTAGCCAATCCTTGATATCTTAGATCAGGATGCACAATGTTCCTTGGATCCAACTCTCTTACATCAACATCTTCATCTTCTACATCCACATCCTCCAACTTTTTAGTCTCCTTATTTACTCCATTCCCACTTGCTTCATTTGAAATAGGTACTCTCCCTATCTTCTTGACTCCTTCCTCCTCAGACATGAGTTCATTTTCCAAGTCCTATGCATATTGAAGAATTCTGAAATCACTATCAGTCATCTCTCTATTTTTCTTCAGGATCTCATCCTAAAATCTCACCTCTCCCTCACTCATACCTTGTGCACCTTCTAAGGTGGGGCCTTCAAGTGTTTCACTCTCATTCCTAGAAGAAATAGGAATGACCTCTCTCTCTCATTTTTCCAGGCTGCAAGCCTACCTCTCACTCAACTCACTCAGTCCTAAAAGAGTGTGTGCAACATCAATAGATTGAGTATCAATTGATGTGAAAATTTTAATAGTTGATGAGGTTGACATATCCATCGATGGATGCATACCCATCGATCGATGTTGAGTATCGATCGATGGCTTATCAGACGATGTCTGATTATCAATTGATGAGAGTACATCAATTGATGAGGTTGAAACAAATGAAGTTGAAGGAAATTCAGTGTTTAGATTTGAAAGAATGTTTGAAATAGTGTTTGAAATAGTCTTGAGAATCCTGGGAAGGAGACTCAAGAGAGAGTGTTGGCTTTTCCTTGAAAAATAAGGAGAATTTGAAAATGCTTGATTGTTTATCAAAACATTTTCTGAAGAAATTTGAGGATGGCGTGAAGAGGGAATATGGATAGAAAGATAATGGGGCTGCATCTCCATATTTACTAGAGATGCATCAAACTGAGAGACAAAAGGCTCCACCACAGTTTCCTGTGGCTTTGCAGTGTGTGCATCCTCATGTGCGAAGGTTACCTTCTTCCTCCTGGACTTTAGTTTTTTAGCTTGTGTGTCCTCCGCTTTGTTCAATGCCCTTGGCTATGGGCTCTTTTCAATATAGACACCATATTGAGAGGGTGCCAATAGAGATGTGGTTATGTCCTTATTAACACCCATAGCCTGTTAGGAGACTGTGGAGTGGCTTGGGTTGTTCATCCTTACTCATCTTATGCTTTTGGGTTTTTTGATTTTCCCTAGTTCCCTCACCTGTAACCCCTCCAACTAGTTTATCCTCACTTGGGGTCTTTCTTTTTCTTGATTTTTCAACAACAGGCTTTTGAGAACCTGTTGAGGTTAGATTTTTAGATTTAGATTTTGAAGTATGATTTGTAGCTTGGGTGGGAGGGTTGGGGTCAATTCTAACATCCTCTATAGTTTCATAAGGCAAATAAATTTGAGATTGGGAAGCGGAGATGTTAGAAAGAAATACATGTACAAAAGGTGGATAGATCAATTCCACATTACTGTGAAGATTGATCATGACCAAGTCTTTGAAGACCCTTTTGTTTTGGACTCAGCATTCAAGTGTCTCTGTTTACCTGATTACTTCTATATCTTTCACAAACTGGTTAATAAAAATCATAATAAATCTAGCAGAGTAAATATGATTAGATCTATTAGTTTTAACACCTAATTTTGCTGCAATTTCTTTAATTATTATTGATGATAGATTATAATGCTTGTCAAACAAAATATTATAGGCTATTTCCTGCATACTAGTTGTTATAGCATCAAAGTTGCTAATCTTAGCACTAAAGTATTTTATTATTGCATCAAAAAAGTAAGGCCATTCTTTCCTAGGATATTTTCTAACAACATGTCCTAAACTTATGTCAGGTTCAATATAATTAACAGACCTAAGCATGTTTCTAATGTCCTCATCTGTAGGTGATCTATCAGTGTTATTAGCAGGAAAATTTTAACATTCATCAATAGTAACAGTGGTTAAAGTATACTTATCTCCTTTACACACAAATGAAATGGAAGAGTAGTCCTTGGCAACCTCTGCAGTGGCCCAGAATTCCTCCACCAACTTGCAAACTATCTTGGGTGCTTCACTAAATGCAGTCTTTACTTTGTTGTTCTCCATGAATCGCATCAAATGATGAAAGCCTTGTGGTGCTTCCTCTACAACAGTGCACACCACGAAATTTTTGAGTTTGTAGTAGCATCCACTTTGCGAAATCTTCTTAGATGATGAAGCAACCATTTCTTTGAGGTAGAAGATAATTAATTATACTTGTAAATCTAAGAAATTGAAAATACAGAGACAAGGATTGAGTTCATAGAGAGAGAGATGAGAATTAGTGAGTAAATAATAATTTCAAGTGAAAATTAAAGTAAATTTTAATTTCACTATTTATATTTACCAAATTCTCAATTACTTTCTTACTCAAAACAGAACTCAATTGACCGTTAAAATAAAAGGTGAATGAAATAATTACTTATTTCGGCATCGACTGTTATACACACAAGGTTGTATGTATTCATCAATTGTTAAAATAAGCAATCAATGATTAGATTTTGTACAAGTCGATTGATGACATGGACCCTAAAAATTCCAGGTCATCGATTGATAATTAACTTATCCATCGACAAGTACTACTATCCATCGATAGACAAATATATCATCGAATGATATATTTATCTGTTGATGACTACAAATATCCATCGATAAAAAAATATATCATCAATTGATATATTTATCTGTCGGTAGCTTTAAAAAATATCCATTGATATGTAAAATGTTTATCAATTGATTATTGAAAAATTGATAGATTAACATAGTCAATGGCTACAATTCTAAAAATTACTAAAATAAATAATTTGTTAGACATTTAAAAGATTAAACATAGTTAAGCATACCTAAATCACAGACCAATCTATTGAAGGTAGATTCATCTAATGGTTTGGTAAAAAAGTCTGCAAGTTGTCTTTCACTAGGGACAAAATATAATTCAACGATACCATTCTTTACATGTTCTTTAATGAAGTGGTACCTTATATCAATGTGTTTGGTTCTTGAGTGTTGAACTGAATTTTTAGTAATAGCAATTGCACTGGTGTTGTCACAGAATATTGGAATTTTACTTAAGTTAAATTCATAATCAAACAATTGATTCCTCATCCATAACACTTGTGCACAGCAGCTTTCAGTAGCAATATATTCAGCTTCTGCTATGGATATAGATACTCAATTTTGCTTTTTGCTAAACCATGAGACCAACTTGTTTCCTAGAAATTGACAAGTGACTGGGTACTTTTCATGTCAATTCTGCAACATGCATAGTCTGCATTTGAATAACCAATTAGATCAAATCCAGAATCTCTAGGATACCAAATTCCAAGATTTGGTGTTCCTTTGAGATACCTGAATATTATTTTTATTGCAATCAAATGAGACTCTCTAGGATCAGCTTGAAACCTAGCACAAAGACATGTAGCAAACATTATATCTAGCCTACTTGCAGTTAAATATAGCAATGAGCCAACCATGCCTCTATAACTTGAAATGTCCACCTTAGCTTCCTTGGTGTTTAATTCAAGTTTAGTTGCAGTGGTTATGGGAGTTTTTGCAGATGAACATTCATTTAAATCAAATTTTCTTAATAAATCATAAATGTATTTAGTTTGATTTATGAAAATACCATATTTAACTTGTTTAACTTGCAAACTAAGAAAATAGGTAAGTTCTCCCATCATGCTCATTTCAAATTTACTCTGCATCAACTTAGAAAACTTTTGACAAAGTTTTTCAGTAGTTGAGCCAAAGATAATATCATCTACATAGATTTAAACAAATATACTAGAAGCATTGACATTTCTATGAAATAGAGTTTTATCAACAATACCTCTTGTAAAATGATTCTCAATCAGGAATTTAGACAATGTATCATACCAGGCTCTAGGTGCATTTAGACAATGTATCATACCAGGCTCTAGGTGCTTGCTTCAAACCATAAAGTGCTTTGAGAAGATAATACACAAATCCAAGATGAACATGATCTTCAAAATCAGGAGGTTGTTCCACATATATTTCTTCCTCTAATTCTTCATTGAGAAAAACACTTTTTACATCCATCTGGTAGACTTTGAAATTAGCATGAGCAACATAAGCTAGAAAGATTATGATTTCTTCTAATCTTACAACAGGAGCAAAAGTTTTATCAAAATCTTTGTCTTCTTCTTGTGAGTATCCCTTTTCCACCAATCTTGCTTTATTCCTAGTCACAATACCAGATTCATCAATTTTATTCTTGAATACCCATTTTGTACCAATAACAGATTTGGTCTTTGGTTTGGGTACCAGCTTCCATACCTTGTTTCTTTCAAACTGGTTCAACTCTTCTTGCATAGCTATCACCCAATTAGGATCATTCAAGCCTTCTTCAATCCTTTTTGGTTCTTCTTGTGACAGGAAGGTACAATACAAGCATTCATTTTGAGTTGTAGTTTTGACATCATTATTTGCATTTCCAATAATCAACTCAAAGGGATGACTTTTGGTCCATTTCGTTTGTGGTGGTAAATTTGTCATTGAGGAAGATGCTTCATGATTATTAGCATTGTTATTATAATTGTGATGTGAATGAGTGGTTGAGAACCCTCCCCCTGAGATGGACACTCTACTTGAAAATTATTGAGCAAAATTATTATCCATCGATGGATTATCAATTGATGTATTATCAGTCGATTGATGATCATCAATAGATAAGTTATTTATTGGTGAATTGACATCAGGTGATGGGGAATTTCTGGTACTTGATTTCGTGAAATTTTCACATCATCATCACTTTCTTCACCATTACTAGTTGATTCATTCTCAAAATGCAAAGAGTCATGGTATCCTTCATCAAACAACCCTTGAATTTTCTTGTCATCAAAGACTACATGCATAGATTCCATAACAATGTGTAATCTAAGATTGTAGACTCTATAAGCCTTGGTTGTTATTCCATATCCAACAAATATTGCCTCATCAGCCTTGACTTCAAATTTTTCCAAATTTTCTCCCTGATTTCTTAGGACAACATTTGCAGTCAAAGACATGAAGAAAATTAAATGTTTGCTTCTTGTCTTTCTTCATCAATTAATATGGAATTTTGCCTTGTGATTGGTTGACCATGGAAATATTCTGAATGTAACAAGCAGTGTTGATTGCTTTTACCCAGAAATATGTAAGAAGTTTTGCTTTATCTAACATAGTTCTAGCAGCTTCAATTAAGATTCTATTTTTCCTTTCAATAACTCCATTTTATTGGGGAGTTCTAGGAGCAGAGAAGTGATGAGTGATACCTTTTTCTTCACAGAATTCTATCATTGTTGCATTCTTAAATTTAGTACCATTATCACTCCTTATTTTCTTAACCTTCCATTCAGTGCTATTTTCAACATTCTTCACATGATTGATAATAAATTTGCTTGTCTCATCCTTAGAATGTAAAAAATGTACGCATGTGTATCTTGTGAAGTCATCCACAATTACTAAGGCATAGTTCGGTTTGGCAATAGACATGATGTTTATTGGACCAAATAAATCCATGTGCAATAACTCCAAAGGCTTGTCAATTGATGATTCTGACTTTGACTTGAATGATAGCTTCCTTTGTTTTCCTTTTTGACATGCATCACACAAACCATCCTTGATGAATTCCATCTGTGGAATGCCTCTAACCAAATTCTTTCTAACCAATTGATTCATGGCTTTGAAATTTAGATGGGCTAGCTTGTTGTGCGAAATCCAAATTTCATTTGTGTTGGCTTTGCTTAATAGACATATCATTGAATTTACCTTTACAGAATTGAAATCAACCACATAGATATTTCCTTTTCTTCCTCTAGTTAAGAGAATTTCACTAGATTCTTTGTTGGCTATGATGCATGATCTAGTTGAAAACCACACACCATTTCAAGTATCACACAGTTGACTAATACTCAGTAAATTGTGCTTTAATCCATCAACCAGTGCAACAGGTTCAATGATAACATTTTCACTTGCAATTGAGCCATATCCTAGAGTAAAACCTTTGTTGTTATATCCAAAAGTAACTCCCGGACTAGCCTTTTCCACAAACTTTGTGAGTAGAGACATATCTCTTATCATGTGCCTATAACATCCACTGTCTAGATACCAAAGGTTTTTCCTCCTATTTCCCTGCACACAATTAAAAACAATCAAGTTATTTTTGGTACCCATGATGGATTGGGTTCTCTTTTATTAGCAGCCTGAGCCTTGGTTTCCAACTTTGGATCCTTTTGTTTTAGTGGGTTTAAATCCACTTTAACTTTAGGAGTTGGCTTTTGGGGCTCAGATACCCTGGAACTCATGGCAGAATTTCCATGCATTTCATTATCTATATTAGGAATGTTCCACGGTATTCTAGGCATGTTCATACTTGAATATGCAAAGAATGGGTTGTACATGTATGAAAATTGTTCATATGGCATGTGAGCATGTGGTGCAACCAAATTAGATGACATGGCATTCATGAGCATAGGATTGGCAATAATGGCATTTGTAGACATGGTATGTGCATTCAAATCATTTGCAGGTATAAATTTTTTTTCTTTCTTGCACTGCATAGACAAATGATTTACACTACCACATTTAGCACAAACCTTTCTAGGTGTATACATATCAGGAGTGTAATTATTGTGCTTGTTTATGCCTACCTTTCCATTCATATTCTTTTTCTTTATCTCATACTTAGGGTGATTAATTTCAATAGGTGCTATCTTTTCAAATTTGTCTTTTAATTGCTTCTTAGATAAGCAACCAATATTAATCTTCTCAACCTTAGTCTCAACTTGACTCATGAGATCTTTTTCCTTAACAAACTTTATAGGAGTACTAAACTTGTTCTTTTGGTTAGCCATTGATGATTTTCCTATCAGTGGATGCTTATCAGTTGATTCAATATCAATCGATTGATAATCTTCATCGATCGATAAAGGATTAGCAGTCGATTGATCGGTATCCATTGGTGAGTTAACCGATGGCTTGCCTGTTGATTTAGGAGATTCTCCTAAGGTATCTACACCCTGAACATCAATAATTTTATTGGCAGTTTTAGTAGACCTATTCCATTTACTAATGGTTTCAATTTTCTAGCTAATTGTTCTTTCAATAATTCTTCTCTTTTCAAACTATTTACTAGTTCATCCCTATAATCCTTACTTTCATGATTAAATCTTTCTAAACAAATGAGTTCATTTTCAAGAAAATTATTTCTCTCAGCTAAGGAATCAATGGTGTTCTTTAACTTGAGATTTTCTTTGTTTAGAGATTTCAAAGTGACATGCAAGTTATATAGTTCATTGGACATCTCATTTATAGTACTATTGCATTCATCTTTTGATAATTCGGAAAAGTTAGTAGCTAGTACCTGATTTGATGATGAACTAGCCTCTTCATCTTCATGATTGGCCATTAGTTCTAGATTGATGAATTCTTCATAATCATTTTCCTCAACATCCCAGTCTTTCTCCTCAGTTACAAAAGCCTTTTCTCTTTGGTTGAAAAGGTCAAAATACTTCTTTTTATAGTCAATTCCATCATATGATTTTGCCTTCTTATCTTGTTTTGGCTTTCTGCACTCATTGGAGAAATGACCAGCCAATCCATAGTTAAAACATTTGAACTTTGATCTGTCAACCAAATTATTATTTTGGTTGTTATTTCTAAACTGGGGTCCAGACCTTTGAGCATTTGGATTCCTTTTAAATTTTAGCTTTGAGAATTTCTTTGAGAGAAATGCAAGGTGCTCATCTCTCTCATCTAAATCATCCCAAGAGCATGCTTCACTTTCTTCATATTTTCCCTTTCTATTTCCTTTGGATGATTCTTCAACAACATCATCAGACATCATGATAGATCCATCTACACAGCCAATTTCCTTCTTATCTTCATTTCCCTTTACCATCAAAGCCAAAGTCTTTTCTTTTCTTTTATTCTTCTCGATCTCCTCATCCTGTTAGATTTCCAACTCATATGTCTTGAGAATACCATAAAGTTTCTCAAGAGTATAGTCCTTGAAGTCCTGAGATTGTCTAATGGATACAGTCATTGGTTTCCATTCTTTTGGAAGAGATCTAAGAAATTTCAGATTTACACCCGTGACTAACTTCATGGGAACATGAGGATCTTTCTTTATGCAGTTAACATAGGAAGGGTCAAGAGAAAGTAGATGCAGGTGCATTTTAACTTTCCATGCAAAGTACTCATCTTTTTCCAACACTTGAATCTTTACACCTGAATCCTTTTGGCCCATATTGACTTGTTCTAGATCTTTAAACTTTCTGTTTGTTGAAAGCCTGCTCTGATACCAATTGTTATTCCCTAGAACAATGTCAATATTTATAGAATGGTGGGTTGAATACAAATATTTCACCTGTTGAAACTTTCAACAGTTTTCTTGATAATATTTTAAGTAAGAACAATTAAAGCTAGGATAAGTATTTGAACAAACACAATATGTTTAAAATTATTGATGGATTGATTTATCCATCAGTATGTATTTTTGCTCAAATGATCTAGGTTAATGAAACCTAGCTGCGATTACAAGGTTAGAAAAATAAAATCAATTGTTCTTACAAGTTCTCTAAGGCTGAATAGTTGTTTTTAAGATATTTTCTAACTTGTCTATCTTCTAACAATGCTACCACACTTGTTTATATAACACAAGTGTGTTTACAATTCCTAGAAAGAGTATAAAATAATTAATCTATTCTAGGATTATTTTTTATCTATCTTTCGTTTTGCCTTTTTATATTTTGAGAAATATCTTTAGACTTGGAAAGACAGCTTCACTCTGAGTCTTCACAGTCAGTATAGACTGTCTCCATATGTGTGCTTTATGTATTGTCATGTAGTCCCTATCATTTGATAATTTACTGTTAAGCGTATCAATTGATTCTTCCCTGTATCCATCAAATGTTATTCTTCTTCGATTGATCTTGATATCCATCAATTGACAATAGCTATTGACTTATCGATTGATAGATGTTATCAATCGATATATTAATTGATGGTTCTTCATATCAGTTGATGGTCTTCAATCTTTGACTTGACTTTTTATCAATTGATCTTCTATCAGTTGATGCCTCCATATCAATTGATCATCCTTCACTTGTACAATTTTTCTGTCTTCAAATAATTATAATTTGATAGTCTAAGTTATACATCAATTGATAACCAATATCAATCGACTCTAGTATCAATTGATATCAATTGACTAAAGCCATATCAATTGAAGTAGACTAAGTACACCTATGCTACCATCCATATTATCAGTTGATTAACATAAACATGTCAACTAATAAATGGTTTCTTGATCAATCGATATTTTTTAGTTTTCATATCAATTGATCAGTACAATAAAAATATAATTTCATGATTCTAAGATTTAATGTTATCATCAAATTTACATAGATTCCTAACACAAAATTTATGTGATTTTGAGACATTATTTGCTCAAGGCAAAATTTATGGGAATATCCAGCATCTTCTCTATTCGACACGTTTGCGATGACTATTCCCTTAAGGGAAGAAAGTAGAACCTCACTATAACTCCGAAGTTTTGGTGCAATGGTGAGCACTGAGGTCCTAAGATTAAAGCTCTACTATCACATTTGGTTGAGAAAGCCTACCAAACGGTAACCTTTGGAGATGACAGCAAAGGATATACAAGGGATTTGGCTATCATGATTTTAGTATTGTCATCACTAGAAGTAGCTTTCTTGTCAACAGGGTTAAACACTATCTACAAGGCACTAGGGAATTCTTTGTCAAGGGTTTTCTGAAAAAGCATTTAAAAGGAAAAGTATTTGATCTCAAACAAGAAGGTTGAAAGCTCACTCAACTAGGAGTGAAAGAATTTTGTTCGAAGCGGACATAGAGTTTGTATGCAAAGGTGAAGTGAACTTTGTAATAAAGCTTCATCAGTAAAGAGTTAGCAATGGCATAAGAAGCTCTCACATTTGATATTCGAGATGATGGATTCTTTGATAAAGATGAAATCAGTGAGATGACTGCTTCATATGAAATTCTATCTTGAAGGACATTTTGAAGTATGTCATACAGGGAAGTCAATGAAAACATCACAGTGAAGCAATTTATGTCTTGGAAAAAATATTCTTAGTGGTGGTTGATGACAACCCTAGTTATAATTTGGTGTTGTTTATGCATTCAACAGATATTGTATCATAGATGGTCATCGATCACATCAGGAAGATCAAGTTGGAATCAAAGTAAGTTGTGAGAACTTTGAAGTCAGATAATAGAACTGAATTTCGCGAATGATGTTCTATATGAATTCTGCACTGATAAAGGTACTTTGAAGCTGAATCGATTATCATAACATGCTACTTTATTTCAACAAAGATCGTGAAAAGACATTATATGAGTTAATGGCCAACCAGATATTGATTAAAAGTCTGAATGTATCGTCCCACTACACCAAGCTCTCATTTTAATTCTTCTGACAATCTGATTCTTTGTGTCTAGTTGACTTTCTTCGTCTTGATTCCTTCCTCAGTATTTATTACTTACTTCACTTTCTTATCTTAGTTGAGTTGTCATCTACTTATTACAAATAGGACTGGTCATATGCCTTTCAATCTCCCCCTATTTGTTGTTAAACATTTAACACACAAATTCCTAGAGGATAACTCAACTAACAACTAAGAAATTAAAATGACACTTAAGAACTAAAAATAATAAATTGTTTTCTGGATTATATAATACATTTCCAGATTTCATAAGTAAACTAGAAATGAAAGATGATTATTCCTCTAGCACTGAACATATTATACAAGTAGTATTATCTTCATTTCTCAGACTCATCACTGCTCCCACTTAGGATGGCAGGGATGAAGTCTTGTTCTCTTCTTATTACCACTTCTCCTCTGTTTCTCCAACTTCTGTCTTCACTACTCTCCCAAGGTGAATTCATTCTCCCCTTACGTGAATTATCCAACCAATTTAATAGAGGTAACAACAGACATGGCATACATACAGCATTAAACCATCGCAGATATAAAAAATGCAAACTATGACATGTTATGCATTTTAGAAAATCCGGTTAATTCCTATATACAAGAATTTTTTAAAATCAAATGGAATAGAAGAATTAATGAATAATCATTAGTTCTATTCAATCCAAGCATGTTGTTATATACCCCTTTTTCTTGTTCAACAATGGAGTAATCCTCTTCTAGTAAAAGTCTTTGTTAAACAATTCTCCCTTTGGATCTTGTTCAACACTTCTTCCTTTTTGGATCTACTTCTCCCTTTTTGGATCTTGTTCAACAGTTCGAACTGTTCAACACTTCTCTCCCTTAGTTGAGTAATCCTCTTCAGAATCCTTAATATCAGAAGAAATTTCATCCCCCTTAGTTGAGTAACATTAGAAATCTGTAACAGGAAATTGGGAATGGGATTTGGTAATTGTGCTAGTGTGTGATTTTACTTTGTGTTTCTGACAAGTGTTTCACTCATATACTCTCTAAGTGTTTCACTCATAGAATATATATTTTCACTCTTTCTCACTTGTGTTTCACACTCTTCTCACAACACTGTTTCTCTCTCAGTATAGATGACATAGTCTTTTGTACCTGCAAGAAAGATCGTCATAGCCCCTTCAAGAGAGGTCACTGGTGGTGCAATGGGGTTTCGCAAATCCCCGTCCTCAATTGAATCTATTAAAATATTTAATTTTTTAAAAAACTGAATTGATTCAGGAATAGATTCAGTGAGTTGCTGATCATCTAAGATGATCTATTCCGTTAGGAATCCAGATATATTCCATCTGGGGAGGGAGACAAGAATCTATAATGTATCACATGATCCAAGTTTCCTCTTGACGCCTGTGAAGGCATGTTGATTCAGTCAGAATCATCAATCATTCTTCCTTCCTTGATATGGAAGTTTAGAGTAATTGCTACCGTCAATTCATCCTTCCTGTGACATTTCAATTGCTCCATCTTGGTCCCTTTTGGTCCCAAGATGGTCCTTAAATTTTTGGTCCCTTGGTGGTCCCTAAAAATAAGACAATATTTGTGGTTTCTTGAAAAATACCAGATGAAATTAACTATTTGCTGGTAGCCTTGGCTGACAGGCTGAATTCAATAGACTCACTCTGTTGAGAGAATGAACCTAGTAACAGTTTTGCCTTTTCCAAGTCTGTATCCTTTTGAGAGAACACAGATGAGCTAACAGCTGTCTCAGTTTATATATATTTGAATCACCTTTCTGGAGACAGAGCTGTTGGTTCACTCACATCACCAACCTTATCAAATGCACTCAAGGCATTGACTCCCTCATTCTTAGCAATTAGGTATTCTGTATAATGGTTAGAGAGATGGATACGATAGTGTTTATGTGTTTGGTTCTAAGATCTTGGATAGAGATTGATGCCAATGATTAGGATCTCATTATTAGAAACTATTGGAAGATCAAGCTCATAGATCTTTCTTACTTCTCAAAAGAGACGTGAAATAATCAGCACATATTTATATATAAAAATAAAAATAATAAAAATAAAGATGCCAAGTTGCATTTAAAACTAAAACTGTACACACATATATTTCTAATGATACTAATTGTTGGAAAACAAAAGTAATATATAAAATATATTCATAGTAGAGATGCCAAATAAATAACACTGTACAAAAATAAGGAAAATCTTTTTGAGTTTTCTTTTTCATTTTGTTTGTTTGTTTTTGATATCTTTTAAGGATTATATACAGTATATTTACAAGGTTTGCTTAAAATTAAATATGCAATTTAAAACATCATGCAATAATCAGTTCATGTTTAACATCCCTAACTCACTAACCAACTTAGAGAAAGTGGATTCATCAAGTGGTTTCGTGAAGATGTCAGCAATTTGATCTTCCATGGGTACAAAATGTAACACCACAGTTCCATTCATGACATGTTACCGGATAAAATGATACCTTATGTCTATGTGCTTGGTTCTTGAATGTTGTACAAGATTGTTGGAAATTGCTATGGCACTTGTGTTATCGCAAAGTATTGGAATTTTAGTTAGCGCAAGTCCATAATCATTCAGCTGATTCCTTATCCACAAGATCTGTGCACAACAACTACATGCCGCAATGTATTCTGCTTCGGCTGTCGAGGTAGATACTGAGTGTTGTTTCTTGCTGTACCAGGAGATCAACCGTTGTCCTAGAAACTGACAGCTTCCAGAAGTACTTTTCCTATCCATCCTGCATCCTGCATAATCTGAATCTGTACAGCCTATTAGTTCAAAACCTGTATCTTTAGGGTACCAAATTCCAAGATTTGGTGTGCCCTTCAGATATCTAAAAATTCTTTTCACGGCTATAAGATGAGATTCTCTAGGGTCAGATTGAAACCTTGCACATAAGCATGTTGCAAACATTATATCGGGTCAACTAGCAGTTAGATATAATAATGAGCCTATCATACCTCTGTAGCTTGCGATGTCAACCTTCTTACCAGTTTCATCTTTGTCAAGTTTGGTGGCTGTTGGCATTGGGGTTTTTGCCGGTGAAGAATCTTCTAGACTGTATTTCCTCAGAAGATCTCTTACGTACTTTGATTGGCAAATGAAAATCCCATCTTCCTTTTGCTTTACTTGTAATCCAAGGAAGAAAAGACTTATTAAATAAGCCTGCAAGACTTTTTAAAATAGTTGGGCAAGACTTTTTTCGGTCGGTAAGACTTTTCAGAAACTCGGTAAGACTTTTCTTCTGATGCCCAGCAAGACCTTTTTTCACTTTAAAATTCGGTAAGACTTTTTAAACTGCTCGGTAAGACTTTTTAAAAGGTCTTATTGAATTAATTCGGTAAGACTTTTAAAAGGTCTTATTGAATTAATTCGGTAAGACTTTTAATAAAAAGGCTCGGTAAGACTTTTTAGTATCATTCTCGGTAAAACTTTTCGTTCGGCGGCTTTTTCATTTCTTTCCTTTTGATTGGCCACGTGTCAGCTTTTGATTGGCTTATTTTGTCTTTTAGTGCTTAAGCTCCGTAGAAATGCTTTTTGACCCGCACAACTTATAATCTTTAATTAATAAATAATAAATTTAATTCAGAAATTATAAAAATAAATATATAATATTATTTAGATATTTATAAATATAATTTACTAAATAAATAAAATATTTATTAATTAAATAAATCCTTACGCTGTAAGCTGCGGTCTTCTGAACGTCTGGAACCGAACTCCTTTTGACTTGGAAATGATAAATCAATTCCAACCGGGGTTCCACTTTTAAGAATATATTAATCTGCATTTCTTCCGGGTCAATTTTTTTCCCGTCTTATCTTCAAGTCAGTACCGTCACTTCTGTTTAACTCTCACTGTATCCCTTTGAGCTTCCAGCTTCTGTCTTCTTCATTCTAAAATAATTCTAAATTAATTAATCCTTTAATTAATTTAAGAAATAAATTAATTCTAAGTGAATTAATTTACTAATTAAATTAACTAATTAATTTAATTATTTAATAGAGAATTAAATTAACGTCTTGACTGTAGGACTATTGTTGATGTAGATAAAACTCTTCTGTTTTTCAACAATAACCTTTCTAACCACTTAAACTTTTTGATGACGAATCTTCACTGACATTACTGACCTGTGCACTGATCTGGTTCACGGATGACTAACTACAATGTTGATTCCCATTTCTGCTGTAGTTGTCTTTGTGTCTTGTCTTGTCCTGTCCTGTCTTGGCTTCTAGCTTTGTCTTCACTATTTCTTTTCTTGGAATCTCTTTGCAGTAGGCACTTGGAATCTTTTGTATCATCTGAACTCTTCTGAAATACTACTCCTTTATTTTACACCGACACTTGAACATATTAATGAACTTCTTCCGGTGTAGAGTAACAACTTTATTTTAATTCTTCTGACAATCTGATTATTTGTGTCTAGTTGACGTTCTTCGTCTTGATTCCTTCCTCAGTATTTATTACTTACTTCACTTTCTTATCTTAGTTGAGTTGTCATCTACTTATTACAAATAGGACTGGTCATATGCCTTTCAATCTCCCCTTATTTGTTGTTAAACATTTAACACACAAATTCCTATAGGATAACTCAACTAACAACTAAGAAATTAAAATGACACTTAAGAACTATAAATAATAAATTGTTTTCTGGATTATATAATACATTTCCAGATTTCATAAGTAAACTAGAAATGAAAGATGATTATTTCTCTAGCACTGAACAAATTATACAAGTAGTATTATCTTCATTTCTCAGACTCATCACTGCTCCCCCTTAGGATGGCAGGGATGAAGTCTTGTTCTCTTCTTATTACCACTTCTCCTCTATTTCTCCGACTTCTGTCTTCACTACTCTCCCTAGGTGAATTCATTCTCCCCTTACGTGAATTATCCAACCAATTTAATAGAGGTAACAACATACATACAGCATTAAACAATCGCAGATATAAAAAATGCAAACTATGACATGTTATGCATTTTAGAAAATCCGGTTAATTCCTATATACAAGAATTTTCTAAAATCAAATGGAATAGAAGAATTAATGAATAATCATTAGTTCTATTCAATCCAAGCATGTTGTTATATACCCCCTTTTCTTGTTCAACAATGGAGTAATCCTCTTCTAGTAAAAGTCTTTGTTAAACAATTCTCCCTTTGGATCTTGTTCAACACTTCTTCCTTTTTGGATCTACTTCTCCCTTTTTAGATCTTGTTCAACAGTTCGAACTGTTCAACACTTCTCCCCCTTAGTTGAGTAATCCTCTTCAGAATCCTTAATATCAGAAGAAATTTCATCCCCCTTAGTTGAGTAACATTAGAAATCTGTAACAGGAAATTGGGAATGGGATTCGATAATTGTGCTAGTGTGTGATTTTACTTTGTGTTTCTGACAAGTGTTTCACTCATATACTCTCTAAGTGTTTCACTCATAGAATATATATTTTCACTCTTTCTCACTTGTGTTTCACACTCTTCTCACAACACTGTTTCTCTCTCAGTATGGATGACATAGTCTTTTGTACCTGCAAGAAAGATCGTCATAGCCCCTTCAAGAGAGGTCACTGGTGGTGCAATGGGGTTTCGCAAATCCCCGTCCTCAATTGAATCTATTAAAATATTTGATTTTTTTAAAAAATGAATTGATTCAAGAATAGATTCAGTGAGTTGCTGATCATCTAAGATGATCTATTCCGTTAGGAATCCAGATATGTTCCATCTAGGGAGGGAGACAAGAATCTATAATGTATCACATGATCCAAGTTTCCGCCTTACGCCTGTGAAGGCATGTTGATTCAGTCAGAATCATCAATCATTCTTCCTTCCTTGATATGGAAGTTTAGAATAATTGCTACCGTCAATTCATCCTTCATGTGACATTTCAATTGCTCCATCTTGGTCCCTTTTGGTCCCAAGATGGTCCTTAAATTTTTGGTCCCATGGTGGTCCCTAAAAATAAGACAATATTTGTGGTTTCTTGAAAAATGCCAGATGAAATTAACTCTTTGCTGGTAGCCTTGGCTGACAGGCTGAATTCAATAGACTCACTCTGTTGAGAGAATGAACCTAGTAACAGTTTTGCCTTTTCCAAGTCTGTATCCTTTTGAGAGAACACAGATGAGCTAACAGCTGTCTCAGTTTATATATATTTGAATCACCTTTCTGGAGACAGAGCTGTTGGTTCACTTACATCATCAACCTTATCAAATGCACTCAAGGCATTGACTCCCTCATTCTTAGCAATTAGGTATTCTGTATAATGGTTAGAGAGATGGATACGATAGTGTTTATGTGTTTGGTTCTAAGATCTTGGATAGAGATTGATGCCAATGATTAGGATCTCATTATTAGAAACTATTGGATGATCAAGCTCATAGATCTTTCTTACTTCTCAAAAGAGACGTGAAATAATCAGCACATATTTATATATAAAAATAAAAATAATAAAAATAAAGATGCCAAGTTACATTTAAAACTAAAACTGTACACACATATATTTCTAATGATACTAATTGTTGGAAAACAAAAGTAATATATAAAATATATTCATAGTAGAGATGCCAAATAAATAACACTGTACAAAAATAAGGAAAATCTTTTTGAGTTTTCTTTTTCATTTTGTTTGTTTATTTTTGATATCTTTTAAGGATTATATACAGTATATTTACAAGGTTTGCTTAAATTTAAATATGCAATTTAAAACATCAAGCAATAATCAGTTCATGTTTAACATCCCTAACTCACTAACCAACTTAGAAAAAGTGGATTCATCAAGTGGTTTCGTGAAGATGTCAGCAATTTGATCTTCTGTGGGTACAAAATGTAACACCACAGTTCCATTCATGACATGTTCCCGGATAAAATGATACCTTATGTCTATGTGCTTGGTTCTTGAATGTTGTACAAGATTGTTGGAAATTGCTATGGCACTTGTGTTATCGCAAAGTATTGGAATTTTAGTTAGCGCAAGTCCATAATCATTCAGCTGATTCCTTATCCACATGATCTGTGCACAACAACTACATGCCACAATGTATTCTGCTTCGGCTGTCGAGGTAGATACTGAGTGTTATTTCTTGTTGTACCAGGAGATCAACCGTTGTCCTAGAAACTGACAGCTTCCGGAAGTACTTTTCCTATCCATCCTGCATCCTGCATAATCTGAATCTGTATAGCCTATTAGTTCAAAACCTGTATCTTTAGGGTACCAAATTCCAAGATTTGGTGTGCCTTTCAGATATATAAAAATTCTTTTCACGGCTATAAAATGAGATTCTCTAGGGTCAGATTGAAACCTTGCACATAAGCATGTTGCAAACATTATATCAGGTCAACTAGCAGTTAGATATAATAATTAGCCTATCATACCTCTGTAGCTTGTGATGTCAACCTTCTTACTAGTTTCATCTTTGTCAAGTTTGGTGGCTGTTGGCATTGGGGTTTTTGCCGGTGAAGAATCTTCTAGACTGTATTTCCTCAGAAGATCTGTTACGTACTTTGATTGGCAAATGAAAATCCCATCTTCCTTTTGCTTTACTTGTAATCTAAGGAAGAATGACAGCTCACCCATCATGCTCATTTCATACCTACTCTGTATTAGGTTTTGACTTTGTGTCCCCAACTTTGTTCTGTGCCCCTGGTTGTGGGCTATTTTCAATACTGTCATCCTTTTGAGAGGATGGCAATAGGGATGTGGTGTTTTCCATATTTACATCCACAGTCTTTTGGGAGACTGTGGAGTGGCTTGGCTGAGGTTGCACACCCTCACTCTCCTTATCCTTCTGGGTTCTTTGATGTTCCCAAGTTCCCTCACCACCTAAATCCTCCTCTAGTCTATCTACCAAAACATTTGATTTTCTTTTCTTTGTTTTTACAACAGCAGGTTTTTGGGAACCTGTTGAGGTTGGTTTCTTAGATTTGGATTTAGAGATTGGTTGTGTGACTTGGGCAGGAGGGTTGGGGTCATTACTACCACCCTCCATAGTCACAGAATGCAAAGAAGAGTTAGGTTGGGAAGAGTTTAAAGTAGAGACACATACCTGAACAAAAGGGGGATAGATCAATTCCACATTGCTGTGAAGATTGATCCTTACCATGTCTTTAAAGACCCTTTTGTTTTAAGTCTAGCACTCAAGGGTTTCAGTTTCCCTGCAAAACTCAATTTCTTCGACCAAGTAGTTAATTATAATCATGATAAATCTAGCATAGTATATATGATTAGATCTATCATGCTTCTTTCCTAACTTAGCAGCAATTTCAGATAACAATATAGAAGAAAAATCATGATATTCATCAAACAAAACACTATATGCTATCTGTTGCATGCTTGAAGTTATGGCATCAAAATTACTAATTTTACCACTAAAGCATTTTATTATTGCATCAAAGAAATAAGACCATTCTCTCCTAAGGTGTTTTCTAACTACTTGTCCTAAATTGATATCAGGATTTGCATAATTAACAGCCCTAAGCATGTTTCTAATATCTGATTCACTAGGCACATTATCAGTATTATTAACAGGCAAATCTAAACATTCATTTAAAATTAAAGTAGTAAGAATGTACTCTTGTCCTTTACAGTTGAACTTGATGCTCGAGAAGTCATCGGCAACTTCTGCACAGGACCAAAATTCTTCCACCAAATTGCAGATTATTGTTGGTGCTTCCTTCAATGCTTTCTGTATCTTGCCACTTCCCAGGAATTGCATCAATGGATGAAATTCCTTTGGAGCCTCTTCAACAACCGTGCAGGCCACAAAATTATTCAATTCGTAGATGAACCCTGCTTGAGAGATTTTCTTGGATGAAGATGCCATTTCCTTTGGTAGAAGATTAGTAGTACAAAAGCTTTGAAGATATTAGGAGAGTTGAGTACTGAGAGACAGAGGGTTGTGATTAAGTTCGTAGAATGAGAGAGAGAGAAAGAGTTAGAGAAATTATTAGTAAAAATGTAAGTAAGAATGAACAATGTTTTAATCTCATTATTTATATTTACTAATTTCTCAATCAATTTCTTACTCAAAATAGAACTTAATCGACCGTTAAAAGAAAATGAAAGGTAAAAGTTACCTATTTTGGCAATCGACTGTTATACATACATGAATATACGTATTAATCAATTGATAAAATAAGTAATCAACGGCTAAATTTTGTACAGATCGACTGATGACATGGACCAATCAAATTCCAGGTCTTCGATTAATAGCAATCTTATCCATCGATAGGTACATTTATCCATCGATAAATAAATATATCATCAATTGATATATTTATCTGTCGACAGTTTCAGATATCCATCGATATGTAAAAATGTTTATCAGTTGATTATTGAAGAATCAATAATTTAACATAATCAATGGCTAAAATTAATATTAATACATAACTTGTCAGACATTTAAAGGATTAAATATAATTAAGCATACCTAAATCACAGACCAATCTATTGAAAGTAGATTCATCTAGTGGTTTGGTAAAAATGTCTGCAAGTTGTCTTTCACTAGGGACAAAATGTAATTCAACTGTACCATTCATTACATGTTCCCTAATGAAGTGATACCTTATGTCAATATGCTTGGTTCTGGAATGTTGCACATGATTTTCTGTTATAGCAATGGCACTTGTATTTTCACAGAAAATAGGAATCTTGTTCAAGTTGAACCCATAGTCAAGTAGTTGATTCCTCATCCATAAAATTTATGCACAGCAACTTCCAGCTGCAATGTACTCAGCCTCTGCAGTAGATGTAGAAACCGAATTCTGCTTTTTGCTAAACCATGACACAAGCTTATTTCCTAGAAATTGACAGGAGCCTGTTGTACTTTTTCTGTCAATTTTGCAACCTGCATAGTCTGCATCTGAATAGCCAATTAGATCAAATCCAGAATCTCTAGGATACCAAATTCCAAGATTTGGAGTTCCTTTGAGATATCTGAATATTCTTTTTATTGCAATCAAATGAGATTCTCTAGGATCAGCTTGAAACCTAGCACAAAGACATGTAGCAAACATTATATCTGGCCTACTTACAGTTAAATAAAGTAATGAGCCAACCATGCCTCTATAACTTGAAATGTCCACTATTGCTTCCTTAGTGTTTAATTCAAGTTTAGTTACAGTGGCCATGGGAGTTTTTGCAGAGGAACATTCATTTAAATCAAATCTCTTTAATAAATCAGAAATATATTTGGTTTGATTTATGAAAATACCATCTTTAACTTGTTTGATTTGCAAGCCAAGAAAGTAGGCTAGTTCTCCCATCATGCTCATTTCATATTTACTCTGCATCAACTTAGCAAACTTTTTACAAAGTTTTTCATTAGTTGAGCCAAAGATAATATCATCTACATAGATTTGAATAAGAATCATAGAGCCATTTACATTTCTATGAAAGAGAGTTTTATCAACAGTACCTCTAGTGAAGTAATTCTCAATCAGGAATTTAGAAAAAGTGTCATACCAGGCTCTAGGTGCTTGTTTTAATCCATAAAGTGCCTTGAGAAGATAGTATACAAATCCGGGATGAACAGGATCAATAAAACCAGGAGGTTGTTCTACATATACTTCTTCTTCTAGTTCTCCATTGAGAAAAACACTTTTTACATCCATCTGATATACTTTGAAATTTGCATGAGCAGTAAATGCTAAAAAGATTCTGATTGCTTCCAACCTTGCAACTGGTGCAAATGTTTCATCAAAATCTATGCCTTCTTCTTGTGAATAGCCCTTTGCCACTAATCTTGCCTTATTTCTTGTCACTGTACCAGATTCATCCATTTTGTTTCTGAATACCCATTTTGTACCAATGATAGACTTGTTCTTTGGTTTGGGCACCAGCTTCCACACCTTGTTTCTTTCAAACTGATTCAACTCTTCTTGCATAGCATTTATCCAATCAGGATCATTCAAGGCTTCTTCAATCCTTTTTGGTTCTTCTTGTGACAGAAAACTACTATACAAGCATTCATTTTGAGTTGCACTTCTAGTTTTGACACCATCATTTGCATTTCCAATAATTAGTTCAAAGGGATGACTTTTTATCCATTTCCTTTGAGATGGTAAGTTTGTCCTTGAAGATGATGCTTCATGATCATTGGAAGTGTTATGATCACTGTGATGTGATTGACTATTTAAGAACCCTCCCCCTGTGATGGACACTCTATTTGAAGATTGTTGAGCAGAGTTGTTATCCATCGAATGATTATCAATTGATGTATTATCAGTCGATTGATGATTGTCAACTGATAAGTTATCTGTTGAAGCAATGACATCAATTGATGGGAGGATTCTAGGAACTTGTATACTTGTAATTTCCTCATCATCATCACTATCTTCAATATTACTTGAGGATTCATTTTCAAAACACAATAGATCATGAAATCCTTCATCAAGCAACCCTTGAATTTTCTTGTCATCAAAGACTACATGCATAGATTCCATAACAATGTGTAATCTAAGGTTGTAGACTCTGTATGCTTTGGTTGTTATTCCATATCCAACAAATATAGCTTCATTAGCTTTGGCTTGAAATTTTCCTAGATTTTCACCTTGATTTCTCAGTACAAAGCATTTGCAGCCAAAGACATGAAGGAAATTAACTGTTGGATTCTTGTCTTTCTTCATCAATTGATATGGTGTTTTGCCTTGAAGTTTATTGACCATGGAAATATTTTGAATGTAACAAGCAGTATTAATTGCTTCTGCCCAGAAGTATGTAGGTAGTTTAGCTTCTTCTAACATAGTTCTAGCAGCTTCAATCAAGGTTCTATTTTTCCTTTCAACTACTCCATTTTGCTGTGGAGTCCTTGGTGCAGAGAAATGATGACTGATACTTTTTTCTTCACAGAATTCTTTCATGGTTGAATTCTTGAATTCAGTACCATTATCACTTCTAAGTTTCTTGACCTTCCATTCAGTGCCATTGTCAACATTCTTCACATGGTTGATAATTAATTTGCTTGCCTCATCCTTAGAGAATAAGAAATATACCCATGAAAATCTTGTGAAGTCATCCACAATTATTAAGGCATATTTCTTTTTGGCAATTGACATGATGTTGACTGGACCAAATAAATCCATGTGCAATAATTCCAGAGGCTTATCAATTGATGATTCAGACTTTGACTTGAATGATGCTTTTATTTGTTTTCCTTTTTGACAGGCATCACATAGTCCATCCTTGGTGAATTCCATCTGTGGGATGCCTCTAACCAAATTCCTCCTAACCAATTGATTCATGGCCTTGAAATTCAAATGGGCTAGCTTCTTGTGCCAAGTCCAACTTTCATCTGTATTGGCTTTACTTAGTAGACGTGTCATAGAATTTGCCTTTATAGAGAGAAAATCAGCCACATAGACATTTCCTTTCCTTTCTCCAGTTAAGAGAATATCACCAGATTCTTTATTGGCTATGATGCATGATCCAGTTGTAAACCACACACCATTACCAATATCACACAGTTGACTGATACTGAGCAAATTGTGCTTCAATCCATCAACTAGTGCTACATTTTCAATGATAACATTTTCATTTATAATTGAGCCATATCCCAGGGTAAAACCTTTGTTGTCATCTCCAAAAGTAACTCCTGGGCCAGCCTTTTCCACAAACTTTGTGAGCAAGGACAAATCTCCAGTCATGTGCCTTGAACATCCACTATCCAAATACCAAAGATTTTTCTTCCTGTTTCCCTGCACGCATATAAAACAATCAAGTTGTTTTTGGTACCCAAGTTGCCTTGGGTCCTCTTTTATTAGTTGCAGCCTGAGCCCCTATTGTCAACTTAGGTTCCTTTTGTTTTGGTGGGTTTAAATCCACTTTAACTTTGGGAGTTGACTTTTGGGGCTTTGACACCTTGGAACTCATGGCAGAATTTCCATGAATTTCATCATTTATATTAGGCATGTTCCATGGCATACTTGGCATGTTCAGATTAGGATATGCAAAGAAGGGATTATACATGTATGGAACTTGTGCATAAGGCATATGAACATTAGGTGCAACCAAATTAGAAGACATGGAACTCATGAGCATAGGATTAAGAAGCATGGCATTTGAAGACATAGCATGTGTATTTAAATCATTTGAAGACTTATTCTTCTTTTCATTCTTGCATTGCATTGACAAATGATTTACACTACCACACTTAGCACAAACCTTTCTAGGTGCATACATATCAGGAGTGTAATTGTTGTGCTTATTAATGCCTACTTTCCCATTCCTATTCTTCTTCTTTTTCTTAGATTTAGATTGAGTAGTTTCCACAGGTGCAATCTTCTCTAGTTTTGCTTTTAATTGATTCTTAGATAAGCTACCTATGTTAACCTTCTCATTCTCAGTCTCAACTTAATTTTTGGTTTCCTTAACAAATTTGATAGGAGTGCTAAATTTGTTCTTTTTATTAGCCATTGAAGATTCACTTGTCGATGGATGCTTATCAATTGATTCAGCATCAATCGATTGATAATCCTTATCAATTGATGAGGGATTAGCATTCGATTGATCTTTATCCATTAAAGTATCAGCCAATGGCTTGCCTATTGATTTGGGAAGATCTCCTAGAGTATCTACACCCTGAACATCAATAATTTTTTTGGCAGTTTTAGCAGACCTATTCCATTTGCTAATGGTTTCTATTTCATCATTCAATTGTTCTTTCAACAATTCTTCTCTTTTCAAACTGTTTACTAGTTCATTCCTAGCATCCTTTCTTTCCTGCTTAAATCTTTCTAAACAGACAAGTTCATTTTCAAGAAAAACATTCCTCTCAGTTAAGGCATCAATGGTGCTCTTTAACTTGAGATTTTCTTTGTTTAGAGATTTTAGAGTGACATGCAAATTGTACAATTCATTGGACATTTCATTAATAGTACTATTGCATTCATCAGCTGAAAGTTCAAAAAAGTTTGTAGCTAGTACCTGATTGGATGCTGAACTAGCTTCTTCATCCTCATGGTTGGCCACATCCTCATGGTTGGCCATTAGAGCTAGATTGATATATTCTTCAGAATCACTGTCCTCAGCAGCCCAGTCCTTCTCTTCAGTGACAAAAGCCTTTTCTTTCTGTTTTAAAAGGTCAAAGTATTTCTTTTTATAATCAATACCCTCATATGTCTTTTCCTTTTCGTGCTTTGGCTTTCTGCACTCACTTGAGAAATGACCAGCCAATCCACAGTTAAAACATCTGAATTTAGATCTATCAACCAAATTTTTATTTTGATTGTTGTTTCTAAACTGGGATCTAGGCCTTTGAGCATTTGGATTCCTCTTGAATTTTAGCTTTGAAAACTTACTTGACAAAAATGCAAGGTGCTCATCAATCTCATCCAAATCATCCTGTGAGCATGTTTCATTTTCCTCACATTTGGTCTTTCCTTTTCCCTTGGATGATTCTTCATCAGCATCATTAGCCACCATCATGACTTTTTCTGCACAACCAGTATTTTTCTTTTCTTTCTTGTCTTCATTCCTATTTACCATCAAAGCCACAGTTTTCTCCTTTCTTTGATTCTTCTCAATCTCTTCATCTTGTTGATTCTCCAGTTCATATGTTTTGAGAATACCATATAGTTTCTCTAGAGTATAATCTTTGAAGTCTTGAGATTGTCTAATGGAGACAGTCATTGCCTTCCATTCCTTTGGAAGAGATCTTAGAAATTTGAGATTTGTATCTTCTGTTGCATAAACCCTACCATATAGCTTTAGACCATTCAACAACTTTTGGAATCTGCTATAGGTATCATTGATGGCTTCACCACTCTTAAAATGAAATGATTCATATTTTTGAATTAAGAGTTGCATCTTGTTTTTCCTAACTTGTTCAGTTCCTTCACACAGAGTTTGAAGAGTGTCCCACACTTCTTTTAATGAAGTACAGTTTATCACATTATCAAACATATCTTTATCTAGACCATTAAACAGAATGTTCATGGTCTTCTTGTCTTTCAGTACTTCTTTTTCATCCTCTTTTGTGAATTCAGAAATAAGTTTTGGAATATGTCTATCAACTGTAGGAGTTCCATCTGGGTTTACTCCTGTAACTAGCTTCATGGGAATGTGAGGACCTTTCTCTATGCAGTGAACATAAGAAGGATCTAGAGAAAGAAGATGCAGATGCATTTTTACCTTCCATGGAAAGTATTCATCCTTTTCCAATATTAGAATTTTTACACCTGAATCTTTTTGGCCCATATTGACTGTTCTTGATCTTTAAACTTTCTGTATGTTGAAATCCTGCTCTGATACCAATTGTTATTCCTTAAGAACAATGTCAATATTTGTAGAAGGAGGGTTGAATACAAATATTAAAACTTTTTCGTATGTTATAATATTTGTTCTTGAGGATTTGACTTAGTGAGAATATGTTGGAACAATTTAAGACTGAAAAGTAAATTAAGCAAAGAGTTTTAAAATTACTGATGGGTTGATTTCTCCATCAGTGTATATTTTTGCTCAATTTTCTAGGTTAAAAGAAACCTAGCTGCTTTTTACAAGATTAGAAAACGAATCAACTGTTCTTACAAATGTGCTCTCAAGCTTGAACAGTTGATTCTTGAATTTGTCTAACTTCTTTTCTAAAAATGCTGCTACACTTGTTTATATAACACAAGTGTACTTTTACAATACCTAATCTAGGATTGTTTCTACCTGCCTTTTTTTTTCTACCTATTTCTTTAAAAAAAAGGTTTAAAAAGACAGTTTTTGATTGAGTCTTCACAGTCATTCTAGACTGTCTTCCATAGATGTGCTTTTGTTCTCTGGATCTTCAGCAGATATTCTTTCTATGTTGTCACACTCAATTGATAGTTTGCTGTTAAGCATATCAATTGATCCATCTTTTAATCCATCAACTGATGTTCTTCTTCGATTGATCTTTATATTCATCGATTGATAAAAGATGACTTATCGATTGATAGATGTTATCAATCGATATATCAATCGATGGGTCTTCACATCAGTTGATGGGCTTCAATGCTTGACTTGGCTTCTTCGATTGATCCCTCATCCATCGATGCTTCAATATCAATTGATCATCCTTCACTTGTGTAATTTCCTGTCTTCACATAATTACAATTTAACAGTTTAATTCACACATCAATTGATGATCTATATCAATCGACTCCAACATCAATTGATGAACAAAATATCAATTGATTTACACCTTATCGATTGAAATAGACTAAATACACCTATGCTACAATCCAAATTATCAGTTGATTCATATAAACACTTCAACTGATAAATGGTTTCCTGATCAATTGATATTTATAACTTTCATATCAATTGATCAGTTACATCAAACTAAATTTCTATGATTCTAAGATTAATGTTATCATCAAATCACATGTAGATTCTTAACACACCATCTAGTTTTTTACCTAGCAATGCAAACATTTTAGGGCAAGAAGGATCTACCTCTTTTCCTCCTGTTCGGGGTGGAGACACTGATCCTTCCGATGAAGCCATAAGAGCAAGATTTCCCAGCTCTTCCTCATCATCATTGTCTGAGTCATCCCAGCTTTTTCCCTCTGCTAGATAGGACTTCCCTTGATGCTTTTTCACCAAGGCATCATATTTCTCTTTCAACTCTTGATAAGAATCTCTCTTCTGCCCTTGCTTCGACTTCTTGCATTCAGTTGCAAAATGACCAAGCTCATTGCAGTTGAAGCAACAGATTTTGTTTCTGTCAACCAAGCCGGTCTTGTAGCCGCTTCTAGATACAGTTGATGAAGAACTTCCTTTTTGAAACCTTCTAAAGGTAGGTTTAGATTTAAATGAGGAATTTCTTCTAAATCTCATGTTTCCAAACTTCCTGGCAAACATAGCTAGAGATTCATCTTCTAGCTGATCCAATTCTTCTAGAGAATAGAATTCACCACTTTCCTGTTTTTCTGGAGTATGACCATATTCTGGAACAACATACTCCACTGAACTTTTTGAAGGTACAACAACCTTCACTTCCTCTTTCTCTAGTGCTTCTACTATCAGTGCTTTAGAAAAACTCGAAATTTTTCCTCTGCCATACATCTCTCTTGTCTGGATCTGCTCCAATTCATATGTCTTCATAACTCCGTAGAGTCTTTCTAGGGTTATCTCCTTCATGTCCCTAGACTCTCGGATGGCCGCGATCCTATGCTCCAGATGCTCTGGCAAGGTTAATAAGAACTTTCTGTTGACCTCCTGGTTTAAATAATATTTCTCGTTGAGGTTTAGCTCGTTTATCAGTTTGTTCAATCTCTGAAACACCTCAGAGATACCCTCACTAGGGTTGGATCTAAACTGCTCGTACTGGGAGGTCAAGATCTCCAGTTTATTCTCTTTGACTTCTTCAGTCCCTTCATTTGTAACTTCTATAATATCCCAGATTTGTTTGGCGGTCTTGCAGTTGACTACATGATTGTACATGACGTAGTCTAGGGATTCTATAAGTATAAGCTTGAGGTTATTGTCCAGGGACACAACTTCCTTTTCTTCAATTGTATAGTCAGCTAGACTTTTCGGAAACTGTCTGTGAGGAATTATGACCCCATCTACCTCGTGTTGGAGAATAACTGTTATTGGGGTTTCAACACTATTGGCCAAAATTAGTGCATACTTGGGATTGGCAATCCCAATAAATAGTACTCCCTCCGTCCCGTTGAGTTGTTATCATTTCAAAATGGGGTGTCTGGCACGCATTTTAAGGTGAATTTTAAGGATAGTTCCATAATTTATTTTTGAAATTTTCCTTTTTTGTATAAAAATAGAACAATCCTATTTTTATACAAAAAAAGAAAATTTTAAAAATAAGTTATGGAACTATCCTTAAAATTCACCTTAAAATGCGTGCCAGAAAGTGAAAAAAAAGTGATAACAATTGGGTGGGACGGAGGGAGTAGCATTTTGTGTTTCCACAAGTTGTAGTGTTCTTTGTCAAATTGTTGAATTTTGATGCTCGTCACTTTCTGGGTACTCATCTTTAATAAGATTAAAAATTAAGTGTTTCAAAAAATATTTTAATTTTTGACTGAAAATAATTTTTGATTAAAAATAATTTTTTGAAAAAAATTATTTCGAATTAAAAATAATTTTTGAGATCTGTATGAGTTGCGGAATATTTGGTTCAGATCTGATAAATAAAAATATCAACCAGCTCTGATACCAATTGTTGGTCCTTGATTTTGTAGAAGGGGGGTTGAATACAATATTTAAAAATAGTCGCTGTATTTCGGATTTAAAAATATTATTTTTATTAATCACGAAATATTAAATTTTAATGAAATACTGTTCAAGTAGAATATATAATTTTAACTTGAAAAGTATTACAAAATTAATATGATGAAAACTGTATATAATTGTTAAAGTGATCTAGAACAAATTCGACATGAAGTGTTCGGGTTAATCAAATTATATTCCAAACTTGCACAAAAATCTGTGGATATTACAATGCAGACAAATTTCTAAATTTGAATTGTTTTCAATCAAATTGATCAACTGAAATAATGAAAGCAAAGTCCTCATATTTATAGAGGAAAACTCAGCAAGACATTTGAATAAAACTTATTTAAAAAATCAACAAGACTTTTTAAATAAGCCTGCAAGACTTTCTAAAATAGTTGGGCAAGACGTTTTTCGGTCGGTAGACTTTTCAGAAACTCGGTAAGACTTTTCTTCTGATTCCCAGCAAGACCTTTTTCACTTTAAAATTCGGTAAGACTTTTTAAACTGCTCGGTAAGACTTTTTAAAAGCTCTTATTGAATTAATTCGGTAAGACTTTTAATAAAAAGGCTCGGTAAGACTTTTTAGAATCATTCTCGGTAAGACTTTTCGTTCGACGGCTTTTTCATTTCTTTCCTTTTGATTGGCCACGTGTCAGCTTCTGATTGGCTTATTTTGACTTTTAGTGCTTAAGCTCCGTAGAATTACTTTTCGACCCGCACAGCTTATAATCTTTAATTAATAAATAATAAATTTAATTCAAAAATTATAAAAATAAATATCTAATATTATTTAGATATTTATAAATATAATTTACTAAATAAATAAAATATATATTAATTAAATAAATCCTTACGCTCTAAGCTGCGGTCTTCTGAACGTCTGGAACCGAACTCCTTTTGACTTGGAAATGATAAATCAATTCCAATCGGGGTTCCACTTTTAAGAATATATTAATCTGCATTTCTTCCGTGTCAATTGTTTTTCCGTCTTATCTTCAAGTCAGTACCGTCACTTCTGTTTAACTCTCACTGTATCCCTTTGAGCTTCCAGCTTCTGTCTTCTTCATTCTAAAATAATTCTAAATTAATTAATCCTTTAATTAATTTAAGAAATAAATTAATTCTAAGTGAATTAATTTACTAATTAATTAAGTAATTAATTTAATTAATTAATAGAGAATTAAATTAACGTCTTGACTGTAGGACTACTGTTGATGTAGATAAAACTCTTCTGTTCTGCAACAATAACCTTTCTAACCACTTAAACTTTTTGATGACGAATCTTCACTGACATTGTTGACACCCTGTGCACTGATCTGGTTCACGGATGACTAACTACAATGTTGATTCTCATTTCTGCTGTAGTAGTTTTTGTGTCTTGTCTTGTCCTGTCCTGTCTTGGCTTCTAGCTATGTCTTCACTATTTCTTTTCTTGGAATCTCTTTGCAGTAGGCACTTGGAATCTTTTGTATCTTCTGAAATCTTCTAAAATACTACTCCTTTATTTTACACCGACGCTTGAACATATTAATGAACTTCTTCCGGTGTAGAGTAGCAACTTCATTTTAATTCTTCTGACAATCTGATTCTTTGTGTCTAGTTGACTTTTTTCATCTTGATTCCTTCCTCAGTATTTATTACTTACTTCACTTTCTTATCTTAGTTGAGTTGTCATCTACTTATTACAAATAGGACTGGTCATATGCCTTTCAAATGTTAATTTCCGAATTAAGTAGGAATATAATCACTTGAATTTTGTAATAGGGGTTTGATTAGAGTAATTGAAGCTACAAATCTGTTTGGTTATTCGAAAATTTCAAATTTGTAATATCCTTTAGCATTGCATTTTCGAATATATGTTATATTATAATTGAATTTTGTAATTTAATAATAATGGGAGTATTGGTTTGTGATGAGAGTAGTTATAATTTGGCATGATTTATAATTGGTTTTATATGTGACTAAGGTGCATATATGCTTATTTGGTTTGATTATTATAATTGATTGTGTCGGTTGTATTCAGATGGGTAGCTCCAATTATAGAGGAGATGATGCCAGATTTTCTCTAACACGAAACGATTCTTTTAAAAAGATATTAGCACATCGCTCCTGTATAGGCAATGCTACTAATTGAGATATGAACTGTTTTACACTTTTACAACTGCTTTACACCCTATAACTGTTTTATTATCTACAACATATTTTATTCGAAATGTTAAACTTAAACTGCAAGCCCATATAAACCTTGAATGTACATTATACTTTTCAATCCCTGAACTGTTGAACCCTTGTTAACTATCACCTTATGAACTTGTTTCAAAATTCTTATGTTGTTAACCCTGAACTGTTAACCATGACCATGATTAGTACCCCATTGCTACTCCCTAGTAACTGTTTTAAATCAAATGCTTTTAACTTGTTTTAAATCCTCTTGTTATCCCTTATAATTGTTTTAAAACTTGTGTCTATGACATGATTCTGATTCTTTACTTAAATCCTGCTCACTTTACTAAAAAAAAGACTTGAATATAAACTAGTCTTTGAATAAAATTTACCTCTGTCTCTTGACTTTTAAAAATGGATTTAAATATGAAATCTGACTTTCAAGAAGTCTTTTTCATCAAATGATTTGGTAACTTTTAAAAGAAAGGTTTTGATATTATAGGAATTCCGATCAAAATGGTTTCTGCGGATTCCTATAGATTGGAGGCGTAAGAGGCCGAGTGATGCCGGTCCAGCATTTTTTTTAGTGTAAGAGGCTAGGACGGTTCTAGTCCAGCATCTTTAATGGCCAATGTCAATAAGTGTTGATTATGAGTACTCCTTAAAGTTCCAGAGGGACTTCGGTCCGTCATGGGGACTTTACATGGCTGATCACCCGTATTGTCCGGGCGTTGTGAGAAAAATCCAATCAAAATGATTTTTGATTTTATGAAAATGATGTCCTAATGAGAGGACAGTTTCTACGAAAAGGATTTCGATAATGATGTTCTAACAAAAGAATAATTTTTATTGAAATGATTAGTAATGAAATACTTTTATGATGCCATGTTTATACAACTTTGAACTGTCAAGTTTACCATGATTTTGACTCCATCATACTTATGTGCAATACTTCCTGTTATCCAACTAAAAAATCAGATGTTTACCTTCAAAACTTGAACTTATTTACTTTAAAGATTTCCTTAAATCCTATCACCCCAAACCGTTAGATACCTTACCCTTAATTAATTCTTTTTAGAACATTATCAGTTTTACCCTAACTTTACAACCACAAGTTTTATGCTAAACCTTGAACTGAACTCTTTCCTTACCGGTGCCTTTACCAATGAATAGTATTGAAGAAAGTTTTATGCATAAAGAATTCCCAGATTTATTAATGAATTCTAGATTGATGTTTTAAGGACAATAAGGTCCAGTTATGATTTTGAGAAATGATTTCTAAATTACTTATTTTGCTATAGAACTGTTCATAACCATATGCATGGTTACTTGGTGAGCCTTTGTAGCTCATTCTTTTATTTTCTAACCTCTACTGCTTTTGAGAAGCATGGTTCGATTTAAGCAAACTGCGAGGAAGAGTACCTCTTATTTTAACTATGCTAGGTTGGCTGAATTTGAACAGGTAGGATCAAGGCTGAGTTAGAAGGAAAAGGCTTTGATAAGCCTTATATCTATTAATGTTAATAGACTTTTGTGAGATGATTCAGAGTTGTAATGATATTTATTTTGGTAATGTAAACTTAATGAATGTAGAGTTGTACTTGTTTCATACCATTACCTGTTAAAGGTCAAGGGTAGTAGTCGGGGTCATGTATATATATATATATATATATGCTTTGTTTATATTTATATAGGATGCATGCATATAGAGTGTTAGTGACTCCCCGATCTAGACCCTGGGTCGGGAGGGCCTCACAACAATTGTTAACAATTGGTATCCCAAAGAAGATTGAAGATGCACTAATTGATCCAGATTGGGTGATTGCAATGCAAGATGATCTCACTCAGTTTGAAAGTCAGAATTTATTGAAGCTGGAACCTAGACCACAAGACAAGGCGGTATTTGGTATTATAAGGGTTTTCAGAGACTTGATGATTATTGGCATTGTTACGAGTACAAAGCCAAATTAGTTGTTACAGGTTATTATCAAATAGAAGGTATCGATGATGATGGAAAAAGAATCTTCGGGACTTTGAAGATCTAACTACAAGCACCAGTGACGAGACTTGATCCTATTAGGGCTGAACAAGTTGATGACCTAACAATAGAATATCCCTTAAGAATATATATCAGATGAATGTGAACAAGTGTACACCTGAATGGTGAGTTAAAAGAATAAGTTGATGTACAATAATTCATGGACTTCAAATTTGCAGATCTGTTTGAATTTGTATATCATTTTCTTCCCAAGATCTCTATGAATGGATATTAGGACTCAAGCAATCGTCAAGGACATGATATGACATTTCGACTTGTGTATTACTTGAAAATGATTTTAGGAAGATTTTTATACATATATATCTCTCTAAAATACAAGGCACACACATAATATAATATTAGTGCAAGTATACCATAAGTGTATTATATGTAAGTCTACTAACGAAAGCTTGTTCAAGAGACTTTTTCCAAGTTAATGTAGAGTAGGTACAAGATGAGCATGTTGGAAGAGTTGAAATTCTTTTTCGATTATAAGTAATTCAAAACAATGATAGAAATTATAGTAAGTCAAAGATTTTTTGAAGATGCGTAATTTAGAAGATTTTAGACCTGCCAAGACTGCTTGCCAACAAACCACTACTCTTGATCAGGGCAAATCAGGTATATGAATTGGAGTGACAAGCTATAGAGGTATGAGTAGCTCATTACTTATTCAAGAACATAAAGACCATATATTTTATTCTCGATATGCTTATGTGCAAGTTTTCAAGAGGATACTAGATAATCTTATCTTATAGCTAAAACATGAATTGTTGGATATCTTAAGGGATCACCAATTCTTGGAATCTGGTACCCTGAAGATATTAGGTTCAACCTAATTGGCTATATAGATATATATGATGTAGGTTGTAAGAAAGAGAATGAAGTAATTCCTAGAAGCTGTCAATTTCATGGAAAAAGTTGAGTTCTTGTTGAAATGAGAAGAAGCACTCAATACACAGTTGCAACAAAGACGGAAATGAAAGCAACTAGTGAATGTGATGCTCTTATCTTCTGAACAAGGAAACTACTTCAACTCCAACAACTCTGCTAGATACTCTCTACACCACGCGTGGAACAAACGCATGGACACCAGGTATATTCTCTTTCGAGAGTTGTCCTTAGTAGAATAACTTGCAAATATTTGCTACACAACTTGATAAATTCATTCTGTCTAAGTTGGTTAGTGAACTTGGGATATTATTTATTTTCATATTTGTTGGAAATCCTATCTATAAGAAATTCTTAAATGAGTTCACAAGTATTAAATTTTCCATATTTAAAGGACTTGTGAATTTATTTTAAATCCAGTACCTCGTGCTTATTGCTACTACTTTAATTATCATACTTATAATATTATATGCATATGTGGTATTTAAATTTTCTAGCATAAATTAGCAGAATAATTATTTGTATGTCAAATATTTGATGCATATTAGTCAATGATATCTTGCTTAAATGCTCTGATACTTTTAATATTTGTTACAAATAATTGTTACACTTTTGATATTAGTGACATTATTTAGAATTTATGTTCTAAGTAATCAATGATATTTCAAAAACCATTAATATTGAAAGCTGAAGTATTTTCTAAATCATGTGTATAAAATTCTCAATGTTTTATATACTTAGAAAATATTTTTAAAATTTGATTTTATTTGCGAGGAGTTGTAATTAGGATCACAAGTATTAATTGTCAATATTTAAAGGGCTTGTAAATTTCATTTTAACTATTTTCTCGAGCTTACGTATATCAATAATAACTATTGTGAGTATAATTTCAATATATTAGTGTGACAATTATTAGATATAGCTTCAGAATTTATATGTTAATATTCAATCCTATGAATATTTAGTATTTAGCAAAATTATTTTATCTTATTAAAATCATGAATTGAAGTGATTCAATGTTTATTAGTTTCATAATTTTAATTTGGTGAAATATTAGAAGCATAATTACTTGCATTTTTAAATTATTGATAAATATCAAGTAATGATATTTTGTGAATGTTCCTTGCAATTAATTGTGAAATTTTTAATATTAGTGATAATACATGTTATTTGTCTGAAAATCACTAATAATAAAAACATATCTCAATGTTTATTATTCTACTGAAGGATTGTCATATTTATTTATTATATATACATGTTCATTGATATAAAATAAATATTATTTATTAGTACAACGTAAGTATTTAATTTATTTTGATATATTTAAATTATGATAATATAAAATAATTCATTAATATATTAGTTCCATGATTTAAGTAAATTAAAACAAATTTGCAGCATGATTATTTGTAGTATAAATATTCTTTTTTATTACTCTATGATAATAGATTAATATTTTATTAAAAAATAATTATGATATATTGATACTAATGGATTTGTTTAGTCTTTATTCTAAGTAAAAATTGGTTTTTGAAAAAGTCGTTAGTATTAGTATATTTAGTTTTCTTTCTTTGACTGAATATTTTAAACTTTAATATATTAAAAAGAAATTCTTGTCTATTTTTTTCAAAACGTTTTATTCAAAGATACATTCATTTTTCTATCAGTTTTAGAGAAGAAAACTACAAAATTCTTTTTCAAAACTTCTCTTTTGAAAATCTTTTGATTTACAGCCCTTCTTTGATTTCTAATCCTTGGGTGTGAATCAATTTTTCTTGAGGATAATCATTATCTAAATCTCAAAATTTTTATCCTCTCTCAAAAACTGGTTTTAAATGCTATATTTTCAAAATCATTTCCTCTCTTATTTTTTTCCTTTTGAAGTGGTAAAAACTATGTGATTAAACCCACTATTATGACTGCTATTTTATTTGGAGAGATTGTTTTTATTTTACTTTAAGGTACCAACCATTTGTAAAAAGATTTATTTTCAAATACTTGTTTCAATATATGTTTCACATTGATTCAAAGTAGCTACACAGTGGTTGTTTCTAAGCATACATCCTCACCTATTGGCATTTATTTTTATTTTAAGTCGGGGATAATATCAGATGGAAGAAAATGATGTAAATCATAATAGTAATATGAGTCAGAAAATCATTGGCTTCTATCTCATAAGGATGTTTCGCAAAACTGTTTTCAAAACATACAGTGCTAATGTTTAATGGAAATGAGTCATTTTATTGAGATATAATATTAATATAGTTGCATTTCTTCTTTGGTATAAACTCCCACATTTTATTATGAAAAGTTTGTCTTATAAGAAATTCATAAGTGATAGAAACTTTCTTCTTTGATATACTTTCCCGCATTTTATTATGGGATATGTATCTTGAAGAAATTTCATATCATGCTCTTAATGATAAATCTTTATATCCGACAAAACTCTTTTTACAAAAAGTGCTTTAATACAATCTATTACCAATTCTGCTCATATTTTTCTTTCTCTTTGAGTTGAAAAATAAGTTTAAGAATGTTAAGATGATTATTTTTTTTTATCTTGATTGACTCTATCCGTTTAGCCCCCAGTGGTTTTAGAAGCTGGCCAAGAGGTTAAAAACCCATCAATCTCTTACCCAAGTCATAGTATCAAACACTAATTCATCCACTTTCATTTTTCAACCCCAAGAGATATAAGGAACACACGTAAGTTAGAGGTTGATAAGGGAGAAATTACACTTGAGGCAGCAAATAAGGATGATGTCGGAAGTGCACCCATAGCTCTACCTGCAGAGAAGAAAAGTAGTATATAAACTTAGGTAATTATAAGCTCGTCTGCATCTTCTCAAAATGATGAAGAGATAAAAAGGCAATTAAAATTGTCTCTGGAATCATTCTCTCAACATGATGAGTCCATTGAAATTCACTCGTTAGCGAGAGCACCTTGTAATGAGTCAAGCACACCACAGACACTCACGCTGATTGTAAGCCTAAATAGATAAGTTCTAGGAACACATTGCAAGGAGTGCACAGTGAGAGGTACATGCAACATCCCCCTACTTCTTTATTTACTATTTGTCTCGGTAGATGAAGTTGTTGAGATCGCAGAATTGCTCCTGCCTTCACAGGTAGATCCTGTGTGGGACATGCCTTCACAAGCTATTGAGAGCATCAAGAGCATCAAGAACACCATTTATTTTCCATTTGTTTATGCATGATAGATCAAGAACACCTCTACGAGGCAATTCTCCATTTGATAGTGATTCAGTTCATTCTGATTAATCGGGTGCTGAGAATATAAATGAATTGATGGATTTCACTTGCAGGTACAAAAGGCTATATTTGGAATGCATAGTGAAAGTGAGGACAGTAACACTTAAGTGAAAATGAGGGGTAGATACACTTGAGTGAGAGATAGGGAGAGAAAGAGTGAAACACTTCAAAGTGCTCGACAGTTGAGTGTAAACACCAACAGAACATAGTAGAAGTGAGAAAACCATAAATCAAATACTTACCCTTGCTACTTGTTAATTTTAAAAGAAAAGCTATTATTTTTTCCCAATCAATGACAGATGAGAACCTTCTTTAGAAGACAAACCATTCGAACGATCATGGTCCATTGGAGGATTCCTCAACTAAGGGGGAGAAGTTAGTAGACAAGAAAAAGAAGAAAATCTTATTTTCTGATCCTTGTAGAAGAATTAAGAACATGAGAGTTGTCATTGGAGGATTCCTCATCCAAGGGGGATACTGAACAGAAAAGAGAAGACACTTCCATTGTTCATCTAAAGGGGAGAATAAGAAAAAGAATAAGAATCAAATTCTCAAGGAGAGAACATTACTTGAGCTATGTTCTATATTCTATTGAAGATGTTCCCAAGAATTTTGATTCGTATGAAGCTCTGTTTATTATAAGTTCTTTGAAGTTCAAGCTAGGAAGGATTTTGAAGTAGGGACATCTCAAACACAGAGAAATGAAAATGATATCTATTGAAGATGTATTCAGTGCTAAAGCAACAATCATTTTTATCTTTCAATAATTTATAGAAATCTGGAAATGTATTATATGATCCAGAACCTAAGTAGTAGTATTTACAAGTCTAAGGCATTTATATTTTCTTGTAGTTAGTTAAGATATCCTATTGGGATTTGCTTGTTAATCTCAAATAAACAAATAGGGGGAGATTATATGGCTGTATGTATAGACCTATATGTAACATAAGGGTAATAACTCAACACAAGAACATAAAGTGTAAATAATATAAAGTTATAACAAAAATCATGAAGACTGGGTAAATACAAAGGATAAAGAAGACATCTACAGACTTGAAGCATTACCTCATTGAAAGAAGTTCTTTAATATGTTCATGCCTCAGTGAAGAATAAAAGTTGAAGTATTCAAGAATGTGGAAACAATGAAGCAGTTGTCTAAGTACCAGAAAGATTCTAGTGATCCAACAATGATTAATCTTAATCATTTTCTGCGAATTAGTCAAGCAATATTTTGTAGAACTCAAGTACAAAAATTAAGAAGATTGAATATATGTAAAATACAAAGAATCAAAATATTAGATGAAATCTTGGAGTGTACTATAGATTGCTGGAGAAAGTTCATTCATATGTTAAGACTTTGGTAAAGGATAAAGTTCGAAGATTTTCAGGGTTTCAGATATGTTCTTGGTTCAACATAAGTGCCAGAGGATTCCAATGTACTTACAACAGAAGCATTCGTTTATCAACAAGGAACAAAGCCAATTGTATAATCAAGAAGATGTGAAGATCAAGATCGTGTTTGTCGTTTATGAACTAGACCAGTTGCATTAAACATCAGCACAAAAGAGATTGAGAATTGCATCTCTGTATTAGAAGAATTTGCTGGCTAGTGAAGTTAATTTCAAATGGAAAACCATGTGGCATGGAAAAAATCAAGTTCGAGATACAGAGGAAATTCTACAAAGCTTGGTTGCTAAGGAAGAAAACATTTCAAGGCTTAAGGATGCTAAAATTGACTATGTACTAGTCTCAGTATCAGGTGGAAGAGAACGACGAAGAAAGGAAACACTTGTAAAGGTTTTGAGAACTCAAACGTTGAAAATGGTTGTACAGCTCAAACTTCCGATCAGCTGAAACAGCTCAAAGGTCGTACAACGCAAACAACAAAACCGCAAGTGTCTAAGGTGCAAAAGGTGGATAACTTGAGGTACTAAACTACAATTAGCCATAATCCATGTCACCGATTGTTATGGTGGAAGAAATATGTTCTGATTGTTATGACTTTCAAGGGGTTCCGATTGTTATTAATAAAAGTGGAAGCCATGTCATTGATTGTTATCCCACTCAAGCTCCTTCTGATTGTTATGAATCAATTAAATCAAAATGATTTATTTGATTCATTTCTACTCCGATTGTTAATCTTTAATGTTCTAATTATTAGTAAAATGGAATGGAAGAAATTCATTTTACTTAGCCCTCATTAAACCATGTATTTGAGTTGATAAATTTTACACATAAAAGAAGCAAAGCCTTTAATTTGGAGTAGTCTTCTACCTCAACAAAAAAATATACAGAGAGCAAAGAGATTAACGGGGAAGAGAGAAACATACAGACATACACATACCTCTTCACCGGAGATTGGCTAGTCCTTCTGAAATTCTCCTTCCCTCCCATAGTACATCTGCAATATATTTGCATTTATCTTCGATGACTTTCCATTACTCTGATCACCTTTCAAATTCAGCTTCAGCTTTATTGACTCTGAAAACCTTTAGACTCTGATGATCTACAGTCTATAGACTCTGATCAACTCAGAGACTTTGATTTTGCTTCTTCTGAAAATCTTCTAAGTATAAATACTCTTGATACCTGTACATGGACTAACGAGACTCTGATTTACATTTACTTTGATGAAAGACAAGAAATACTTATTCTATTACAGATATATCTATACTAGACTCTGTTCTAGTATTTTGTACATGATCAAATGAATATATTCTTAACAATCTCCCCTATTTATGCTTTATAAAATTTAAGCATAAATCAAGATTTGATGATGTCAAAACTAAACAATGAAATAATTAATCTAAAACATTATAAAATTCACAAAGGAAAAATAATTTCTACTTATTTGATCTTCTCAAAGCCCTTGTTGTGTCTCAGAAATTATTTCAGTATGTTTTCCTCAACAATGGCTAGAGCATCTCCAACAAACTTCTTTAACTCCTTCAACTCATCAGTTTTACTTTTGATTTGACAGTAAGTTGCTCTTAGATAATTTGCATTGTACTCCCGCTCCTTCAAATCTTTCAACAGAAAGCACTTGGTTTTCCACTCATGGGCTGAATTCCAATGTAATGACTCACACCTTCTCTAAATTTGATCTCATTTACCTCCAGTGGCAAGTTCTGGTCATTCCCATCATCATCAATAAATTTTAAAGTAAATTTACCCATTTGCTTATTTACCTACCCGTGCAGAGTCAACTTTCTGTCAATTTCCTCGAACCATTTATGTGTGACATCTACTTTACTTTTATTTACCTCATTAGGTATATGTAAGAGAAAACTGATATACTTTAGTTCATCAGCCTGTTTGAAGAAGATGAAGATTGATTGGTTAATCCACCTAACAGACCCTCATTCTAGAAAATATACTAGCATTTCATTTTTCACCTTTTCTGTACCTCCTTGACCCCCTAGAACCCCTCTTTCAAATACATTATAGGAAATTTGAGTTGACACCACTTTGTTCAAGTGCTTTTGTGTAATCTTCTCAAACTTCCTATCGGTCAAGGATTGAGGATCATTGGTTAGAGTTGTGGTTCTATCAATGTCAGACTCTGCAAAACCTCCAAGCCCTTTCTATTTCCAGGCTCTCAATTAAAGATTTGATTGACTACATTGCCAGTAGCTAGGTTCTTGAATTTCTTGATTTGAATAGCATCAGAGTCTGATCTCCTTCTTGCTTATTAAAGTCCGGGTTAGACTCTAATCTCTCATGGCTAGTCCCTAACTGGTATGTTTGAGATTTTGTTACCACGTCTACTCTAGACTACTTTTATTGCACACCACCAGGTCCCCTAGGACCATGAGAACCATCCTTATAATGAGAACCATGTTTCTCAAACCATATATCTCAACTAAACCATTAAATTCTCAATGATTGCTGGCCAAAGTCCCATCACTAGAAGAAGGAGCTTCGTACCAACACCTACAAACTAGGTCATTAATACTTTTCATCTTGACCATAATATCCAGAATGTGTGGGTCACCTACGCTAAAGGGTTCACTTTGATCAGAAAATATTTAACATACTTAGAAGATACAACAAAGGTGCGTCTTAACTCCTTGTTGTGACTCTATACCGTATCAATTCCATGCATCGTCTTGACTATTTACCTCAACCTCTTATCCTCAATAGATCCCTCGAAATCTTTTATACTTATCAGCTTTGTACAAAATATATTGTTGCCTCTTCCGGAACGGTCTCGCCAGTTTCCCGTCCAAAATCTATATCCCCAAAGTCATTCATAATCTCCTCACTACTACCAAGTAGGTGACCTATTCTTAACTCATTCATTAGTACTACATCTGGTAGTCCAATAATGAACTCTACACGAATTATCACGTTAACCTCTTATATATGAATAACTCTTAACACTCTTGTATCTAAGCATTTTAACTCATGCTCTGATAGCATTTCTATAATGCCCCAAAACTCAGGGTCAGGGATTTGAGTCGTCACGTCACCATCCAATCATTTAAAACCTGCAATAACTCAATAATCCAACGAAATCACATCATAGACCCCTCTCTCTCACACATACAAGTTATAGCCTTAGAAACGATATACAATCAGTATCATTAGTTATTACAAATCAATTGTACTTATCCAAGATCTGAGGCTGTTAATGATAACCTCTACATGAAGTGATATTAATAACTAGATCAATACTGAAAACCTATCCAACTAACTTCTATAGAATAGTGCTGAACTGAATCATCTCAATGGTGAATCTCCTACTTTCCTTTCTCGAACTATGTTACCAATCGAATGTACTATCACTTTCTCTAAAAAATTTAATGTAAAGCAAGAGTGAGTGAAAGAATGCTCAACAAATTATCCACGCAATTATCTATGTGACTCTCATCCATGAATATGATAATCACTACTATCTCAATAGTATAACACAAGGTTACCGGTATAGGGTAAGCATAACAAAGTATCTTTCGACGATACATATAGTCGGAGTTTTCTATTAAAAGTATTTATACTTAACATGAAGTTTAGAATAATATAATACGAACTATTAGGTTCATATTATATAAAATAAGACACTATCGAATATAGTGTTACCACTCTTTCATACTTCATCTGAAGCTTTTGAAATAAAACCCAATGAACTAATTAAGTTCAAAGTTTTGAAATAATATTACCAATAACTTAAAAAAATAGCATCAATTATAGATTTGTTAAACTCCCATAAATATAATAAGTACACAATTCAAGATACTGCAATAATAGTTGCTTCTCATAATAGGAAAATCAAATCACTTTGAATTGTACCATTTGTAAGATTTAAAATCTAGTAAAACATTTTAAAGGTCTACAATTTAATTGGTATATATCATATATCCACTTAAATTGTTAAAATAAACCTTTTACCAAAAATCTTGGACAATTCCAACATACCGTTGATGAGGAATATTAACAAATCAATTACTGACAACACCCTTGGTAACTAAACACCTAGGCTTTTATTACGATGTTGCAGAACAATTTTAATTGAAAGATGGGTCTATAACCGGAGCATTTCACCACGCTTCTACCGTACATACACGATGATCAGTCGTAACATATGACAACTCTTGTTATTTCTCTACATGTAAAATGGGGAGCCAACGGCGTTCTCTACCATTATTGGGAATCACCCTAGACCGCATATGGGCCAAAGTGCTGGGTCGTGCGTCACTAGGCCATTTACTATATATCTTCTAGTCCATTGGAACAGTCTATAAACCCGGAACCGAAATTTAATCATAGTTCCCTAAGTATAAAATACTTGTTAATAGATTTATCTATCTCTGAACGGTTACTTACAGAATACTCAGGGAAGTAATATTATCACAATGTGTGTGTTGACCTCCATCAACTAATCTTATATATTAAGGAATGAAAATTATTTGAAAATCACGACCTGAGAGTTAATCAAAAAATCTCTTGATTCTGATAAGTTAAAAACTCTGATTACAGTAGGGCAGTGATCCCAAAACACACTTATATTCGAAGAAGTAAATCATTTATTTACTTCCTAGACGGGATTCCCAATGTTTATTACGTCAGAGAATATTTTATTCTTATTTAAAGAATTCATAAAATATAAAATAAATATTTAAGAACCCCTACTATATTTAAATCAATTTAGAGTATTTAATAAATATTTAAATAATATTTATTAAATAAATAAACAATTAATAAACCTTCTTAAATGAATATTCAGAATAATATTCATTAATTAAATAAATATTCAAATAATATTTATTAACACTTTTTAAAATATTTATCAATAAAAATATCCAAAATATAAATATTGGAATATTTTTAATCGCTATTTAAATAATCTGTCTCCAGCAACTTTCGGGTTACGATGGTATTCAGAATAACGTTTCTGACTCCCGCTCTATTTTTGAAAATACGAATACCCGCTCTACTCCTAGAGCCTTTATAAACACAGCCTTATATCTATAATATCTTATAGCATATAAACCAGAACGTTTGGGAAAGATTAAACATCAATTAAATCAATTCGTAATTCCTATAAGCCGTTATATCACAACATCAACAATTTTCAAACACAACAGTAGTATATAAAATACAGGTTTCGAAACTTGCATACGTAGTAATGCAAATATTTTAATATGTAAAAATATAGGGTTAGAAAACTTGCATAAGCGTAATTTAATTTCATATGCAAAATCAAGAATATAACATTTTGAAAATAAAAGTATAAGGTTGGGAAAACTTGGTTGGAGTCCAACATACGTTCACAGAGTCCCTCTCGTTCCGGATTTTCTATCAATAGATATCATAATCTCGATTAGTACCCTTAATCTAAAATACTAGCAAGTATAATCGTAAATCGAGTCCAATTATGACACTTAAACTTGTGTTTAGTCATTTTACTAACACATATCTTACCCGACATTCATCTCATCGGGTTTATCTTGACTATTCATATATTGTCTTGTCAATAGATTTTAATCTAATCTTTTACTCCAATACATAGTCATGTTATTTCTCAACATCTTTCGTGTTTTAACCGACTCAAGATTATCCTTTTATCCTGCCAAAACTGGCTCATCAAAACAGTACCCTTATAGTTGACTTTTATGAGAATTACTATTACACAACTTGCACTCCAACATTTTTATTAAATCATAAAATTTATAATTAAATACGAAACCACCTCCAGGAGCTTCTTCAGTATTTTTATTAATTATCAAAAATATTTTGATTTGGAAACATGAGTTTAAATTGGTGGAATGCATTTTAAAATTCGAGTCAACTATGGGGTTTTACTATTTACACCGCTTTCACTAAAACCTTGATTTCTCCCAAACCATTAACTCAATCGTCACACTGTTTTCTCGTAGATGATCTAGAGAGTGTCTAGAAAAATATGATTCAAAATGTTTTTTTGATCAGAGGGGTGAAATTCCAGAAGCTTCAGTGTGTATGCAGTGGAGGTTTTTCATGATTTTACTTGGAGCAACCTTGTTTCCGACATTTTTATAAAATTGAAAAATTATCGTTTTAGCACAAAACATTTTTGTTATCTTATCAACTGTCCAAGGTAATTATCACCCAAATTTCATAATTTTAAGCTTTGCTTGGTGTTATTTGCTTTTTATGTTTGTATAACTTGCATGTAATGTATATGGCTGGTCTTGGTTGATTTAAAATCAAAAGTCCAAGGCAAGTACTAAAGTTCCATGAATTAAGGATCTTGTTTTCTACTTTTCCATGATTTGTGGAACCATGTTTCTAACTAATATTTGGTTACTTGGTTGGCTTGTAATTCCTAGTTAGGCTTGCATGGCTTCCTTGTTTGTTTAATTCCTGATACGTTATTCGTTCATCGCTTGATCCTAATGTTAATCACAATTTTCTTACAAAATGTTTCGTCGCGTAGCATTCACTATAATTGTTCTTAATACTTTAAATATTTTGGCTCAACTTATATCCAATAAAATTTCATGTTATATGATTCGTGTCACGCCGGGATTCTCATGTTCCTTAATATCCCGTAAATTATTTAACAAATAGTAAAAGTGAAAATTTTCAGATTCTGACAACTTTTGCATTCACTCATTTGCTTTATACAACAATATTATATCCTCGGATTTCTAATATTCAATCACTTACTTAGTGTGGGCTAAAAAGGTTTTTCATAAATCCGTACAATCACTATTCATCAGGGCCTTTTATGTAAAAAAATGTCAAAAATACAGGTTATTACAGTTCACGCTCCTTAAAAGGATGTCGTCGTCGGAATCTAAACAAAAGTAACTAAGGTTTGTCTCTTCAACCTTCTGATTCATCCATACACTCTTTCTAGCATTATGGTTTTGTTGCTCCACACTTGCTATTTTCGGTCATTGATCCCTACCGGTCGTAAGACACATTTGGTTACCATCACTACTATTTCATATTCTAACACATGCCTAGCATCCGCATTGTTCTTTCGTAATATAGACATAGGGCAGGTGAGGTTTTCATATTATAAATATTATGAAACAGCGCCAACGTATATGCGTTTTCTATCATACTTCAGAACCTACTAATATTAATACCCTCGAGCTTAACTTCTCTCATATGCCAAATCTTGTTTCCACTTTCCACGATAATATTTCTAGAAAAGTGAAGTCTTTCACTCCATGCTTCATATCCTCTCTGATTTGATTAGTGTACATGTGGGTTCCTTCTCGATACACAAATATTTCCTCGTTCTTTGTCTTAGTCCTAATGTGAGGGAGATCGACATTTTTCTTCCGTACAAAACTTCGTAAGGTGGCTTGGCTACATTCTGAATGGTAACTATTTTCGTATGAAAACTCTATCCGTAGTAAGTGATTTTCCTAACTCCTTTCGATACCCAAGGCATAAACCTTTTATGAAGAGATAACTTTTCTCGAGATTTTATTTGGAGATGCTTTTGTCGAATATCATTGTAACAAAATGATCAGAGTGATTTAAAGATAAACAAACTCACTCTCAAATGTATATGAGAAGAGGAAATTTTTATTTTTTTTATGAATGGGAACAACCATATATGTAATTGTGATGGAAAGTCTTTAGTATTATTTTTCTTTTCAACACATAATTGGGCGACGTTCCACCAGACTTTTGTCACACAGACAAGAAGTCACACCATATGTATTGTAAATCCCAATCGGATGACGAATTGTCAAAATATAGGAAGAAGGAGAAAATGATGTTGAAAAGATGTGTGGAGTTTTCCTTCCTTAATGTGTTATGAAACTTTATCATAAAACAAGTTCGTACTTATCTAGGAATCGATCTTACAAGATCTCAAACCCACCATCCCAACTCTAGACTTTCGGCTTGAATATCTCTATGTCACTCATGTTCCTCATAAATCCTAAGCTCTCGGTTGTGCAATGTAAGGCTTTTATATCTCAGGTACGGATACTATAGCTATCAGCTGCGATTATGAGTCGGTTACCTTAAAGAACATTTATAACGACCTGTAGTCCACAAGTTCTCACCTTCTTTAGTACATTGGGTCTTTCCTAATTCCCAACAATTTCAATACGTCAACACATCTCCTTTGTTTATCATTAATTTCTGAAAATTTAAATTTACTCATCCAAAACTTACACTTTAGAGAAAATGACATACAATATCTTTTCTCTTTCTAAGACTAATTACACTTGTTCTTCGTTCTCTCTCTTCATCTTTTGTAGATCAAAATATCATTTATGAAAACTATGGGCATTTATTCAATCATTTCTTAAAATTCTATTGATTAAATTCATAAAAGTTATAGATGCATTCATTAATCCAATTGACATCCTAGAACTCATAATGTTCATAACTCTTGTCGAATGCAACTTTGGGCAATTCATCTAGGTCAATCTTTATTTCAGGATATTTGATCATCAAATCTATCCTCGAAGGATAAATTATGTCTCCAAATGATAATATTTATCTATGGTTAGGATATTCATTCCTAATTGTAATCTTAATCAATATTGGCAATCAACACACTGACTCATGGCACTATCCTTTTCTTTAACAATCAAAACTGGTGCACCTCATGGTGATACTTTCAATCTTTTCATGCCTTTCTCTAATACTTCTTTTACTTGAGTGATTAATCCTTTTTATCTTGGTAGGTGCAAACTTCTAATATGACTCTGATGCTAGTGTTGTTCCTGACACTAGATCGATGGTGAATTCTAAACCTTTATTAGATAGTACCTCATAAGATCGCTGATAATTACATACTCAACCCATTAACTACTACATACTTTTTTTTCAAGTATTTCCTATTTCATACCAATCACAGTTACCCAATAACCTATCATCCAAGTGTAATAGATCTTTCACTTCCATCGTAATCAAAATCCCTTAGTATTTCTCTCTGTCCTTGAACACAACTTCATCATTATCGTGTAATCTTAACCTTCACTATTTTATCTCTATCGTTAGTTTGAGCATCCTTATGCAGACGATATTTTTATCTTGACATTACATCTATTCTCTTTTCTCAAAAGAAATTAAATCTCCGTTGAATGGTACTAGTAAATATTCATACAATATTACTCTTCCTGCCTCAGTCTTGTACTCTCGAATCACCACTCCTTACGCTTCCACATTTTATTATAGCAATTTTCTGAATCATCACCAGTTAATAAGTTATATCAATCACAACAATTTTATTTGGTTACAACATACAAGACAACCACTCAACAACTATTGTAAACTTTAATTCATAATATTCCATACATAGATTATTTCGTCCTAGTCCCAATTTCAAGTTCATTCAACCTCCCAAATATTTAGGAAAATATTTACAAGATACACAACCTAGTTCTAGTAATAAATAGATTCACTTAAGAATTTAATACTTACTCTCGTGAAGCAACAATTTCTAGGTTTGACTATACACAATGATTATTCCACCGGCTCTGGTTTAGAATCAGCTCTGGGTTATACCCTTCTTGGATTTCCCCTTCAATCACGGGTCTTCGATGAATTAAACTCATAGGTGGCACTTTTTGATGGTGAAACATGTAGGTGCCAAAATATGTTGACGCTTATTAAATATATCCTTATCACTATTCATATCAGCAGGGTTGTCATATTTCTCGACAGGTTATCAAACACAATACATGAGATATGTCGGATAAATATTACCTATCAGGTTGCTATCTAAGGGGATATTCCTCGCAACTTGTACCAATCACTTTTCAAAAACTAGAGGTCTACATGATCTAGGGTATATTATCAAAAGTACGAGACATACTGTTCATTATGTAGTCTTATTCAAGTCACACCTAAGGATCTACAACTGTATTACAGGACCTCTTTCCCCAGACCATTTATCTTAACTAAACCATTAAATTCTCAATGTTTGCTCGGACTCCCTTTCTGGCCGGAGTCCTACCACTAGTAGAGGAGCTTCGTACTAACAACTACATACTAGGTCATTCATACTTTTTATCCAGACCACAAAGGGGCTCACTTTGATTAGAATGTGTAGGTCACCTACGCTAAGGGGATCACTTTGATCAGAAAATAATTAATATACTTAGAAGATACAATAAAGGTGCGTATTAACTCCTTGTTGCGACTCTATACCGTATCAATACCATGCATAGTCTTGACAATTTATCTCAACCTCCTATGCTCAATAGAACACTCGAAATATTTTATACTTATCAACTTTGTACAAAATATATTTTTGCCTTTTCCGGAACGGTCTCGCTAGTTTCCCGTCCAAAATCAATATCCCAAATGTCATTCATAATATCCTCACTACTAATTTCAAGTAGGTGACCTATTCTTAACTCATTCATATACTGTTTTATCAACAGATTTTAATCTAATACTTTACTCCAATACATAGTCATGTTATTTCTCAACATCTTTCATGTTTTAACCGACTCAAAATTATCCTTATATCCTGGCCAAAGTGGCTCGTCAAAATAGTGCCCCTAGAGTTGACTTTTCTAAGAATTACTATTATACGACTCGTAGACCAACATTTTTATTAAATCAGAAAATTTATAATTAAATACGAAACCACCTCAAGGAGCTTCTTGAGTATTTTATTAATTATCAAAAATATTTTAATTTGGAACACATGAATTTAAATAGGTGGAATGTATTTTAAAATACGAGTCAACTACGAAATTTTACTATTTACACCGTTTTCACTAAACCCTAGATTTCTCACAAACCGTTAACTCAATTGACATACCGTTTTTCGTGGATGATCTAGAGAGTGTCTAGAACAAAATAATTCAAAAAAATTCTGGTCAGAGGGGTGAAATTCCAGCAGCTTCAGTGTTTATGCAGTGGAGGTTTTTCATTATTTCACTTCGTACAACCTTCTTTTCGACATTTTTATAAAATTGAAAAATTACCTTTTTAACACGAAACCATTTTGGTTATCTTACCAACTGTCCAAGGTAAATATCATCCAAATTTCATAATTTTATCCAACACTTAAGTAGTTATTTATACCTTCAAAGTGAGTACAAGACATCAGTTTGGTTCCCTTGCGCAACTTTCACTAAAATGGATTTATCTCCTAAACTGTAAATCTTATTGACATGATTTTTATACCAAAACAAGCTAAAAATGAAGACCTACACAATATCTAGAAATATTGAATTGACAGTTCGTAAATATTGGTCAAAACAGGCCTATATGCAAACGGGCATTACGATGGCTATAACCGTAACGATTTCTGAATTTAACTATGTTAAATCCATTTAACATCAACCAAATCATGAACCCAACCATTTTTACTAAATATCAGTTTATAAACTTCATAAAATTATCACCATCATCAACCCATATTATTCAACCAACAATATTCAACCATTTACATCGAAACTCCTTAAATCAACATAAACTTAAACATAACTCAAACTCTAGCTTATAGCTTAAAGTAAATCAAAGGGTTGATTGAGTTTATATCTTTCTTGAATCCTTAAACATACCAAAAAGAGCTTTTAAGGCTTAAGGGAGCCTTGATCTATGCTTATCTTCCTTAAACTTGCAAGAGCAATCAAGAAACAAGTTAGTAATTTTCGGAGTTACTATTCACCCTCATCTTTTAGCAAGGATTTGACTATGCTATACTAATTGAATGGCCATGAAATTTTGAACGTACCTTAGATATGTAATGAAGGAGCTATGGTCAAAATTTGGTGATTTATGGATGAGTAGAACATGGGTTTTGAAATTTTCTTCCCTTGTTTTTCTTGAATGGCCGAATGGAAGAAAAATGGAGTGGGGATAAACTTTGCTTGGTGTTGCTTGCTTTTTATATTTGTATAACTTGCATGTAATGTATATGGTTGGTCTTGGTTGATTTAAAATCAAAAGCCCAAGGCAAGTACTAAAGTTCCATGAATTAAGGATCTTGTTTTCTACTTTTCCATGATTTATGGAACCATGTTTCTAACTAATACTTGGTTACTTGGCTTGTAATTCCTAGTTAGGCTTGCATGATACTTGCATGGCTTCCTTGTTTGTTTAAATCCCGATACATTATTCGTTCATTGCTTGATCATAATGTTAATCTCAATTTTCTTATAAAATGTTTGATCGCGTAGTATTCATTATAATTGTTCTTAATACTTTAAATATTTTGGCTCAACTTATATCCAATAAAATTCCAAGTTATAGGATTCGTGTCACGCCGGGATTCTCATGTTCCTTAATATCTCATAAATTATGAAACAAATAGTGAAAGTGAAAATCTTCGGATTCTGATGACTTTTGCATTCACTCATTTGCTTCATACAACAATATTACATCCTCGGATTTCCAATATTCCATTACTTAGTGTGGGATAAAAAGATTTTTCATAAATCCGTAAAATCATTATTCATCAAGGTCTTTTATAAAAAAAGCGTCAAAAATATAGGTTATTACAATCACCATCTCTCCTCCTTTTAACTCATTGGCTTGTCTTCATCCCCGCAACTTCCATCCTTATTACTCCTCCCATCCTTATTACTCCTTCTTGTAGATTCACCACAAGCCTCCCTCTTCTCCCTCTTTTTGACATGATCACCCCCTGTGACAGCCAAAATAATGTTTTTAAGAACAAAAGTGATGTTGTCTTGGGCAGTGATAATTGATCCACCTTGGCAGTGAGAGAGTTGACAGAATTATAGAGAGTTGTCTGTTTTACCTTGAAATCAGCCGAGGAATCTTTCACAATAACATCCTTAGACTGTTGAAGAGAGTATAAGGTTTCAAACATTGTTTGGAGTAGAGTAGTGGTAGTATCCACATTGGTCAACCTAGTTCAGATATGAGATATATATGTGACTAAAGAAACTAGTTGAGCTTGTGTAGAGCTGAGGTCAGCAGCCACATCTTTTTCTTCTTCAAGTAGAGAAGCATCAGGTTTCTCATCAGGATAATGACCATGCTCTTAAAAGAAGGACTTCTTTTGAAAATCCTTTAGTCTCTCAGATTTATGAATATCCAGTATGCATGCAAAAGTGTCTTCACTATTAATGCCTTTAGCTTGGGATGTCTTCCAAGATTGAGGAAACACTTGATCGAAATAGTTGAAAGATGGATTCACCACTCCTTCATCTTGAGAGGTTGAATCATCAACAATATCCACATGTTCAATCTTTGTTACTGGAGGTGTAGACTCTGATGGAAGTATAGACTTTGACACTGCATAAGGGACTATAGACCCTGACTTCTCAATAGAGTGCTCAGAACCTATAGACTTTGGAAGCCTTGCCTGAATTGGCATGATTAAGATAGGTTATCTTGACATCAAAGATGCAGTACCAGGCTAAATTTGGGAATCATCCACCAGAGTCTCCCTGACTCTATCTGCTCTTCTAGCTAGATAATCCACCAAATGAAGTTGTGGCCTCTATGTAAAAGATTTCTGAGCGGCTAGAGTCTTCTCCTTCTTGTCAATCTGAAAAATAAGAGAATAATTGTTTTCATCCATTCCCTGCTCCAACTCATTAGACCAACTCTTGGAAAAATCTTGATCCCAATAAGTGAAGCTAGGTTCAGGATATCCTAATCTCTCATTCTCACAGTGGGGTTGGACACCCACTTTCTCAATCTCACATAGGCTCTCTATAAACTTTTTTACCTCTCATTTTGCCTAGACCAGTGCTAGCCTCTCATTACTGATATTTTTACTCATTTAGATGGGTGCACTCATAAGTCTTACAGAAGGAGGGTTGAGAGAGAATGAAAGTGCTTCAATACCTGAACCAGTTTGATGGAGGGGAACCCCTTCAAATGTCTAAAGGCAAGGGGTTTCCATCAAGGAGTGAATAATAACAGACTCTTAACCCTTTCTAGTCTCTTCTCTCTTATCAGAGTCTGTTGGCTCCAGTACCCCAGTTTTATGGTCTACTATAGACTCTGACTACTTTAGTATGACTTCATTAGAAGCCAGAGTTTTATGTCACCATCTTTGACTCTTGGTGCATGAGACTCCCCCTCAAAGTGGATAGACTCTAACATAATTGATTGTTGATTTTCTTCTTGAGCATCCATCAAAGTCTCTCCTCCTATATCATTGGGGTTCTCATCAACATGTTGAGTTGTCAAAGAAGGTCTATCAGCATGCTTCCCTACCCCACTATCACCCAACCTCTGACTAGGTGGTTCTTGTGTGGGTGAGACAGGCTGAGTACCTATACCATTAGCCACCACTGGTGCACTAGTGCCCTCTTACAACTTCCTATCAGCACCTACTACCTCATGTGGTTCTAACCGAGTTAATGCATCCAATTTATCATTGAGAAAAGTCCTGGCATGGATTGCATTGATGGCCTGGGCAAAAGTCAATTAAAAGTGATCCTGCAGTTTTTTTGCAATTTTCTGATAATGAGAGCCCTTGAGTTGATCCAATCTACTCTAGTAGGTCGGATAGATATATTTGTTGGCCACCTTCGCTACACTGTGGACAAGATGATTAACCACCTTCCTTGGAAGAGGCTGAGTAGTGCAAATCCATTCAATGGTTGTCCTGTAGGTAATTACATTTCCCAAATTACTTTATAGTTAAAGGCTAGTTGCTTAACCTCAGATTCGAACTCAGCAACAGACACTGATTCTCTCCTTGTATGGACATTACTTTTTTTAGGCTTCTTTGATTTTGGTTTTTTAGAGTCTGGCACACCAAGTACTTTGAGAACGACATTAGTTTTGCCTTCTATGAGTCCTGCAACTTGAGTTTGTAGTGAAGAGTTTAAGAGATAGTTGTATAGTTTTGTGACTACATCATGTGCAGAGAGATATAATTCCTCATCTTTCCTCTTCCTTAAGACCTCATAAGTAGAAAGAATATCCAAGACTTGTTGCTGTGTCTTGTAGTATTCAAGATCTTTAATTGATTCTAGCAAAGGATAGAGAAACAGTAGCACCTCATTATTTGGAGTAATGATAGAGTCAATGAGACATGAGGCTGCTTTCTTTCGCATTCCTTCCCAAAATGTCTCATGATCAGAGTCTAAAGTTAGTCTAGACTTTGACTCAAAATTAGACTCTGATTTAGGAACTTTTTATTTTTTGGAGTCTAGCTCTGCAGGAGCCTTGAGAGCATCTGTTTCCAACAGAATAGGGTTAATAATAATACTAGGCTTGTGTGTGTGTGATGAATAAGCATTCCTCTGAAAGTGTTTGACCTAAAACCAATCATGTATGATGAGTTAGGAAAAACTTTCTGCTACTCTTATTTGAATTCATTTGATAATAATAAAGTATTTATGTTACGGGCTTAATCTATTTGAAGTGTATTAAATAAGATGTTCCATAATTTAGAGCAAAGCTTCTAGAATTATAATGAGATTGCAATAATGAGATCTAGAAGATAATAGCTTTAGACTTAAACAGTTCCTGATCATAGGATAACTAATTGGAAATTAGTAAATCTGTAAAGATCAGTACATACTATGCTAGCCCTCTTAGGAGGATGTCTGTTCTCATAGACATTTGTGTGGTGACACTATAGCTAGTATGTAGGTGCTTATTAAGGAATAAGTTCACTGAACATGACTCAATAAGTAGAACAACTAATGGAGTTTACTCACGTGTCGATAGTTGTTTATTAAGTAAATAGTTGTACAAGTATCCTTAGACTTGAGATCGTTAGAGTAATCTCGTACACAATGATTTATGCTTTGGTTTAGTCCTTAGTCTCTAGGACATTCATTAGGTCCATTCTGGGCATAGTGATTTGTGTATGAAGATAATTAACGGATCAATAAAGGATCTGCCCCTTCTAGTAAACGAAGTGAATATCCTATGTTATTCTTAGATATGCAAGTTCAGGAATCTCTGGCCAGAGTGAATGAAATTAGAAAGAGTTTCTAATTTGCATTAAAAGGAACTTTGCATTATGAATAAGAAATCATATGATTAAATTAGATAGGTTTGACACGAGTTCCATGCCTTGTATTTAATCGGGATATTGAAGGGTAGAAGGAATTAATTGTACGTTAACTAATTACTGACAGGTTCTAAGTATTCTAAGCAATGATTTCGTATTATCTGGATAGTCGCGATATGTTGAGAAGCATCACTCACGATGTAAAATAAATATAATTAATCAGATTAATTATATTTAATGAATTAATAGAATTCATATAAATAATAAATAAAATGTTTATTATTATTTATTTCTACTATCGCCTTAATATTGAACCTAAAGAGTCACACCATAAAAGAGATTAAATTATAGATGAAGGAATAATTAACAATAGCTAGTCATTTTTTATATATGAAATAAATAATTACTTAGCAATTTTATAAATTAATTAAATGAGATTTAATTGATTATAAATTATTTATGATAAGATCTTAATATTATTAATTAAATATTTAATTAAAGTAATTAAATATGAAGAGAGAATAATTTTTTAAAAGAGTTTAGAAAAATGAATTAATGATTAAAATAGTTTTAATCATTAACTAATTAATTAATAAGATTAATTAATTAAAAAGGGAATTAATAATAAGATATTTATAGAAAATACCTCAGCTGAGATATTTGCCTATAAATATAGGATTATAAACCCTAATACTAGAACCCTAATATTTGTGAGAAATATTTTAAAAGGGAGGCAACCCTAATTTCCTCTCTAGCCTCCTCCTTCATCTTTTAGTTTGATTCTTGGTGGATATCTTTAGAGCACTCCACACTTGAGGGGTGATTGCAAGGATTGAAGAACAAGATCTTCTCTAGCTGTTGCCGGAAAGCAATCGAGGTATTCTTCAATTTATAAAATAATTTTTGTATCTATATGTATGTATACATAGGAATATATGCAAATAAATGTTATTCAATGCTTCCGCTGGTGCATAAATTCCTTCATCCTCAACCTCTTACATCCCTAGGTGTTTCTAAGTCTGCAGCATTTTGAGAGTCTGCAAACTTGGTTATGAGGTTAGATTTAGGTGCCTCAAGACTATCTTTTAATAAAGACAGTCCTTCAATAACCTGTCTCTCAAGGGGGTTGAGCTCTTCATCACTTTGCTCATCTATAAGCCTTGTTTGAATCAATCTCCTCTTATTTACAACCGGTGCCTTTTGAGAGACCCCAGAAGTTGGTTTCCTGGATTTAGGTTTTTGAGATTGTTTGATTGAAGGAGATTTTTCTATTGAGGTAGGTGTAGGGGGACTCTTCATTTCTTTTTCCTATACCATTTCACCACTAAAGAATGAAAAATTGTGATAGAAGGTTTTTAGGTTTAGATTTTTACCTGCATTATCTATGGATACACCATGGTAGGTAGACTTTTTTTCTTGTCATCTATTCTCTTAATATCATAGAATATCCTCTTTTTTTGTTTATAAGCCTGCACACAACAATCATCTGCCAACCTGGTTGACAAGTTAGGAATGAAGTGGTTGAGGAGAATCATAAGAAATCTATAATAATAGACTTTCTTCCTTCCCTCATACACATTGTTTAATTTTTCTCCCATTTGAGTGAGCAACATATCACCAATGTTAATCACTTTGTCAAATAAGAGGCTATGACCAATTTGATAAGTGATAAAAGTTAAAGCATCAAATCCACTGCACTTACCAATGAAACACTTAGCAATTTTACCAAAAAAGAAAGACCAATCTTTTCTCAAATAGGGTCTAGTTAACTTACTCATGTTGTCTAAACTAGCAGTATAACCTAATGATTTAAACATGCTCTTAATTTCATCATCAGAAATAGTTTCATCAAAAGGTTATTTAACAGGTAGCATAAACACAAAGTTAATCACATCAGCAGTTACATCAAAGGTTGTAGAGCCAAAAGTAAACATTATTTTACATGGTTGATCCTGAGAAGAATCAACTTCCTTTACAAAGCTCCATGCCTGCGAGACTGCATCCTTATGAATGATAAAAGATACTTTGAGAATGTAGCTGAGCTCACTTTGCTCCAAGAAATATATTAAAGGATAATAATCAGCATCAACACCTTTTTTCCGCCTAGGACTGTAACTTGATTGGTGGTCATGAACTCAAAATCTCCTAATGTGAATGCAATAGCCTTGGGTCCCCTCATGACAGTGGATTGAGTAGCCATCTAATGATTAAGTTGAAGAAGATGAAAATTCGTGAAGAACTAAACTAGGGTTCGTAGAAAGCTCTGAGAGTATTTTTTCCTTAAGAAATAATCCACAATAAACAAGTGAGGAAAATGTATGTAAATTTTCTATTTTGTTTAAGTTACAAATAATACAGATGAGTCTACATCCAGTATCTAGTCAAAAGTAGTAGTTACCACTTATTTCAAGTCATTTGAATGGTTCAAAAATAATCAGAGTCTTTAGGCATGAATTCTAACCATTTCAGAGTCTAATAGTCATGGCCTTCAGTGTCTACAGACTCTCAGAGTCTATAGACCCCTCAGAGTCTAAAAATTAGACTATGTCAAGATAAAGTACTTCATGAATATTTCAATAACAAATTATAGTCTGACTAATCAAGGACTATGATTAAAGTACATACCTTGCTGCTTGTTATGACTATGCAATTACATATTTAACATACCTAACTCAACTACCAGTCTGAGAAATGTAGACTCATCAAGTGGTTTTCTTAAAATGTCTGCAATCTATCTATTAGTTGGAATATATTGAAGTTTAACAGTAACATTCTCAACATGTTCTCTAATAAAATGATAGCTGACATCAATGTGCTTTGTTCTGGAATGTTAGACTAGATTTTCTACAATTTTAATAGCACTAGTATTATCACAATATATAGGAATATTTGAAAATATTATTCCATAATCAAGTAATTGATTTCTCATCCATAGAATTTAGGCACAACAACTTTTAGTTGCTATGTATTCAGCCTCAACTGTTGAGGTTGATGCAGTCTGTTGTTTCTTGTTAAACCAAGAAATTAACCCGTTGCCAAGAAATTGGCATTGGCATTTTATGCTTTTCCTGTCCACTTTGAATCCTGCATAATCAGAATCTGAATAACTAAGTAATGAAAAATCAAAAAATCAGACTCTCTAGGGTACCAAAGTCCCAGAGTTTGTGCACCCTTGAGATATTTAAAAATTCTTTTCACAATAATTAAATGTGATTCTTTAGGGTCAGCTTGAAATTTGGCACACATGCAGGATGCAAACATAATATCTGGTATACTAGCAGTTAAATATAATACTGAGCCAATCATACCTCTATAGCTAGTATTGTCAACTTTCTTACCCTTTAGGTCAGAGTCTAGCTTAGTGACTGTTGACATGGGAGTTTTGGCAGTTGCACAATCTTGTAAATCTAACTTCTTTAAAAGTTCCTTCACATACTTTGATTGACTGATGAAAATTCCATCATATGTCAATTTGACTTGAAGTCCCAAAAGGAATTTCAATTCTCCCATCATGCTTATTTTATATTTAGACTGCATTAGTTTGTTAAACTTTTCATAGAGTTTTTCATTAGTAGAACTAAATATAATATCATCAACATAAATTTGGACAAGTAAAATATCACATTTATGTTTTCTAATAAAAAGAGTTTTATCAATAGAACCTCTAATGAAACCATTTTCAAGGAGAAATTTTGACAGAGTTTCATACCATGCTCTAGGTGCTTGCTTCAATCCATATAGTGCCTTGTCTAACCTGTAAACATGATCAGGAAATTTTGAATCAATAAATCCTGGGAGTTGTTCCACATAGACTTTTTCCTCCAATTTTCCATCTAAGAAGGCACTCTTCACATCCATCTCATAGACTTTGAATTTTGAATGAACTGCAAATGCAAGAAATTTTCTGATTGCTTCCAATCTTGCTTCTGGTGCAAATGTTTCATCATAGCCAATTCCTTCCTCTTGTGAGTATCCTTTTGCAACTAGCCTTGCTTTGTTTCTTACGACAATACCATTCTCATCAAGTTTGTTCCTGAACACCCATTATGCACCAACAATTGATCTATTTCTAGGACTTGGTACAAGCTTCCACACTTTGTTTCTCTCAAATTCATTTAATTCTTCCTGCATTGCAATAATCCACTTAGGGTCTTGCAAATCTTCCTCAATTTTCTTTGGTTCATTCTTTGAGAGAAAACAACTGTATTGACATTCATTTTGAGTAGCTTTCCTTGTTTGCACACCACTCTCAGGATCACCAATTATTAAATCAGGGGTGTGATACATTGCCCATTTTTTAGCTGGTGGAAAATTGGTTCTGGAACATGAAGCTCCCCTTAAATCATTGGAATTTTCTATTTGTGAGTGGAAATCAAATGAAAAGGCTCCCCCTGAGTTATTTGACCCTGCAAAGGACTCAGAGTTATTTGATTCAATCCTTTTTGAACTAGACTCTATTTGTTTAGACTCTAACTGATTAGTCCCTGAATTTTTAGACTCTGAGTTAATTGATGTAGAATTTTCAGATCCCCCTCAGAGTGTGTAGGTTCTTGCATTTTCTCATGAGTGATTTGAGACTCTTCATTCTCTTCATCCTCATCTATCTCATAATTTTTAAAATTTTCAAATTCTAGTATTGTAGACTCTAGTTCATCATGTAGACCTATAATCTTTTTATCATCAAATGCAACATGAATAGATTATATAACAATTCTGATTCTGAGATTGAAGACTCTGAATGCCTTTGAATTTGGTGCATATCCAAGGAATATAGCTTCATCATCCTTTGCATCAAATTTACTTAGATTTTCATGATGTATTTTCAGTACAAAACATTTTCACCCAAATATGTGAAAGTGTTTCACACTTGGCTTCTTGTCCTTCCCCATTTCATAGGGGGTCTTTTCATGCATGTTTATCAATGTACAGTTCTGAGTGAAACATATTGTATTGACTGCCTCAACCCATAAATATACTGACATTTTAGACTCTGCCAATATTGTCTTGGCTGCTTCTATGAGTTTTCTATTCTTTCTCTCCACAACTCCATTTTGTTGGGGTGTTCCTGGTGCAGAAAATTGTTGAGTAATTCCCTTTTATGCATAGTATTCCTCCATTATTGCATTCTTAAATTCAGTACCAATGTCACTTCTTAGAATCCTTGATTTCTTCTTTGATTTAGTTTCCAGAAAAGTTGTAATAACCTGAATTTTTGACACTTGATATTATTAAGATTTTTGGATAAATTTTTTCATTTTATGAATAAACGATTTTGTTGATTTATTTTTCATAAGGTACTTGAGATGTGAGGCCGTATTATTAATGTACGGGGTATTCGAAAATATGTGTATCGGTGTTTACAGTAGCATACGTAATAAATATGGGACTTATAATTATTTTTAGTCTAACAAAATAAATTTGGAATCCGGGTGAAAGTCGTAACAGAGTTGAGAGACGGGGTAATTAAATAGTGTTTATCTAGAATTCTTTCATAAATTCTCGAAACAATTAAGGGCTATTAATTTAATAATAATAATTCATAAGAGAATGATAAAATGAGAATTTGATATTTTAAAACTTAAGTTTGTAGAATGAATAAAGTACGAAAACAAGAGATTAAAACGTTGTCAGGAAATTACGCGACTATCGTACAAACCTTTTAAAACACTAGCTTCCACCATGCACTTCCCAACAAACAAAAAAATTCAGTTTCTCTCTCATGAAGAAGAGAAAAAAAACTGAAGAGAAAAAAAATAGAAGGAAGAAGATGGAATGCTCTCTTGCTTATTTCTCCACCAATTCTTGCGCATAATAGCTTAAATCGAAAATAGTAAACCCCTCTTGCTTTGTCTTGAATCTTACATCATTCCATCAATTTAATCTCTTGCAATGATCAAAACCCTCAAGAACATGAATAGTGATTCTGAAAAAAAATAAAAAATTCTTTGATTCTTAGATTCCTATGGATTGGGTGATGATTGTTATAGCTTATACATGTTATGGGTAGTATAGATTAAGTTTGGTTGACCATGGAAATACCTAGTTGTTACTTGATTTGTAAAATCTTAATTCTTGAGCTAAACTGATTTTTATGGCTTAAAGTTGTAGTATGTTGATTGTGATGTTATTTGAGGTGTTTGGGATTGCTTGTTGGTTGAATTGAAGTAGAATAGAAATGGAAAACGATGAGTTTACAAACGGTACCATGCCAATTTTTTCTGTATAAACTGTCCAGAATATTCTGGGAATATTCATTCTCGGTTCTGGGCTTATGGCTAATACGGTTAGATAGCAGATAGTCTCTAGATCGTTTATGCGTTAATTTTGTGTCATTCGGAGTTACGAGTCAAAAGTTATGGCCGATTTAGTAACGGTAGCGCAGAAAATGAAAATTCTATTTTCGTCCAACTTTGAGGCTATGATTGGACTAGCTACGGAGCTTAATAAAACCTTAAACTTTTATTTAAAATACTAAAATCATCTGGGATAATCTAGAAAAAGGATTCGGAGTAAAAGGAGTAAAATCTGATTTATTAAAATTATTGGAGTCAAGAAGGTGCAAGTAAGAAATCTAAGAAGCAAGCTTGTCATGAACCTAAGTTTGAAGCAGTTTCTGACTTAGATAGATTTCTTGGTTGGTTTGAAACTTTTATGGGATATTTTTTGTCAGTCGTAGAAGACTTCAGAATAGAAATTATATCAAAATGATTAATTTCCAATTTATTAAAAATGGTAGAAAACTGAGTGTTAAGTGAAATGAACATAAAAAGGGTGAAACAACGGTTTTGGAAGACGAGCCGATCAAGTAACAAAAGTTATGAAGAAATATCATGACTATACGTAGGTGTAAAGAACATGATTAAAAACCATTGGCAAGATAGTTTTACGAATAGCTAAAGTAGGCCCGAGGATGTGAAATTCTGGGAAAAATAAGTGTTATAAAATGACTAATACACTCGATATAAGTTAAGGATTAACATAGAGGTGTTAGAATGAGTATATTGTGAAGTCTAAAGTCATAATCATCTTGTAATTAGTTAATGAATTCGGTTATGCTTATTAGTAGTATAACTAGTTGTTTCAATAAAGGGAGCTAATATAGATTATTATATCTATTGATATAACTACCAGGAACGAGTTGAACTATAAAAATGCATCATGGACACCAGGCAAGATTTCTAACTCCATTCTTTTATTCTATATAAGAATATTTGATTCTTGTATATACAAGTATCTTGACTCCTTGAAATCTTGATTTCTTGACTTTATAAAAAGTCATGTTTATAAAACCTTGTGGTTTATGAATATTGATATATCAATTCAAATTGCTCTTACCCCCTTACTACTTAGTTCTTTCGTGACTCTGAACTTCTTGAAAAGTTAGAGTACGCATATTAGTAGTTAAGGATTGCTGAACTGTGTATCGAGTTACATCCTTCAATGTACTCGATAGTTGACCAGGAGTAGTCTATTCTTTTCTCGACCTTAGTCAATATTATTCAAGGATCTTTTCTTAGAATATATTTTGATATTCATTGATAATAAATATGAATTATTTAATTATTAATTAAATATGCATTAAAATTATTTGAATAGTATTTAATGTTGATTAAATATTATTTAAGGAGATTTAATAGTATTTAAATCTTGATTAAATATTTTGATATATTTAATCCCTTTTTATTATTAATTATTATTTAAAAAGGAGATTTAATAGTATTTAAATCTTGATTAAATATTTTTTATTTCTTTTAAAATATTTAAATATTATTTAAAGTTAATTAAATATTATTTAAATATTAAACAATTACTTTTAAACCATTTGAAACCTTTCAAGTATCATTTGAGGGTTCAAAATGATCCTTCAAATTATTAATTGACCCTTAAAAATATGTTGGCAATTATCCTTAAACTTGTAATATTATTTTTAAATTAAATAATAATTAAGGGTCAATGATTCAAATATTTTACAATAAATTTGAGTTAACAACTCCACATTAGGGAATGAATAAACAACTTTGACATTCTTCCCATATATACTGGTGCTGTTAGGGACCAGTATCTTACCCAATTAAATATTTTTTATTGGGATTATTTTATTCTTTTATAGCGACTCCCTCGTCGTATTCTTGAGTCTTCTTGCTTCAATTGCGTTTATCTTATTGATTAGTTGACTGAGAGTCAACCCACATATATACGAGATTACTTCCACATAATTCCGGAAGTGAATCCATTATCTGATGTTGAAATCTTATAAAAAATTGTTGTTATTCTGGAATGTTGGGTTAAATTTCCCTCCCAGACTTGTTAATTTTAAAATATTGAAAGGGGACTGGAGATATAAGTGTAAGAGGCTTGTGTGCGGCACAGTCCATGATAGCGTAAGAGGCCGAGTGATGCATGGTCCAGCATTTAAAGGCCCATGTGTTCCCTGGGGTGATGACCAGTTAAGGATTATCCTTCTACTAGTAGAGAAAGTTACATATACTATTGTACGATACGACTGATCATCGTGTACAATAGGCGTGGTGAATGCTCTAGTATAGTCCTATTTCTTCCGATTGGAATTTGTCATTAACACTGTAATAAAAGCCTAGGTGCTAAGTTACTGATAGTGTTAATGAGAACTGTTGAACTTTCACTCTTCCTACCCTATAACGAAAGTCAATGTGCTAAGTTACTAATCGTGTTAATGGAAACTGTTGAACATTCACTGTTCCTACACTATAACGAAGGCGAAGGTGTTAAGTTACCGATAATGTCATTTTAAATTGCGAACTTAAATTATTTTACCGCAGTAACTCGAACTGCATACTTATTTTGAGTACTTTCTTGCATCGTGAACTCTGATTCATTTATTGTCGAGATATACCTCGCTAAAATTTTTGCATATATATTGCAAGTTATATATTGATACTGTTGAACATCTGGTTGGGATAATTTTGGTAACCACCCCTTTCTTGGTGTAAACTACATAAATATTCTAATATATATCTTGCTGAGCATTCTTTGGCTCATTCTTACTTTTTATAAACTTTAAATCTTGCAGTAAGAAGTGTCTATGGTATGCAAAGGAAATGAGAGGATCAAGCTTGAGTTAGTCAGGTTCAAGGCTTCTACAAGTGGTGTAAGTTAGGTAGGATTTCAATTTAGAATCCTAAGACTTATTGTAAAATATGCAATGTAATAATAATAAATCTTGAAACACCGTTAACTTCTAGTATAACTTCAGGTAAAGGTTATATTAATAGCATGAGATCCTGAGTTTAGTACAGTGGGGGAATAATATCTGTAATTATTTTGAGTTCATTTTCTGAGACTATGGCTCGAGTTGTGTATTTGGATTGGGGTCCCCAGAGTCTGTTGTTGATATAATTGTTATGCAGGTGAGTATATTATTATTGTGAAATTAGACCATGATGGCTTGGATCCCTGACCCAGGATCTGGGGGCATCACAAAAGTGACATGGTCTATTATGTGTTGTGAATCTTCATCCTTTGAGTGCAAAGAATCTTATAAAATCATCTACAATGACAATAGCATATTTCTTTTTATTAATTGACATAACATTTATTGGACTAAACAAATCAAAATGTAATAGATAAAAGGATTAAGAAATGGTGTTTATTATTTTTCTCTTGAAGGATGTTTTAATTTATTTTCCAAGTTGACATGTTTCATAAAGTCCATCTTGAACAAAATCAACCTGTGGTAAACCTCTCACAAGAGTCTTTTTTACCAACTTGTTAAGTGTTTTGAAGTTGATGTGTGGCAGTTTCTTGTACCATTTCCAGCTTTCTTCAGTTGAGGCCTTTTGAAAGGGGAGATAGGAGTGAAGGGAAGTAACTCACTGCACTTTCATGTGTACTAGAAATGCTAAATGTAATCTCTATATAATGGTTGATGATAACTCAACAATAGAACATGACATGTAATAATATACAGGTGCACAGAAATCTTGGATCACAGAGTTCAGTTAAGAAAAATTATCAAAGGATCATCTACAGACTTGAAGCTCACTGGAAGAAGTTCATTAACATGTTCAGGCCTCAGTGGAGAATAAAAGATGTTGACATCTATTCAAGGATGTGGAAGCTACAGAAAATTGTCTTAGTCTATAAAGATTTCAGTGCATTACAATCGAAGCTACAAGTAAGGTTTACAAAGAAGAATGTGGAATCATGTTCGGAATCAAGAGCCCCTATCAAGACTAGTCACTTATGAACCAGACCGTTGCATCAAGTGTCAGGACATTGGAGGCAAGCTCTCGTCGGTTAATATGGTTTTAATCATTCTAAAGTTGTTGGTTTTCTTGAGTCATGTGGAGGATCAACAAAGGTGGTAAATCAGTGTTGGAGAAATGTCAGACTAATGGATAAGGGACAGACGGCACAACCTGATTGGATCTTACTAAAGTTTCACAGATTAGAAGGCCAAATACTTGGACGTGGTGGAGTCACGTATACGGGGCCAAGTATTTGGATAAGGAAGTCTACACAAATTGAAGAGTGGGATGGAAATATTTAATTTAATTAAATAAAGTAGTTATTTATTTATTTATATATTTTATAAATAAAGACATTCTTTATTTATATTATATATATATTTATTTAAATATTACTTTCATTAAATATTTCCAAAGGCATGCTTGGCACATGACTTTGAAGATAAGATTTGAGTGGACAAGAGTAAAAGGTGGAAAAAGCAAAAAGCTACACCTTTTTCTATAATAAAAGAAGAAACTCAAGTCTCCATTTTTTAAGTGGTGGGTGTGTGTGCATCCGGATGAAAAAAGAAAAGGGGCGAGAGAGAAAAATTATTCTCTCCCCCATGGCCAAACTAGATCTTGAATACATTTGTAGCCATGATTTTCTTTATTATACCACTCCTATATTCTCCTATTGAAAACACTTGTTAAATCTTGTATAGAAGATAGGGTTGATTTTTGTCTCCTAGATCTACAAAATGTAATAGTTTTAGAGGAGACAAAGATCACTTCTTTGTTGTGTTCTTGAGCTTATGTTCTTGAACTTGTTTGTAGCATCTACCCCACTTCAATGAATATAAAGTTATATTCTTGGATCTTGTTGTGTTGTGTGTTTTGGATGATTTACCGTTCATTATCTTGGTGATTTTAATGGTGTTCTTGAGGTTGAAGAAGATGATGAACAGTACCCGAGTTTGAACCAAAGTAATTTTTATGTTATCCTAAAAATAATTAATAGTCATAATTTTAATTTGGGAATCGTATTCACCCCCCCCCCTACGATCTCCGGGACCCAACACCTTTTTTATAAACATGTGATTTCATTGTGAGTGCAATCCTCAAAGCTGACTTCATATATGTTACCATATCTATGTTCTTTGAAAACTAAAGTGCCTGTTTCTTTGTGAGTTACAAGACAAAATTTAATGTCAAAACAATAAACACCATTTTTGAACCCTTTTAATTATTACACTTTGATTTATTTGATCCATTAAATGTGATGTCAATTAACAAAAAGAAATATGTTATTGTTATTGTAGATGATTTTACAAGATTCACATGGGTTTTCTTTCTGCATTCAAAGGATAAAGCTCCACAACACATAATAGACCATATCACTTTTCTGGATATAAAATCAAAGAAGACAGTTAGAGTTTTGAGGAGTGACAATGGTTGAAAGGCATATGACTAGGTCTATTTGTAATAATTAGATGACAACTCAACTCTAGCTAATAAAGAGAAGTAAATAATAAACACCAAACATGAATCAAGATGAAGACAGTCAACTAATCACAATGGATCTAAGTATCAGAAGTATTTTATGGGATTACTACTCAACACTGGAAGAAGTTCATTAATATGTTCAAGCGTCAGTGAAAAATAAAGTGAAGGAATTTATGCACCAGCGGAAGCATTGAATAACATTTATTTGCATATATTCCTATGTATACATACATATAGATACAAAACTATTTTATAAATTGAAGAATACCTCGATTGCTTTTCGGCAACAGCTAGAGAAGATCTTGTTCTTCAATCCTTGCAATCACCCCTCAAGTGTGGAGTGCTCTAAAGATATCCACCAAGAATCAAACTAAAACATGAAGGAGGAGGCTATAGAGGAAATTAGGGTTGCCTTCCTTTTAAAATATTTCTCACAAATATTAGGGTTAAAGTATTAGGGTTTATAATCCTATATTTATAGACAAATATCTCAGCTGAGATATTTTCTATAAATATCTTATTATTAATTCCCTTTTTAATTAATTAATCTTATTAATTAATTAGTTAATGATTAAAACTATTTTAATCATTAATTCCTTTTTCTAAACTCTTTTAGAAAATTATTCTCTCTTCATAATTAAATATTTAATTAATAATATTAAGATCTTATCTTAAATAATTTATAATCAATTAAATCTCATTTAATTAATTTATAAAATTTGCTAAGTAATTATTTATTTCATAAATAAATAATGACTAGCTATTATTAATTATTCCTTCATCTATAATTTAATCTCTTTTATGGTGTGACTCTTTAGGTTCAATATTAAGCCGGTAGTAGAAATAAATAATAATAAACATTTTATTTATTATTTATATGAATTCTATTAATTCATTAAATATAATTAATCTGATTAATTATATTTATTCTACATCGTGAGTGATGCTTCTCAACATATCGCGACTATCCAGATAATATGAAATCATTGCTTAGAATACTTAGAACCTGTCAGTAATTAGTTACCGTACAATTAATTCCTTCTACCCTTCAATATCCCGATTAAATACAAGGCATGAAACTCGTGTCAAGCCTATCTAATTTAATCATATGATTTCTTATTCATAATGCAAAGTTCCTTCTAATGCAAATTAGAAACTCTTTCTAATTTCATTCACTCTGGCCAGAGATTCCTGAACTTGCATATCTAAGAATAACATAGGATATTCACTTCATTTACTGGAAGGGGCATATCCTTTATTGATCCGTTAACTATCTCCATACACAAATCACTATGCCCAGAATGGACCTAATGAATGTCCTAGAGACTAAGGACTTAACCAAAGCATAAATCATTGTATACGAGATTACTCTAACGATCTCAAGTCTAAGGATACTTGTACAACTATTTACTTAATAAACAACTATCGACACGTGAGTAAACTCCATTAGTTGTTCTACTTATCGAGTCATGTTCAGTAAATTTATTCCTTAATAAACACCTACATACTAGCTATAGTGTCACCACACAAATGTCTATGAGAACAGACATCCTCCTAAGAGAGCTAGCATAGTATGTACTGATCTTTACGGATTTACCAATTTCCAATTAGTTATCCTATGATCAGGAACTGTTTAAGTCTAAAACTATTATCTTCTAGATCTCATTATTACAATTTCATTATAATTCTAGAAGCTTTGCTCTCAACTATGGAACATCTTATTTAATACACTTCTAATAGATTAAGCCCGTAACATAATAAATAAATACTTTAATATTATCAAATGAAATAAAATAAGAGTAGCAGAAAGTTTTTCTTAACTCATCATACATGATTGGTTTTAGGTCAAACACTTTCATAAAGTTGTAGTACTTCCAAAGAATACAGAAGATATAAAAGATTTCAAGTGGTTACTACAGAAAGATTCCAGAAGAAGAGGAAAGGCAGTAAAGCAGAAGAATGACAGAAGGCCACAACTTATATGTTATAGATGGAGAATAATTATTATAGTATGACACAAATGAACCAAACAGTACATTTGTGTGTCAACTAAATTAATAATTATTCAACATCGAGCTCAAGTGGTTTATGACAGAAGACGAAGAAAAGGGAAGACTTCAAAGCTGACTACTATGTAATAAATGACAAAGATAGTATTTTAATTCTACTATTAAAGATTAATTGATTATTTAATTTATCTAATTAAATTAATTCAAGTTGAATTTAATTTAATTTATAAATTAACTAATTAAATTTTGTAGAATTAATTTATTATAAAAGGTATGACTTGATATGACTTTTTATATAATTCACATGACTATTTAATAAGTCATACCGAATTTTTTGATTAAAAGTCATACCGGAATGATTTTTGGTTAATTAAGTAATAAGTCATACCGAGCTTTAATTTAAAGAGTCATACCGAATTTGACTTTAAAAGAGTCATACCGAATTTGATTTCTTTATTAAATAAGTCATACTGATTTATTTAATTAAAAGGAAAATCGAATATGACTTTAATATAAGTCATACCGAATTTTCAAGAGTCATACCGAGTTCTGAAAATCATGTCCAGCCTTTTTAAGAGTCATACAAAGGATATTTCTAAACTTTCAAGAGTCATATTGGAAGAGTCATACCTGCTTTACAACCTCTATAAATATGAGATTTTGGCTTCATTATTCAGAGTTAGAAAAACAGTTCAAATTCAGAAATTTATACTTATTAATTTTGTAATACTTTTCAAGTTAAAATTATATCTTCTACTTGAATAATATTTCATTACAATTAATATTTCGTGTGAATTTAAAATAATATTTTTAAATCCAATATTCCGCGATAATTTGTAAATATTGTATTCAACCCCCTTCTACAATATCAGGGACCAACAATTGGCATCAGAGCTGGTTGATATTTTTAAATATCAGATCTGAACCAAAAATTCTGCAACTCATATACAGATCTCAAAAATTATTTTAATTCAAAATAATTGTTTATTTGAAATAATTTTTTCTCTAAAAATTATTTTTAATCAAAAAATTGCTTTCAGCCAAAAATTAAAATATTTTTTTAAACACTTAATTTTTAATCTTATTAAAGATGAGTACTCAGAAAGTGACTAGCATCAAAATTCCACAGTTCGGTAGAGAGCACTACAACTTGTGGAAACACAAAATGCTACTGTTCATTGGGATTGTCAATCCCAAGTACGCATTAGTATTGGCCAAATGTGTTGAGCCCCCTATATCAGTTATTCTCGAACATGAGGTAGATGGGGTCGTAATCTCCCACAGACAGTTTTTGAAAAGTCCAGCAGACTATACAAAAGAGGAAGCAGAAGTTGTGTCCCTGGACAACAACCTTAAATTAATACTGATTGAATCTCTAGAATACGTCATGTACAATCATGTAGTCAACTGCAAGAATGCAATGCAGATCTGGGAAACAATATAGAATATCAATGAGGGGACTGAGGAAGTGAAAGAGAATAGACTAAAAATTCTGACTTCCCAATATGAGCAGTTTAGATCCAACCCTGATGATGGTATCTTTGAGGTATTTCAGAGACTAAACAAACTGATAAATGAGCTAAATGTGAATGGAGAGTTTTATCAGAATTAGGAGGTGAACAGGAAGTTTCTGCCGACCTTACCCGAGCATTTTGAACACAGGATCGCAGCTATCCGGGAGTCTAGGGATATGAAAGAGATAACCCTAGAAAGACTCTACGGAGTGCTAAAGACTTATGAATTGGAACAGATCCAAACCATAGAGATGTATGGGAGAGGTAAGGTATTGAGTTCCTCCAAGGCATTAATGGTAGAAGCACCAGAAAAAGAAGAAGTGAAGGCATTTGCACCTTCTAACATTTCAACAGAGTATGTGGTTCCAGAATTTGGACATACTTCTGACAAATAAGAAGATGGTGAGTTCTACTCGCTGGAAGAACTAGATCAGCTGAAAGATGAATCTCTAGCAATGGTTTCCAAGAGGTTCGACAACATGAGATTCTGAAGAAACTCCTCATACAGAGTAAAGCCTAATTTTGGAAGATTCCAAAAAGGAGGTTCTTCGACAGTAGTATCAAAGAGCGGCTACAAGACCGGCTTAGTTGATAGAAACAAGTTTCGTTGCTTCAACTGTAATGAGCTAGGCCACTTCGCAACTGAATGCAAGAAGCCTAAGCAAGGGAAAAAGAGAGAGTCTTACGAAGAGCTCAAAGAGAAGTATGATGCGCTCGTGAAAAAGCATCAAGGAAAGTCCTATCTAGCAGAAGGCAAAAGCTGAGATGACTCATATAATGATGATGTGGAAGAGCTGGGAAATCATGCTCTTATGGCTTCATCCGAGGAATCACTATCTCCCACCTGTCAAGGAGGAATATAGGTAAATCCTTCTTGCCCTAAAATGTTTGCATTGCTAGGAAAAGAACTAGATGGCGAAAGAGATAAAGTTAAGAAACTCAGACTCAAAATCAAAGACTTAATTGATGAAACTGAAGTTCTTAAGCAGTTAAAAAGAAATAATGACAAGTTGACTGTCAAGTTGACTGAGGACTTAGTTGTTCAAGTCAGTAAAGTCAGCTGTCATGTTTTAGTTGAAACCAATCTCAGAAACTAGATAGAAGAAGAAAAGAAAAAGTGTCTTGCATATGTGAATTCCTCGTACATTGTAAAGAACCTAGTTGACCAACAAGAAATAAGCCGTAAAGTTGGAATAAGCTTCGAGTACAATAAATCCGTAAGAAAGCCAAGCAACATAACTCCTTTCAGAAAAAGTGCTTAAGAAAGGGGGATCCCACATGTTGTTAAAGACATACCGAAACCTCTCTTCATAACACCGATAGCTGAACCCATCCTTCATAGCTCCATACTGATTGCATATGAAATGCAGTTAGAGGATCTCGAGGAAGAGAAGAAGAGATGAGAACAGGTTAAGGACATAAAAAGAGTTAATGTCCAGAAAGAGAAGAGTGCACCGGAGACACCAGTGAAAGATGTGGGAACTTCTAAGTCACCCAATCCTGGTATAGGTGCAAAAGACTTAAAGAATAAAAAGAAAGACCAAACACGTTTGTTAATAGTAAGGATAGTAACAACAAATTTCATTCTACTGAAAACTTCAAATCTGCTGATAAAATTGAAGTAGAATCTGTTAAGTCACCTACTGTTTTGAATAACATGCCTATTATTGATGCTTTCCATAAACCTTGTGGTATATTGAATTGTATGTTATGTACTTTTAATGCTATGACTGCTTATTTTAAACGCATGATAGCTAAGAAAGATAATATGACACATATAAAATGTATCAATAATAAATTTGCTAATTCCAAGACCGCAACTCCTTCACCTGCTAAGAAGGAAGTGTTAGTATTGGTGTCCTAGAGACAATACTTTTAATGTTTTATTGAAAAACAATTAAGGATTATGTTTTATGTTATTATTTAATTAATATTTATTATGTCTTTATTTACTGCATCATAAATTGAAAGGATAATAAATGTCCTTGGAATATTAATACGTAATATATATCTTTAAGTATGTGACTTAAAAATGAGATTATATGAATAGTATTTTATTCCTAAAAGTCCCTAGTCGAGTATTATTATTTAAGGACAATAATAATGCAATAAGACTAGCATGTTTGTTGACTGATGACCACATCTCATTGGTCATAGGTATGGTGATACTAAAGTCAAGAACATAAGTGCATGTCTCAATGCATGGCACTGGACTGACCCGTTATGAGAATCTACATGTTAATAAGTGTCATAAGATATTCTCACTGTGATAATGATGTAATGATCCTCTGACTTGAAATTATTATATTTCTATACGAGAATTAATATACTTTAATTACACTCAAAGGTATCTTTAACCGGGTAATGATAAAGGTGGACATTGGGTATGCTATGAATCGTATGAGAAATATGAATGATAGATATAGAATTTAACCCTCCTATTTTAGGAGTGATATTATTGGCCTCTTGATTGAGTGAGACTATAAAATGCATGGACATGCTCAAATATTGATTTGATTAATAGTCTACTCATTGATCAAGGAAACCAGGATTAAACGTTGACGGGGATGACACAATACATGCCTCGAGTTTGATCTATAATATAAGATTAAAGGGATTATATTACATTGTACATTATTCACGAAAGGTTTAATTGAATCACCAATTATTATTATTACTTGGGTAGCAATGATGTATTACTAGATGCCGCTCATTGTTTATAATTTTATTATAGAAAATAAAATTATTGTCAACGTAATAATAACCTAAAGGGTCACACACAAAGAACGTTTAAACGGAGCTTTATTTAAATTATGAATTTAAATAATGTTATTATTATTAATTCGAATTTATAATTAATTAAGTGAGACTTGATTAATTATAAACATACTAGAATTCGGATTAATGAATAAACCCAAAATCAGAATGGGTTTTTAAGAAACCTCATGGATTAGGGTTTGGCCCATTAACTCTAGCTCGTATAAATACATTATGATGTGTTTACAATACTCAAACTTGTGAATTCGTTTTATAAGATAATGTTAGTAATTGTGCTCTAGAGACAATATTTTTTATATTTTAAGGAAAATATTTATTATTAAGGATTATGTTTTATTGATTATTATTTATTTATTATGTTTTATTTACTGCGTAATAAATTGAAAGCATAATAAATGTCCTTGGAATTTTGATACGTATTATATATCTTTAAGTATGTGACTTAAAAAATGAGATTATATGAATAGTATCTTATTCCTAAAATTCCCTAGTCGAGTATTATTATTTAAGGACAATAATAATGCACAAAGACTAGTATGTTTCTTGACAGATGACCACATCTCATTGGTCATAGGTATGGGGATACTAAAGTCAAGAACATAAGTGCATGTATCAATGCATGGCACTGGAATGACCCGCCGTGAGATTCTACATGTTAAGTAAGTGTCATAAGTAATTCTCACTGTGATAATGGTGTAATGATCCTTAGACCTGAAATCATTATATTTCTATACGAGAATTAATATACTTTGATTACATTAAAAGTTACCTTTGACCGGGTGATGATAAAAGTGGACATTGGGTATATTATGAATCGTATGAGAAATATGAATGATCTAGATGGGATTTAATCCTCCTAATTTTAGGAGTGATATTATTGGCCTCTTGTTTGAGTGAGACTATGAAATGCACGGCCGTGCTCAAATGTTGATTTGATTTTAATAGTCTACTCATCGATCAAGAAAATAAAGATTAAATTATGAAGAGGATGACACGAGACATGCCTTGAGTTTAATCTATAATATCAAGATTAAAGGGATTATATTACATGGAACATTATTCACGAAAGGCTTAATCGAATCACCGATTTATTATTATTACTTGGGTAGCAATGATGTATTACTAGATGCCGCTCATTGTTTACAATTTTAATTAGATATTAAAATTGTTGCCAACGTAATAATAACCTACAGGGTCACACACAAAGAACGCTTGAAGGAGAAATAATTTAAATTATGAATTTAAATTAAATAAGTAATTTATTTTATTTATGATATTAATTAAGTATGACTTAATTAATTATATAAATAGAATAAATGAATTACTTAAACTAATTCCAAAATTAATAATTAATTAATTAAGTGAGACTTAATTAAATAATTTAGAATTATGGATTAGTATTAATTATAATTGGATTATAATTAGAAAACTTATTCCTCTCTCTATATAATCTCTTTATGGGCTGATTTAATAAGATAGAGATTTTATAAAACCCTAGCCGCTATGAGAGAGGAGGAAGATAGAGAGAGAAGAAGTTTTCGGGTGCTAGTACACATCAATCCTTCATGAAAAATGTTCGTGTGGATACCGTAGAGCGTAGATCGCGAGAGCGGGATACGTGGTGATTAAACAAGCTTTGGACCTCCATTAATCTTCCATTAATGAACTATTAAAGCTTCTAAAGGTATTTATTCTTTATCTCCGAATTAAATCTTTTGTTTTCGCATGGATCCTGTGGAGGGTTTCGCTATTTTGATTTATTTTTCGCGTTTATTCCGCTGCGTTTGTGTCACGAAACCCTACAATGGCATCAGAGCTACTTGCGAAACGTTTTAATTCGGTTATGTGTTTAACAGTTTTTGATATATAAGCATGTATGCGATCTATCATGATTTTATATTGATATAATATGTATATGTTTATATATATTATGAATATATGATATTCATATGATGTATAATCATGTGATGATTATGTGTGTTGATTTATGTATATGATACATGTTTGTTCTTATTATGGGAATCGTATTCGATACGAATTCTGAAACGGCTGCCGTTGATTTTCTGAAATCTGTGTCCGTTGTCCGATTTTCGCAAACGATATGTGTTTTCTGACTGGAATCGGGTCACTGAGCAATACTGACATAGTCAGCTCTGCGTCTGTAAGCCATTAGATGTCGTTACAGCCTCCAAAACGGTGATTTATAATTTTCTGAAAATTATTTGATTTTCTAAAATTTTGAGTATATGTATGTATATATTATGAATATATGATATTCATGTAATGTATAATCATATGATGATTGTATGTATCTCTGTATATGTATATATGATATATGCTTGTTTTTGTTATGAGAATTGTATATGATACGATTTCTGAAACACCGTCAGATTTGGAGAAATCTGACTGCTGTATCCGATTTTCGTAAACGATATGTGTTTTCTGACTGGAATCGGGCCAATGAACAAAACTGATAGCTATGCTATCACCGACGGGTCTGTAAGGCGTTTGACGTCGTTAAGGGCCTCGAAATAGCGATTTATTGTCTTCAGAAATCTGTTTTTAATTTTCTGAAATTTCGAAATTTGTTATATATGATTATATATTATGATTATATAATATGAGATATATTATATGTGATATATGATAGCATGGTGGATGGTTATGGCCTAAAGACCCATAGGATAGTGGTTTTGATTTATGGTTTTGGTTTCTAAATACGACTTGCATGTCGTTTATTCATTGTAATTTAATTATCTCGAATGTAACTCGAGTTCTTCTTGTAATTTCATTAGAATAGTTTTATTTTTATTATTCAATGTAATTATCAATGAAGTCTTGCAAGCAAGGAGGCGATCCAAAAGGGGATGATGGAGCAATGAAGAATGAAGACATGTAATAGATAGTATTTTTAAAACCACCATAGACTGACCTTGATATTTCCATTAGCTTGGAAATATCATATAGGATGGGGCCATAACCAAACACGTTTAATTTACGCACATTACATATATGTATATGATTGCATGTATTGGTATGTATGCGTAGATATAATTGAGATGCATGCTTAATATTGATTAATCATGTATGTATTAGATACGACACCCATGCCATGTTTGCTTAAACAAGATAAAATCTGTAACGATTCAAGATTTTAAAATTAACAAACGATCATGAGATTCTTGTGTTTATGAAATATGGATTTTTAAAACACGGAATTAAATATGGATTTTTGATATCTATAATTGGGATTTTCTGACAAAAGCGGATATGCGTATTCGTAAGGCTGATGGGTTTTAAGTGTGACCATTGGTATCCTCCATCTACCTGGGAAATGAACAATTTAAGATGTCGATTTGAAATATTTGGTTCAAGGAAAAATTGAGGATCTCTTTATGATGTGATCATGATCGTTATAAATTTTCTAAAACCCCTTAACAAAATATTAAGTTTTACTCGGATGCTTTCCAATGAATGAACACTCATCGAATCCTAGATCGATAAGGGGAAGGACTGTCAGTGGCAGGGGACTCCTATCTATCGTGGTGAGATGCGACGAATATAAACGGTTATATTCGGCCGTTGTATCATTGGGTCTAACTTAACTGAGTCGTCATAATAAGTGAAAATAAACGGTTATATTCAACTATTATGAACTTAGAAGCATAGAGTTTGGTTAAAAGTCTATTAGATAGATAAGATCAATCGTTGTTCACCAAACTATCCAAGAATTATATATGATATAATTGACAACTGTTGTCTACCTAAATAATCATTTTCTAAGGACTTCCAGTGGTTGACTTAGGACATGACGAAATATGGATCTTGGCTCACTAGAAAGAATTATGGGATATACTTTCCAAATTAATAGTAAGGGCTATTAGTTTGATAAAAATAGTGGGAGGTATATGATGATATACCATAATCACTTAAACATAATTAATATTAAATTTGCAATCTAGTTTATTTTATACACTTTAATATTGTAGATATCAAATGATAAACACAAACAACTTCTCTATGCGATCAGTTCTTGAGAAGGACAAGTTGACGAGAATATATTTCCTTGACTAACATAGGAGCTTGAGGATCGTCCTCGGGCACCACGATATTAGTCAAATCTCTTCCCCTACTCTTAAAGTTGAGAATGTAACATGTGCAAATCATAGTGCTTATTGGAAGCAAATTGATGTTGCGACTGATGTTTCATGTCTCATGCTCGCAAATATATGTGCTGAGCTTAAGAAGCAATATGAGCATATAGATGCTTATGAAACGATTGAGCACAAGATATATTTGAAAGGACACTATACACTTACAAGTAGGGAGAGTGAGACCCGGTTACACCACATGTTCTAAAGATTATAGGGTATAATGAATACCATTGATATTTTGGGTTTCCAGATTGGTCTGGAGACAGTTAGATTTGATCTTACAATCTTTGGACAAATATTATTCTTATTTTGTTATGAACAATAAAGTGAATAAGATTGGTAAAACACCCATTGAGTTGCTAAGCATGTTGAGAACTGCTGAAAGTAATATGATAAATGCATGAACTACTACTATATTGATGGTAAACATAGGGAATGCAAAAGAGAAAGGAAAATGGAAAGGCAAGGAGAAGATTTGATCTAGTTCCGTTGTCAAACCAAAGTCCAATCCCTAAAGCAGACTCTAAAGTCTGAATGAGGTGTTGATAAAGAAGACGATCATCGCTTCTGTGGAAAATTGGGAGGCTGGAAACTAAACTGTCATGCTTAATTGGAAGATCGGAAGATGATGATCAATAAGGGTCAAGCTTAAGGTATCGGGTTGGAATTGGAGTAAAGATAGTTGCTCTGGTTCGAGGAACTCGTTACTTAATTTTTGGCCTATAAGGAAAATTTAGAACTTAATAATTGTTATAGCGTGCTTGCAATTGGTAGAGACATTATTTCAGTTTCTTGTTTGGACAAGAAAGGCTTTTTCATTTTATAACAATAGTTGTTTATTCTATTTTGATGATGAGCCTTATAATGTTGCACATCTAATTAACAATTTATATGTTCTAAAGTGACTCAAATCAAATATTACCTTTGGCACTGTTGTTGAGGCCGTATTAATCAGAAACGCATTTTCAGAATACATAAGGATGCATTCATGGATAAGTTTGATTATGAATCATACAAAAGGATGTGAATCTTGGTTTATTTGGTAAAATAACTAAAGCTCCTTTTACCGGACATGGTGAAGGGATCATTGAATGGGTATGACTTATACATAGTGATGTATGTGGTCATATGTGTACGATGATAAAAGGTAGATTTTATTAACTTCATAAAATTTACTAATTATTTTAGTAGATACGGATATATGTATCTTTTGAAGAACTAATCCGAATCATTTGAAAAGTTCAAAGACTATAAAGATGAAGTAGAAAATATCAAAGAAAAGTTTTTTGATAGGAGAGATCACACCTTGTTGGACATGGTGCGATTAATGTTGAGTCAATGAATCTTCCAATTGGTTTCTGGGGTTGCACCCTAGAAACGGCTCCACATACACTTAACTGTGTTCCTACTAAATTGGTTCAAAAAAAACTCCTTATGAGATATGGACTGAGCAACGTCACAGCATGTCATTTATAAAATTTTGGGGATGTGAAGCGTTTGTGAAACGTCTAATCTCTGACAAGCTAGGACCAAAATCAGACAAATGTAATTTTGTGGAATACCCAACTGAAACAAGGGGTTATTCTTTCTATAATCCTTCCGAGAATAAAGTGTTTGTTGCTCGAACTGCTGAGAGACAGTGGGAGGATAATAGATCTCAATGAAGTTTGAGACCCACATGATAATGTTGAACCAGTGGAGGAACCTGAGTAGAATGTACAAGAAAAATAATACTGCTCAAGAAACACAGGTGTTCGTAGGTTTAGTAGGATTCGCCATGAGCCCGAGAGATAATATGGATTTCTCTTGACTCAAGATGGTGATGTGATGCTTGTGGATGAAGATGAGCCTCTCACCTATCTAGATACTATAAACACTCCAGATTCTAAGAGATGGCTGGATGCCATTAAATCTGAGATGGAATCCATGTATACTAATCAAGTATGGACTTTGGTTGATCCACCTGAAGGGGTAAAACCTATAGGGTGCAAGTGGGTTTTTAAGAAGAAGACCGACATGGATGCTAATGTACAGACCTATAAGGAACGATTGGTGGCAAAAGGTTTCAAGAAAATTCATGGTATTGACTATGATGAGACCTTTTCACCAGTTGTTATGGTCATGTCCATCAGGATTCTGCTTGCTATAGCTGCTTACTATGACTATGAAATCTGGCAAATGGATGTCAAAACCGCTTTCTTAAATGAGAGCCTTGAAGAAGATATGGATGTGTACATGACACACCCTAAGGGTTTTGTTGATCTAAAGGATGCTGGAAATGTATGTAAGTTGCGTCGATCCATTTATGGATTAAAGCAGGCCTCGAGGAGATGGAACATTTGTTTTCATGAAACAGTCAAAAAGAGTTTGACTTTATTCAGAATGAAGATGAAACTTGTGTTTACAAGAAGTTTAGTGGGAGCCATGTGGCATTCCTAGTATTATATGTTGATGATATATTACTAATAGGGAATGACATTCCTTCTCTACAGACTGTGAAGACTTGGTTGAAAAATAATTTCTCAATGAAAGACTTAGGCGATGTGACATATATATTAGGGATCGAGATCTATAGAGATAGATCAAGGTGATTGATCGGCCTAATTTAGAGTACATACATTGACAAATTTTTGCATCGATTTCAAATGCAAAGAGACTAAAATGGATATGTCCCAATGTCTCATGGGATAGTGATCTCAAAATAAAATTTGTCCTAAATCATTGGATGATAGGGACTGCATGAGTAAAATTCCATATGCGTCAGCAATTGGTTTTATAATGTATGCAATGATATGTACTTGTCCTGATGTCTCGTATGCTTTAACCATGATGAGTAGATACCGATCTAATCCAGGTGAAGGTCACTGGACGACAGTCAAGAATATTCTTAAGTACTTAAAGAGGACTAAAGATTCATTCTTGTTATATGGAGGAGATGTGAAGCTAGTTGTAAGAGGTTTCAATTATACTGGTTTCTAGACAGATAACGATAATTTAATGTTTCTGTCTGTCTTTGTGTTTTATCTAATTTTATTGAGATGTTGTATGCTGGAATGGTTCACAGCAGAGACAATAGTTGATTCTACAATAGAGCCTGAGTATATTGATGCTTGCGAAGCAGCCAAGGAGGCTGTTTGGGCATGTACTTAGGAGATATAACCTAATTAATGAGATTAATGATCAAGGAGATATACATATATGTAAAGTGCATACTAATAATAATATTGCAGACCCACTGACTAAGGCTTTGTCGCAGCAGAAGCATGAAAGTCACACTAGTTTCATGAGTATTGGATACTTGGGTAATTGGCTCTAGTGCAAGTGGGAGATTGTTAGTAATTGTGCTCTAGAGACAATATTTTTTATATTTTAAGGAAAATATTTATTATTAAGGATTATGTTTTATTGATTATTATTTATTTATTATGTTTTATTTACTGCGTAATAAATTGAAAGCATAATAAATGTCCTTGGAATTTTGATACGTATTATATATCTTTAAGTATGTGACTTAAAAAATGAGATTATATGAATAGTATCTTATTCCTAAAATTCCCTAGTCGAGTATTATTATTTAAGGACAATAATAATGCACAAAGACTAGTATGTTTCTTGACAGATGACCACATCTCATTGGTCATAGGTATGGGGATACTAAAGTCAAGAACATAAGTGCATGTATCAATGCATGGCACTGGAATGACCCGCCGTGAGATTCTACATGTTAAGTAAGTGTCATAAGTAATTCTCACTGTGATAATGGTGTAATGATCCTTAGACCTGAAATCATTATATTTCTATACGAGAATTAATATACTTTGATTACATTAAAAGTTACCTTTGACCGGGTGATGATAAAAGTGGACATTGGGTATATTATGAATCGTATGAGAAATATGAATGATCTAGATGGGATTTAATCCTCCTAATTTTAGGAGTGATATTATTGGCCTCTTGTTTGAGTGAGACTATGAAATGCACGGCCGTGCTCAAATGTTGATTTGATTTTAATAGTCTACTCATCGATCAAGAAAATAAAGATTAAATTATGAAGAGGATGACACGAGACATGCCTTGAGTTTAATCTATAATATCAAGATTAAAGGGATTATATTACATGGAACATTATTCACGAAAGGCTTAATCGAATCACCGATTTATTATTATTACTTGGGTAGCAATGATGTATTACTAGATGCCGCTCATTGTTTACAATTTTAATTAGATATTAAAATTGTTGCCAACGTAATAATAACCTACAGGGTCACACACAAAGAACGCTTGAAGGAGAAATAATTTAAATTATGAATTTAAATTAAATAAGTAATTTATTTTATTTATGATATTAATTAAGTATGACTTAATTAATTATATAAATAGAATAAATGAATTACTTAAACTAATTCCAAAATTAATAATTAATTAATTAAGTGAGACTTAATTAAATAATTTAGAATTATGGATTAGTATTAATTATAATTGGATTATAATTAGAAAACTTATTCCTCTCTCTATATAATCTCTTTATGGGCTGATTTAATAAGATAGAGATTTTATAAAACCCTAGCCGCTATGAGAGAGGAGGAAGATAGAGAGAGAAGAAGTTTTCGGGTGCTAGTACACATCAATCCTTCATGAAAAGTGTTCGTGTGGATACCGTAGAGCGTAGATCGCGAGAGCGGGATACGTGGTGATTAAACAAGCTTTGGACCTCCATTAATCTTCCATTAATGAACTATTAAAGCTTCTAAAGGTATTTATTCTTTATCTCCGAATTAAATCTTTTGTTTTCGCATGGATCCTGCGGAGGGTTTCGCTATTTTGATTTATTTTTCGCGTTTATTCCGCTGCGTTTGTGTCACGAAACCCTACAGATAAAACCCTAGCAGCTCAAGACAAAAGAAAGGCTAGCAAGAGAGAAGAGATAATTCGTGGCTGTTCTTGGCTAGTACTATCTCCGCTGATCGTTTGACGAATCGACGTTCATGTGGATACCGATAGAGAGCAGTTCTTGAAGCAAAGGACTGTTGTGATTCATCATTCAAGGACCTCCTATTAAACAGCAATTCGAAAAGCTTCTAAGGTACAATTTTCGTTCACCATAATCGTTCATACGTTATACACGGATCCTGCGATGGGGTTTCAAATTTTATTGTTTTTACGTTAATTCCGTTGCATTTTCATGTACGAAACCCTTCAGGAAGAATATATTCTTAAGTCTAAACAGAAAGTTGTTAATACTGTGTATAGGAAGGTAGGAAATGTCAAGGAAGATGATGCTGTTATTCGAAGAGGATCTGTTGTCAAAGCAGACAAAGGTCAATTCTTTAAGTATGCCGGGCCCAATCAATTTTGGGCTCCAAAGATGAATTATTCCGTTTGGTATGTGCAGGGAGTTAAACAGGTAAACCGAGTTATATGGATCCTGGACAGTGGATCTTCAAGGCATATGACCGGAGATAGAGCCCTACTATCAAACATGGTTGAAAGAGCCAGCCCAATCGTCACCTTTGGAGATAACAACAAAGGAATGACTATGGGAAATGACAACTTAAATACTGGAAATGTTATCATTGACAACATCTCTTTAGTGGAAGGACTTAAGCACAATATACTCAGCGTCAGTCAATTTTGTGATAAAGGGTACAAAGTAAACTTTATCAAGGAGAAATGCTTAATAACTCATTCTAAAAATGACAAACTGCCCTTGTGTGGAGTAAGGAAAGGAAACTTGTACGTAGCCGATCTCAACTTCGGAACTGAAGATGAAGCAAACTATTTTTATTCAAAGGCTTCATCAGAAGAAAGCTGGCTATGGCACAAGAAACTCTCACATCTAAACTTCAAAACAATGAACTCTTTAGTCAAGAGGGATTTGGTGAGAGGACTGTCTCCGATGGAATTTACACAAGAAGGTTTGTGTGAGGCATGTCAGAAAGGGAAGTCGAATAAAGCAAGTTACAGAGGCACGGACACTTCAATCATCACTGAACCACTTCAACTCCTTCACATGGATTTATTTAGTCCAGTAAATATTATGTCTATGTCAAGAAAGAAATACGATTTAGTAATTGTGGATGACTTCACAAAGTACACGTGGGTTTTATTCTTGAACTCTAAGGATGAAACTCCACAATGGGTTATTAATCATGTAAAGTTGATTGAGTTAGATTCAAAGTTACCTGTCCGGGCAATCAGATCAGACAATGGAACAGAATTCAAGAATGAAATTCTGAATAACTTTTGCTCAGACAAGGGGATAACAAGGCAATATTCATCACTAAGAACTCCGCAACAGAATGGAGTTGTAGAAAGGAAAAATAGAACCCTGATTAAAGCTGCAAGGACTATGCTAAGTGAATCAAGGTTACCTATCTATTTCTGGGCTGAAGTGGTAAATACAGCTTGTTATACTCAGAATCGAACTCTGATCAACAAAGATCATATGAAAACTCCCTATGAATTAATGGCTGGCAAGAAACCTACTCTAAAGTACTTTCATATATTTGGAGCTAAATGTTATGTGCTAAAGGATGGAGATGAACATCGTGGCAAGTTCGAGGCCAAGGCACATGAAGCTATTTTTGTTGGATATTCAAGATGAGCATATAGGATGTACATAATTGATCAACATCAAGTAAAAGAAAGTGTCATTGTTACTTTTGATGACACTAAACTCCCAAGTATCCAAACTGAAGATTATTCTGATTCATTAAAATTTGATAATTATCCTGAATCACATTCTGATGATGAAGAAGAACCTGAGGTTGCAATGGGAATTGATGATGACAATAATAATGATGATCCAGGTATAGTGGTGAAAACAATGATAACACTGAAAATTCTACTAATACTAGTGGTGGATCAACAAGTCATCCTGGCAGCAACTCAGGGAGAGATAAAGGATCAACTGGTAGAACACAACATCATAATGAATTTCGAGCAAAATCATCTTGATCAAACCTACCCAGGGAAAAGATATGGAGCAAATATCGTCCTTTTGAACAGATCATAGGTGATCCAGATGTTGGAGTTAGAACCAGAAGTGCAACTTCAAATAAATGTTTATTTTCAGTTTTTCTGTCTCAAGAAGAACTAAAGAAGATTGAAGATGCATTAATTGATCCAGATTGGGTTCTTTCCATGAAAGAAGAGCTCAATCAGTTCGAGAGACAAGAAGTCTGGACACCGGTACCCAGACCTAAAGATAGATCTGTTATTGGTACGAAATGGGTATACAGGAACAAATTAGACGGTGATGGCATTGTTACAAAGAACAAAGCCAGACTGGTTGCAAAGGGTTACTCCCAGGAAGAGGGAATTGATTATGACAAGACTTACGCACCAGTTGCAAGACTTGAAGCCATCAGGATATTTCTGGCATTCGCAGCACATTCTAATTTTAAAGTTTTTCAAATGGATATGAAGTGTTCATTTCTGAATGGAGAGTTAGAAGAGGAAGTATATGTGGAACAGCCCCTGGCTTCGAAAATCCAAAGTTTGCTGACTTTGTGTATTTCCTATTCAAAGCTCTCTATGGACTAAAGCAAGCACCAAGGACATAGTATGACACTCTCTCTGTGTTTTTACTTGAAAATGATTTCATTATAGGTGTCATATATAAAACTCTCTTTTACAAACTGCATGAAAAATGTATGTTATTTGTCCAAGTTTATGTTGACGATATTATATTTGGTTCTACTAACGAAAACTTGTGCAAAAGATTTTCTAAGTTAATGCAGAGCAGGTATGAAATGAGCATGATGGGTGAGCTGTCATTCTTCCTTGGATTGCAAGTAAAGCAAAAGGAAGATGGGATTTTTATTTGCCAATCAAAGTACGTAAGGGATCTTCTGAGAAAATACAGTCTAGAAGATTCTTCACCTGCAAAAACCTCAATGCCAATAGCCATCAAGCTTGACAAAGATGAAACTGGTAAGAAAGTTGACATCACAAGCTACAAAGGTATGATAGGCTCATTATTATATCTAACTACTAATAGACCCGATATAATGTTTGCAACATGCTTATGTGCAAGGTTTAAATCTGACCCTAGGGAATCTCATTTTATAGCTGTTAAACGAATTTTTAGATATCTGAAGGGTACAACAAATCTTGGAATTTGGTACCCTAAAGATACATGTTTTGACCTAATAGGCTATACACACTCAGATTATGCAGGGTGCAGGATGGACAGGATAAGTACTTCTGGAAGCTGTCAGTTTCTAGGAAGACGATTGATCTCCTGATATAGCAAGAAACATCACTCAGTGTCTACCTCGACAGCCGAAGCAGAATATATTGCAGCAGGTAGCGGTTGTGCTCAGATCTTATGGGTAAGGAATCATCTAAATGACTATAGACTTGCGTTGAACAAAATTCCTATTTTCTGCGACAACACAAGTGTTATAGCTATTTCCAACAATCATGTACAACATTCGCGAACCAAGCACATTGACATAAGGTATCACTTTATCTGAGAGCATGTCATGAACAGAACTGTAGTGTTACATTTTGTACCCATAGAAGATCAAATAGACGACATCTTCACGAAACCACTTGATGAATCCACTTTCTCTAAGTTGGTTAGTGAACTAGGGATGTTAAATAATGGCTAATTTTTGGTTGCTAGGAATTAATTTAAGCTCATAAATATTAAATGTTAATATTTACAGAATTTATGAGACTTGAATTAATAAAATGCTAAGGCTTATGAATTTTTGGAAAATTATCTTAAGATTAAATCAATGTTCTTAAAAGATAATTATTTCAATTAGAGCATAAGTACTTTTGTTTAAATTAAGCATTTATGTAAATTAATGTATATTTTTACTAATTATTGTTGTACATTAATATAAATGATTATGTTATTAATTAATCAATTAATTTACTCATTAAATTATTTCAAACATGAATTAATTTAATTCCTAAATTAATTAGAACAATTAATAATGTAAATATTTATTATATGTCTTTAATAATTTGTGTTAAGAATTATGAGTTTTGATGATAACAAATTACTTAGAATTTCAATAGGGACTTAAAATTACTTTGTAACTGGTCGATGGATATGACTTATAAGTATCCATTGACTAGGAAACCAGTTATCAGTTGAAGCTTGTTTATCAACTGATAAACTGGATTGTAGCATTGATTTATGTTTCACTATCAATTGATTGTATTGCCTCGATGGATGCTATGAATTAGTCGACTGATGTTATTGACTTCAATTTCTAGCTTTTCAACAGATGTGAAGAATGGCTGATCAATTGTAAATATTCCAAATCAGAATTCTCACAAGTGAAGTGATCAACTGATGTTGAAGTCGATGGATGAAGACACTACTCAACGGATGAAAGATATCAACAGATACAAGTCATCAATGGATAAAGACAGTCAACGGATAAGGAACCATCAATGGATAGGGAGTCGATGGATAACTCAATTATCCATCGACACATCAACTGATCAACAGATATCCTATCCATCGATGGATAAGCAAAGGAGAATCAACTGATAAGCTTAACAGCATTTATCGGTTGATTAAGGTTTCCCAATTTAGTTAAGGACAAGAAATATGGGAACTGTGCAGAAACTGAATTAATGGAAGACAGTCATGTCAAGATTGTGAAGACTTTCAAGGCAACACGGTATTCAAGGAATGTATCAAGATAGAGATACTTCCAGGGCTAGTCAGTTCAAAAAGAAGACTGTGCAAGCAGCTAGTTTCTATTTTCATGTAAACAATATAATTTGTAATTTTATATTGCTATCTGTCGAAAGAAATTAGGTGTAAAAAAAACTTCTATATAGTTGTTAGAAGTACACAGTAGCAAAGTGTGTAGAAAAACATCAAGAACTCAAAAAGCACAGTAAAAATAGGCAGTATCTTGTAGTGCTTTTCTGAGTTCAAAAACTCACTTTGTAAGCAGCTTGGTATTCGTACTAAGATCAATTGAAAGCAAAAACATACTAGTGGAAAACCAATTCACTAGTAATTTTTAACATTGTTGTGTTTTGTTTTCAATATTTTTTTTGTCAAGTTCTTAGTTACATCAGTTCTCTCTATACACAAAAACACTATCCTTGAACAAACTTTATTCCGCAAGAATTAACCTTAATTCTTAAGTTTGTATTCAACCCCCCCTTCTTCAAACTTAATGTACTTAAGGGCAGATAACAATTGGTATCAGAGCAAGCTTTCAATATACAGAAAGTTAAGATCTAAAAGTACATCAAGTATGGGTCAAAAAGACACAGGAGTTAAGATTCCAGTTCTAGAGAAAGATGAGTATTTTCCCTGGAAAGTGAAAATGCACTTGCATCTGCTATCCATTGATCCTTCCTATGTTCACTGCATAGAGAAAGGTCCACATGTGCCTATGAAAATAGTTACAAGTGTAAATGCAGATGGTACTCAGGCACCAAACAAACTCTTTCCTAAACCAGTGAGTGAATATACAGATGAAGATGAGAAGGAAGTACACAAGGATAAAAAGGCTATGAACATTTTGTTTAATGGTCTTGAAAAGGATATGTTTGACAATGTTATCAACTGTACAACCTCCAAAGAAGTCTGGGATACTCTTCAAACCCTCTGTGAAGGCACTGAACAAGTAAGAAAGAACAAGATGCAACTCTTGATTCAAAAATATGAGGCCTTTCACTTCAAGAGTGGTGAAGCAATCAATGATACATATAGTAGGTTTCAAAAGCTGCTGAATGAGCTTAAACTATATGGAAGAGTATATGCTGTTGAAGACACCAACCTCAAATTCTTGAGGACCTTACCCAAGGAATGGAAACCAATGACTGTTTCTATAAGACAATCCTGACTTTAAAGAATATACTCTTGATAAGATGTATGGCATCTTGAAAACCTATGAGTTGGAGCTACAACAAGATGAGGAAATTGAGAAAAATCAGAAGAGATAAAAGTCCATTGCTTTGGTTGCCAAGGATAAGCAAGTTGCAGAATCAGGTGAAGTTGCTCATGTCAAAGAAGGAAAGAAAGAAGGTCATGGCAATGGTGCAAATAATGTTAGATATGATTAATCTTCTACTGGGAAAGGAAAAGAAATTTGTGAGGATGATGAGTCATTCACTAAAGATGAAATGGATGAAATAGATGAGCATTTAGCTTTTCTATCAAGAAAATTTTGAAAACTCAAGTTCAAAAGGAATCCTATGCAAAGGCCTGGATCACAGTTCAGGAGAGACACTCAACAAAACAAAAATCTTGTTGACAGGACTCAATTCAGATGCTTCAAATATGGATCGGCTGGTCATTTTTCAAGTGAATGCTGAAAGCCTAAAATTGAAAAGAAGTCAAAGTTTAGTGATGGTATTGACTATAAAAAGAAGTACTGACTTGCTTAAACAAAGAGAGAAGGCTTTTGTGACAGAAGAAAAGGACTGGGCTGCTGAGGAGGATTCTGAAGAAGAAGAAGAACACATCAACCTTGCAATAATGGCCAATCAAGATGACCAGGAAGCTAGTTCATCTAGCAATCAGGTAATTTCTACAAACCTATCTGAGTTATCCAAAGATGAATGCAATATTACTATTAATGAAATGTCAAATGAATTGTATAATCTGTATGTCACTCTTAAGTCCTTGAACAAAGAGAACACTAAGCTCAAATTAACCTTAGAAACTCTCACTAAAAGAAACAATTTCCTAGAGAATGAGCTAGTGCAAATGGACAGACTCAAGGTAGAGAACAAATATGCTAGAAATGAGCTAGTTGAGAGCAAAAAGGAAATAAAAAATTTGAAAGAAAAATTGGAAGAAGAACTAAGAACCATTGACAAGTGGAAAAGGCAAGTAAAGCTAGTAAGAAGATGAATGACATTCATGGAACAAATTCTTTCACCATGTTGTCTGAAACTCTTGAGAAATTAGTCATTGATGAAGATCAATCTTTGGAAAAGAAGTAATCGATTGCTAATTCTGAATCAACTGATAAGAATTATCCATCGATTGATAATGTCAATTCAACGGATAATCATCCATCGATTGATAATATTATTCCAACGGATAATTATCCATCGATTGAGGAATCATCAACTGCTAAGAAGTGTGTTGTTAATGTTGGGTTCCGAGGCATAAAACGCAGCGGATAAACGTAAATATAACGAAAATTTTCGGAACCCAAACGCAGGATCATGTATAAGAATTGACGGATTATGGTGATAATCGAATCATACCTATTAAGATTTTGAATGCCACGAACTCAACGGAGATCCTTGCTATCACGATTTGTGTCTTCCTCTCGAAAGCACCTCTATGGTATCCACACGAGCACCTTCAAGAACGTCTCACGATCTTGAACACGGAACGGAAGTACTAGCCTCCTTTGATAGGTTTCGAATTCTCTCTGCCTCTTCCTATGCTGCCTCTTCTGCTAGGGTTTATAAAAACGTGCAAGCCATTTAACCTATCATTATCTATTTATAATGATTGGTTAATGGGCCTTTTTTAGCAAAAACCTAACCCATGTAGGCATAGGATTAAATAATAAAACATGCTTCTATTATTTAATTAATAATTAAGTCACACTTAATTATTATTGGCAGAAATATAATTCTTCAAATTCGAATTTATTTCAATTAATTAAGTCTCACTTAATTAATATAATAAATTCGAATTAATCATCAATTAATTTAAATCTATAATTTAAATTAACTATTCCTCTAGGTGCTCTATGTGTGTGACCCTATAGGCTATTATTTAATTAGCAATAATTTTATTCTCCAATAAAATTATAAACAATGAGCGGTATCTAGTAATACATCATTGCTACCTAATTAAACAATAATTAAATCGTGATTCGATAAAACCTTTCGTGATTAATGTTTCCGTGTAATATAATCCCTTTAACCATATATATTATAGATTAAACTCGAGGCATGTATTTAGTCATCCTCTTCAACATTTAATCCGGGTTTACTTGATCCATGAGTAGACTATGAAAAAAAAATCATTATTTGAGCACGGCCATGCATTTTATAGTCTCACTCAATCAAGAGGCCAATAATATCTCTCCTAATTATAGGAGGGTTAAATCCTTTATCTATCATTCATATTTCTCATACGACTCATGATATACCCGATGTCCACTTTTATCATCACCCGGTCAAAGGTAACTTTTAATGTAGTCAAAGTATATCAATCCTCGTATAGAAATATAATGATCTCAAGTCAGAGGATCATTACACCATTATCACTGTGAGTCATTCTTATGACTTAATTAAACATGAAGAATCTCACTGTGGGTCTGTCCAGTACCATGTACCCTTACATGTACCTATGTATTGACTTTAGTATCCCCATACTTATAACCAATGAGATGTGGTTATCTGTCAAACAACATACTAGTCTATTTATGTATTATTATTGTCCTATCATAATAATACTCGACTAGGGAACCTTTAAGAATATGATATATTATATAATCTCAAGTTCAAGTCATGTACTTAAACTATATAACGAGTATCATGATTCTAAGGACATTTATTATGCTAACAAATATATCGCAGTAATTAAAGTCATAATAAATACGTTTATTGAATAATCAAATGACATAAATGTTTATTAAAAGGAAAAATTGTATTGCCTCTAGGGCACCTACACTAACAATCTCTCACTTGCACTAGAGCCAATCACCCATGTATCTAATACCCATGGAACTAGTGTGACCGTCGTGCTTCTGCTGCGACAAGCCTTTGGTCAGTGGGTCTGCAATGTTATCATTTGTGTGCACTTTACATATGTGTATGTCACCCCTCTCATTAATCTCTCGAATGAGGTGATATCTCCTGAGTATATGTTTGGTTCGGGAGTGAGCTCTAGGTTCTTTAGCTTGTGCAATGGCTCCATTATTATCGCAGTATAGATCAATGGGATCTGCGATTGATGGAACCACTCCCAATTCAGTAATGAATTTTCGAATCCAAACTGCTTCCTTAGCCGCTTCACAAGCTGCAATGTACTCAGCCTCCATTGTAGAAACAGCTACTGTTTCTTGTTTTGAACTCTTCCAACTTACAGCACCTCCGTTTAGACAAAACACAAAATCAGACTGTGATACAGTATCATCCCTGTCTGTTTGGAAACTTGCATCGGTGTAACCTTTTACTACTAGTTTCTCCTCTCCTCCATACACCAAGAATGAATCTTTAGTCCTTTTCAAGTACTTTAGAATATTCTTGACAGCCGTCCAGTGACCTTCACCTGGATTAGATTGGTATCTGCTCGTCATGCTTAAAGCATACGAAACATCTGGGCGAGTACATACCATCGCATACATGATGGATCCAATTGCTGAGGCATATGGAACCTTACTCATGCGGTCCTTGTCATCCAATGATTTCGGACACTGATCTTTAGAGATCGTTATCCCTTGAGATACGGGGACATATCCCCTTTTTGCATTTTGCATACCAAAACGGTGCAAAACCTTATCGATGTATGTACTCTGACTTAGACCGATCATCCTTCTAGATCTATCCCTATAGAACCTCATTCCTAGAATGTAGGATGCATCTCCTAAGTCTTTCATAGAGAAATTACTCCCTAACCAAATCTTAACAGCCTTGAGAGAAGGTATGTCATTCCTCATTAGTAGTATGTCATCAACATATAGTACTATGAATGCCACATGGCTCCCACTAACCTTCTTGTAAACACAAGGTTCATCCTCGTTTTGAACAAATCCATACTCTTTGATAGTTTCATCAAAACGGATGTTCCATCTCCTAGAGGCTTGCTTTAATCCATAAATGGATCGACGTAATTTACATATCTTGCTAACATTCCCTGGACTGACAAAACCTTCAGGTTGTGTCATGTACACATCCACATCTTCTTCAAGGCTTCCATTAAGGAAGGCTGTTTTGACATCCATTTGCCAGATTTCATAATCATGGAATGCTGCAATAGCAAGCAAAATCCTTATGGATTTGACCATAGCCACTGGTGAGAAGGTTTCATCATAGTCAATACCATGAATTTGCTTGAAACCTTTTGCAACTAGCCTTGCTTTATAGGTCTGAACATTTCCATCCATGTCAGTTTTCTTCTTGAAAACCCATTTGCACCCTATGGGTTTTACCCCTTCAGGTGGATCAACCAAAGTCCATACTTGGTTTTCATACATGGATTTCATCTCGGATTTCATGGCTTCTAGCCATCTCTTAGATTCTGGACTGCTCATAGCATCTTGGTATGTGAGAGGCTCATCTTCATCTATGAGCATCAAATCACCACATTGAGTCAAAAGAAATCCATATCTCTCTGGCTCATGGCGAATTCTACCAGTTCTACGAACAACCTGTGTTTGTTGAACGTTATTATTATCCTGCTTTTGTTCCACTTCAGGTTCAATGCTATTTTGTGGTTCTCGATCTTCATCGAGGTCTATAGTTCTCCCACTGTTTCTTTTGGAAACAAAATCCCTTTCCATGAAGACAGCATCTCGAGCAATAAACACTTTTTGCTCAGAAGGACTATAGAAATAATACGCCTTTGTTTCTTTAGGGTATCCCACAAAATTGCACTCTTCAGATTTAGGTCCAAGCTTGTCAGATACTTGACGTTTCACAAACGCCTTGCATCCCCAAACTTTCATAAAGCTCATGCCTGACCGTTTCTCCTCCCATATTTCATATGGAGTCTTTTGAACCTTCTTAGTAGGAACACGGTTAAGTGTGAAAGCCGCTGTTTCTAGAGCGTAACCCCAAAAACTAATTGGAAGATCTGCATGACTCATCATTGATCGCACCATGTCCAACAAGGTGCGATTTCTCCTCTCTGAAACTCCATTCCATTGAGGTGTACCTGGCGGAGTGAGTTGTGATACAATACCACACTCCTTTAAATAATCTTTAAATTCAGTGCTCAAGTATTCTCCTCCACGATCAGATCGTAAGATTTTAATACTTGCACCTCCGCCAATTTGCTTCTCTACTTCAGCCTTGTATTCTTTGAACTTTTCAAAAGAATCGGATTTATTCTTCATAAGATATACATATCCATATCTACTGAAATCATCAGTAAATGTTATGAAGTAGTAGTAGCCTCCTCTAGCCATCACACGCATTGGGCCACATACATCACTATGTATTAGCTCCAAACGTTCAGTGGCCCTTTGACCCTTACCAGTGAAAGGGGCTTTAGTCATTTTACCAAGCAAACAAGATTCGCATTCTTGGTATGATTCAAAATCAAACTTATCCAAATATCCATCCTTATGTAATTTGGATATGCGTTTCTCATTTATATGGCCTAGACGACAATGCCAGAGGTATGTTTGATTTGAGTCATTAACTTTAAGTCGTTTGTTTTCTATATTACAGACAGGATTATCTAAGTCAAGAACATATAAACCATTAAACAAATGCGCAACACCATAGGTTAAATCATTCAAAGCAAAAGAGCAACTGTTGTCCTTTATTGTAAACGAAAAACCTTTCTTGTCCAAACAAGAAACAGAAATAATGTTTCTGCGAATTGCAGGCACGTAATAACAATTCTCCAGTTCTAAAACTAGCCCAGAGGGCAAAGATAAATAATAGGTTCCTACAGCTAAAGCAGCAACTCTTGCTCCGTTGCCAACTCGTAGGTCCATTTCTCCTTTAGCCAATGTCCTACTTCTCTGCATTTCCTGCACATTTATACAAATGTGAGAAGCACATCCGGTATCCAATACCCAAGATGTAGAAATAGACAGATTGACTTCTATAACATATATACCTGAATTAGAAGCTTGCTCAGCCCTCTTCTTCTTCAGATCCTCCAAGTAAACTGAACAGTTTCTCTTCCAGTGACCAGTTTTCTTACAGTAGTGACATTCACCCTTAGCGACCCCACCTTTAGGCTTTAAAGCCTGTTTAGGACCTGACTTTGGCTTGGGTGTAGAATCAGAACCTGTCTTCTTCTTACTCTTCCACTTGCCTTTCCCTTTGGCCTTACCTTTATTGCCCACCATCAGTATGGGAGCAGGTTCAGCCGTCTTCATGTTGGTCTCATATGTTCTCAACATAGCCAACAATTCAGTAGGTGTTTTGTCAAACTCATTCATATTGTAGTTCATAACAAACTGAGTGAATTTGTTGTTCAAAGAATTCAAGATTAGGTCAATACCAGTTTCCGGACCAATCGGGAAACCCAAAGTATCAAGATACTCAATGTAACCAATCATCTTCAGAACATGTGGGCCAACTGGTTCATTTGCCCCTTGTTTGCAGTTAAAGAGTGACTTGCTCGTGTTGAACCTTTCTTGACGAGTTTGGCTTGCAAACATGCTTTGCAAGTGCTCATTGATAGTATATGCATCCATATGCACATGCTGTCTTTGAAGCTCAGCACTCATAGTTGCTAACATAAGACACGCAACATCAGTTGCATCATTCTCATCCTTTGTGTGGGCCGCTCGTTCCTCAACAGTAGCGCCCTCAGGAAGGGGACCTGCCGGAGGAATATCAATGACATGAAGCTTGCGCTCCTGCCTGAGGACAATCCTCAAATTCCTCTGCCAGTCTAGGAAGTTGTTTCCTCCTGTCAGCTTATCCTTCTCAAGGACAGATCGTACGGATAGTGTGTTTGTGTTGTTTGTCATTACTTGGTATCTACAATGATAAAAGCACAAAATTAAACATTAGATTGTCTGAGTTATTTATTATGTTCAAATGATTATGATACATTCATAATATATCTCCCACTATTTTTATCAAATCAATAGCCCTTACTATTAATTTGGAAAGTATATCCCATAATCCTTTCTAGTGAGCCAAGATCCATATTTCGTCATGTCTCAAGTCAACCACTGGAAGTCCTTAAGAATGATTATTTAGGTAGACAACATTTGTCAATTATATCATATATAATTCTTGGATAGTTTGGTGAGCAACGATTGATCTTATCTATCTAATAGATTTTTAACCAAACTCTATGCTTCTAAGTTCATAATGGTTGAATATAACCGTTTACTTTCACCTTATTATGACGACTCAGTTAAGTTTGACCCAATGATACAACGGCCGAATATAACCGTTTATATTCGTCGCATCTCACCACGATAGACAGGAGTCCCCTGCCACTGACAGTCTTTCCCTTAATCGATCTAGGATTCGATGAGTGTTCATTCATTGGAAAGCATCTGATTAAAACTTAATATTTTGTTAAGGGGTTTAGAAAATTTTACGACGATCATGATCACATCATGAAGAGATCCTCAATTTTTCCTTGAACTAAATATTTCAAATTGACATCTTAAATTGTTCATTTCCCAGGTAGATGGAGGATACCAGTGGTCACACTTAAAACCCATCAGCCTTACGAATACGCATATCCGTTTTTGTCAGAAAATCCCAATTATAGATATCAAAATCCATATTCAATTCCGTGTTTTAAAAATCCATATTTCATAAACACAAGAATCTCATGATCGTTTGTTGATTTTAAAATCTTGAATCGTTACAGATTTTATCTTGAGTCGTTACAGATTTTATCTTGTTTAAACAAGCATGGCATGGGTGTCGTATCTAATACATACATATATACATACATGATTAATCTAATTAAAGCATGCATCATTCATACATCAATATGTAAAGTGCAGTATGTAAACGTGCTTGGTTATGGCCCCTTTCCTATGTGATCCTTTCGAGCTAATGAAAGGATCAAAGTCAATCTATGGTAGTAAAATATAAATACAATTACATGTCTTCATTCTTCTTGTATCCACTAGTGCCTGCTCCTCTTCTTGGATCATCTTTCAGTCTTCAAGTACATTACATGGAATAATTGAATACAACCTAAGCTAATGTACTTACATAAGAAAACTCGAGTTACATTCGAGGTTAAACAATTACAAGAATGAAGAAAATGACATGCAAGTCGTATTTATAAAACCAAAACCAAAAACCATTAATCTAGGGGTCTAAGGGCCATAACCAGCACCATGCTCAAGTACACAAAATAAAATATTGCGGGGTTCCGGGGGCGGCAGCCCCTGGGCGGGGGTCCGGGGGCGGCAGCCCCTGGGCGGGGTCTGGGGCGGCAGCCCCAGGCGGGGTCTGGGGCGGCAGCCCCAGGCGGGGTCTGGGGGCGGCAGCCCCCGGCTGGGGTCGAGCTGCCAGGTCAGCTCGAAATCAATTTTTTTTTTATTTTCGAAGACCAGTCCTATTCAGAAATCATCAATTTCTGAACTACAGATCATATCTGTTGGCCCTTTTTCCCACTGCATCTTATACAGTTTCAGAAGCATGTATCATATACATACTTATCATATCCCAGTTAACAGATCATGTCCAACATAATCTGTCCACCAGTTTATATCACTATACAAACTGACCCTCATGCATAATATACAAATCGCAATATGGCATATAAATCAGTCATGACAAATCATTAACATGCTAGTATCATCACCACATATTACAATTCGAATATACATGAAGAACATAGCATGGCAGAAGCATGGCAGTAACAAAGCAGTAGCATGGCAGTGGCATGGCAGTCACCAAAACAGGCATATTTGCATCAAATACAGTTAACACGTAACCAAATCAGTCCCTTATACACGTAGCTCTGATGCCATTGTTGGGTTCCGAGGCATAAAACGCAGCGGATAAACGTAAATATAACGAAAATTTTCGGAACCCAAACGCAGGATCATGTATAAGAATTGACGGATTATGGTGATAATCGAATCATACCTATTAAGATTTTGAATGCCACGAACTCAACGGAGATCCTTGCTATCACGATTTGTGTCTTCCTCTCGAAAGCACCTCTATGGTATCCACACGAGCACCTTCAAGAACGTCTCACGATCTTGAACACGGAACGGAAGTACTAGCCTCCTTTGATAGGTTTCGAATTCTCTCTGCCTCTTCCTATGCTGCCTCTTCTGCTAGGGTTTATAAAAACGTGCAAGCCATTTAACCTATCATTATCTATTTATAATGATTGGTTAATGGGCCTTTTTAGCAAAAACCTAACCCATGTAGGCATAGGATTAAATAATAAAACATGCTTCTATTATTTAATTAATAATTAAGTCACACTTAATTATTATTGGCAGAAATATAATTCTTCAAATTCGAATTTATTTCAATTAATTAAGTCTCACTTAATTAATATAATAAATTCGAATTAATCATCAATTAATTTAAATCTATAATTTAAATTAACTATTCCTCTAGGTGCTCTATGTGTGTGACCCTATAGGCTATTATTTAATTAGCAATAATTTTATTCTCCAATAAAATTATAAATAATGAGCGGTATCTAGTAATACATCATTGCTACCTAATTAAACAATAATTAAATCGTGATTCGATAAAACCTTTCGTGATTAATGTTTCCGTGTAATATAATCCCTTTAACCATATATATTATAGATTAAACTCGAGGCATGTATTTAGTCATCCTCTTCAACATTTAATCCGGGTTTACTTGATCCATGAGTAGACTATGAAAAACAAATCATTATTTGAGCACGGCCATGCATTTTATAGTCTCACTCAATCAAGATGCCAATAATATCTCTCCTAATTATAGGAGGGTTAAATCCTTTATCTATCATTCATATTTCTCATACGACTCATGATATACCCGATGTCCACTTTTATCATCACCCGGTCAAAGGTAACTTTTAATGTAGTCAAAGTATATCAATCCTCGTATAGAAATATAATGATCTCAAGTCAGATGATCATTACACCATTATCACTGTGAGTCTTTCTTATGACTTAATTAAACATGAAGAATCTCACTGTGGGTCTGTCCAGTACCATGTACCCTTACATGTACCTATGTATTGACTTTAGTATCCCCATACTTATAACCAATGAGATGTGGTTATCTGTCAAACAACATACTAGTCTATTTATGTATTATTATTGTCCTATCATAATAATACTCGACTAGGGAACCTTTAAGAATATGATATATTATATAATCTCAAGTTCAAGTCATGTACTTAAACTATATAACGAGTATCATGATTCTAAGGACATTTATTATGCTAACAAATATATCGCAGTAATTAAAGTCATAATAAATACGTTTATTGAATAATCAAATGACATAAATGTTTATTAAAAGGAAAAATTGTATTGCCTCTAGGGCACCTACACTAACAGTTAAAACCAAGCTTAACAGACCTGTTAAATTTGTCAAAGAAAGTAGCTCCTCTAAATCTCAAGTCAAAATTGAACAGGCTAATATAGGGTTCTTATCTAAAGATCAGTTGAAAGAAAAATTGGAAAAGATAGAGCCTAATATTCAGCCAAATGAAAAGAAGAAGAAAAACAGAAATGGTAAAGTAGGCATAAATAAGCACAATAACTACACACCTGACAAATATGCTCCTAGGAAGATATGTGCTAAGTGTGGTAGTAAAAATCATTTATCTGTGCAATGCAAACTCAACATGCCTACAACAACCAATGTGTTTGTTATACCTAACATGCATTCTAATTCTATTTTTCCTCATTTAGTTGATTCTCATGCTATTCATGCTCAGTATGCATCAATGCCTTATATGTTTAATCCATATCTTGCATTTGCCAACATGTATATGCTTGCTATGCCATGGAATATGCTTTATAATCTTCATGCACCAAATTTTTCCAATTCTGCAAGCATGAGCATTCCAAATATTAGCACTGAGAATTCTGAGGTAAGGAAACCAACACCTAAGGTTGAAGTGGAAGTAAAACCACCTAAACCAAAGGTACAAAAATTGGAAACCAAGCCGAAGATAGCAACTAATAAGAAAGGACCCAAGGCAACTTGGGTACCAAAATCAACTTGATTTGTTTTGACTATGTGCAGGGAAAAAGAAGAAATCTTTGGTACTTGGACAGTGGGTGTTCAAGACACATGACTGGAGATAAATCTCTGCTCACAAAGTTTGAGGAGAAAGCTGGCCCTGGAGTAACTTTTAGAGATGACAGCAAAGGGTACACCATGGGATATGGCTTGATTTCAAAAGAGAATGTTATCATTGAACCTGTTGCATTAGTTGATGGCTTAAGACATAACTTGTTAAGCATAAGTCAACTATGTGACAATGGAAATAAAGTTTGTTTCACAACAGAAGCATGCATAATTTCTAACAAGGTATATGGAAGCCTGGTTATGACTGGGAATAGAAAAGGAAATGTGTACATAGCTGACTTCAACTCAACAAGTGCAGATTCAATGACTTGTCTTCTCTCTAAGGCAAGTACAAATGAAAGTTGGTTGTGGCATAAGAAATTAGCTCACTTGAATTTCAAAGCCATGAATCTGTTGGTCAAGAAAAATCATGTGAGAGGCTTACCACAAATGGAATTTGTCAATGATGGACTTTGTGATGCTTGTCAGAAAGGAAAACAAAGGAAGGCATCATTCAAGTCAAAATTGGAATCATCAATTGAAAAGCCACTTGAGTTATTACATATGGATTTGTTTGGTCCTGTAAATATCATGTCTATTGCAAAGAAGTATGCTCTAGTCATTGTGGATGATTTTTCAAGATTCTCATGGACTTATTTTCTGCATTCAAAGGATGAAGCTAGTCATCTCATCATCAAGCACATAAGAGAAGTTGAGAAAAACCTTGAATTGGATGTAAAGAAGATAAGGAGTGACAATGGGACAAAATTCAAAAATTCCACAATGAAAGAGTTCTGTGAATCAAAAGGAATCATACACACATTCTCTGCAACAAGAACACCTCAACAAAATGGGGTAGTTGAAAGGAAAAATAGGACATTGATTGAAGCAGCTAGAACCATGTTGGAGGATGCCAAACTACCAACATATTTCTGGGCTGAGGCCATAAACACCGCATGTTACATTCAAAACATCTCCTTAGTAAATCAAGCTTAAGGGAAGACCCCTTATCAATTAATCAAGAAAGACAAAAAGCCAAAAGTGGGGTTTCTTCATGTTTTTGGCTGCAAGTGCTATGTGCTAAGAAATCAAGGTGAAAACCTAGGAAAATTTGAAGCCAAGGCTGATGAAGCTATATTTGTTGGGTATGCACTATCAGGCATAGCCTATAGAGTCTACAATCTCATACTACACATTGTTATGGAATATGTACATGTAGTATTTGATGATAAAAAGATTCAAGGCTTGTTTGATGAAGGAAATCATGACATACTGCACTTTGAGAATGAATCAAATGATGTAAATGATGATGAAGAGGCAGAAATTATAAAACCTCAAGTTTTCAGAAACCCAATATCAGTTGATGTTACTGCATCAATGGATAATTTATCAGTTGATAGAAATCCATCAACTGATAATGCATCAACTGATAACTCCTCAACGGATAATCAACAATCTACATCTAGGGTATCCACTTCAGGGGGAGGCTTTCAGAATCAATCTACAAGTTCATATCACTTTGAGTTCAATACAAATGATCATGAAGCTTCATCATCAAGGCAAAATTTGCCTCCTCAAAAAAATGGACAAGAAGCCATCCATTTGAACTAATCATTGGAAATGAAGAAGATGGTGTCAAGACAAGAAGTGCTACTCAAAATGAGTGTCTGTACAGCAGTTTTCTATCTCAAGAAGAACCCAAAAGAATTGAAGAGGCTCTCATGGATCCTGATTGGGTTTTGGCTATGCAAGAAGAACTGAATCAATTTGAAAGAAATAAAGTATGGAAGCTAGTGCCCAGACCAAAAGATAGATCAGTAATTGGTACAAAATGGGTATTCAGAAACAAAATGGATGAAACTGGTATTGGGACTAGAAACAAAGCAAGGCTTGTGGCAAAGGGATATTCACAAGAAGAAGGAATTGATTTTGATGAAACATTTGCACCAGTTGCAAGGTTAGAAGCAATCAGAATCTTTCTAACTTATACTGCACATGCTAATTTCAGAGCCTATCAGATGGATGTGAAGAGTGCTTTTTTGAATGGGGTACTAGAAGAGGAAGTCTATGTGGAACAACCTCCTGGCTTTGAAGATCCAAATTTCCCTGACTTTGTCTACTATCTACGCAAAGCACTCTATGGCTTGAAGCAAGCACCAAGGGCCTGGTATGACACTTTATCTCAGTTCCTCATTGAGAATCACTTCACAAGAGGTACTATTGATAAAACTCTATTCAGTAGAAATGTTAATGGCTCTATTATTCTTGTACAAATTTATGTGGATGACATTATTTTTGGCTCAACTAATGAGGGACTTTGCAAAAAGTTTGCCAAATTAATGCAGAGTAAATATGAAATGAGCATGATTGGAGAGCTTACCTACTTTCTTGGGTTGCAAGTCAAACAAGTTAAGGATGGTATTTTTATAAGTCAAACAAAGTACATTCATGATTTATTAAAGAAATTTGACTTAAGTGAATGTTCTTCTGCAAAAACTCCCATGGCCACTGCCACTAAACTTGAATTATACACCAAGGAAGCTAAGGTGGATATTTCAAGTTATAGAGGCATGGTAGGCTCTCTTTTATATTTAACTGCTAGTAGGCCAGATATAATGTTCTCTACATGCTTATGTGCTAGATTTCAGGCTGGTCCTAGAGAATCTCATTTAGTGGCTATTAAAAGAATTTTTTGGTATCTCAAGGGTACATCAAATTTAGGTATTTGGTATCCTAGAGATTCTGGTTTTAATCTAATAGGCTACTCAGATGCAGATTATGCAGGTTGCAAAATAGACATGAAAAGTACTACAGGCACCTGTCAATTTCTAGGAAACAAACTTGTGTCATGGTTTAGTAAAAAGCAACATTCAGTATCAACTTCAACCGCAGAAGCTGAGTACATTGCTGCTGGAAGTTGTTGTGCACAAATATTATGGATGAGGAATCAACTATTTGACTATGGGTTCAACTTGAACAAGATTCCCATCTTCTGTGACAATACAAGTGCCATTGCAATAACAGAAAATCATGTGCAACATTCCAGAACCAAACACATTGACATAAGGTATCATTTCATTAGGGAACATGTAATAAATGGTACAGTTGAATTACATTTTGTCCCTAGTGAACAACAACTTGCAGACATCTTTACCAAACCTCTAGATGAATCTACTTTAAATAGATTAGTCTGTGAGTTAGGTATGCTTAATTTTGCTCAATCTTAAAATGTCTATCAAGTTTTCTTTGTTTTGTAGCCATTGTTCACAATTATCTGTTAAAACCAAGTAATCAATCGATAAATGTGTTAATTATCAATTGATAATTAACACATTTATCAATTGATTACTTGGATTTAATAGATAATTTCCTATCAATGGATATTTATCTATCGACGGATAATTACCTCAGTAATTGTTTATCAATGGATAAATTCTTTCTTATTTGATCAACAGATAAATTTTATTCCTATCGATGGATATTTATCTATCGACAGATAATTACCCTGGTAGTTAGTAATCGATCGATAAATGATTAACTCTTTATTTTATCCGTCGAGAGTAATAGAATTTCTACAGTTTTATTCATCCGTTGATCATATTATAGCCGTTGGATAATTACCATTTAGGGTAATATACTACTTTCTTTTATTCATCAACGGTTACATCCTTAATTAAAAAGACTTCTCAAGTCATTTTAATATCAGAAAATATAAATAGCAGTTACAATCAACAATTCATTCTTACTTGCTATTTTATTTTCTATCTCTAATCTCTGTCTCTTTCTCAAGCTAATTTTCTCTAATTCTCTTAATCTCTTCCAAGTTCTCTTTAATCTCTTGAGAATAAACTGACAAATGGCACCACAAAAGAAGATTGTTTCCTCCACTGGGTTCATCTACGAGTAGAACAACTTCACAGCATGCCTGACGTTGAACGATGCTCCCGTGGATTTCCATCCCTTGATGCGATTCCTGGGTGACTGCAAAGTGTCCAAAGCTCTCAGCGAAACACCCACAATTGTGTGTTCATTTGTTGAGGAACTGTGGAACTCTGCAGAAGTATCACAAGACGGGAAGGTAATCACTTACACTTGCAGAGGTAATTCCTACACCATTGCTAGTACTTCTTTATCTGAATGCTTAGAATTACCTGCAAATAATTGTGATAAGCCTCCAACTGAAGAAGAAATTAGGGACATGCTAGAATCTGTTAATTATGCAAATGCTGAAATAGGATTAGGAGAAGTTGTTAGGAAAAACCTTAGAAAAGAATGGAGTTACTTCTTAGATGCCATTATTAAAGTATTTTCTAAAAAATAAGTAATTTTGATGCAATTACAACTAGTATGCAAGAAATTGCTTATTCTGTCCTGTTTGATAAATACTTCGATTTTGGCACACTACTCCTAAATGAATTAACTACTAAGTTAAGAACCAAGGCATCTAGGAAAAATAACATTTATTTTGCTAGATTTTTCATGATGATTATTAATGCCTCCATTGGAGAATACAAATTAGTGCAGATATGGAGTCCTTGGAGCCATGGATGCAAAACAAGAGGGTTTTCAAGGAACTTGTGAGAATCAACTTACATCCTAAGTTGTGCCTCATTTATCCTTCTATTGTGCAGGTATATCTTAAGAATCTCAATCTTTTAACTTCTTCCTCAAACACTCAAATTTCTTTGCCTTCTACAACAATGGAGGGAGATGGAAATGCCTCCATCCCTCCTACCCAAGTTGCACAACCTTCCAAACACAAGTCTAAACAAACCACCTCAATAGTTTCTCAAAAGACTACTGTTGTAAAAACTAAGAAAAGAAAAACCACTGAGGGGAGTGTGAAGGTGGTTGATAAGGGTGAGGGAACTGACCAACATCAAGAAAGCCAGAAGGATAAGGAGAGTGAGATTGAGAGGAACCAGCCAGCCACCAGCCCAATCTCCCAACAGATTGAGGTGTAGTAAAGGACTTAAACACATCCCTAGTTGCATCTTCTCAAAAAGGTGTAACTATTGAAAATAGGTCTCAACCAGGACCATCAGATGGGGATAAGGGTCACCAAACAATACAGCCATACAAAAGGAGAAAGAAGGTTACAAATACTGCACAGGGTACACACACACATGCAAAGCCAAATGAAAATTTGGTGGAGCCTTCACTCTCTTCTTTTGATGTGTCTCAGAATCTTCCTGAGGCACAGCCCCGTTCTTTATCTTTCTCTTCTCCTCAATCTCCTTCAAAATCTATTTCTTTAGAAATAGTGTTGATTGACAACTTCATTGTTTCAAATTCACCCTCTTTACAACTCAAGGTGGAGCCAACACTCTCACCTACATCACCAAATAAGGTTAACACCTTGGTTGATCAGGAAAATGCTGAAAATTTCAACAAGTCAATGGATGGCATTCCATCAACTGATAAATTTCAACATCCATTGACTAGTTCACTTCCATCGATGGATATCCTTACATCCATCGACGAGCTCCCATCAACGGATATTCCTTCATCGATGGATATCTCTTATCCATCGATTGAGCCTTTTATTCCAATTCATGAACCATCCACTAAAACAATTGTGGCCAACACCCTACTAGGATTGAGTGGAGTGGGTGAGGTGAGTGAGAGGCAAGGTTTGCATAACTTGGCAAAAGGAGAGTGTGTGAATGAGGGGCCCTCAACTTTTTCTGAGATGGCAAAAGGAGAGGATGTGAGAAAAGAGAGTTCCACCTTAGAAGGTGATGCAAAAGGAGAGCTTAGTGAGGGAGAGGTGAGAATCCAGGATGAGATCCTGATGCAAAAATAGAGCGATGAGAGTGAGAGAGAAAAGAATAGAGAGAAATTAATTTTTCAATCTAATGAAGCATCATCTTCTAAAACTGAGCAGGTTGCAGCAGAACTCACCCAGGAGTTGGGGCTAGAGTCAGGGGGAGTTGTAGACTATGGAGTTCCTGCAGGAGTTGTAGAAGTCAACCTGGAGATGGAGGATGAAATTGAAGTCAATCTTGATGCTTCAACCTTTCAACATGGAGATCCTTATTATCAAGAACTAGCAGCAGCATCTAATCAAGTAGCTAAGCAAATGCTGGGTTTGGTGCAGACAGAGGAGCAATTCAGGAGTGGGAAGAAGTTTTTGGCTTGTCAACCTGATGATGTATCCCACATGAACCCTGAAGATTTTGAAGACAGTTCTGATGATGAACTTCTAGATCCACAAGTGGCCAGTGATGAAACCAATTTGGCTACACAGAAAGGGCCATCATCTCCCACTACAGAAGATCAATGGCTGAAGTGGATGTGGTGGATCCCTTGCACAGAAGAATTCTGAACTTCTACAGAGACAACTTGAAGATCCAGAAAATGCATGTCACAGGCTCTAGTCATGAGTTGAAGAAGATAAGGGAGGAAATTGACAGTTCTAGGATGCATTTTGACACCACCATTGATTCTAGACTCAGCCTCACAATGTTAACCAGAATCAAGCAAAGGTTAGATACTGAGTATTCAGCGAAGGACAAGGTAGTTGAATTGGAGAAAAGAGTAACTGCCATGGAGCTCCACATGCAGCAAATCATGAAGAACCAAGTCACTCAAATCAACCTCCTGGGCAGAATCTTGGAAACCCCTCTCCTGTCACAGTCATTAGCACAAGAGTCAGTTGCTAATAACAAAAAGGGGGAAAAGTAGGAAAGTGAAGCTGTGGTGACAAAGTCTACAGATCCAAAGAAGGAGTTGGCTCAGAATATTGTAAGGTAATTTGATTCAATTGCCAGCAAAATCAAGAAGACCAGTTCAAGTAGCTCAGAACCTGGTGACAGGAAAGGAAAGGGCAAGCTGAATGAAGTTGGCAAAAAGAAAGTGGAAGATGTCACAGGTGGAGGTGAAAAATTGTTGCACAAAGCCATAGTAGTTGGCATAAAAGAAAGGGAGCAACAAGAAAAATCTCAAGAAGAATTAGCTATTCAATTGCAAAGGGAATATGATGAGGAGGATATGCTAATTAGAGAAGCCAGAAGAAAAGAAGGTGAAAGGAGGCCAAGAATGAAGCAAAGAGCAAACAAGCCTGTAGATGCACCAAGAACTTCTGGAGTTAAGAGAAAATTGGTTGTTGAAGACAAAGGAGACAAGGAGAAGAAGCCAAAAGAAGTCAAGGTTGAAGGTCAAGCTTCTAGGAGTAATCAAGCTAGAGAGATAGAGGTGTTCAAACACAAATCTGAAGGCTTTGTGCCAATCAAAGCTGCAGGAATGATTGCAGCAAAAGGACAAAGGAAGAAGGATGTTGATCTTCTTCACATTGAGTATGAAGATGGATCACATTTAACTTTTACATTCAATCAAGTCCTGGATCAAGGATATGGCATCTTAAGGAAAATCTACACTATGCTCAACAGGAAGTATTATCTAACTGAAGAGCTAGGAAAGGCCATCCTTGAGAGAATGAAGAAGATGAGGGAGACACCTGTTCAAGAAGAAAGGGATGACAGAATAAAGATTTGGAACCCTGAAGGAAGAAAGGTGCTTCATGTGCCATTCTACTTGATGATATATAAGGACAGAGAAGGCAGAGAAAAGTGTATTGACATTTGTCAAGAAATAGACAAACTGCCTAATCTGGAATTGAATCATCTAGCAAGTCAATTGGACTACAGAGTTGAAGATGAGAAGATCTTGAAGGGAACTCCATGCAGGAGGATGAAAGAAAATGAAGACAAGATGAATGAGTCAAAGGGAAAAAAAAGAAGAAGATAGAAGATTCAATCTCAATCATCAAAATTATCAGAATTCATCTTTTACTGGTATCTGATTACTCTGTCTCAAACTATCTTCGTCAATATTGTAATTCTTGCTAAGAATAAAAATGTTTAGGAGTTTTGTTATCATCAACAGAAAATTTATGCATTTTTTACATATTCATAAATAGGGGGAGATTGGTAGGAATTATGAGTTTTGATGATAACAAATTACATAGAATTTCAATATGGACTTAAAATTACTTTGTAACTGGTCGATGTATATGACTTATAAATATCCATTGACTAAGAAACCAGTTATCAGTTGAAGCTTGTTTATCAACTGATAAACTGGATTATAGCATTGATTTATGTTTCAATATCAATTGATTGTATTGCCTCGATGGATGCTATGAAGTAGTCGATTGATGTTATTGACTTCAATTTCTAGCTTCTCAACAGATGTGAAGAATGGCTGATCAATTATAAATATTCCAAGTAAGAATTCTCACAAGTGAAGTGATCAACTGATGTTGAAGTCGATGGATGAAGACACTACTCAACGGATGAAAGATATCAACAGATACAAGTCATCAATGGATAAGGACAGTCAACGGATAAGGACCCATCAATGGATAGGGAGTCGATGGATAACTCAATTATCCATCGACACATCAACTGATCAACAGATATCCTATCCATCGATGGATAAGAAAAGGAGAATCAACTGATAAGCTTAACAGCATTTATCGGTTGATTAAAGTTTCCCAATTTAGTTAAAGACAAGAAGTATGAGAACTGTGCAGAAACTGAATCAATGGAAGACAGTCTTGTCAGGATTGTGAAGACTTTCAAGGCAACACAGTATTCAGGGAATGTATCAAGACAAAGATACTTCCAGGGCTAGTCAGTTCAAAAAGAAGACTGTGCAAGTAGCTAGTTTCTATTTTCATGTAAACAATATAATTTGTAATTTTATATTGCTATCTGTCGATAGAAATTAGGTGTAAAAAAAACTTCTATATAGTTGTTAGAAGTACATAGTAAAAATAGGCAGTATCTTGTAGTGCTTTTCTGAGTTCAAAAACTCACTTTATAAGCAGCTTGGTATTCGTACTAAGATCAATTGAAAGCAAAAACATACTAGTGGAAAACCAATCCACTAGTAATTTTTAACATTGTTGTGTTTTGTTTTCAATATTTTTCTTGTCAAGTTCTTAGTTACATCAGTTCTCTCTATACACAAAAACACTGTCCTTGAACAAACTTTATTCCGCAAAAATTAACCTTAATTCTTAAGTTTGTATTCAACCCCCCTTCTCCGAACTTAGTGTACTTAAGGGCAGATAACAATTTGTTAGTATGTAAATTATTGTCCTAATTTAGTAAGCAATTATTTATTATTATTATTAAACAATATTCAGCATGACTTTTGATTAATAAAATCGGCATGACTTTTTATTTTTAATAATAAGTCATACCGAGTGTTAATCAACAAAGTCTTACCGAATATTGTTTCATTTTCTGTTTTATTTCTTTTGTAAATAAGTCATACCGATTTATTGTTTCATAATTCATACCGAAGTCTACTATTATAGAATTTGTTTTTGTTTTATTTTATAAGTCATATTAGTCTTTATTTTATAAGTCATAACAAATACACACATATATACACGATCAGTAGCAGCATTTTTTTAAAATCGTTCAAAACTCGATCCTTTACAACTGAATATCAGTTGCTTGTTTGCATAATACAAGTGATTTCACTTGCTGGATTGATTATAATCTTTTAAACAAAGAATTGCTGCCCGATTTCATTAAAAATCGAAGTGACTGTTCTTGTTCTTGGGAAAAAACGAAGCAATTGTGATTTCTGTGTTTAGAGGACTGCTGTGTAGTTGATTAACTGGTTAAAATCAACTTTGGGGACTAATAGATTTTAGGGTTTTCATTTTTTTTTTTCTGTATAATTTTCAACTTTTGGACTTGTAATTTTTTTTATTATTTTACTATTTTATTGCAAGTTATAATTTAACAATTGTAATAGTAGTAGTTAAAATGGATGGTTATTGCGAGATTGTGAAGATTAATTTTGTTGGATTTTTTAATTCGGTGAATTGTTCAATCGAGAGGTTTCGACCATGGATCGTATTTTTAAACAAACATTCACTTATAAGAACTGCAACTTCATTGGACGTCCCGTTACAAGTGTTAGCACTTAGGGCATTATACTCAACAGCAAGGAACAGAACTGTTGGAGATAGAGTACAATTCTCATTCACCATAGGAGAACATTAATACATGATGATTGAAGATGATGTGAACAGGATTCTAGGGTTTCCAAACAGAGATTTTGTTGATCCTCCAACTCTTCCAGAGATACTTGAATTCTTTAATGCTATTCAGTACCAAGGTGAGATCAATCTAGTGAGGCTGCCTAAAGCCAAGTTGGTGAGCGAGTGAGACTACTTCTTTCACACACTAGCACAAGTGTTTGCACCCACTACAAAGAACAACTTCAACAATATTTCTGCACTGCTTCAGATAATTGGGTATTCTGTGGCCCATAACCGGAGGATTAATTTTGGAAAGTTGATTCTAAAAGAAATTATAAAGAAGATGGGAACTCTAAAAAGCAGGGAACACAATGTGCAAGTCTACTATCCAAAGTTCCTAATGCTATTCATGAATGATCTCTTGATAGATGAGGATAAAGAACTGTTCCAGAATAGTCCTATAGAAGCATCTCTAACTTCTCAGAGACAAATATTCTCAAGGCTCAATAACAATCCAAAGTTTCAAAACGTTCCAGTGGTAAGAACAGAGTACATGGGTCAGATCTTAGATCAAATTGTAAATCCTGCACAGGCTCAACCGCATCAGCAAGAGCCAAAGCAATTTCTAGATCAGATACCAATAGAAGTTGAAACCTCTGCACAGCTTTTACTTGAAGCTGCTCAACATGCAGAACATGAGGCAGAGGTACAACAGGTAATAACTCATACTTTAGCTTCCAAATTCCTACCTATAAATATAAGTAATACTACTTTAGATTTATCTATGGCGGACTATGATTGTGGTCTTACACTTCAGGACTTCGGCTATGAACCTGACAACACACAGGTTCAATCCCAAGCTGATATAGAGCCCCAAACAGTTTCTCCTTCTTCAACTTCACTGAGTCTTATCAGAAAAAGGAAGAAACCTGTTAGGAAAGTAAGAGGTAGAAGTGTTTCTATGATTGAACCCGCAGCTCTGTCTCCACCAACAAAAAGATCGAGAACTGAACCTGAGACAACTGCAGACCCGTTCTTATCCTCTCAGTGGGATATGGAATTTGAAAAGGCAATTCAACGGTCACTGGTCTTACTCGATCAAACGGGTGATTCTATTAAAATTCGCCATCCGGCCGCGGCATCTTGTGAAGAGTCACGCACACTGCTAGCGATCACACTAGCAGGACTTCCACTCGAAGAAACACAATCAGATGAGGGCACATCTAGAAATGAAGAAAATATTTTTGAAATAAACTGGTCGGATGCCACATTTACAGTGGACCAAGACTTTTTTTATGCAGTGCAGCATCAGATACCTTCAGAGGTATTAAGGGGCACCACAGACTCTAACGAGCCACTCACTACATTGTCTAAGGTGGTGACCGCCCTGGATTTCTTACATTCAGGTTCCTCAAAGGAAGTTCTCGAATCCACTAGTGGATTTGAGAGGCAACCACTCTTTAGAGGGAGTTAGGACTCCATTCACGGAGTAGCTACGTCAGTAGCAGAACCGAATCAAGATAATCTTGTTGAGGACGCGCCTTCACAGGCATCAGAAGAGCATTTCAACTCTTTAAAGGCTATTGTTTTATATACAGGTACAACATCTAGATCTGGAAAGGATCTAAATACTAGTGATGTGAGGCAAACACAGAGTGAAACACATGCACCGAGTGATAGTGAGTTAAATAGGAGTGCAAGTGAGATGAGTGCACACATACACAGTGAACTACTATCTAAAATGGAAGCTCTCCAGAAGGAAATGTGGATTGTCCGAGCTGAGTTGGTAAAGGTAAAAGCACAAGCAGAAGAGAAGTCCACATCTGCCTCTATAACTCAACAGCTGACAATGGTGTGAAAAGATGTTGATGATGTCAAATCCTTCATACTTCTAAAAATACAAGATATCCAGAATGTTCAGAGTCTCATTGCTGAGGACATGAAAGAAGTGACCAAATTATATGAAAGAATTGATGAAATTGAGAAAAGCTTGACCTTAACAATTATTGAGAATGAAAGGATATTAACACAACGATTCAGCAAACTGGATGATGGAATCACTCATTTGAATGAGGGCATGAAGCAAGTCTATCTGACTATGCAAAAACTAATGACATCTTTTGAAGCCTCAAAATATCAAGAGGATCCCTCAACTAAGGGGGAGAAAGAAAAGGAGAAAATAGCTGGAGATGAAAGGACTACTACTAAAGACAAAGGGAAAGCTAAGCTGTATTCTGAAGAGCACTTTCAATCATATGATCCAGAACCAGAAGAACAGTATTATGCTCAAGAACAATTCATTGATGAAAGTGCTCATGATGAATCATACATTCCTGACTACTGTAGAACTGAGGAAGAGACTGCATTTGATGAAGAATTTTTGTTTCCAAAAGAAAAAAAAGTGGATCCAGCCTATGAAGAGGCAATGAAGAAGTTAAAGGATGACATCAAGGCTGAGAAACTGAAAGCTCTAGTCGTGGAAAGAACAAAGGCTGAAAAAGAAGCAAGCCTAGAAAAGAAAAATCTCTGGGCCATTGCAGTCAGAGAAAAGAAGAGAGATGTGCAGCTCAAGATAGGAAAGAAATGGGACATTGCAAGAGAAATAATGGACAAACTACAGAAGGGTCCATTCGAAGACAAGCATCAGAAATCAATAATTGAGCGTCTAGAAAAGTCAAATGACAACATTGATAACTTCATGAAAGCTCTGAAAGAGGAAGTGGACTATATCACTATCCTAGTGTATCACATTCTTGAAGACTAGAAAATTTTAGTCTACACTCACAGGAATGGTACATTCAGAATATCCTTGGAGTTTTTCAAGCAAGGAAGCTTATCAGTGATATGGACGTTATTGAACAAAGTAAAGAGAAGCTCAGAGGAAAATGAAATTCTCAGAGATAGACTTAGAGTCTTTGCAACAGCTGTTAGTCCTCAGATCTTATTTGATCCTCACGAGGTAAGATTTTTCTCAAACAAGTTGTATCAAATCATGCAGTTAAATTAGGATTCATTAAAGGGCTACACAGTTAAGTACATGATTCAAGTTGAAAGGATGCTAAGGTCGAAAGGATTCAGATCCCAAGCTAAGTTGGATGCTACACAAAAGATCAAAAACTACTGTCTGTCGAAGAAAATTCTTTCGTACATCAGGCAAATGCCAAAGATAGATTCAACTCAGCCATATGATGTAGAAGAAGAGATAGTAAATCCTGTTGAGCAGAAAGTATTGTGGCAGTTAGCAAGAGCTGAACAAAGGAGGTTGTATGGAGAATCCACTACAACAGATCAATTAGTATCTGAAGAAGTACCGAGGACACCAGTTCATAAAGGTTCAATCCTAGAAGAAGGTGAAGTTGATACATCTGAAGACTGAAGCCATAGATAGAACAAGATAGAAACTTTGTAATATTTGTTCAGTACTAGATGAAAAACTATCTTGTATTTATCTTTCATGTATGAGTCTGGAAAATTGTTAAATATAATACCAGAATTTTTGTTTATTATTTACAATCATTACATGTCGTACTACTTTCTTAGTTGTTAGTTGAGTTATCCTCTAGGAATTTGTGTGTTAAATGTTTAACAACAAATAGGGTGAGATTGAAAGGCGTATGACTTGGTCTATTTATAATAATTAGATGACAACTCAACTCTAGCTAATAAAGAGAAGTAAATAATAAACACCAAACAGGAATCAAGATGAAGACAGTCAACTAATCACAAATGATCTAAGTATCAGAAGTATTTTATGGGATTACTACTCAACACTGGAAGAAGTTCATTAATATGTTCAAGCGTCAGTGAAAAATAAAGTGGTAGTACTTCTAAAGAATACAGAAGATATAAAAGATTTCAAGTGGTTACTACAGAAAGATTTCAGAAGAAGAGGAAAGACAGTAAAGCAGAAGAATGACAGAAGGCCACAACTTATATGATATAGATGGGGAATAATTATTATAGTATGACACAAATGAACCAGACAGTACATTTGTGTGTCAAATAAATTAATAATTATTCAACATCGAGCTCAAGTGGTTTATGACAGAAGACGAAGAAAAGGGAAGACTTCAAAGCTGACTACTATGTAATAAATGACAGAGATGGTATTTTAATTCTACTATAAAAAATTAATTGATAATTTAATTTATCTAATTAAATTAATTCAAGTTGAATTTAATTTAATTTATAAATTAACTAATTAAATTAAGTCATACCAAGGCTTTAATTTAAAGATATGACTTGATATGACTTTTTATATAATTCAAATGACTATTTAATAAGTAATACCGAATTATACAAATAAGTCATACCAATTTTTTTGATTAAAAGTCATACCAAAATGATTTTTGGTTAATTAAGTAATAAGTCATACCGAGCTTTAATTTAAAAATTCATACCGAATTTGACTCTAAAAGAGTCATACCGAATTTGATTTCTTTATTAAATAAATCATACTAATTTATTTAATTAAAAGAAAAATCGAATATGACTTTAATATAAGTCGTACCGAATTTTCAAGAGTCATACCGAGTTCTGAAAGTCATGCCCAGCCTTTTTAAGAGTCATACAAAGGTTATTTCTTTACTTTCAAGAGTCATATTGGAAGAGTCATACCAGCTTTACAACCTCTATAAATATGAGGTTTTGGCTTCATTATTCGGAGTTAGAAAAACAGTTCAAATTCATAAATTTGTCTGCATTATAATATTCACAGATTTCTGTGCAAGTTTGGAATATAATTGTTAAACTCGAACAATTCATGTCAAAATCGTTCTACGCTTTTAAACAATTATATAAACTTTATACTTATTAATTTTGTAATACTTTTCAAGTTAAAATTATATCTTCTACTTGAACAATATTTCATTACAATTAATATTTCGTGTGAACTTAAAATAATATTTTTAAATCCAATATTTCGTGATAATTTGCAGATATTGTATTCAACCCCCCTTCTACAATATCAGGGACCAACAATGGTACTGAATTCAAGAATTCAATCATGGAGGAATACTATGCATCAAAGGGAATTACTCAATAATTTTCTGTACTAGGAACACCCCAACCAAATGTAGTTGTGGAGAGAAAGAATAGAACACTCATAGAAGCTAGCAGGACAAAGTTAGTGGAGTCTAAACTGCCAATATATTTTTGGGCTGAGGCAGTCAGTACAGCATGTTTCACTAAAAACTGCACATTGATTAATATACATGGAAAGACTCCCTATGAAATGGTGAAAAACAAGAAGTCAAGTGTGAAAAACTTTCACATATTTGGATGCAACTGCTTTGTACTGAAAGTACATCCTGAAAATCTAAGCAAATTTAAAGCCAAGGCTGGTGAAACAATCTTTCTTGGATATGCATAAAAAATAAAGGCATTCAGAGTCTTTAATCTCAGAACCAGAATTGTTATAGAATCTATTCATGTTGCATTTGATGACAAAAAGATTACATGATTGCAGGATGACTCATAGTCTACAACACTGGAATATGAAAATCTAAAAAGTTCTGAGATAGATGAAGATATATGATGAGGATGAAGACTCTCAAATAACTCCTAAAACAATACAGGAACCTATACACTCTGATGGGGAGCCAGAAAATTCAACTCCAATTAACTTAGAGCCTAACAGTTAAGGGTCTACTCAGACAGAGTCTAGACAGACAGAATCAAGTTTTTCAAAATCTAACTCATCAGGGTATGGATCTGCCAACTCTAAATCCTTTTCTGAGTTAAGTAATTCAGGGGGAACCTCTTCATTTAAATTTCACTCACATACAGGAAATGTCACTGATTTAGGGGGAGCTTCAAGTTCAAGAACTAATCTTCCACCAGCTAGAAAATGGCAAAGGGATCATAGTCTTGATTTGATAATTGGTGATCCTGAGAGTGGTGTACAAACTAGAACAACCACTCAAAATGAATGTCTTTATAGTTATTTTCTCTCAAAGAATGAACTCAAGAAAATTGAGGAAGCTTTGCAAGACCCTGATTGGATTATTGCAATGCAAGTGGAATTGAATGAATTTAAGAGAAATAAAGTGCGGAACCTTGTACCAAGACCTAGAAATAGATCAATTGTTGGTGCAAAATGGGTGTGAGGAACAAACTTGATGAGAATGGAACTGTGATTAGAAACAAAGCAAGGTTAGTTGAAAAGGATACTCTCAGGAGGAAGGAATTGACTATGATGAAACTTTTGCACCAGTAAGAAGATTGGAAGCTATTAGAATGTTTCTTGCATTTGCAGCGCATTCAAAATTCAAGGTGTATCAGATGGATGTGAAAAGTGCCTTCTTGAATGAAAAATTGAAAGAAGAAGTCTATGTGGAGCAACCACATGGATTTGTTGATCCAGAGTTTCCTGATAATGTTTACAGGTTACAAAAGGCACTATATGGATTGAAGCAAGCACTTAGAGCATGGTATGAAACTCTATCAAAATTTCTTCTTAAAAATAGATTCATAAGAGGTATGATTGACAAAACGCTCTTTGCTAGAAAACATAAAGGTGATATTTTGTTTGTCCAAATTTATGTTGATAATATTTTTTTTGGTTCTACTAATGAAAAACTCTGTGAAAAGTTTAGGAAATTAATACAGTTAAATTATGAAATGAGCATGATGGGAGAGTTAAACTTCTTTTTGGGACTTCAAGTCAAACAGAATGATGATGGAATTTTCATCAATCAATCAAAGTATGTGAAAGAACTATTGAAGGAGTTTGATATGTAAGACTCTGCAACTGCCAAAACTCCCATGTCAATAACCACTAACCTAGACTCTGACCCAAAGGGTAAGAAAGTTAATAACACTAGCTATAGAGGTATGATTGGCTCATTGTTATATTTAACTGCAAGTAGACTAGATATAATGTTTGTAACATGTCTATGTGCTATATTTCAGGCTGACCCTTGAGAATCACATTTGTTAGCTGTGAAAAGAATTTTTAGATATCTCAAGGGTGCATAAACACTTGGACTTTGGTATCCCAGAGAGTCAGATAATTCACTAATTGGTTATTCAGACTCTGACTATGCAGGATGCAAAGTGGACAGAAAAAGCATAACAGGTCAATGCCAATTTCTTGGCAACAGATTAATTTCTTGGTTTAGTAAGAAATAATAGACTGTATCACCTCAACAGCTGAGGCTGAATACATTGCAGCTGGAAGTTGTTGTGCTCAAATTCTGTGGATGAGAAATCAGTTACTTGATTATGGAGTAACATTCTCGAATATTCCTATGTATTGTGATAACACTAGTTCTATTAAAATTATAGAGAATCCAATCCAACATTTCAGAACAAAGCACATTGATGTCAGGTATTATTTTATTTGAGAACATGTTGAAAATGGTATTGTGGCACTTCACTATGTTCCAACTGACAGATAGATTGCAGACATTTTAACAAAATCATTTGATGAGTCTACCCTTCTCAGACTGGTAGGTGAATTAGGTATGTTAAATATATAAGTCATCAATCATAAAAAGAAGCAAGGTATGTACTTTAACTATAGTCCCTGATTTATCAAACTATAATTTATTATTGTAAAATTTTTGAGGTACTTTATCTTGACAGAGTATAACTCCTAGACTTTGACGAGTTTGTAGACTCTATGAGTCTGTAGACTCTGCGAGTCTGTAGATTCTGCGAGTCTGTAGACTCTGAGAGTCTGTAGACTCTGAGAATAATAGTGCCTAGACTCTCAAACGGTTAACATTCGCTCATGCAGACTCTGATTACCTTTTAAACTGTTCAAATGACTTTAAATAGGCGGTAACAGTTACTTTTGACTGGATACAAGCTGTAGACTCGTGTATATTGTATGAACTTTAAAAAAAATTGAATTTTTACATACAATTTACTCATTTGTTTATTGCAATTATTTTCTAAGGCAAAAATACGCTCAGAGCTTTTTCACGAACCCTAGCTAAATTTTTCAAGAATTTTTGTCACTTTCAACTCAACACTTTCAATGGCTGCTATTTCAACTGTTATGAGGGGACCCAAGACAATTGCATTCACTTTTAGGTATTTCGAATTCATGACCACGAATCATGTTGCAGTTCTTGGAGACAAGAAAGGGGTAGACGTTGATTACTACCTAATGATGGATTTCTTGGAGCAATCTGAGCTCAGCTACATTCTCAAGGCATCACCAGTCATTCACATGGATGTTTTCTCTCGGGCATGGAGTTCTGCCAAGGTAGTTAATCCTCTCAAGAACAACTAGGTAAAATTATGTTCACCTTCGGCTCCATTACTTTTGATGTTACTGTTAATGTGATTAACTCAGTGTTTAAGAGGATGTTTAAATCATTATATTATTCTGCTAGTTTAGAAAACATGAGTAAGTTTAGGCCCTATTTGCGGAAAGAATGGTCTTTCTTTTTTGATAAAATTGCTAAGTTATTTACTGGTAAGTGTAGTGGATTTGATGCAATTACATTTATTACTTATCAAATTGGCCATAGTCTCATATTTGATAGAGTGATCAAAATTGGTGATATGTTGCTCACTCAAATGGGAGCTAAATTAAACAATGCTCAAGAAGGGAGGAAGAAAATCTACTATCATAGATTTCTTATGATTCTCCTAAATCACTTCATTCCTGACATGTCAACTAGGTTGGCAGATGATTGTTGTGTCCAGGCTTACAAGCAACATAGAAGAATTTTTTCTGACATCAAGAGAATTGATGACAAGAAAAAGAATCTACCTGCCCTGATATATCCACAGGTAATGCAGGTAAAACACTCTAACTATAAACCTTCTCTCTACAATTCTTCATTTTTTGGTGGTGAAATGGTGCAGGAACAAGTTATGGAGAGTCTCACTGCACCTACCCAAGTAACAAAATCCCCTTCCACCAAACAATCTCAAAAACCACAATCCAAAAAGAAACCAACCTCTGGTGTCTCTGAAAAGATACCAATTATAAAAAGGAGGAAATTGATCTAAACCAGGCTGGTAGATGAGCAAAGTCATGAGGAGCTCAACCCTCTAGAGAAAAAAGTTGTTGAAGGACTTTCTTTGCTAAAAGAGGGTCAGAATAGATTTGATTTTAACCTTCAAGCCATGTATGTAGACTCTTAAAAGGATACAGACTCTGATAGACCTAGGGATGCACCTCAGGATTCTCAAATTGAGTCTCTTGAGAAATATTTTGCTCAGAAGTATAAGAGGTTGAGGAAGGCTTATTCTGCACACACACACAAGCCTATAATTGTCATTAACCCTGTTTTGCAGGAAACAGATGCTCCTAAGGCTCTTGCAGAGCTAGACTCTGAAAGCAAGAAAACTCCTGAACCAGAGTCTAATGTTGAGTCAGAGTCTAGACTGCCTTTAGACTCTGATCATGAAATATTTTGGGAAGGAATGCCATTGGATGTAGCCTCATGTCTCATTGATCAAATTATTACTCCAAGTGATGAGTTACTGTTACTCTTATATCCTTTGGTGGAACTAGTTGAAGATCCAGAGCAATATCAGAATCAATCTCAAGTTTTGGATCTTCTTACAATCTATGAACCCCTAAGGAAGAGAATGGAGATGGAGCTACAAATGTCTGCACAGGATGTGTTAACAAATCTATATAGTTACCTCTTCAACTCTTCACTACAAACTCAAGTTGCAGGGTTCATAGAAGGCAGGACTAATGCAGTTCTCAAAGCACTTGGTGTGCCAGACTCTGAACAACCATAATAAAAGAAGACAAAAATAATAAAGATCCATAGATGGAGAGAATCAGAGTCTATTGTTGAGTTGGAAACTAAGGTTTAGCAACCAGTTTTTGACTATGAAGCAATTTTGGATAAAGGGATTACCTACAGGACAACCATTGATTGGATTTCTACTTCCAGCCTCTTCCGAGGAAGGTGGTTGCTTATCTTGTCCAAAATGTAAGGAAGTGGACAACAAATATATCTATCCAACCTATCAAAGTAGATTGGATCAAATCAAGGGCTCTACTTATCAGAAAATTACAAAGGAACTGCAGGATTCCTTTCACATGACTTATGCCCGGGCCATCAATGCAATCCATGCAAGGATCTTTTTAAATGACAACTTGGATGCATTAACTATGGTAGAACCACGGGAGGTAGTAGGTGCTAAAAGGAAGTTGGAGGATGGGACTAGTGCATCAGTGGTGACTAGTGAGAAAGATGCTCAGTCTGCCTCACCCACACAAGAACCACCTAGTCAGAGGTTGGGTGATAGTGAGGTAGGGGAGCATGATATTATGCCCTTCTTGCCAACTTACCAATATGCTGATGGGAACCCCAGTGATATGGGAGGACAGACTTTGATGGATACTCATGAAGAAATTCCACAATCTATTCTATCGGAGTCTATCCACCTTAAGGGGGAGTCTCATGCACTAACAATCAAAGATGGTGACACTCAGACTTTGGCTTCTAATGAAATCATACTGAAGAAGTCAAAGTCTAGAGTAGATCCTGAGACTGGAATACTGGAGCCAACAGACTCTAGAAAGAAAGAGGAAGCTAGTAAGGGTTTAGAGTCTGTTGTTGCTCACCCCTTGGTGGAAACCCCTAGCCTTCAGACATTTGAAGGGGTTCCCCTTGAAAGTGTTTGACCTAAAACCAATCATGTATGATGAGTTAGGAAAAACTTTCTGCTACTCTTATTTGATTTCATTTGATAATAATAAAGTATTTATGTTACAGGTTTAATATATTTGAAGTGTATTAAATAAGATGTTCCATAATTTAGAGCAAAGCTTCTAAGAATTATAATGAGATTGTAATAATGAGATCTAGGAGATAATAGCTTTAGACTTAAACAGTTCCTGATCATAGGATAACTAATTAGAAATTGGTAAATCCGTAAAGATCAGTACATACTATGCTAGCTCTTTTAGGAGGATGTCTGTTCTCATAGACATTTGTGTGTTGACACTATAGCTAGTATGTAGGTGCTTATTAAGGAATAAGTTCATTGAACATGACTCGATAAGTAGAACAACTAATGAAGTTTACTCACGTGTCGATAGTTGTTTATTAAGTAAATAGTTGTACAAGTATCCTTAGACTTGAGATCGTTAGAGTAATCTCGTACACAATGATTTATACTTTGTTTTAGTCCTTAGTCTCTAGGACATTCATTAGGTCCATTCTGGGCATAGTGATTTGTGTATCGAGATAGTTAACGGATCAATAAAGGATCTGCCCCTTCCAGTAAAGGAAGTGAATATCATATGTTATTCTTAGATATGCAAGTTCAGGAATCTCTGACCAGAGTGAATGAAATTAGAAAGAGTTTCTAATTTGCATTAAAAGGAACTTTGCATTATGAATAAGAAATCATATGATTAAATTAGATAGGCTTGACACGAGTTCCATGCCTTGTATTTAATCGGGATATTGAAGGGTAGAAGGAATTAATTGTACCGTAACTAATTACTGACAGGTTCTAAGTATTCTAAGCAATGATTTCGTATTATCTGGATAGTCGCGATATGTTGAGAAGCATCACTCACGATATAGAATAAATATAATTAATCAGATTAATTATATTTAATGAATTAATAGAATTCATATAAATAATAAATAAAATGTTTATTATTATTTATTTCTACTATCGGCTTAATATTGAACCTAAAGAGTCACACCATAAAAGAGATTAAATTATAGATGAAGGAATAATTAATAATAGCTAGTCATTATTTATTTATGAAATAAATAATTACTTAGCAAATTTTATAAATTAATTAAATGAGATTTAATTGATTATAAATTATTTAAGATAAGATCTTAATATTATTAATTAAATATTTAATTAAAGTAATTAAATATGAAGAGAGAATAATTTTCTAAAAGAGTTTAGAAAAAAGAATTAATGATTAAAATAGCTTTAATCATTAACTAATTAATTAGTAAGATTAATTAATTAAAAAGGGAATTAATAATAAGATATTTATAGAAAATATCTCAGCTGCGATATTTGCCTATAAATATAGGATTATAAACCCTAATACTAGAACCCTAATATTTGTGAGAAATATTTTAAAAGGGAGGCAACCCTAATTTCCTCTCTAGCCTCCTCCTTCATCTTTTAGTTTAATTCTTGGTGGATATCTTTAGAGCACTCCACACTTGAGGGGTGATTCCAAGGATTGAAGAACAATATCTTCTCTAGCTGTTGCCGGAAAGCAATCTAGGTATTCTTCAATTTATAAAATAGTTTTGTATCTATATGTATGTATACATAAGAATATATGCAAATAAATGTTATTCAATGCTTCCGCTGGTGCATAAATTCCTACAATGGTAACAGAGTCAGGTTGTATGCATATAGATTCGTGGTCAAGTTTCAGAATTTTATGAGCATGTATGTATTTATTATGATTTATACAAGCAATATCATGTTTTAATTATGATTAATATGATACTGTTCGTCAAAATTCTTTTGATAATTTTTTGGGTTCTATAAGTGTTATAGATCGTCCAGTTAATTTTTCATAATTTTCTGATGCGTAGAATATTTATTATGAATTTTGAAAGCAATAATAATAATTTAATTATGATTAATTCATTACTGTTCCTCAAAATTTATTTTATATTTTTCATGTGTTCTACAAGTGTTGTAGATCGTCCAGGTATTTTTAGAATATTTTTCTGAGCAATATATTATTTATTATGGATTTTTAAAATTGTTTTTAATTAATTCATAATTAAATAATAATATCTGGGGAAAAAAAGGGTGTAACGCATTCTGCGCATGCGTTACAAGCTAAAAATGGGTTTTTGGCTTGTAACGCATACCCGAGATGCGTGACAGGGTGTCTTGCCCGCGTCTGACACGCGTGCGCGCATGGGAATGCGTCAGAAACTTCTCGGGGCGCGTGCGGGTGCGTGAGATCTCAGAATGGGACGTGTAATATACCGTTGGATTCGTTTTTCCGAGACGGTTCTAATGGTATATTACAATAATTTTTTTGAAATTGTTTCGGACTATTTAGAGCTTCCAAAGGTGTTTTAAAGCAAGTTTTAACTGTTTTAAGTTGCTTTTAAATACACCATGTGATACTTAGAGATGTATAATGCTTATATGTTATAATATATTATTTAACATGCCTACCTTATATTTATTCGTGATTATATATGTGTGATATATGCTTGAATTATCATGAGATGATAGATTTAGGTGAACTTAATTAACATAAGGCGTATGTTAGACAATCTAGAATAGTAAAATTGTTTCGTGACCTTAATTTACATATTATGAATACAATCATGAGATTTTTGTGTTTATGAAACACGTGATTGAATATGAATTTTCAACTTAAGTGAAAGGATGATTCTGTCAAACAATAGATGTTCTAAGAAAGAGGGTTATTAAGAGACGCCTCTTGACAATGCTCCACCCCTGGCCTGGGATGATACCAAGTATCAGTAGTTGATTTGAAATATTTAATCCAATCTAAAAGAATCTCTTTATAACATGATTATGATTGTAACATAATATAATCTCCTAAAATATAAAGAATATCAAGTAGTAATTGGCCATAAAACACAAAGGGCTTGTGTTGGTCATAGCCTTCCAACATAATAGAAAGTATTTCTTGTTTTTCAAACTCTGTCGTTTCGTGCTACAGCCGAGGGCGTTGTTTCCGAAAGAAGAGATACTTGTCTATAACATGAGTTGTGTATGATGAATTGGAATCTTATGGTCGTTACGTGCTACAGCCGTGGGCTATTTGAAACTAGTTTAATTATACGAGATGTTGGGATTGACTTGAATTAGAATATTGAGTTTGTCCTGCCACAGCCGTGACTCAAGTATTCAAGAGGCTAAAGTAAGATTAGGGAATAACATGAGATGTAGTTGACAAGAGTTGTCTGCCTATTGAACGTTACATGGCGTTTCGTGCTACAGCCGAGGTTGTGTGATGAAATGTAGGATCCATATCCCACTGTTATTATGAATGCTTAATTTCAATAAGGGATATAGAAATTAGATAGAATAGTGGGAGGCACTTATGAATAAAGACCCGATTCATATAATGTTTTAGATAATGAAATAGAGTATTTGCTAAATGTTGTTATGTGTTTATTATTTGCAGATTTACTATATACATAATGTCTTATGCACTATCACTCTGTTGCATGCTCGATGTACACAAATTAACTGGTCCCAACTATGCTGATTGGCTTCGAAACCTGAGAATTGTTCTCAGGATTGAGAAGAAGGAATATGTACTAGACTCACCTAAACCTGCTGAACCTGCTCATGATGCACATAATGATAAACATATTGTGTATCGTAATTGGATAGATGATGCAAGAGTTGCACAGTGTGTTATGCTGGGATCCATGAATGATGAGCTCCAAAAGCAACACGGGCATATGGATGCTCACTCTATCCTTATGTATCTACAAGATTTGTATGATGTGGCAGGAAGGACAGCTCGATATGAGATATCGAAGGAGCTGTTTCGTTGGAGGATGACTGAGGGATCATCTGTGAATGTTCATGTGCTCAAGATGATCTGGTCTTGCAATCACTTCTAGAGTCATTCTCGCAGTTCGTTGTGAACTTTCACATGAACAAGTTGGATGTCAGCTTGCCTGAACTCCATAACATGCCACAAAGAAGAGTTCTGTTCTTCTAATTGGTGAAGGCTCTAACCGTAAGAAGAGGAAGAGGAGCCCTCCTAAGAAGAAGAAGAAGGTAGGTGACAAAAGGCCAGTTCCGCCAAAAGCTGAAGATCCCAAAAGCAAAGCTGTTTGCTTTCACTGCAACAAAGTGGGGCACTGGAAGAGAAACTGTAAGGCTTACCTTGCAGAATTGAAGAAGAAGAAGAAGGGTGGTGAGACTACCGCTTCTGCTTCAGGTATGTTCATGATCGAACTAAATATGTCACTTAATCAAACTTCTACTTGGGTATTAGATACCGCCTGTGGTTCTCACATTTGTAATTCATTGCCGGGACTAAGGAGAAGTAAGACTCTTGAAGAAGAAGAGGTGATCCTACGTATGGGCAATGGAGCAAGAGTTGCTGCTGTAGCTGTAGGATCGTTTGATTTACTTATGCCTACGGGCAAGACTATTATTTTGGATAATTGTTATTTTGTTCCCTCAATTGTGAGGAATATTATTTCTATTCCCATGTTAGACTTGGATGGTTTTTCGTTTGTTATTGAGAATAATAAATGTTCAATTTTTAGAAATAATGTTCTTTATGGTGTTAGTATTTAAAATAATGTTTGTATGAATGTGACGTAGAACATAGTTTACTTCAAATTGAACATAGTAATAAAAGAAAAAGAGATGATGAAAATCCCACCTACTTGTGGCACTGCAGACTTGGTCATATTAGTGAAAATAGACTTAAGACATTGCATAAGGAAGGGTTACTGGAACCTTTTGATTTTGAATCATATCCTACATGCGAGTCTTGTCTGTTAGGCAGAATGACCAAATCTCCATTTAGTGGACATGGAGAAAGAGTTGCGGAGTTGCTTGGATTGGTACATACAGATGTGTGTGGGCCGATGTCCACGCAAGCCATGGGTGGATTTTCATACTTCATTACTTTTACAGATGATCGATCTAGATTTGGATATGTGTATTTGATGAAATACAAATCTGAAGCCTTTGAAAAGTTCAAAGAATATAAGTATGAAGTAGAGAAACAAATCAAGTATAGTATTAAAACCCTTCGATCAGATCGAGGAGGTGAATACTTAAGTAGCGAGTTTCTAAATTATCTCAAAGAAAATGGTATAGTCTCTCAATGGACTCCTCCGGCTACTCCCCAGTTGAATGGAGTATCCGAAAAGAGAAATCGAACTTTGTTGGACATGGTTCGATCCATGATGAGCTATACAGATCTTCTAGTATCACTTTGGGGTTATGCATTGGAAACATCAGCATATATATTGAACAAGGTGCCTTCCAAATCTGTTCCTCAAACTCCGTATGAGATATGGAAAGAAACGAAACTGAGTCTTAAGCACGTTAAGATTTGGGGATGTCCGGCTTATGTCAAGAAAGTTGACCCCGATAAGCTAGAATCTCGATCCGTGAAATGTAGGTTTGTAGGATATCCTAAAGAGACTTTAGGGTATTACTTTTACACCGAACAAAGGGCGTTTGTCTCCCGACATGCTACCTTCCCGGAAAAACAGTTTATCCTTGAAGGAAATAGTGAGAGCAAGATTGAACTTGATGAAGTTCATGAAGCACAAACTACTACGGTTCAAGAGGAAACACATGTTCATATTGAAAAACCTTCCGTAGAACTGCCCATCCGTAGATCACAAAGGGTGTCTCGCCAACCCGAGAAGTATTATGTCCTTGTTATTGAGAATGACAATGAATTGGCAGTCATTGATGGAGACGGCCCTATGACCTTTAACGAGGCTGTGAGTAGCGTTGACTCAGAGAAATGGCAGAGTGCCATGAAATCCGAAATGGATTCCATGTATGCCAACCAAGTATGGACTTTGGTAGAGGCACCCAAGGATATGAAGCCTATAGGGTGCAAGTGGGTATACAAGAGAAAGATTGGAGCAAATGGCCAAGTAGAGACCTACAAGGCCAGGCTCGTGGCAAAAGGATTCAAACAAAGACAAGGGATTGACTTTGATGAAACTTTTTCGCCTGTAGCCTTGCTCAAATCAATTCGGATTTTACTTGCTATTGCAGCTTACTATGACTATGAGATCTGGCAAATGGACGTAAAAACGGCTTTCCTCGATGGGGAACTTAAAGAAGAAGTGTATATGACACAGCCAGAGGGTTTTATTTCCATAGGAAATGAACATCTAGTTTGTAAGCTACTACGAACCATATATGGGTTAAAGCAAGCTTCTCGAAGATGGAACATTCGTTTTAATGAGACAATCAAAGGGTTTGATTTTATCAAAAACATAGATGAACCATGTGTCTACAAGAAGGTTAGTGGGAGCGTAGTAACATTTCTTATTTTATATGTAGATAACATACTCTTAATAGGAAATGACATACCAATGCTGCAATCAGTAAAAATGTGACTATCAAAGAACTTCACTATGAAAGACTTGGGAGAAGCGTTCTACATTCTTGGTATGAAGATCTATAGAGATAGATCAAGAAGAATGATAGGTCTAACCCAAGGTACGTACATCGATAAGGTGCTTAAAAGGTTTAGCATGAAAAACTCTAAGAGAGATCTCATACCGATGAGCCATGGAGTCTCCCTTTCTGACAAGATGTCTCCTAAGACACCTGAAGAAAGAGAGCGTATGAGTAGGATTCCTTATGCGTCGACAATAGGATCTATCATGTACGCGATGTTATGTACTAGACCTGATGTTGCTCACTCAATTAGTGTGACTAGCAGATATCAGTCAAATCCAGGTGAAGACCACTGGAAAGTAGTGAAGAATATCCTTAAGTACTTGAGAAGGACTAAGGATATTTTTCTTGTTTTTGGTTGGTCTGAGTTGAAAATAGAGGGTTACACTGACTCTAGTTTTCAGTCAGAGTGTGATAATAGTACATCCATGTCAGGGTATGTGTTTACTCTAAATGGTGGGGCGATTAGTTGGAGAAGTCGTAGGCAATCTACGACGGATGACTCCACAGCAGAAGCAGAGTATATAGCTGCAAGTGAGGGTGCAAAGGAAGCTGTTTGGATGAAGAAGTTTGTTTCTGAGTTGGGAGTAGTTCCTGGCATAGAGGGGCCTATTGTGTTATATTTTGACAATAACGCTACAATAGCTCAAGCCAAGGAACCGAGGTCTCACAAGAATGCCAAACATATATTGCGACGGTTTCATTTGATTAGGGAGATCATTGAAAGAGGAGATGTCAAGATCGAAAGAGTTGACACACATTACAACATAGCAGACCCGTTCACGAAGCGCTGTCTCAGTTAAATTTTGATCGTCATAAGGAGCGGATGGGTATTAGATACCAGAGTGATTGGCTTTAGGCCAAGTGGGAGATTGAAAGTGTTTGACCTAAAACCAATCATGTATGATGAGTTAGGAAAAACTTTCTGCTACTCTTATTTGATTTCATTTGATAATAATAAAGTATTTATGTTACGGGCTTAATCTATTTAAAGTGTATTAAATATGATGTTCCATAATTTAGAACAAAGCTTCTAGAATTATAATGAGATTGTAATAATGAGATCTAGAAGATAATAGCTTTAGACTTAAACAGTTCCTGATCATAGGATAACTAATTGGAAATTGGTAAATCCGTAAAGATCAGTACATACTATGCTAGCTCTTTTAGGAGGATGTCTATTCTCATAGACATTTGTGTAGTGACACTATAGCTAGTATGTAGGTGCTTATTAAGGAATAAGTTCACTGAACATGACTCGATAAGTAGAACAACTAATGGAGTTTACTCACGTGTCGATAGTTGTTTATTAAGTAAATAGTTGTACAAGTATCCTTAGACTTGAGATCGTTAGAGTAATCTCGTACACAATGATTTATGCTTTGTTTTAGTCCTTAGTCTCTAGGACATTCATTAGGTCCATTCTGGGCATAGTGATTTGTGTATGGAGATAGTTAACGGATCAATAAAGGATCTGCCCATTCCAGTAAAGGAAGTGAATATCCTATATTATTCTTAGATATGCAAGTTCAGGAATCTCTGGCCAGAGTCAATGAAATTAGAAAGAGTTTCTAATTTGCATTAAAAGGAACTTTGCATTATGAATAAGAAATCATATGATTAAATTAGATAGGCTTGACACGAGTTCCATGCCTTGTATTTAATCGGGATATTGAAGGGTAGAAGAAATTAATTGTACGGTAACTAATTACTGACAGGTTCTAAGTAATCTAAGCAATGATTTCGTATTATCTGGATAGTCGCGATATGTTGAGAAGCATCACTCACGATGTAGAATAAATATAATTAATCAGATTAATTATATTTAATGAATTAATAGAATTCATATAAATAATAAATAAAATATTTATTATTATTTATTTCTATTACCGGCTTAATATTGAACCTAAAGAGTCACACCATAAAAGATATTAAATTATAGATAAAGGAATAATTAATAATAGCTAGTCATTATTTATTTATGAAATAAATAATTACTTAGCAAATTTTATAAATTAATTAAATGAGATTTAATTGATTATAAATTATTTAAGATAAGATCTTAATATTATTAATTAAATATTTAATTAAAGTAATTAAATATGAAGAGAGAATAATTTTCTAAAAGAGTTTAGAAAAAGGAATTAATGATTAAAATAGTTTTAATCATTAACTAATTAATTAATAAGATTAATTAATTAAAAAGGGAATTAATAATAAGATATTTATAGAAAATATCCCAGCTGAGATATTTGCCTATAAATATAGGATTATAAACCCTAATACTAGAACCCTAATATTTGTGAGAAATATTTTAAATGGGAGGCAACCCTAATTTCCTCTCAAGCCTCCTCCTTCATCTTTTAGTTTGATTCTTGGTGGATATCTTTAGAGCACTCCACACTTGAGGGGTGATTGCAAGGATTGAAGAATAAGATCTTCTCTAGCTGTTGCCGGAAAGCAATCGAGGTATTCTTCAATTTATAAAATAGTTTTGTATCTATATGTATGTATACATATGAATATATGCAAATAAATATTATTCAATGCTTCCGCTGGTGCATAAATTCCTACACCCCTCCATCAAGGTGGTTCAGGTATCAAAGCAAATCTTACTTCTCCCACACCTTCTTATGTAGGACTTTTGAGTGCACCTATCCAAATGAGTGACAAAATAAATGAGAGGCCGACACTGGTCCAGGAAAAATGAGAGGTAGAAAAGGCTATAGAGAGCCTGAGTGAGATTGAGATAGTTGTTGCCCAACCCCGCTGTGAAAATGAGAGATTGGGGTATCCTGAACCTAGCTTCACTTATTGGGATCAAGATATTCCAAAGAGTTGGTCCAATGAGTTGGGGCAGAGGACAGATGCAAATTCATTTTTACTTATCATGCAGATTGGCAAAAAGGAGGAGGCTCTAGATGCTCAAAAGTCATTCACATAGAGACTACACCAACACTTAGTGGATTCTCTAGCAAGGAGAGAAGACAGAGTCATGGAGGCTTTGGTGGATGCATCAAATATTCAATCTGAAACTACAAATTTGAAGTCAGAAGCACCAATTCTTATCATGCCTATCAGGGCTAGGCTTTTAGAGACTATAGAGTATGATAACTCTAAGGAGGAGTCAGAATCTATAGTCCTTTTTGTTGTTTCAGAGTCTATACCTCCACCAGAGTCTACACCTCTAATAACAAAGATTGAGCCTGTTGATGCTGATATGAAGGATGATTGCAATTCTGAGGATGATTGGAATGTTACTCCATCTTTTATATATTTTGATCAGTTTTTTCCTCAATCTTGGGAATCAGCAAAACTAAAAGGCATTGATGATAAAGCTACTTTTCAGTGTATCATGGCCATTCACCAATATGAAAGACTTAAGGCTTTTCAAAAAAGTCTTTTTTGCAAGAACATGGTCATTACCCCGTTGAAGATGTTGATGACTCCTTAATTGAAGAAGAAGAAGCGATAGATGCAGATATTAAGGCTGAGACAGAGAATGTCACTAAACAATTGGATAGTGTGGTCAAGAACATCTCTCATATTCAAACCAAATTTACTGGTGTTGATAGTACTACTTTTCTGCTCAAAACTCAATTTGACAGAATTCATTCCCTGTTGGGTCGCGAAGTATCGTAGAAGGAGGGTTGAATACGATACTCACAATAATTTAAATTCTTTTCAGAATTTGCGGATAAATAAACTATTGCTTCTGAGTGGATTCGGCCATTTGTAGTGTTTAGGTGTGCTGCCTACTAATTTTTTATGTGTCCGGATAAATCAATTAGGTTCAAGAAAATTAGCAAGTAAATTATGGAGACAAGTTTCCGGGAATATATCTTTCATATATAAGCCCAGAGGGGTGCTACACCCAGTTAAAAATATAACTGGCTTCTAAAGAATAAATTAGTTCTTTGCTACTAACACAAAAATATTAGGCTCAGTTCTTATACAAATATATCTAAAGTAGTACGAGGAAAAACTGAGTCCGTAGGAAGTGATATCTAGGAGCCCTGAGCCTTTTTCATTAAAGAACCGGGTCCTAATATCTGACCGGGAGCAAGGTATGGGTGTGTATAAATTGTTTCTTCTTGCTCCGGCCATGGCAGTAGCTCTCTACATTTTATTTTTGTTGAAGAAGACGACTCTCTTCTTTAATTGGTGTAGTCTTTAAATCAATGAAGTAGCTGCTGTAATTTGATTGGCTGAGGAGTTAGGTGGGGCCAAGAAATATTTTGTTGCGCCAACATATTTTGTATCCTAAAATCCCTGTTGGCTGTATCTTGTGTTTCAGATAATCTGCAGTGTTAGCACAAACTTCCTATAATCTCCATGTAGAATAATCTTTAAGGCTTGTACTAAGATTTCAGGTTGTCCAGTCTGTTCTCCTTCACTACTTCAACAACTTTGATTTTTCATCCAAAAATACAACTCAAATCAACCAAAAAATATACCCAAATAATCTCCTCTTTTGCAGCTTCTAAAATATTAGTGGGATCTTATGGAGTAAACCTCTGAGGAAATTAATACCACCTATTTTTCAACCTGTTTCAGAATTAGCTTCATTGGATAATCTTTAGTCAATTTTAGTTGTCTTCAATGCCCGAAAAAATCTTCAACTACTAACCCTTGAGCACCCTCGAATTAATATTTAAGAAAAATTTAGATTTACAGAATTTTTAATTTTCTTAGAAAATAAATTAATCAAAAATAAAAATATACAACAAATTAATTTTCAAGAATTTCGAATTTTCTTAAAAATTAAAAAATTGTAAATTAATATTTAAGAAAAATTTTAGTTTTCAAGAATTTTAAATTTTCTAGAAAAATAAATAAATCTAAAATAAAAATTAAAGGGTACAAAATTTGGGGTGTCAAACTGATATTTTGGATTAGTGGCGCCTGGCTATTTAGTGGCGCCTCACACATCGATTACCCTATACATGCGCAGCATGCCTTGACACTTGACTTTGCTAATTTTCCAAATTTTCCCGCACGTGAGAAGCAATTCGTGGCGCCTGCAGAGGGAAGAGCAGAGGAATGACGCAACTAAAATTTCCTTGACAGTTGGCGCGTGGATTTCCACTGAATTCACATGTACATGAATTTACAAATTCAAATTGGCCGAGTGAATATTGGACCACAGTTTCGTAAATTTAAATTATAAACTCGTTTTTTTTAATTTATGAAATAAACTAATTAAAATTTATAATATAAACTAATAAAAATTTATAAAACAAATTTTATAAAAGGTTTTAAATAAATTTAATACTAAGTTTATAAAATAAACTAATTAAAATTTATTATATAAATGAATAAAAGTTTATAAAACAAATTTAATAGAAGTTTATAAAATAAATTTAATATTAAGTTTATAAACTAAACTAAATAAAATTTATAATATAAATTTATAGATGTTTATAAAATAAAGTATGTAAGAGTTTATAAAATAAACTTATTAAAAGTTTATAATTAAACTTATTTAACAAGGCCTCTAAATATGTCCAAAATGACTTCGACACCCTGAGCTTCACTGAGTTACGAATTTTGATTTATATATCAATCAGTCTGCTCTGATACCAATTATTAGGTCCCGAAGTATCGTAGAAGGAGGGGTAAATACGATACTCACAATAATTTAAATTCTTTTAAGAATTTGCGGATAAATAAATTATTGTTTCAGAGTGGGTTTGGTCATTTGTAGTGTTTAGGTGAGTTGCCTACTAATTTTCTGTGTGTCCGGATAAATCAATTAGGTTCAAGAAAATTAGCAAGTAAATTATGGAGTGTATCCCCTATGTAAATATATGTGGCGCCTTAGAATTTAGAATAAGCTGAATGTCAGTTTTTGTTGCGCCTGTATTAGGCAACCCTTGGAATGGCGCCACCAAAAACTTAACATATTTCTTCAACAAGTCTTATTGCGCCAGTTAACTTCGTTGCGCCTTGACTTTCAATTTCATGGTCAAAGTGCAGTTTAGTCACTATACTTTGACCATCTACTCATTCATTGACTGAAGGCTGCCAACTTCCATTTCTTGTACCAAAGTCTTATCACATTACACCCTGTACCCTGAGCTGTTTCTGTTCTTCAACTGTAGTTCAGAAACTTTCACTTTTCGCACCAAGGTTGTGACACTTTGCACCCTGCACCTTTTGAGCTGTTTAGCTATTTAGCTGTTTGGTTGTAGCCTCTACAAATCACTTTTCGTACCTTAATAAATAACTGTTCTTTCCAAGTACGTTCTTCAACTTAACAATTCTTCAATAGTTAATACTCAGATTCCTTTCACAAACTGTTGACGCCTAGTGCAACTGGTCTGGTTCACAGACGAGTAACTTTTATCCAGGTCTTCGTATTATTGTTTTACTTGCATTGTTAAGTTTGCAGCAACTTCATTGCTTCGAACACTGACTGTTAATAAACATAGTAGTTTCACTGAAATCTTTTCTAGTACTTAGACAAAATCTCCATTACTACCACAATCTTGAATACTTCATTCTCTGTTCTTCACTGACGCTTGAACATTTAAATGAACTTCTTTCAGCGAGTTTAACTCCAACACTGCAGCTGTCTTCTTAGTCCTTTGTCTTTACCATGTCTTCAATTCTTCTAGATTCCTATACTTCGAACACTGTCTATCTTTAATCAATGCTAATACACTGAAATCTTCTAGTGGTACTTTATACTGAATCTTCAACACTTCTGAAACCCTGAAAGTCTTTACACATTATTCTTCACTGAGGCTTGAACATATTAATGAACTTCTTTCAGTGACCTGTAGTAGACTTCAAAACTTCTTCTAATGTCTTGATTCACTATACTTACCTTATCTTCATTTCTTCCTAATTTCTGTGTAGGCGTAGTATTATTTACCTGTCATGTTCTAGTGTTGAGTTATCATGATTAATATTCATACAGCTTTGTAATCTCACCAACAATCTCCCCTTATTTGATTATTAAACTTAACAAATAAATCTCATAGAGAGGATAAATCAACTAACAACTAGTAAAAGTAATCGTACGAGACTTGTAAATAATGCTACTAGTTTTTCTAGATCAGATACTGCATTTCAAGAATTCTTGAATAACTGAAATGAAAGATGTTCGTTCCTCTAACACTAAACTGATATTCATGTAGTATCATCTTCATTTCTGTCTGTGTTTGATCTTTCTCTGATTCAAAATCCTTCATAGTTGAACTTAAAGAATTTATCATAAACAGAGCTTCATAAGAATTCAAATTCCTGGGAACGTCTTCAATAAAATATAGTACATATCTCAAGTAATGTTCTCCCCCTGAGAATGTAATTCTTCTTCGTTTTCTTGTCTAAATTCTCCACCTAAGGATATTAACTTCTCCTAAGGATACGAAGATAAGACTTTATTAACTTCTCCTTTTTCTCTTTTTCTTAATTATCCCCCTTAGTTGAGGAATCCTCCAATGGCCCATCTTTTGAATGGTTTGTCTTCCAAGAAAGGTTCTCGTCTGTCATTGATTAGGAAAATATAATAGTTTTTCTTTCAGAAGTAGCAAGTAACAAATGTAAGTGTTTGATCTATGGTTTCCTCACTTCTACTATGTTCTGTTGGTGTTTACACTAAAGTGTCGAGCACTTTGAAGTGTTTCACTCTTTCTCTCCCTATCTCTCACTCAAGTGTATCTCTCCCTCACTTTCACTTAAGTGTTTCTCTCCCTTACTTTCACTCTGCATTTCAAATGTAGCTTTCTGTACCTGCAAGTGAAATCCGTCAATTCAGTTATATTCACAACACCTGATTCATCAGAATGAACTGAATCACTATCAGGTGGAGAATTGCCACGTAGAGGTGTTCTTGATCTATCATGCATAAGCACTGTCTCATCACCTGACTCAATAGTAATTGCTAAATCACTGTCTAGTGGAGCCTTACCTCTTTGAGATGGGTTATCCCAAGATATTAATATCTGTTAGGGAATCCTGCCTTGTTCTATCAAGGAGTTGCCTTACACCTTCTCCGTAAACGGGAGGTGGACATTCCTTTCCAGGATCTGGAAATGTTCCTTCCAGGACGGGCGACGTAGTAGGCAATGTAATGAATGGCAGTTTAGAGCCTACATTTTCCTCAAAACCCTGTGACGGGAATTTTGTGTAAAATACCCTACTTGACTCATCCAAAGAATTCTTATCAAGCCCTTTCGAGATGCAGAAGATTAACTTCTGTTTGAGGTAGATACCTGGACAATGTATTGTATGGCTAGTGTAAAGCATAATGTAACGTAACGTAACATGTAACCGAGGAAACTAACTCAACACAGATGGTCGGTAACTTATATTAAAATAAAGCACGGAATCGACTACGAATCGTTTACAAGTTGAATACAAAAGACCAAAACATTAGATGAAGCTTTGAAGACATTGAAGATCACTGAAAGAAGTTCATTAACATGTTCAAGCCTCAGTGAAGAATAAAGATGTAGTGTTTCAGAGGTTCAGAAGATGTCAGAGGTTTTACAACAGAGAAGTCAAGGGATTCCAATGAATTACAGAAGCACTTCTTAACAGCTAGAGAAACAGGGCCAATTGAATTGTCAAGAAGATGTGAAGATCAAGTTCGTGTTAGTCGTTTGTGAACCAGACCAGTTGCACTAAACATCAACAAAAGGAATTGAGAACCGCATCTATGTTAGAATAGAATTGACTGTATAATCGTTGTGTGCTAAAGCTCAGAGAAAATCAAGTTCAAGTAGTAAAGGTAAATTTATTAACTTGGTTGCAGTGAAAGAAAATATTGCAGAGCTTTGAATCGTTGGAAAAATGGCTAAGGTGAACTACCGTTTAGCTGTTTGACTGTTTTGTCTTATTCACCGACGGTTGGGTCTCCTGTTTGGCTATTTCGTCTTATTTACCGACGGTTAGCAAATCACTCGACGGTTAGCATTTTTGGATATATTATTAATTCTATTTCCTCGACGGTTATGGTTTTAATAATTCTTTTGAGTCGATAGTTATAACTGATAGTTGGTTTGACTGTTTCGTCTTAATTCACTCGACGGTTACAGCATCTCGATAGTTAAGGGACTCAGATAAATATCCAGATTATTTATTACATCGACGGTTAAGTCATTCGATAGTTATGGCACTTCGATAGTTAAGGTTTAAGATTATTTAATCTACAGCCAGCCACAACATGCCACCTATCATTGATATCCTTGAGCAGAATTGTTTTAAGTGATTTATTTCAGTCTCGACGGTTATCAACAGACTCACCGATGGTTATAAATTAAATGTCTCGACGGTTGTTAATTCAAGAAGTGAGAAGCAATCTATTTACTTGGTTCTCAGAAGGCCACGTAGAAGATTGAAAAAGCCTACACAATAAAGCAGCAAAGCCAAGCCTTTGTGATTCATTAACAATACATTCATTAATTCATTCAGTTACAGAGAGAAAGCATACAGAGCAAAGAAGAGAGACACAGAGAAGCCATTAACGTTGTTTGAGCTAGTGTCATATTCATTGTTCGTATTGATTGTTGTTGTTATATTGTAACTGTACTAGTGAATCAGTTGAAGCTAATCTACGGATTAGAGTTGTGTAGCACCTTCATGGTTTATATTAATAAAACGATATATTCCCCGAACGAACTGTGTTTGTGTTAACTGTGTGCATACCTTGTGTTTGATTTAATATATGTTCGAACTGTCAATTAGTCCATAATAAATCATTCCGCGAATATTTTATAAATTGGACAATATCGTATTCAACCCCCCTTCTACGATATTTGGGACTAACAATTGGTATCAGAGCTTACTGATTGAGTTTACAAATCAGGATCTATTGTTCGGACTTCAGTACTAAGCTTCTGGAATTTTTAGCGGATTTTTTAATTTTCAAAATATTTCACTCAGAAATTGTTTTGAACTTTAAATAATTTTGAAAAGTTCAATATCATGAGTTCTCAGAAAGTAGGAAGTATTAAGGTTCCTCAGTTTGATAGAGTAAATTATAATCTCTGGAAAAAGAAGATGACCCTATTTATTAAGGCTGCAAATCTGTTGTACATGGGTATCTTAGAGAACGGACCGTTTGTACCAATGAAGATGATTCCTGAATCTACAGTGGACGGAGTAAGAGTTCCTCAAAGGTCTACTCCAAAGGATCCTACAGAGTTCACTGATACAGAGAAAGAAATTGTTGCATTGGACACAGGCCTTCAGTTGATTATTGTTGACTCAATGGATGAAGACATGTGCCATCAAATTCTAAATTGTATATCTGGAAAGCACATGTGGGAAACCATCGAACTGATTATGGAAGGAACAGAAGAAGTGAAAGAGAACCGGTTGGATATACTGACATCAAGATATGAAGCGTTCAAATCTACTCCTGGAGAAACAATCACTCAAGTCTTTGAGCGATATAATAAATTGTTAAATGAATTGAGTATCCAGGGGAAGAACTATCCATTAAGGGAAACGAACAGGAAGTTTATGTTGACTCTTCCACATCATGTTGAGCATAAAGTTTCTTCAATTAGAGAAAGGGACAACTTCAATGTTATGCCCCTTGAAAAGCTATATGGAAAATTGAAGACTTATGAAATGGAACAAGAACAGAGGTTGATTATCTATGGTTCCGGCTCAGTGGACAGTAAGAGTGCAGCACTAATGAAGACCACAGCTCTTGTGGCAGATGAAGTGAAGACTTCTGAAGCAAAGGTTGCTGAAACCAAGATTGGTGGAGAATTGATCATTGAAGCTGAAATGGCTACAGAATCACAAGCTGAAGAGGAAGATGATTTTTATACATTGGAAGAGCTTGATGAGATGGAAGACAAATCTATGGCATACTTGGCAGGGCGTTTCAAGCATATAAGATTCAGAAGGAATCCCAAGTACAAGAAAAGTTTTGGTAGCAGATTTCAGAAGACAGGATCATTTTCGGGATCCAACTCAAGAGGTGGTTACAAGTCAAACATGGTAGACCGTAGTAAGTTCCGGTGCTACAACTGCAATGAACTAGGGCATTTTGCCACTGAATGTAAGAAACCAAGACAAGCAAAAGACAAGAAGGTTTATGAGAAGAAGAGTTCCTACGAGAAGAAAAGCTATGATGAGTTGAAAAGGGAGAATGAGAAGTTGAAACAGAGATTGGATGCTTTGGTTGCAAAACAACAAGGCAAGGCTTACATTGTTGAAGGTAGAAGCTGGGATGACACAGATTCTGAAGAAGAAGAATATGGAAATCTTGCATTAATGGCAGACAGTTCAGAAGAATCTCCATCATCAGCACAGGTACCTATTCTCACCACTGTAGATATGTCTCTATCTGAATATAAAAATACAGTTAATGACTTGAGTATAGAGATGTTTAACATTCATACATGCATGCTAGCTTCTGAAGTAGAAAATGCTAGACTAGTTGCGAAGATTAAAAAGCTAGAATCTGGAAAGGAACAACTAGAGCTTGTAGGAATCACAGTTAATAACCTTAAGGAAAGAAATGAATATTTAGAGAATAAGGTTATCTGTAATGCAGAGGTTGAGACAGCACTTATGGCTAAGATTTCTGAGCTAGAGTTAAAAATGGAAGCTTTTAAGAACTCAGCTAATATTGCTAAAGACATAATGGATAAGCAGAGCTTAGATAATAAAACATGTATAGGCTTTGACTACGATGAACATAAAAGGAAAAACAAGAAGGATAAAAGGAATATAACTTTCAATGCTTCTAGTACTGTTTTATTAGAAAATGAAAATGTTACTTTTGTCATTAAGAAAAGTAGTAATCCTATCTTTAAGCTCCCACTCTCAGAACCCTTAGACGAAGATACTATCGTATGGAAACAAGAAATGCTTGTTGAGGATAAGTTAAAAGAGAAAGAAGTTGAGGAAAATAATGTAGAAGAAGTTACACCTAATGAGCCAGTTAAAACTGAATCTGCTAAAGCTGAATTAGGTGGTAACAAGAACAAGTCAAATAGTAATAGAAATGGGAAAGTAGGTGTTAAAATTGCTAATTCTGCTACACCTGCACCCACTGCACCTAGGAAATTGTGTACTAATTGCAATTCTGCTGGACACCTTGGTCATGCATGTAATAAGGTTAAAGTAGAATCTAATATTCCTGTTGTGCAGAACATGTTTAGCATGAATAGTTTTCATTTGCCTTGTGGTATTACTGGATGTATGCCATGTGCTTTTAATATTATGCATGCTTATTTTAATTTGATGAATGCATCTACTTCTAGTAATTGCATAGGCATAGAAAGAAGCATGAATAAGAAAAAGGTAAGGGCAAAGACTGCTAGTCCTCCTAAGGTTAGGAAGGAGACTCAATCTCCTAAGCTAAAAGACAAATCTGTCAAGGCAAAGGAACATGATTCGAGTTCAGTCAAAGTAGAACTCAAAGATGTGAAAACTGAACCTGTTACACCATCTGCAAGAACCTCTAAATTTCTTGGACCCAAACAAGTTTGGGTACCAAAGAAACCTTAATCACTGTGTGGTTGCAGGGCATAGATACTAATGAAAAAGTCATGTGGATTCTGGATAGTGGATGTTCAAGGCACATGACAGGAGACAAGTCCTTGCTGACCAATGTGGTTGAGAAGACCGGCCCAGTTGTAACCTTTGGAGATGACAGCAAAGGCTTTACTAAGGGATATGGTAGTCTGGAAGTTGGAAATGTCATCATTGAAAATATCTCTCTTGTTGACGGTTTGAAGCACAACTTGCTGAGCATCAGTCAATTTACAGATAAAGGATATAATGTGGACTTCAGGAAGGAAAAGTGTCTGATCACCAATAGGAAAGATGAAAAGCTTGCTCTTAAAGGAGTAAGAAAAGGAAATCTGTTCGTAGATGACTTAAACACTGCAAGCAGAGGAGAAGCAAATTGTTTCTACAGTAGAGCATCCTCTGAATTGAGTTGGTTATGGCACAGAAAACTATCTCACCTGAACTTCAAGGCGATGAATTCTTTAGTAAGAAGAGAATTGGTGAGAGGGTTACCACAGATAGAATTCTACCAAGAAGGACTCTGTGAAGCATGTGAAAAGGGTAAGTCAAAGAAGGCGTCACATAAAAGTAAGGACATGTCAAGCATCAGCGAACCTCCCCAGTTGATTCATATGGATCTGTTTGGACCGGTTAATGTCATGTCAGTTTCAAAGAAGAAATATGCATTAGTGATTGTCGACGACTACTCCAAGTACACGTGGGTGTTGTTTTTGCATTCTAAGGATGAAGCACCTCAAATGGTAATCGATCACATTAAAAAGATTGAGGTGGAAGCTGGATTGCCTGTGCGGACGATCAGATCAGATAATGGAACTGAATTCAGAAATGCAGTTCTAAATGAATTCTGCACGGAGCAAGGAATTTCAAGACAATACTCAGCCCCAAGAACTCCACAGCAAAATGGAGTGGTAGAAAGGAAAAATAGGACTTTGATTGAAGCAGCAAGGACAATGCTAAGCCAGTCAAAGCTACCTACATATTTTTGGGCAGAAGCAGTCAACACAGCTTGTTACACTCAGAACAGAACCCTGATTAATAAAGATCTAGAAAAGACATCCTATGAGATTATGACCAACAGAAAGCCATCACTGAAGTACTTTCATGTGTTTGGTGGAAAATGCTATGTATTGAAAGATGAACATCTGGGCAAGTTTGATGCTAAAGCAGATGAAGGGATTTTCCTTGGTTACTCACTGGAGTCTAAGACGTACAGGGTATATGTGATTGAAACTCATAAGGTCATTGAAAGCCTTAATGTAACGTTTGACGACACCAAACTCCCAAGTCTTCAAAATGATAAAAATTCTGAATCTCTGGAAATTGAAAATCTATCAGAATACTACTTAGGAGATGAAGACGTACCTGGTGCTGCATCTGGTAATCATGAACACACGGAGATTGATAATCCAGAGCAAAGCAGTGGAAGTGTTGGTAATACCACACAGTCACAGTCACAGTCTGTATTTCAAAATCAGTCTGTTACTGAACCTGCTAGCTCAACTGGTGGATCATCAAATAATGAAGGCAGCAACTCAGGGGGAGGTGAAGAAGGATCAGCTAGTCGCTCTCAACACAACTACGAAGAAGGACAATCATCAAGGGCTAATCTGCCTAGACAGAGGGTATGGAACAGAGATCATCCCTTTGAATTAATCATTGGTGACCCAGAGAGTGGTGTGAGGACTAGAAGAGCAACGGAAAATGAATGTATGTACTCTGGTTTTCTATCAGAGGAAGAACCTAAAAAGGTTGAAGATGCTCTAGAAGATCCAGATTGGGTGATTGCGATGCAAGATGAACTCAATTAGTTTGATAGGCAGAAAGTTTGGAAACTGGTACCCAGACCTAAAGACAAATCTGTTATTGGCACAAAATGGGTATTCAGGAATAAGTTGGATGAAGATGGCATTGTTACGAGGAACAAGGCCAGACTGGTTGCTAAGGGATATTCTCAAGAAGAAGGAATAGATTATGACGAGACCTATGCACCAGTAGAAAGACTTGAAGCCATCAGGATGTTTTTGGCATTCGTAACACATTCAGACTTTAAAGTTTATCAAATGGATGTGAAGAGTGCATTCCTGAATGGGGAGCTGGAAGAAGAAGTATATGTAGAGCAACCTCCGGGTTTCGAGAACAAAGATCATATGGACTTTGTGTACTTCCTTTTTAAAGCTCTTTATGGACTCAAGCAGGCGCCTCGAACATGATATGAAACACTATCTGAATTTTTAATTGAAAATGGTTTTATCAGAGGTGTTATAGATAAGACTCTCTTTCATAAAATGCACAAAAATAATTTGATATTAGTTCAAGTGTATGTTGATGATATTATATTCGGTTCTACTAATGATGAGCTATGCAAGAGATTTGCTAAGTTAATGCAGAGTAGGTACGAGATGAGTATGATGGGCGAGCTTACTTTCTTCCTTGGACTACAAGTGAGTCAGAAGAAAGATGGGATCTTCATTTGCCAGGCAAAGTACATCAGAGATCTTCTAAAGAAGTATGAACTTGAAGATTCAGCCCCCGCCAAGACTCCAATGCCAACTGCCACAAAGCTTGATGAGGACAAATCAGGTAAATCTGTCGACATCACAAGCTACAGAGGTATGATTGGATCTCTACTTTACTTAACTGCAAGTAGGCCAGATATTATGTTTTCAACTTGCTTATGTGCACGGTTCCAAGCTAACCCAAAAGAGTCTCACCTTATAGCTGTCAAAAGAATTTTTAGATACCTGAAGGGTACTCCAAATTTGGGAATTTGGTATCCTAAAGGTACTGGTTTTGACCTAATCGGCTATACAGACTCGGATTTTGCAGGTTGTAAGATTGACAGGAAGAGTACTTCAGGAAGCTGTAAGTTCTTGGGAAGAAGATTGGTCTCATGGTATAGCAAGAAGCAGCACTCAGTGTCTACCTCAACAGCAGAGGCAGAATACATCGCAGCAGGTAGCTGTTGTGCTCAGATCCTATGGATGAGAAACCAACTCCAAGACTATGGCTTTATGTTGAACAAGATTCCAATATTCTGCGACAACACAAGCGCCATAGCTATAACCAACAATCCGGTTCAGCACTCACGAACCAAGCACATTGATATCAGGTATCACTTTATACGAGAGCATGTCATGAATGGAATTGTGGAGTTGCATTTTATACCCACAGAACAACAACTTGCAGACATCTTCACGAAACCACTAGACGAATCCACTTTCTCTAGGTTGGTTAGTGAATTAGGGATGTTAAATTTAAATTAATTTTTATTTGCGAGGAGTTGTATGGATTCACAAGTTATTGAATTTTTATATCCAAAGGACTTGTGACCTCCAATCTAACTTATAATCTCGGGCTTATGAATATCAATGTTAATTATCATAAGTATACCAGTTATGCTTTGTGGCAATTATTCGATATAGCATAAGTAGTTAACTGCTACATAAATGTTTGTAGTTAACAAGAAGCATAACAGTCTGTGGTTTAGAATTAACTGGTGGATTTCAAGTCATGAAATCTTGCTGAGAGATTCTATATCAGACAGGTTGTGTTTTTTTAGTGAGAACTGATAGTACTGACTTGTTTATTCAATGTACTAGTTCTCACTGGAAAGAATGTGTAGCAATTACTTTTCATGATCTTATTTTGCATAACTGACATTATGTTGATTCATAATATGCTTGTATGATCGTTTGGATTGTGATTGGGTTGGTTTAAAATTTTTGGAAATTTCAAAAGTAACAGAGTATGGAACAAAAATTTTTTGTGTTACAAAGATTTTAAAGCAACCACCTGTGTTTATTAGTATTATTATTATTAATATTGTCTGTTTGTGGATTTCAAATTAGATTATTATTAATTTGATAGTTATTTCCAAATTAAGATTTTAATATTTCTATTTTAGGAATATTAATTAATTAATTTAAGAAATCTCTATTTAATTAATTTTATGAATATTTGAAATTATTTTGTAAGTGTATTTAAATGATTTTTATTTTTATTATTAGCAAACTCTTGACAGTTACCAATCAGATATATTTTTCGTAACTATCGAAGTGGTTTTCAACAATACTCGATAGTTATGATAAAATATATTATATTAGTAACAGTCGAAGTAGTCTTTTGGTTAATATATAAATAAATAAATAACTATCCATTTCGATAGTTACTATATCTGGTTAATTATTTTATCTGCTTCGATAGTTATTTTTATTAGCTAACCGTCGAAGTGGATAATTTTATTAATTAACCTTTCGATAGTTACGTATTATATATTAGTGTACATCTCGATAGTTACTATAGTTTTTATTTTATTATTTTTGACTAACCATCGAGTTGTTTAAAAAAAAAAAAATCTATTTTAGTAACCATCGACCACCTCGCCAGTTAACTAATTATATATATATATATATATGTGTGTGTGTGTGTGTGTGTGTGTGTGTTTCTACCATCTCGCCTGTTAAGTCAACTCGTTAGTTAAGTAGAAATAAATATATATATAGTCTCTATTCTGTCAACTCGCCAGTTAGCTAACCATCGAGCCAAAAATTGATTTTCTTTCCTCATTTTTCTACCATTCTAGTACTAGTTTTGAAAATCTAAACCCATAGAATTGTAGATCTAGTCATCCCGAATTATTTGATACCAGCCTTGTATCGTTTGGTTTCAGTTTTGTTTCGGGTATTTCAAACTTTGGGATTTTTTCTAGGGTTTGTTTGAGGTCCAAAAATCACAAAAAAATAGTTTCACTGTTCAAATCTCTCCTAGTTTAGCATATATTTTTTTCACGATTTTTGGAGGAGTTTTGAATTTTAGTATTTTCGGTTCGTTATCGAGTCTAATTAAATTCGTAATTAATTATTTAAAGTTAAAATTTTCAATAATTTTTACTAGTTAAAAATGGTTGGAATTTTTACTATTACCAAAACGAATTTAGTTGCCGAGTTTGACATTCAGTCTCTTCTTGCTAATTATCGGGCCTGGGCACGAGTGTTACTCGGATATTCTCGAGTGAGGTATGCCTTAGTAACAGACCTGATATTAAATCATAATATGCTACGAGACTGTTACTGTTCTGCATATAACTCTTCAGCTGTTGATGAACTGGCTTTTACATTTAGTATTGCTAATCGGGAAATCCGGGTGACGGAGCTAGATTTGAATCGTATCTTAAGATTCCCTGAGAATAATCTAGTCCCTTATCCCAATTCCGAACAATTAACTCAGTTCTTCACGACTATCAACTACGTTAATCCTAATCTCCACGACTCAGGTGAAAGGTGTAAACATCATTTACCTAAGGAATGGAATTTCTTTTTCCACACTCTTATGCAATGTTTCTCTTACAAAAAGTTCAACACACACAGTATTTCAAGTTTTTATCGAACTTTAGGCTTCGGTGTTGCTAATAATTGTAGGATAAATTTTGGTAGGTTATTATTAAATCAGATGTTGTATGTTATGGGATCGGTGGAGTACAGAAACCTTCAAGTCACTAATGTGGAGTGTTACTTTCCACGATTCCTACAGCTTATCCTTAATGATCTAACGACTAACGAGGAAAAACTACTATATACTAGTAGTGTTACCTCTTTGTGTATGAAATAGAAAAACAGGATAGCCACCACTCTGAACAATAACAGAAACTACATCAACGAAGCACCTGCTCAAATGACTGAATACATGCAGGGTTGTGTAGTGGACATGGAAAGAGACGAGCCTCAAGAAGATGATCAGGTCCCTGAACCAGTGCAAGAATCAGTTCCAGTAGCTACTTCTGTAGAGGATTTAGCTCAAGAAGAGGAAGTGGTTCAGGTGACAGAGGAATTACAAATTTCAGGAGATGGATTTCAAAGTATATCTGGAGGAGATTCTATAGGTCATGCTGACAGTCAGAAATCATATCATCCTTGGACTCCTACAGGTAGTACTCAAGGTAGTCTTCATGTCTCTGACTCTTCAGCTTATTCTAATTTGCAAGATCTTTTTGGAGAAAGTGTCATGAACCTATCAGCTGAGCCCTCTGTGGCTGTAGGACAAGGCAATGAATCTGAAACCCAACAGATTCTAACCACTGCCTCAGAACCAAACACTATAAACACCTTACCTTTATCTTCTCTCCAACCCCTAAAAAGAAAATTTGTGAGTGAGGGAGATAGTGCCTTAGAAGCACCACATAAGGAAGGTGATGGAACCCAAACAGCTCTACCTCTGACTAGACGTCGATTAGAAGAACCTGAGGTAACTGTTAGCCCATCTATGCCCTCTCAAAAGGACATAGAGCTGAAAAAGGCAAATACACAGTCTCTGGGGACATCCTCTCAACAGGGTGAACCTATTGAAATTCGCCCGTCATCCAGGGCATCTGAAAGAGTGTCAATAATTGAGCCTCCAACCAAGTTACATGTTGCACTGAAAGGAGCACACACACAGGAGGAATTGACGGATGTTGCTACTACTGTAGCAGAACCTATGCAGGTAGATCCTGTACAGGTCATGCCTTCACAGGCTATTGCGGGAGTCACGGGTCCTTCATTGCTATACATTACAGGATCCAATGTGATAAGCCCCTCAGGAGGAACATTCCTAGCTCCTAATAAGGAGGTCTCCACCACTATTAGTGGAAAGGAGAAGCAACTACTTGGCAATAGTTCTTCGGATGAGCCATTTAGGATTTTAACTGCAGGTACAGAAGACTTGCTGGAGTCAATGAGAGTGAGTGAAACACCAACAGAACGTTTGAGTGATCATAATTCACCCACACCTCTAAGACCGAGCGAGAGAATTGAGAGACAAACACCTACAGAACCTGTTAGTGAGACACCTACCAGCCAAATAAATACCCTCACAATGCACACACAATCTCTAAGTCAAAGGGTTTATAACCTGGAGACTACTGTCACAGAAATGAAATCTGAATTTCACAGCAGTGTTATGGAAATAAAATCTGTTCAATACAACATGTTGCAGGATTTACAGAATTTCAAGACTGATATGAAGAAGTTTGTTACAGATTTGTTTGAAATGTATAAATCTCAAACTACTCAAATCCCTGTCTTGGAGGATAACACAACTAAGGGGGAGATGATAGTGCGAGAGCAAAAAAAAGAATCTGGTGCTGATATGGGGAGGAAAGACAAAGGGAAAGGCAAGTTGGTAGAAGTAGAAAAAGAAGCAAACATTTATACATCTCAGGGGGAGCAAGATATACCACTGGAGGTCAGGCTTACACTTGAAGAAGGAGAAATATGGGAACCTTCTCATACAGCTCAGGAAGATGATGTGTTTGATGAATTTATAAATGATGCCGCTTATCAGTTCACTGAAACGGACTTCGTGGAAACATTTGGTTTGCTAGATGCGAATCAATCCAAAATAAGGGCATATGAAGTTGCACGCATGTCTCAAGAGAAAATCAGAAAAGAACACTATAACCATTATATTGAAAGGAGACAAAGGCCGTTGATGTTATCAAAAGAAGGAAGTGCATGGGATAAGGCTAGGAGTCTTTTGCAGAAACCAGAGTTAGGAATGATTCAAAATGAAGATCAAAAAGTTCTGGAAGCATTGCAAGAAGCTCACAAGAGTCATCCATCAATAAATAAGTTCTTTCATGCATTGAAACAAACAATCAAATTGATATTCATCTCGACCAACATCAATGGATGGCAGATTCAGATTCAGTTCAACAATTCGACCACTAAGACCATTTCTTCGAATTTTATCAAGTTGAGGTCTCTCACAAAATTATATGTCATGAAGATTAGGACGGACAAGAGATCTCATGTGAATGAACTTCTTACTGATATGATTGAAGATCAGATGAGCAAAACAGCAGCTGAAGTTCACACAACTCCTTATACAGTGATATTCTACAAAGACAAGTTAGTTCAGACACTGTGTTTGAGTGATGAAAGACTGAGTCTATATCATCTGAAGCGTCTGAAATATGTTGAAGGGCTTCTTAGGAGTGAAGGACTTAGAACAGAAGAAAAATGGAAAGCTGCAGAGCGCATTTATGCTTATAGACTTAATGTCTTATCAAATCAATCTGTAGATATTTCCAAGGTCGGAAGAATAGATCCTTCAAATGGATCTCAACCAAAATTGCCTGTGTATACAAGAGAAGAAGGAAATTGGGACTTTGAAAAAGTCAAGGCAATGACTGAATACAGATTTAACCATCCAAGGAAGGTGTTCGAATATGCAGAAAAGCCAGATTTTCCAATTGTCTTTCCAGATTTTGATGTAATCAGGGAGACAGAGACAATGGTGTTAAAAGATCCTCCAGCAATCAGGTATAAGAACCCCAAAGGAAAAACTGAAATAGTTGATATCCACAAGATGTCTTACATGACTTCTAAGGAACTGGGTTTTATACTTGATCAAATCAAGACTTCAACAAACTACAAAGACAAATCAGCATTGGCAGAGATCTCTAAGCTTTACATGGAGAAGTTGAGAGCAGAATCATACTACAACACTGATCGGGTTAAAGCAGTACCAAAAAGGTTGAGTGTTAAAGGAAAGACGAAAGTTCTTGAATTTACATTCGAACAAGTTAAGCAGATCAGAAGAGTAGCTGTCTTGCAAACACTTCAGGAAGCTTTGTCAGATCCCAAGCCAAGTAATATGCTAGAAGAAGAAGCGCTGGATCTAGTGAATGACCAGCTTGCAAGTCTTGTACAATGAGAATGACATAATGTATATCAATTCAGGCTAGAGGAACATTCATTCTACATTGTAATTAATTTTGAAATCTGGAAATGTATAATATGATCCAGAATGTATTTAATATTAGTTTACCATCTTCTATTTACTTTTTCTTGTAAGTTAGTTGAGTTATCCTCTTAAGGAATTTGCTTGTCGAACTCTAACAATCAAATAGGGGGAGATTGTAAAGCATAATGTAACGTAACGTAACATGTAACCGAGGAAACTAACTCAACACAGATGGTCGGTAACTTATATTAAAATGAAGCACGGAATCGACTACGAATCGTTTACAAGTTGAATACAAAAGACCAAAACATTAGATGAAGCTTTGAAGACATTGAAGATCACTGAAAGAAGTTCATTAACATGTTCAAGCCTCAGTGAAGAATAAAGATGTAGTGTTTCAGAGGTTCAGAAGATGTCAGAGGTTTTACAACAGAGAAGTCAAGGGATTCCAGTGAATTACAGAAGCACTTCTTAACAGCTAGAGAAACAGGGCCAATTGAATTGTCAAGAAGATGTGAAGATCAAGTTCGTGTTACTCGTTTGTGAACCAGACAAGTTGCACTAAACGTCAACACAAAAGGAATTGAGAACCGCATCTATGTTAGAATAGAATTAGCTGTATAATCGTTGTGTGCTAAAGTTCAGAGAAAATCAAGTTCAAGTAGTAAAGGTAAATTTATTAACTTGGTTGCAGTGAAAGAAAATATTGCAGAGCTTTGAATCGTTGGAAAAATGGCTAAGGTGAACTACCGTTTAGCTGTTTGACTGTTTTGTCTTATTCACCGACGGTTGGGTCTCCTGTTTGGCTATTTCGTCTTATTTACCGACGGTTAGCAAATCACTCGACGGTTAGCATTTTTGGATATATTATTAATTCTATTTCCTCGACGGTTATGGTTTTAATAATTCTTTTGAGTCGATAGTTATAACTGATAGTTGGTTTGACTGTTTCGTCTTAATTCACTCGACGGTTACAGCATCTCGATAGTTAAGGGACTCAGATAAATATCCAGATTATTTATTACATGGACGGTTAAGTCATTCGATAGTTATGGCACTTCGATAGTTAAGGTTTAAGATTATTTAATCTACAGCCAGCCACAGCATGCCACCTATCATTGATATCCTTGAGCAGAATTGTTTTAAGTGATTTATTTCAGTCTCGACGGTTATCAACAGACTCACCGATGGTTATAAATTAAATGTCTCGACGGTTGTTAATTCAAGAAGTGAGAAGCAATCTATTTACTTGGTTCTCAGAAGGCCACGTAGAAGATTGAAAAAGCCTACACAATAAAGCAGCAAAGCCAAGCCTTTGTGATTCATTAACAATACATTCATTAATTCATTCAGTTACAGAGAGAAAGCATACAGAGCAAAGAAGAGAGACACAGAGAAGCCATTAACGTTGTTTGAGCTAGTGTCATATTCATTATTCGTATTGATTGTTGTTGTTATATTGTAACTGTACTAGTGAATCAGTTGAAACTAATCTACGGATTAGAGTTGTGTAGCACCTTCGTGGTTTATATTAATAAAACGATATATTCCCCGAACGAACTGTGTTTGTGTTAACTGTGTGCATACCTTGTGTTTGATTTAATATCTGTTCGAACTGTCAATTAGTCCATAACAAATCATTCCGCGAATATTTTATAAATTGGACAATATCGTATTCAACCCCCCTTCTACGATATTTGGGACTAACAGCTAGAGTACTTATCTCCTCTGAATGCATATACCTCTCATTGTGCACGCCTTGCAATGTGTTCCTAGAATTATCTGTTTAGGCTTACCATCAGCGTCAGTGCCAGTGGCGTGCTTGACTCATTACAAGATGCTCTAGCTGATGAGTGAATTTCAATGGACTCACCTTGTTGAGAGAATGATTCCAGAGACAGTTTTATTGTCTTTTCAGCTCTGCATCATTTTGAGAAGATGCAGATGAGCTTACAGTTATCTCAGTTATATATTACTTTTATTCTCTAGAGGTAGATCTGTGGGTGCACTTCCGACTTCATCCTTATTTGCTGCATCAAGTGCAGTTTCTCCCTTATCAACCTCTACTTGACATAAATTCCTTATATCTCCAAGGGTTAATATATGGAACTGGATGAATTAGTGTTTGGTACTATGTCCTGGGTAAGAGATTTATGGGTTTTCAACCTCTTGGCCAGCTTCTTAAGCCACTAAGGGCTAATCGGAAATAATCAATCAAGATTAAAAGATAATCACCTTAACATTCCAAAATATATTTTTCATCCCAATGAGAAGGAAAAATATAATAAGGAATGGTAATGGATTGCATTAAAGCACTTAAAAGAGTTTTGTTGGTTCTAAAGATTTATCATTTAAGAACATGATACCAATAGAAATTTTATTTAAGATACTTATCTCATAATAAAACGCGGAAAATTGTATCAGAGAAAAATTCTATCCCTTATGAATTTATTATAAGGCAAACTTCCCATAATAAAACGTGGAAATTTATACCAAAAAAGAAATTCAACACTCTTACCCCATTTTATCTCAATAAAATGACTCTTTTCCTTTATAACCTAAGTACTGTAAGTTTTAAAAATAGTTTTGCAAAACATCCTTATCAAATAGAGGACTATGATTTTCCGACTCATAATGCAATTATGATTTACCTCATTTTCATCCACCTGATAGTATCCTCGACTTAAAATAAAAATATGACAATTGGGGTGAATGAATGCTTAACAATACAGCACTAGGCCTTCAAAGCAACAACCACTGTTTAGGTACTCTGAATCAATGTGAAACATACATTGAAACAAGTATTTAAAAACAAATAAATTTACAAGTGGTTGGTACCTCGAAGTAAAAATAATTTCTCCAAATAAAACAGCAATCACAAACTATCTGCCACTTTAAAAGAAAAAAATTAAGAGAGAAAAAGATTTTCAAGATAAAACTTTTAAAAACAGCTTTTGAGAGAGGATAATAGATTTTGAGATTGGAGAAAAATTATACTCAAGACAATTTATTCACACCCTAGGATTTACAAATCAAAGTAGGGCTGTAAATCAAAAGATTTTCAAAAGAAAAGTTTTGAAAAAGAATTTTGATGTTTTCTTCTTTAAAACTGATAGAGAAATGAATGTATCTTTGAATAAAATGTTTTGAAAAAAAATCAGACAAAAAATTCTTTTTAATACATTCAAGTTTAAAATTTAGTCAAAGAAAGAAAACTAAATATACTAATACTAACGGCTTTTTCAAAAACCAATTTTTACTTAGAATAAAGACTAAGCAAATCCATTAGTATCAATATATCATAATTATTTTATAATAAAATATTAATAAATTATCACAAAGTAATAAAAGAAAATATTTATGCTACGAATAATTATGCTCAAATTTATTTTAATTTACTTAAATCATGGAACCAATATATCACTGAATTGTTTTATATCATCATAATTTAAATAAATCAAAATAAATTAAATACTTATATTGTACTAAACAATTACCAATAACATGCATATATATAAATCAAAGTGGCAGGGCAATCATTCAGTAGAACAATAAGCATTAAGACATATTTTTATTATTAGTGATTTCAGATAAACAACTTGTATTATCACTAATATTAAAAATATCACAATTAATTGCACGGAAATATTAACAAAATATCATTACTTGATATTTATCGATAATTTCAAAATGCAAGAAAATATGCTTCTAACATTTTATCAAATCAAAATTATGAAACTAATAAACATTGAATTGCTTCAATCCAGAATTTTAATAAGATAAAATAATTTCGCTAAATACTAAAATATTCATTAGATTAAATATTAACATCTAACTTCCTACGCTATATCTAATAATTGTCACTCTAGCATATTACCATTATACTCATAACAATTATTAATGATATACGTAAGCTCGAGAAAATAGTTAAATTAAAATTTACAAGTCATTTAAATATTGACATTTAATACTTTTGATCCTAATTACAACTCCTCGCAAATAAAATCAAATTTTAAAAATATTTTCTAAGTATATAAAATATTGAGAGTTTTATACACATGACTTAGAAAATACTTCGTCTTCCAATATTAGTGAGTTTTGAAATATGCATTATTTATTTAGAACAGAAATTCTAAATATTGTCACTAATATCAAAAGTATCACAATTATTTGTAATAAAATATTTAAAAAATATTAGAGCAATTAAGCAAGATGTCATTGACTAATATTCATCAAGTATTTATCATACAATAATTATGCTTCTAACTTATGCTAAATAATCTAAGTACCACATATGCATATAATATTGTAAGCATGCTAATTAAACTTGTAGCAAATAGTACGAGGTACTGGATTTCAAATAAATTCACAAGTCCTTTAAATGTTGAAAATTTAATACTTGTGAACTCATTCGAGAATTCCTTGCAGATGGGATTTCTAACAAATATGAAAATAAATAATATCCCAAGTTCACTAACCAACTTAGACAAAATAAATTCATTAAGTTATTTAGCAACGATATACAAGTTATTCTACTAAGGACAACTCTCGAAAGAAATGATACCTAGTGTCCATGAACTTGTTTCATACATGGTGTAGAGAATATCCAGCAGAGTTGTTGGAGTTGACAGCTTCTAGGAATGACTTCCCTGTCTTTCTTACAACCTGCATTATCTATATCTATATAGCCAATTAGGTTAAACCTAGTATCTTTAGGGTACCTGATTCTAAGAATATATCTAACAATTCATAACTTAGCTATAAGATAAGATTCTCTAGTATCCACTTGAAAACTTGTACATTGGCATATCGAGAATAAAATATATAGTCTTTATGCACTTGAATAGGTAATGAGCTGATCATACCTCTATAGCTTGTCACTTCAGTTCATATACCTGATTTGCCCTGATCAAGCTTAGTGGTCTGTTGGCAAGAAGTCTTGGAAGGTCTAGAATCTTCCAAATTGCGCATCTTCAAAAGATCCTTGACTTATTTTAATTGCCATCATTTTTTTGAATTTATTGTAATCCAAGAAGAATTGCAACTCTTCCAACATGCTCATGTTGTACCTACTCTGCATTTACTTAGCAAAATATCTCTTGCACAAGTTTTGTTAGTAGACTCACATATAATATAATCATGGTATACTTGCACATATATTATATTGTTTGTGTTCCATGTATTCCATAGAGATATGTGTGTATAACTACTCTAATATAAAATCATTTTCAAATAATTAGTAGTTAGATTGTCATACCATGTCCTTGACGATGCTTGAATTCTTACCTCCGTCATAGAGAGCTTGTGAAAAGAATGATATACAAATTCCAATGATCTGCAACTTCAAAGTCCAGGAAATATTGTACATCGGCTTCAACTTCTAACTTACCATTCAGGAGTGCCCTTGTTCACATTCATCTGATAGATATTCATGCTTGAATGCTCAACAGTTAGGTCTTGTTAGGTCCTTAGGCCCAAAAAGAATCAAGTCTCGTCTCTGGTGCTTGCTGTTAGATCTTGAAAGTCCCGAAGATTTTGTTTCCGTCATCGTCGATACCTTCTACTTTATAGTAATCTATAGCAACCAATTTGGCTTTGTCCCTCATAACAATGTCAATAACTATCATGTTTTTGAGAACCCTTACTGTACCAATTCCAGCTTCGTCTTGTGGTCTGGGTTCCAGCTTCAGTAGATTCTGCCTTCGAACTGATTGAGATCATCTTGCATTGGCAATCACTCAATTTGGATTAATCAGTGCATCTTCACTATTCTTTGGGATACCAAATGTTAGGTCCCGAAAAATATATGTTCATTTTGATTAGCACTTCTAGTCTTTACTTAATAATCCGGTTTACTAAGAACTAGACTCCAGGAATGACTTTGACTTCAAACCTTTTGTCTTGGCAGATGTGTTCTTGATGTATTCCTTTGATCTTCATTGTGTTGAGTACGACTAGTAGATCCTTCTTTTATTTGCTCCCCCTAAGTTGCTGCTAGGATGTGTTGAAGATCCTTCACCTTTTTCAGTGGATTCTGTTAAAGTTCACAAGTTGTGTAGATTCACTACCATTTCTACTAATAAGATCTAAATCATCACATTTATCATTGATTCCTTCTGCAACCTCAGTTTCATCATCAGTATCTGAATTTGACTCTGACAGGATATCAAACTTCAAAGATTCAGAATAGTCATTCAATTTGAATGCTTGAGAGCTTGGTGTAGTAGGTCGACACATGCAGACTTTCAATCAACTTCTGGTTTTACATCATATTTGCCTTGAAAGCTTTCGACTTCAATGAGTAGGTGAGGAAATTGCTCCATGAGCCTTAACTTCTGTCAAGTTGCTCATCTAAATCTTCAGTAATTATCAATTTCCTCCAAACACGTGAAAGAGATTTAGTGTTTGCTTTTTGTTGGCCATTAACTTATATGATGTCTTTTCACGATCTTGTTGATTAAAGTAGCATGCTATGATAATTGGTTCAGCTTCAAAATACCTTTATAAGTGCAGACTTCATTTAGAACTTCATCCTCAAAATTCAGTTCCACTATCTGACTTCAAAGTTGTCATTTCTTACTTTGCTTCCAACTTGATCTACCTGATGTGATAATCACCATCTATGACATTTTATCTGTTAAATGCACGAACATCACTAATTTATAATTAGGGTTGTCATCAACCACCACTAAGCATATTTCTTCCATGACATAATTTGCTTCAGTGTGATGTTTTCATTGACTTCCCTATATGACATACTTCAAAATGTCTTTCTCAATAGAATTCCAAATGAAGCAGTCTTCTTACCAATTTCATCTTTATCAAAGAATCCATTGTCTCGAATATCAAGTTGAGAGCTTCTTTTGCCATAGCTAACTCTTTATTGATGAAGCTTTACTGAAAAGTTCACTTCACCTTTGCATACAAATTCTATGTCAGCTACGAACATATTTCTTCACTCTAAGTTGAGTGAGCTTTCAACCTTCTTGTTTGAGATCAAACACTTTTCTTTTTCAATGCTATTCCAGAAAACCCTTGATAAAGAATTCCCTAGTGCCTTGTAGATAGTGCTTAAGTCCTTCTAGAAAAAAGATGCTTCCACTGATGACAATTCCAAAAATCATTATAGCCAAATCCCTTGTACATCCTTTGTTGTCATCTCTAAAGGTTACCGTTGGTAGGCTTTCTCAACCAACTGTGATAGTAGAGCTTTAATCTTAATCATATGCCTCGAACAGTAAATGTCACGAAGTCACATAACTTTTGTCTTTTGTTACATACTCTGCAATCACAAATGATTAAGCTTCTTGGTACTCAACTTCAATTGAGTCCAGACGAGTTAGAGATATTACTGTCTACAGTGGTAACAACAGCTTCAATATGCATAAAAGCACATGGATAGAATAACTAACAAATTAATTACTAATTCTATCTAATCCATTTATGTTGTTGTCTAACATTTTTAACTATCTCTAATTACCTAAGTCAGTTTTAGATTAATCCTCTTATCAACAAATGTTACTGACTACTTAGATAATTCTACCATCTTTTACTATTCTATCCATTGACAAGCAATACATGATATGATATGACAATTAAGTGCAACTATGCGAGTGCGAGCAAATCATGTTAAAATAAGCACATAAACAATTTAAGAATATGCAGAATATTTGAATAAAACATTATGAGCAATATCAAATTCCACATACACTTAACAAGTCATTTATCACAATCAGAGCAAATATAAAATATCTGATCTATGACCTGTTTGTCTATTTAGTAATTTTCACAATATTAGAAGAGGTATTAAATCACAGAAAATTTAACTCAAGTTCTAGCAAATGTTTAGGGATACACCTAACCGTCTAGAACACCTTATCTAATTCTAGATATTCATTTTACTGCATATAAAATGAAGTATGAAATGTACTAATTAAACTCATGAATCCTAGCACGCAATCTTATTCTTAGCAACCAATTAAGCATTTAAGTCCTAAGATGCTAACATGCTGACATGAATATAATACATTTCAAAACTTAATAATCATATAGTTCTAAATTAGATAAACGTATACTAGTTAGAATGTGTACCTGTGAAGTGCTTAGTGATTCATCTGTAGTGTTGGTCATTGATGCCAGATATCCATTTGGTTTATCACTATCACTGATACAATCAGTCTTGCATTTAACTTCACCAACAAATGCTTTCCCTTGCTGCATCCTCACTAATTCCTGAGATTCCTGCTACAACCCAACATAGAGTCTGTCATCTTTTACTTGTACAGGCTTCTTCAAACTGTGTAGCAAACCTTTGATCTTGTCTTTCAAATATAAACCATCCCTGTCTTGCAACCGCCTCTTGAACTGTTCTTAAAAATCTCCTTTATGGAATCTATAGGTAATGACCTTGGATTAAGAATTGTGATTCCGTCTGAATCTGATGTCACTGAACTTCCTGTTGCCCTGCAGACTTGACTTGCAGTCCAGTTCTCAAGATATTTCAAAATGTCAAACTCACATACAACACTTTGACCACTATCTCGAGCTACTACATCTTCAATTCAGCTTCTAGGATCATTTCGTTCTGTTCAGAGGTTCTCAACCTTGAATTCAGTCAAATTTGGTTCATGGATCACAAATACAGTGGATATGCTAACAACCTGCTTTACTAAATATTATCTTCTTTAGCTCTTGTTCTAGTTCCTAGGCCTTCAGCACATACAGGTCTTCTACAGACAATGTGGTTGTATCCTAAAATCCCTGTTGGCTATATCCTGTGTTCCAGATGATCTGCAGTGTTAGCACGGATTTTCTATAATCTCCATGTAGAATAATCTTTCAGGCTTGTACTAAGATTTCTGGTTGTCCAGTCTATTCTCCTTCACTACTTCAACCCCTTAGATTTTTCATCCAAAAATACAACTCAAATCAACCAAAAAATGTACCCAAATAATCTCCTCTTTTTCAGCTTCTAAAATATTAGTGGGATCTTATGCAATAAACCTCTGAGGAAATTAATACCACCTATTCTTCAACCTGTTCCAGAATTAGCTTCATTGGATAATCTTCAGTCAATTTCAGTTGTCTTCAATGCCCGAAAAAATCTTCAACTACTAATCCTTGAGCACCCTCGAATTAATATTTAAGAAAAATTTAGATTTACAGAATTTTTAATTTTCTTAGAAAATAAATTAATCAAAAATAAAAATATACAACAAATTAATTTTCAAGAATTTCGAATTTTCATAAAAATTAAAATATCATAAATTAATATTTAAGAAAAAATTTAGTTTTCAAGAATTTTAAATTTTCTAAAAAAATAAATAAATCTAAAATAAAAATTAAAGGGTACAAAATTTGGGATGCCAAACTGATATTTTGGGTTAGTGGCGCCTGGCTATTTAGTGGCGCCGCACACATCGATTACCATGTACATGCGCAACATGGCTTGACACTTGACTTTGCTAATTTTCCAAATTTTCCCGCAAGTGAGAAGCAATTCATGGCGCCTGCAGAGAAAAGAGCAGAGGAATGACGCAACTAAAATTTCCTTGACAGTTGGCGCGTGGATTTCCACTGAATTCACATGTCCATGAATTTATAAATTCAAATTGGCCGAGTGAATATTGGACCACAGTTTCGTAAATTTAAATTATAAACTCATTTTTTTTAATTTATGAAATAAATTAATTAAAATTTATAATATAAACTAATAAAAATTTATAAAATAAATTTTATAAAAGGTTCTAAAATAAACTAATTAACATTTATTATATAAATAAATAAAAGTTTATAAAACAAATTTTATAGAAGTTTATAAAATAAATTTAATATTAAGTTTATAAACTAAACTAATTAAAATTTATAATATAAATTTATAGATTTTTATAAAATAAATTATATAAGAGTTTATAAAATAAACTTATAAAATAAATTATATAAGAGTTTATAAAATAAACTTATTAAAAGTTTATAATTAAACTTATTTAACACGGCGTCTAAATATGTCCAAAATGGCTTCGACACCCTGAGCTTCACTGAGTTACGAATCTTGAATAATATATCAATCAGTCTGCTCTGATACCAATTATTGGGTCCCGAAGTATCGTAGAAGGGGGGGTGAATACGATACTCACAATAATTTAAATTCTTTTCAGAATTTGCTGATAAATAAATTATTGTTTCAGAGTGGGTTTGACCATTTGTAGTGTTTAGGTGAGCTGCCTACTAATTTTCTGTGTGTTCAGATAAATCAATTAGGTTCAAGAAAATTAGTAAGTAAATTATGGAGACAAGTTTCCGGGAATATATATTTCATATATAAACCCAGAGGGGTGCTACGACCAGTTAAAAATATAACTGGCTTCCAAAGAATAAATTAGTTATTTGTTACTAACACAAAAATATTAGGCTCAGTTCCTATACAAATATATCTAAATTAGTACAAGGAAAAACTGAGTCCATAGGGAGTGATATCTAGGAGCTCTGAGCCTTTTTCATTAAAGAACCGGGTCCTAATATCTGACTGGGAGAAAGGTATGGGTGTGTATAAATTGTTTCTTCTTGCTCCGGCCATGGCAGTAGCTCTCTACATTTTATTTTTGTTGAAGAAGATGACTCTCTTCTTTAATTGGTGTAGTCTTTAAATCAATGAAGTAGCTACTGTAATTTGATTGGTTGAGGGGTTAGGTGGGGCCAAGAAATATTTTGTTGCACCAAAATATTTTGTTGCGCCAATATATTTTGTTGCACCAACATATTTTGTTGCGCCTGTAGAGTGTATCCCATGCGTAAATATATGTGGCGCCTTGGAATTTAGAATAAGCTGAATGTCAGTTTTTGTTGCGCCTGTATTAGGCAACCCTTGGAATGGCGCCACCAAAAACTTAACATATTTCTTCAACAAGTCTTGTTGCGCCAGTTAACTTCGTTGCACCTTGACTTTCAATTTCATGGTCAAAGTGCAGTTTAGTCACTATACTTTGACCATCTACTAATTCCTTGACTGAAGGTTGCCAACTTCCATTTCTTGTACCAAAGTCTTATCACATTACACCCTGTACCCTGAGCTGTTTCCGTTCTTCAACTATAGTTCAGAAACTTTCACTATTCGTACCAAGGTTGTGACACTTTGCACCTTTCACCCTTTGAGCTGTTTAGCTGTTTAGCTGTTTGGTTGTAGCCTCTACAAATCACTTTTCATACCTTAATAAATAACCGTTCTTTCCAAGTACGTTCTTCAACTTAACAATTCTTCTATAGTTAATACTCAGATTCCTTTCACAAACTGCTGACACCTAGTGCAACTAGTCTGGTTCACAGATGACTAACTTTCATCCAGGTCTTTGTATTATTGCTTTACTTGCATTGTTAAGTTTGCAGCAACTTCATTGCTTCGAACACTGACTGTCAATAAACATAGTACTTTCACTAAAATCTTTTTTGGTACTTAGACAACATCTCAATTACTACCACAATCTTGAATACTTCATTCTCTGTTCTTCACTGACGCTTGAACATTTAAATGAACTTCTTTCAGTGATTTTAACTCCATGACTGCAGCTGTCTTCTTAGTCCTTTGTCTTTACCATGTCTTCAATTCTTCTAGATTCCTATACTTCGAACACTGTCTATCTTTAATCAATGCTAATACACTGAAATTTTCTAGTGGCATTTTATACTGAATCTTCAACAATTCTGAAACCTTGAAAGTCTTTACACATTATTCTTCACTAAGGCTTGAAAATATTAATGAACTTCTTTAAGTGACCTGTAGTAGACTTCAAAACTTCTTCTAATGTCTTGATTCACTGTATTTACCTTATCTTCATTTCTTCCTGATTTAGGTGTAGGCGTAGTATTATTTACCTGTCATGTTCTAGTGTTGAGTTATCATAATTACTATTCATACGGCTTTGTAATCTCACCAACATTCCCTTCTATTATCCAAAGAGGTCACTTTCAAGGATGTTGTTGCTGATATCACTGCTAATCAAGTCAAACTTCAAACAACAGTCTCTGATCTAACCAACAATATCTCATCAATACTTGAACAAATTCTTTTGGCTGTTGTAATAACCCATATTTTTGGCGTATTTTTTTATTTTATTTATAAACGACCCTGATGAATAGTGATTCTACAGATTATGAAAAACTTTTTAGCCCACACTAGGTAAGTGGTGGAATGTTGGAAAACCGAAGATATGATATTGTTGTATGAAGAAAATGAGTAAATGCAAAAGGTGTCAGAATCTGAAGATTTTTCATTTTATGATTTATTTCGTAATTTATGAGATATCGAGGAATAAGAGTATTATGTTATGATCGGGAGGATTATAATTTAGAAATTTCATGGTTATAATCGAATTATAGTATTTGGAATATTAAGGATTTATGCTACGAAATTCTTACGACGAAACGCTTTCGGAAATTAATCGAACTTACGTGGAAGATTAATGGTTAAGTGTTGGATGATAAGTGACTAAAGACAATTTCCATGCAAGAACCATGCAACCAATTGGTTAAAGAGGAACCAAGCCAACAAGTCAAGCCAACCAAGTAACCAAGTACTAGTTAGAGACATAGTTCCACAATTCATGGAAAGGAGGAAACCAAGTTCCTTAATTCATGGAACTTTAGTACTTGTCTTTGACATTTCACTCCACCAAGCCATACTTATGTGAGAATTCAGCCATGTATCATTACACACAAGTTATACAAACACAAAATACACCAACTCAAAAAGGCAAGCAAAGTAGAAAAGCTCTCACCTATTTCTTTTCTTCCATTCGGATTTTCAAGAGAAGCAAGGAAAGAAAAATTCATAATTCACGTTCTACACATCCAAAATTTACCACATTTTGACCATAGATCCTTCATTATATATATAAGATACATATTTAATTTCATGATTTTTGGAGGTGTTTTGATTAGGTAAAGAAAATGTAGAAAATGAGGGTGAATAGTAACTCCGAAAACTTCTAACTTGTTTCTTGATTTTCTCTTGCATGTTTAAGGATGATAAGCATAGATCAAGGCTCCCTTAAGACTTAAAAGCTCTTGTATTATGTTTAAGGATTCAAGAAAGATATAAACTCCATCCATCCGTTGATTTACTTTGACTTATAAGCTTAAGTTTGAGTTTTGTTCAAGTACATGTTAGTTCATGGAGTTTGGATTTCAAATGTTTGGATCTTGATGGTTGTTTGATATGGATTGATGTTGGTGGTGTATTCATGAAGTTTATAAACTGATTTGGTTGTTAAAGACATTGGTTTGATGATTGGGTTGTTGGTAAAAGGATTTAACATAGTTAAATTCGGAAAACATTACGTTTATAGTCGTCGTAATGTCTGTTTAATTTAGGACAATATTAACTAAGAATTATGAACTGTCAAAATAATGTTTTTGAATACCACTGACCATGAATGCATAGTCTTGTTCCATAGTTTGTTTTGACACTTGAATCATATTATTCTGATTTACGGTTCAGGAGAAAAGCTAGTTTTAGTGGAGGTGACTAAAATGACCAAACTGCTGCGAATGACTCACTTTGTAAATATAAAGGACCCTTTAAGGGCTGTCAAAAATCATTAAATTTGGAGAATAAATATTTTCGACAGTTTTTAAGGCTTCTATAAAATTTCATGTATGGATGTTAAAGTTTCGATTTTATAAAAATGGTGGAACCAAAGTTGCGCGATGACACTTTCCATTTGAGTAGCTACTGCCCTATTCTGGACATTCGGAAAACTGGTCCCTCTGTCTAGGGACAAAATTTTGATGGATTGTATTCTAGGCATTCTCTAGATCGTGCACAAAAACGGTGCATCATTTGAGTTAACGGTTAATGAGTTATGAGCATTTTAGTGAAAGCGGTGTAAATATTAAAACCCCATAGTTGATACGACTTTTAAAATGCATTTCACCAAGTTAAACTCATGTGTAACAAATCAAAATATTTTGATAAATATTTATCAGATACTCAAGAAGTTCCTTGAGGTGGTTTCACATTTAATTATGAATTTTCTGATTTATTAAAATTGTTGGATTGCAAGTCACGTAATAGTAATTCTCAGAAAAGTCAACTCTAGAGGCACTGTTTTGACGAGCCACTCTGACCAAGATAATATGATAATTTTGAGTCGGTTAAAATACGAAAGATGTTGAGGAATAACATTACTATGTATTGGAGTAAAATGATTAGATTAAAAGCCATTGACGAGATGATTTATGAATGGTCAAGATGGACCCGAGGAGGTGAATGCCGGGTAAAGTAAGTATTAAGTAAAAAGACTAAGTACCAAATTGAAGTTGTCATAACTAGACACAATTTGCGATTATAATTATTAGTGATATAAGTAGTTGATGGGATTAAGAGTACTAATCAAGATTATGATATCTATTGATAGAGAATCCTGAACGAGTGGGACTCTAAAAGCATATCCTGGACTCCAAGCAAGTTTTCATAACCTTATACTTTTATTTTCAAAAGGTTATATTCTTGAGTTGCATATGAAATTAAATTATGCTTATGCAAGTTTTCGAATCGTACTTTATGTACTGATATTATATTCAAAAATTGTTATCATTGTGATATAACTGTTGATTTATATTATGAGTTGATTTTAAACTATTATTTAATCTGTCGTTAAGAGTTTTGGTATTATATGCTATAGGATATTATAGATACATGCCGGTGATTTTATATAGGCTCTAAGAGTAGAGCGGCTTTTGTATTTCGAACGTAGACTGAGAGTCGAAAGGTTATTTTTAAATACTGTTGTAATCCAGGAGATGCCGGAGACAGATTATTTTAAAATAACAATTTTAAATATTCGAATAAAAATATTTTTGATATTCTTTTGATAAAGGAATTAAATAGAGTTAATAAATATTATTTGAATATTTATTTAATTAATGAATATTATTATGAATATTAATTTAAAAAGGGTTTTATTAATTGTTATTTATTTAATAAATATTTATTAAATATTCTAAATTGATTTAAAAATTAGTGAAGGTCTTTAATAATTGTTTAAAATATTTTCTGACCTTCAGAAAATTTATTTAAATATAGTAAGGGTTTCATAATATCTAATTATATTTTATTTTCTTCTTTTAATAAGAATAAAATATTCTCGGACTCATCAAATATAGGGAATTCGGTCTAGGGAGTAAAAGGTGATTTAATTTCTCAAAAGTGATTATGTTTTGGCATTACTGGCATACTATAGTAGGGTTTTCAACTTATCAAATCATAAGAGGTTTTCCGACTAACTCCCGGGTCGTGGTTTAAATGGTTTTCATCCCTTAATAAAGGACATCAGTTGGGAGAGGTCAACACACCTTTATGGTGAGGGGACTGCCCCGATTATTCTAGCAGTACCCATTCAGAGTTTTGTGAATCTATTAACAAGTATTATATACTTGGGAAACTAGGATTAAATTCCAGTTCCAGTTTAATAGATTGTTCCATTCAGAATTTTATGAATCTATTAACAAGTATTATATACTTGGGGAACTAGGATTACATTCCAGTTCCAAGTTTATAGATTATTCTAGTGGACTAGGAGATATATACGTTCTAGGGTGATTCCCAATAACGGTAGAGAACGTCGTGGCTCCCCCTCCTACATGTAGAGAAATGACGAGAGCTGCCGTATGATGCGATTGATCATCGTGGATGTACGGTAGAAGCGTGATGATGCTCTAGATACAATCATATCTTCCAATTGGAATTTTGCTGCAACATCGTAATGAAAGCCTATGAGCTGATTTATCGAGGGTGTTGTCAGTGGTTGATATGTTGAGATCTTCGTACTCATTCAAACTACTTTGACAAAAATTTTATTTTGCAAACTTATAGGGTATGTAAAGTGTGCATAATATTGCAGTTTTAAACGATGTTTAAAAAGAGTATATTTACAGTTATATATGTTCTTGCTGAGCTATATTGCTCAGTCTTGCTTTCTTTATATATATCACAACACAACAGGTTAGCCGAGATGTTTTGATGAAAAGTTATTTTGAAAACTTAAGCGGGTACATGAGGTACACCAAATAGTTGTAAATCTTCAAAATGTTTTATTGGATTTAAACCTTACAAGTGGTATGGTTCAAAGTGATTTGATGTGCTTATGACGAGAAGCAACTATTATTACAGTATCTTGAACTGGGTATTTATTATAATTATGAGAGTCTAGCAAAGCTATAATTGATGCTATTTTGCTAAGTTATTGATAATATTATTTCAGAACTGTGAACATATAAGTTCACTGGGTTTTATTTCAAAAGCTTCAAAGGAAGTATGAAATAGTGATAACACTATATTCGATAGTGTCTTATTTTTATATAATGAACTAAATTGTTCGGATTATATTCTTCTAAAATTCATGTTATTATAAATGCTTTTAACAGAAAACTCTAACTATATGTATCGTCGAGAGATAATTTGTTCTGCTTACCCTAGAACGGTAACCTATGTTATACTATTGAGATGGTAGTGATTAACATATTCTTGGATGAGAGTCACATAGATAATTGGGTGGATAACTTGCTGAGCATTATTTCGCTCATTCTTGCTTTATATTAAATTTTTCAGAGGAAGTGATAATACGTTTGATTGGATCCATACCTCGAGGAAGGAAGGTAGAAGATTCACCTTTGAGATGGTTCAATTCAACCTTATTTTACGGAAGTAAGTTGGATAGATTTTCAGTATTGAGCTAGATATTAATGTCACTTCATGTAGAGGTTATCATTGATAGTCTAAGATCCTGGATAAGTATATTTGGTTTATAATAACTAATGATACTTGTTGTGTATCGTTTCTAACACTATAACTTGTGTGTGTGAGTTAGGGGTCTATGATGTGATTTCGTTGGATTATTGAGTTATTGCAGGTTGTAAATGATTGGATGGTGACGTGGAGACTCAAATCCCTGATCCTGGATTTGGGGGTGTTATAGCTGTCACAGGTGGTGGTGATGTCAAAAAAGGGGAGAAGATGGTTGGTGATTTCAGGAGAAATAAGGATGATGTATGCAAGGATGCTAAAAACAAAGGAGTTACAAGGAGGAGAGATGGTGATGATGATGAAGCTGGTGATAATTCTCATGGTCCTAGGGGTCCTGGTGGTGTGCTACAAAAGCAGTTTGTAGTGGCTGTATTAGAAAAAACTCAAACACACCAGTTAGGGACTGGACATGGGAAATCAGAGTCTAAACCAGACTCTGATAAGCAAAGAAAGAAATCAGACTATGAAGAAATTCAAGAACCGACATACTGGCAATGCAGTCAATCAAATCTGTAGCTAAGAGCTAAAAAGAGGATAGGACTTGGAGGTTTTGAAAAATCTGACATTGATAGAACAACTACTCTAACCAGGGATCCTCAATCCTTAATTGATAGGCAGTTTGAGAAGATTACACAAAAACACTTAAACAAAGTGGTATCTGCTCAAATTGTTTATAATGTTTTCGAAAGAAATGTGCCAGGAGGTCAGGGAGGTACAGAAAAGGTGCAAAATAAGATGCTTGTATACTTTTTAGAAGGAGGATCTGCTAGATGGATTAATCAATCAAATTTCATCTTCTTCAAACAGGATGAGGAATTACAGTATATTAGATTTCTCTTACAAATTTCTTATGATGTAAACAAAAGCAAAGAAGCTGTCACCCATAAATGGTTTAAGGAGATTGACAGGAAGTTGACTCTGCACAGATATGCAAATAGACATATGGACAAATTTTCTTTAAAATATTTTGATGCTGAAGGAAATGATCAAGACATGCCATTAGAAGAAAAACAAATCAAATTCCAAGAAGGTGTGGGTCACTACTTTAGGATTCAACCTATGAGTGGGAAAGTTAGTGTTCTGATGTTGAAAGATTTAAAAGAACAAGAATGCAGTGCAAATGATCTAACAGCAGCTTATTGTCAAAATAAATTCTCTAATGAAGAAAGGAAGAAATGAAGGAACTGAAGAAGTATATTGGTGAAACTCTTGCTATTGTGGAGGAGAATATGCTGAAGTCATTTTTGAAGAACAATTCAGCCTTTGAGAAGATCAAGTGAGATGTAATTCTTTTTTTCTTGTAAATGTTTATATTGTTCTAGATTAATTATTTCATTCTTTAGTTTTGACATCATCAAACCTTGATTTATGCTTACATTTTATAAAGCATAAATAGGGGGAGATTGTTAGGAATATATTCTTTTGATGATGAACAAAATACTAGAGCAGGGTCTAGCATAGTCTATTTGTAATAAGTCTTTCTAGTCTCTGAAATTTTATAATCAGAGTCTAGATAGTCAACATTTTTGTCACTTGTACTTAGAAGATTTTCTGTAATAAGTGAAACCAGAGTCTGGATGAAGATCAGAGTCTAGAAGGTGATCCGAGTCTACAACTATCGGAGTCTACAGTCTGTCAGAGTCTGAAGATTTCAGAGTTTTATAAAGTTGAAGCTAAATTTGGAAGATGATCATAGGAATGGGAAGTTTCAAAGATAAAGAAAATTGTATTGCAGATATGTTATGGGAAAGAAAAAGAATTTTAGAAGGAAACTGTCAACTAATAATTAGGAATTCTATTCCTATTGTAATTTGATTTTCTGTTATTAGTTTATAGGCATCTCTCTATATAAACATTCTATGTAACCTAATATTAATTGTCAAAGTTGTGAGAAAACATAGAGATAGAGAGAGTTGTTGTGAAAATATAGAGAAGCTGCTAGGTTTTGTGTACAACCTAGGAGAGTTTGTATTTACTCATTAATAATACAAACAGTATTCATTCATATCTTTGTATTTGATCTTTGTTCTTAATTTAAAGCTTTAATTCATATTGAATTGATTTTAATCAGACAGAAAAAGAACACAAGTATTCAACCCCCTTTCTACTTGTGTAATAGGGAAAACAAGGTCTTTTTAAATAAATTTATTTTATAAAGTTAAATTCAGATAAATTTATTTTATAAATTTTATTTCAAATAAATTTTGTTAGGAATGCAAACACTGATGATTGTCAGAGAATATCATATCAGAGTTTATGCTGACGTCATCAGAGTTTATGAAGTTGTCGGACAGAGTTTACTCTATCAGAGAATACTCAAACAGACAACCGACAAACTTTAGCTTCAGAGTTTATCAGAAAAGGAAACAGACAAATCAGAATCTGATTTGGACAGTAAGAAGGAATTTTAATGCAAGACTAATTACCTTATGAAAGCTATTCTTATCATAATCTGTTTTGTAATTGAATTGTAATTGTGTCTATATAAACACAGAGATAGGTTATAATCAAACACACGTTTTCAAGCATTATTATTGTAACCTAGCAGCTCTTAAGAACAAATAACTTCTTGAGAGAGTTTTGTAACCTATTCATTATATTTAATATAAAAGAAGTGTTCATCTTTTGACATACTTGTGTTTATACTCGATTTACCGGCACTATTACATTCAACCCCCCTTCTGTAATAGATTGATTATTCTGGGTAACAATTGGTATCAGAGCAGGCTATTAATTTCGACTTAAAAAGATCAAATAATCATGTCGGGTAACAAGTATGAAAGCATCAGGATCCCTATATTGAAGAAAGTTGAATAACCTACATGGAGGGTGAAGATGTTGATGTTCTTGGAGGCAACTGATCCTGATTATTTAGACAGAATCCATACAGGACAGTATATACCAACCAAACTAGTGTCATCTACAATTATGGAAGGAATACAAATCCCTGAGTATTACACCTTGAAGGACAAGAAAGAATGGACCAATGAAGAAAAACAGGAAGTCTTGAAAGATGCCAAGGTAAGGAATATCTGCATAATAGTCTTGACTCTGTAATTTCTAACAGGGTAATTACATGTAAAACTGCCAAAGAAATCTGGAATGCACTGGAGGTTCAATGTCAAGGAACCAAGGAAATAAAGAAAAATAGAAGATTTGTTCTAATCCAAGAATATGAATACTTTGAAGCTAAGCAGAATGAGTCCCTAACAGATATCTATGACAGATTTCTAACTCTGTTGAATAACTTGGCTTTGGTGGATAAAGTATATGACAATGAAGATTCAAACACCAAATTTCTGAGGGCTCTTCCAGAAGAATGGGATCTGTAGACATCCTTGATTAGAGACAGGGCTGATTTAGATGAGATGTCCTTAGATGAAGTTTATGGCAAATTGAAAACTCATGATCTGGAGTTACAGCAAAGAAGAAACAGAAAGAACAGCAAGGCAAGATCTATTGCTTTGAATGTTGAAGCCAAGATTGAAGAACCAAAAGAAAAGGTGCCTAAGGCTTCAATAAGGAAAGGGAAAGAAGTAGTACTCCAAGAAAGCAGTGAATCAGAGTTTGAGGCAAACTCTGATGATTCTTTAGACTCTGACATGATGGAGATGTTTGCTATGTTTGTCAAAAGCTTCAAGAAATACAGAAAATTTAGGAAGCAAGGAAACTTTCAGAAGAAGCATAGTGAGTCAGACAAGAAAGACAGATTCAAGAAAAGAGAAGATAGAGATGGAAAATAAAAAACCCTTGATAAATCAAAGGTCAAGTGTTATAAATGTAACAAGATGGGACACTTTGCTACTGAGTACAGAAATAAGGAATCTGGGAAAACTCTCATCACATCAAAGAAAGATTGGATGGATTCCTCAGACTCGGAAGAAGAAACTAACTATGCCCTCATGGCAAACTCTGATTCTCCCATCTTAAACTCTGACAAGGTACCAAACTCTGTTTTCAATTTTGATACTGAAGATATTCATGAATTAAAGTCTTTCCTTAGAAATTTGCATGTTAGCTTTAAATCACAGTCTCTTGAGAATGAAAGATTAAAATCTGAAATACAAACTCTGACTGCTAGGAATAACATGCTTGAATCTGAACTTGTACACATGCTAAGCTTTAAGAAAGACTGTGAGAATGCTATACACATGCAAACTCAGCTAGAAATACAAGTCACATATTTGAAATCTGAGATAGCTAAGGAAAAAGAGACCTTCAGAGTTTGGACAAACTCTGGTAAGAAGGTCCAACAAATGCTTTCTGAAAAGAATTGGACATCTGCCTTAGGTTATGAATCTGATAAAGAAATTCACACTAATTCACACACAAAAGGAACATTGACTAAGCCTGTGAAGTTTGTTAGAGCTAGTGATGATAAGAAAACTCTCCCTAAATGCTCTAAAAACAATAGTGTGCCAGATTCTAAAAAGGTGAATGTAGGGTTACTTTCACAGAAACACCTTAAGGAAAAGTTGAAGGCAGACACTAATAAATCTAAAAAGGTGAAAAGAAATAGAAATGGTAAAGTAGGCATTAGTAAGGAGAATAACTACATGAATATCCCTAATGCTCCTAGGAAAACCTGTTTTACTTGTGGCAATTCTAATCACCTTGTTATTGACTGCACACAAAGAAAATTGAAAGAACCTGAAAAACCTAGTTTTGAGGCAAGAAAACAAACTAGATATAATCTCTGTTTTCACTGTGGTAGTTTGTGGCATTCCATTTATACATGCAAAGAATATCATAGTTTGTATTACAATTATTATGAACCACAACCTCAAATATATATTTCTCCAAAACATACTGTCAAGCAAATATATGTGATAAAGTCTGATAAAAGGAATGTAAACTCTGACAGTACAAACTCTTTGAATGCAAACTCTGATCATGTAAACTCTGTTAACACAAACACGGATAAAAGAACTTCTGCTGCAAAAGTTAACAAGTTTTCAAAGAAAGGACCCAAACTAGTTTGGATCCCCAAATCTATTAATTAAATTGCATTTACTGTAAGAACCCGAATTTTTGTAAACTTTGAATTATGAATGAATAGTAACTTTGAAGTTTTACGAAAAGCATGTTAGCCCACACCATGTAAATGGTAGAGGATTATAAATCCGAAGTTGTATTGTGATAGTATTAAGTAAATAAGTGAATGTAAAAGTCGTTAGAATCCGAAGATTTTGTCGTTTATAAATTGTTCTATAAATTACGAGATATTGAGAGAGGGAGGATTAGGTTATGACCAAGGGGATTATAATTCAAAGAAATTATATCCTAGACATACCAAGGTATTATGACTAGTAGATGTTCACATTATAAAGATAGAAATGAGAAGTGTTAACCCTAATCATTCTTTGCTAAATGAGGGATTAAGTATAAATAATGAATGACAAGTGAAGTGCACTACAAAGAAGCCATGCATGCAAGTACTTGCATTGTTAGAGAATTAACTAAAGCTAGTAACCAAACCAAGGCAAGTAACCATGCAAGCAACTAAGGTTAGAGACATGGTTCCCAAAATTAGGGAAAAGGAAGCATAAAGATACTTTATCACTTGGACAAGTCCAACAAAGCCATAATTAACCTTTTCATAGATTTTATTCTCACAAAATCAGCCACATAGCAAGTAGCCAAGCAGAATTTTTCTCCTTCTACCAAGCACCATTCGGCTGTTTCAAGAAATGAGAGAATTTCAAAATCAAAGTCCAAGCTCCCAAGCTTCATAAATCCTCATATTTTAATCATAGCTTCTATATTTCATAGATAAGTATGGTTCAAATCTCAAGTTCATCCTCCATGTCTTTCATTTTCAAATAATTAATCCAAGATGAACATGAATAGTATGAATAGTGAAACATAAAAAATTTAAAGTTTTGTTCTTGATGTTTCTTGGTTTCTAAGGATAGATCAAGCACTCTTAAGGACTCAATGCTCTACCTAGGTGTTGTTTGAACTCCAAGAAGGTATGAACACCCTTAAACCCTTGTGTTTTGTGTGAGTAGTATGCCATGAAAGTGATAGTAGATGGATCTATGAGCTAGAATGGTAATGATGAAATGATGTTAGTAAGATGTTGAGTTTTGGTTGAGTTCTTGAAATGATGTTAGCATATGATTATGAGATGAGTAGCTTAATGTTGTTAACATGATGGTATGAGTAGTTGAGTGTTGGTTGTGAATGGATTCACATTGGTTGAATCCGGAAAACGTTATGTTTCTAGCCGTCGTAATGGTCATTTTTCGTGAGCACTCTTTTAAACTGTAAAAACTGATTTGTCAAGCTCCTTCTCCTTAACAACTTTGGCCATGGTTGGATAGTTCTTGACTCATATATCATTTTGACACTTGAATTATGTTATTCCGACATACGGTTTAGAAGATAAGTCGATTTTAGTAAGGACAACTAAACCAACCAAACTGTTTCCGGAATCTCTTTTTGTTAATATAAATGGACCACTTAAAAGTCACCAAAAATCATGAAATTTTAAGGGAACATAGTTTGGACAGTGGACAAGTCCTTTGAAAAATTTCATGACCAGAGGAGAAAATTTCGATTTTATAAAATTATTGAAGCCGGGCAGGTTCAATGACAAGCCTTAAAGGAGAATGAATAAATAAGGGATTTAAGTATCTATGTAAAGTGACAAGTACGAACGTGTCATTGACCCATGAATTGACTTATGTGATTAACATATGTCCTTAAGGTTAAGTATCTCTAGAATGAGAGGTCTAACTTATGTCAAGCTCATGGTTCATGCGTGCGTGACATTGGTGGTTAAATAACCAATAACTAATGAAACGTCCTAATTGATTTATATAGATCGTCCGTCAAGCCCCCGCACCTCGACGAACCCCAGGACCTCAGGCAAGTTTTCAAAACTCGTATCTAATGTACTATTATTTTATCGAAAGACTGTTGTTGTTGTGATATAACTGTATGTTGAAAAGTAAGAACTGTCTTATGTAGTGTTACATATTTCGCAAATGTTTCGGTTATATGCTATAAGGAATATAGATATAAGCCGGTAAAGGAAAAAAGGCTCTAAGTGCATAAAGAGTTATGTATTTTCCAACGTAGACCGGGAGTCGGAAGGTTATGTTAAGTACTGTCGTAATCCGGAAGAAGCCGGAGACAGATTATTTTGAAATGACGATATAAATATTTCGATATTTATATTTTGATATTCTTTTGATAAAAGAATTAAATGAAGATAATAAATATTATTTTAATAATTATTTAATTAAGGAATATTATTTTGAATTTTCATTTGAAGGAGATAATAAATATTATTTTAATATTTATTTAATTAATGAATATTATTTTGAATATTCATTTATTGAGGATTATTAATTAATTATAATTAATAAATATTATTTAAATATTTATTATTTATTTTAAATTCATTTACAAATTATTTTAGGTCTTTAATAATTATTCGAAGCTTTCGATAATTATTTTAAATACTTTCCGACCTTCAGAAAATGATTTAAAGATAGTGAGAGCTCCATAATATTTTAATTTATTTATTTTATTTTATTCTTTTAATAAGAATAAAATACGTTCAGACTTATAAAAAATAGGGAACTCGGTATAGGAAGTGAATACCTATTTACTTCTCGAAAGCAGTCAAGTTTTGGAATCAGTTTCCATAGTAGCAAGAGCTTTTCAACTTATCAAAAGCAGAGAGGTTTCCGACAAACTCCCGAGTCATGGTTTTCAAAATGAATTCAGTCCTTGAGAAAGGAGATTATATGATGAAGGTCAACTTGCCTGTGTGGTAAGGCGGTGACATCACTTAATCTGACAGTATATGCTCATAGCTATGAGGGTCTATCAACAAGTACGATGTACTTGGGGAACTAGGATTACTTCCGGTTCCAGGTTAGATAGACAAATCTATTAAGTATTATATACTTGGGGAGCTTGGATTAATGTTTCAGTTCCAGACTTATAGATTGATTCAGCGGACTTGGAGATAGCATAAGACGCTGAGTGACGCACGATCCAGCACTTTGACCCGTATGCGGTCAAGGGTGATTACCCATTAATGGTAGCGAGTACCGAGGCTCCCCCTTCTACATGTAGAGAAACGGAAGGCTTCCATAGGTTGCTGATGAAGGCTGCCACGTGCTACGACTGATCATCGTGGATGTGTGGTAGCGGGCGTGTTGATGCTCCAGTTACAGTCCCTTCTTCCAATTGGAATTGTGCTACGCACCGTAACGAAAGCCTAGGAGCTGAGTTACCGATAGTGTTGTTAGCGGTAAAACATCCCGAAAGATTCATCTTACTCATCATGTTTTAACGAAAGTTATTTTAAACTACAGTTGTTTGTTCATAATGCTTTTACAAATAACTTACAGCATGTTTTCAGAACGTAATTGATAAAGGAGAAAGCTTATAGATTTACAGCATGTTTTCAGAAGTATATTGTTTATTGCTGAGCTATATTGCTCACCCTTGCTTTCTTTGTATATCACAACACAACAGGACAACAGGATGCTACGAATGCGACGCACCGCCAACCTACCCCAGGTAGGGAGTAGGAGTAGAAGTAGGATAGGGGTACAGTTATTGATGGTACGCCTTATCTATAAGTATGATCTTTATAAGCTACTGAACAAGAACATGCATTAGCATTCAGTACTGTTTCAAGTAGAAACCGCATTGCCTTCATAAGGCAAGGAACTTACTTTTGGAATTGTAATATTACTCTGACGGATTTTATGTATAATATGTGTATTCGTTCTGAGACTATAATCAGTAGGGTGTGTATGAGAACTGTGGGGTCACTGCAGGTGGAAGATGATCATTAAGGATTAAGTTAAAATATATTAACAGCAGGAAAAAGGGACTGTGACGGCCCAGATCTCTGACCCCGGGTCTGGGGGGTGCCACATTTACTGATTGCAGGAAAACAGGAAAAACATCCTAGTGATTGATAGTGGATGTTTTGCACATATGACTGGAAATAAATCCCTGCTATTAGAGTTTGAAGAGAAGGCTGGCCCAGCAGTATCTTTTGGAGATGGCAACATAGGAAGAACACTAGGATATGGCAACATTGTGATTGGAAATGTCATCATTGAGAAAGTAGCTCTGGTTGAAGGACTCAAACATAATCTTCTAAGTGTGAGTCAAATGACAGACAGAGGTTATTCTGTGGAATTTCATGGAACTTATTGTGAAGTGAAAAGCAAGAAAAATGGGAAAATGGTTCTTATTGGCCACAAACATAACAATTTATTTGAAGCTAGCTTGGATGTTAATTCTAATGGTCCCTTAACCTGTCTACTTGGAAAGGCATCACAAATGGAAAACTGGAATTGGCACAAAAAGCTATGTCACTTGAACTTTGGTAACATTAATGAATTGGTAAAGAAGGACCTAGTTAGAGGTCTTCTAAAAGTTCAATTTCATCCTGATGGACTTTGTGATTCATGTCAAAAGCCCAAACAAAAGAAGATAACTTTCAAGAGCAAAATTAAAAACTCTATTGATCAACCTTTTCATCTATTGCATCTTGATTTATTTGGTCCAGTCAACATTATGTCCATTGGAAAGAAGAGATATACTCTAGTGATAGTTGATGATTATACTAGATTTACCTGGGTGTACTTTTTGCATAAGAAGGATGAAACTGCAGAAACAATTATTGATCATATTGAAATGATTGAGAATGGATCAATTCACAAAGTAAAGAATCTAAGGAGTGACAATGGAACAGAGTTTAAGAACTCTACAATTGAGAAATTCTGCTCAACAAAAGGTATTACACAACAATTCTCAGCACCTGGCACACCTCAACAAAATGGTGTAGTTGAAAGAAAGAACAGAACTTTAATAGAAGCTGCCAGAACAATGCTAGAAGGAGCAAAACTACCTACTTATTTTTGGGCAGAAGCTGTGAACACTGCATGCATCACTCAGAATTGTTCTTTAATAAACAAACATGGAATGACTCCATATGAATCTTTGAAGGAAATAAAGCCAGGTGTCAAGTAATTTCACATCTTTGGAAGTAAGTGTTTTATTCACAAAACACATCCTGAACAATTAAAGAAGTTTGAAATTAAAGCAGATGAAGGAATTTTTGTTGGTTATGCAACAACTTCTAAAACCATTTCAAGGGTATTCAAAGTATTCAACTTAAGGACAAGAACAATCATGGAATCAATAAATGTCTCTTTTCATGAAGGGAAAATAGCTGGATTACATTATAAAGATGCACAGGAGACTCTGAGATTTGAGAATGAACTGCAGAAAATAGACTCTGTTGAACTAAACTCTGATGAGTCAAACATTGTTGAACCAAACTCTGACGAGATAAACTCTGGTGAGGAAAACTCTGATTCAGAATTGATTGAAATAGAAATTGAAGATTCTGCACATGTTGAGGGGGAGCAACATTAATCAAATACTGACATTGGAGATCAAAACACAGTAATTGAAATATTAGAATCTGGCCAAATGTTGAACAACATAAACTCTGAGTCATCAAACACTGAAGGAAGCACATCTTCAGGGGGAGGATCAGCATTTACAGAGGAATCAGTCTATGAAGGCAGGAATCATGGAGGAGCATCTAGTTCAAGGAATTTTCCACATCCAAGGAATTGGACCAAAGATCACACACCTGATTTAATTATTGGTGATCTGGAAAGTGGAGTAAAGACAAGAAAATCTACTCAGAATGAATGTCTATATCATAGTTTTCTTTCTCAATTAGAACCAAAGAAAGTTGAAGATGCTTTGAAGGATGCAGATTGGGTTACTGCAATGCAGGAAGAATTGAATGAGTTTGAAAGGAATGAAGTTTGGACCTTAGTTCCTAGACCAAAGAACAGATCTATTTTTGGCACAAAATGGGTATTCAGGAACAAGACAGACTCTGATGGAATAATTACAAGAAACAAAGCAAGACTGGTAGCCAAATGTTATTCTCAACAGGAAGGAATTGATTATAATGAAACCTATGCACCTGTAGCAAGACTTGAGGCAATCAGAATTTTTCTTGCTTATGCTGCACATAAGAAATTCAAGGTTTACCAGATGGATGTTAAAAGTGCATTTTTAAATGGTGAACTTGAAGAAGAAGTCTATGTTGAACTACCACCTGGATTTGTTAATCCAAAATATCCAAATCATGTCTACAGACTGGATAAAGCCTTATATGGACTAAAGCAAGCACCAAGGGCCTGGTATGAAACTCTGGCTCTATTCTTACTTGAAAATGGTTTCACTAGAGGAACAATTGATAAAACCTTGTTTTATAGAACTCAAGGTAAGGATTTATTATTGGTGCAAATATATGTTGATGATATTATATTTGGTTCCACTAATGAGAAAATCTGTGAAAGATTTTCAAAGTTAATGCAGTCCAGGTATCAAATGAGTATGATGGGAGAATTGAGTTATTTTCTAGGCTTACAAGTGAAAAAAACTGAAGAAGGTATTTTCATTAATCAGTCTAAATATACAAAGAATCTACTCACTAAGTTTCAAATGCAAGATTCTGCATCTGCTACAACTCCTATGGCTACTACAACAAAGCTTAATCAAGACACTGGAGAACCTGTTGATGTTACAGAATACAGAGGGATGATTGGTTCTCTACTTTACTTGACTGCTAGTAGCCAGACATCATATTTGCCACATGTCTATGTGCTAGATTTCAAGCAAATCCAAGAGCACCTCATTTAATTGCTGTGAAAAGGATATTCAGATATCTCAAGGGCACTGTTACTCTTGGCTTATGGTATCCTAGGGAGTCTGATTTTCAATTAATAGGCTATTCAGATGTTAACTTTGCAGGATGCAAAATTGACAGGAAAAGCACAAGTGGCAGTTGTCAATATTTAGGTGGAAGACTTGTGTCATGGCAAAGCAAGAAGCAGAAATCAATTTCAACATCAACTGCAGAGGCTGAATATATTGCTGCAGGAAGCTGTTGTGCACAAATCTTATGGATGAAAAATTAGCTGTTGGATTATGGTTTGAACTTCTCTAAAATTCTTATTTATTGTGATAACCAAAGTGCTATTGCAATGACAGGAAATCTAGTTCAACATTTTCTGATAAAGCACATCAGTATCGGATATCACTTCATAAGGGAACATGTGGAGGAAGGCACCATAGAATTACATTTTGTTCCTACAGATCAACAAATAGCCCCATTCACTAAGTCTTTGCCTGAAGCTACATTTAACAGACTGGTTTCTGAATTATGGATGGTTTCTGATTTTTGGTATTTTCAGTCATAATACTTGTCGAACAAGAGCAATCGACTCGAGGTAAAGCAGGTAATCTCGATCTTGATATATTCTCTAATCAATTGATATCAAAATATTACAATTGATATATTGAGCCCTCAGTAGCTATAGGACAAGATCAAGGGATTGAAAACCTACAATCTATAACACAGAACATAGAACCACATACACTCAAATAGATATAACTTCATCTACTAAACCCTAAAAAGAAACGTTTTCTCAACTAAAGAGGATGAGTGAGTAAGTGCCTCTAATACACTATATAAAGAAATATCTTTGAGTAAACCAGCAGCTCTGCCTCTAGTTAGAAAGAGAAATTGAAACCAAGGCAACTTCTAACTAATTTATATCCTCCCAAAAGGATATAGATTTGCAAATGAAAAAATAGTAACTAGGTTCGTCATCTTAACATGACGAGTCTATTGAATTCGGCTTGTCAGCCAAGGCCATTTATAAAGAGTCAACTTCATCTTGACACTTTCAAACACTGTAAATCATAAATGTATATATTCAAATGCATTGTAAGGATTGTCAAACACTAAGGATGAAATGATGGAAGCAATTATTCTAACTTTGATATTGTTAGGAATCTACATGTAATTTGATGATAACATTAATCTTAGAATCATAGAAATTTTATTTGATGTAACTGATCAATTGATATGAAAGTTATAAATATCAATTGATTAGGAAACCATTTATCAGTTAAAATGTTTATCTGAATCAATTGATAATTTGGATAGTAGCATAGGTGTACTTAGTCTATTTCAATCGATAAGGTGTAAATCAATTGATATTTTATTCATCAATTGATGTTGGAGTCGATTGATATAGATCATCAATTGATGTGTGAATTAAACTGTCAAATTGTAATTATGTGAAGACATGAAATTACACAAGTGAAGGATGATCAATTGATATTGAAGCATCGATGGATGAGAGATCAATCGAAGAAACCAACTCAAGAGTTGAAGACCATCAACTGATGTGAAGACCCATCGATTGATATATCGATTGATATCATTTATCCATCGATAAGGCAACTTACTTATCAATCGATGGATATTAAGATCGATCGAAAAACATTATCAGTTGATGAATTAAGGAAGAGTCAATTGATATGCTTAACAACAAATTATCAATTGACTGTGACAAAAAGGCAATCTGTCAGAGATCCAAAAAGGCAAAAGAACACCTATAGAAGACAGTCTATGATGGCTGTGAAGACTCAATCAGAAGCTGTCTTTCAAACCTTTATTCTAAAATAGAAAAAGGTAAAAGGAAAGTAGGTAGAAACAATCCTAGAATAGGAAGTGTAAAAGTACACTTGTGGTATATAAACAAGTGTAGCAGCATTATTAGAAAACAGACAAGTTAGACAATATTTCTTAATCAACTGTTCTAGTTTGATAGCAGATTTGTAAGAACAGTTGATTTGTTTTCTAATCTTGTAAAAGTGCAGCTAGGTTTCTTTGAACCTAGGAACATTGAGCAAAAATATACACTGATGGAAAAACCAATCCATCAGTAATTTTAAATATGTTTGTTCAGTTTATTTTTCAGTCGAAATTTGTTTGAACATATTCTCTCTAATTCTCAAACATCAAGAACAAATATTAGAACAAGCAAAAAGTTTTAATATTTGTATTCAACCCCCCTTCTACAAATATTGACATTGTTCTAGGAATAACAATTGGTATCAGAGCAGGCTTTCAACATACAGAAAGTTTAAAGATCAAGAACAGTCAATATGGGCCAGAAAGATTCAGGTGTGAAGATTCCAGTTTTAGCGAAAGATGAATATTTTCCATGGAAGGTTAAAATGCATCTGCATCTTCTTTCTCTTGACCCTTCCTATGTTCACCGCATAGAGAAAGGTCCTCATATTGCCATGAAGCTAGTTATAGGTGTAAACCCTGATGGAACTCCTACAGTTGATAGACATGTTCCAAAACTCATCTCTGAGTTCACAGAAGGGGATGAAAAAGAAGTACTTAAAGACAAAAAGACCATGAACATTCTGTTTAATGGTATAGATAAAGATATGTTTGATAATGTGATAAATTGTACTTCATCAAAAGAAGTATGGGACACTCTTCAAACTCTGTGTGAAGGAACTGAGCAAGTAAGGAAAAATAAGATGCAACTCTTGATTTAAAAATATGAATCATTTCATTTCAAGAATGGAGAATCTATCAATGACACTTATAGCAGATTTCAGAAGTTGTAAATTGGACTGAAGCTATATGGTAGGGTTTATGCAACTGAGGATACAAATCTAAAACTTCTTAGATCTCTTACAAAAGAATGGAAACCAATGACTGTTTCCATTAGAAAATCTCAGGACTTCAAGGATTATACTCTAGAGAAACTTTATGGTATTCTCAAGACATATGAACTGGAGATTCAACAAGATGAAGAGATTGAGAAGAATCAAAGAAAGGAGAAAATTGTGGCTTTGATGGTCAAAGGGAATGAAGACAAGAAAGAGAAGAAAGAAACTGGTTGTGTAGAAGAGTCTGTCATGATGGCTGGTGATGTTGTTGAAGAATCATTCAAGAGAAAAGGAAACAGCAAATGTGAAGAAAATGAAACATGCTATCAGGATGATTTGGATGAGATTGATGAGCACCTTGCATTTTTGTCAAGGAAGTTTTCAAAGCTAAAATTCAAGAAGAATCCAAATGCTCAAAGGCCTGGATCCCAGTTTAGAAGCAACAATCAAAATAAAAATTTGGTTGGTAGATCTAAATTCATATGTTTTAACTGTGGATTGGCTGGTCATTTCTCAAATGAGTGCAGGAAGCCAAAACAAGAAAAGGCAAAGTCATATGAGGGTATTGATTATAAAAGGAAATACTTTGACCTTTTGAAACAGGAAGAAAAGGCTTTTGTTACTGAGGAGAAGGACTGGGCTGCTGAGGATAGTGATTCTGAAGAATATATCAATCTAGCTCTAATGGCCAACCATGAAGATGAAGAAGCTAGTTCATCATCTAATCAGGTACTAGCTACCAACTTTTCTGAACTTACTGCTGATGAATGCAATAGTACTATTAATGAAATGTCCAATGAATTGTACAATTTGCATGTCACTCTAAAATCTCTAAACAAAGAAAACCTCAAGTTAAAGAACACCATTGATGTCTTAACTGAGAGGAATATTTTTCTTGAAAATGAACTTGTTTGTTTAGATAGATTTAAGCAGGAAAGTAAAGATGCTAGAGATGAACTAGTAAACAGTTTGAGAAGAGAAGAATTGTTGAAAGAACAATTAGCTGAAGAAATAGAAACCATTAACAGATGGAATAGGTCTGCTAAAACTGCCAAACAAATCATTGATGTTCAGAGTTTAGATACACTAGGAGAATCCCCCAGTTCAACTGGCAAGCCATTGGATGATGCTTCGAGGGATAAAGATCAATCGACTGCTAATCCTTCATCGATCGATAAGGATTATCAATCGATTGATGCTGAATCAATCGATAAGCATCCATCGACAAGTAAATCATCGATGGCTAATAAAAAGAACAAATTTAGCACTCCTATCAAGTTTGTTAAGGAAACCAAAATCAAGTTGAGGCTGAGGCTGAGAAAATTAACATAGGTAGCTTATCCAAGAAACAATTAAAAGAAAAATTAGAAAAGATAGCACATGTGGAAATTACTCAACCTAAGTCTGAGAAAAAGAAAAAGAATAGGAATGGTAAAGTAGGCATAAATAAGCACAACAACTACACTCTTAATATGTATGCACCTAGAAAGGTATATGCTAAGTGTGGTAGTGTAAATCATTTGTCTATGAATGCAAGAATGAAAAGAAGAATATGTCTTCAAATGATTTAAATGCACATGCCATGACTTCAAATGCCATGCTTACCAATCCTATGCTCATGAATGCCATGTCTTCTAATTTGGTTGCACCTAATATTCATATGCCTTATGCTCAAGTTCCATGCATGTATAATCCCTTCTTTGCATATGCAAATATGAACATGCCTAGTATGCCATGAAACATGCCTAATATAGATAATGAAGTGCATGGAAATTTTGCCATGAGTTCCAAGGTGTCTAAGCCTCAAAAGCCAACTCCCAAAGTTAAAGTGGAATTAAACCCACCAAAACAAAAGGAGCCAAAGTTAACAACCAAGGCTAAGGCTGCAACTAATAAAAGAGGACCCAAGGCAGCTTGGGTACCAAAAGCAACTTGATTGTTTTTATTGTGTGCAGGGAAACAGGAAGAAGAGTCTCTGGTATCTAGATAGTGGATGTTCTAGGCACATGACTAGAGATTTGTCCCTGCTCACAAAGTTTATGGAAAAGGCTGGCCCAAGAGTTACTTTTGGAGATAACAACAAAGGTTTTACTCTGGGATATGGCTCAATTGCAAGTGAAAATGTTGTCATTGAACCTGTAGCACTAGTTGATGGACGAAAGCACAATCTGCTAAGTATTAGTCAACTGTGTGCTAATGGAAATAGTGTATGGTTTTCAACTGGATCATGCATTATAGCTAACAAAGAAACTGGTGATGTTCTCTTGATTGGAGAAAGAAAAGGAAATGTCTATGTGGCTGATTTTCACTCTGTAAAGGCAAATTCTATGACATGTCTACTCAGCAAAGCCAATACAGATGAAAGTTGGATTGGGCACAAGAAACTAGCCCATTTGAATTTCAAGGCCATGAATCTATTGGTTAGAAAGAATATGGTTAGAGGCATTCCACAGATGGAATTCACCAAGGATGGTGTTAGGTCCAAATGTGTTGTAGAGGGGGGGGTGAATACAACTTTTTTTTACGATTTAAGGAATATGAGAAGCAATAAATATTATGTAATAAATCAACACAGAATTTCAAGAATATATCGTTATATTCATTGAAGGATTTGCTACAACATTCATTACAATAGTACCACAGAAGTAAAGAGAGAGGAGTAAATGATACTAAGCTCTGTGAATATACTCCCTCTCTATTACAAGTGTTTTTCTCAATATTGCCTTACATTGCGTTCTATGCTCTTTATTGAAATGTTACACAAGTACTTCTTTTTATACTACTTTGTAATCTATGACTTGTAGACTTGATCTTGTCCTTTTTGTGTACGTGGCCCAATCAGGACTCGTTAACAAAAAGTACTTTCCCAACCACTCTGGATCAACCGTTCACAATAAGCCACTTGTCCCTTGAACATTAAATGCTACATATCGACCCGCATCTCGATCTAGGCCTGGACCCATCTCGATCTCGATCTTGGTTGACAATCTCGATCTCGATCTCGATCTGTGAAAATCTCGATCTCGATCTGTGAAAATCTCGATCTCGATCTATGAGAATCTCGATCTCGATCTGTGAGAATCTCGATCTCGATCTCGATCTACCGTGGACAGAGATTTGCCTTGCAATGTTTTACTTCAATTGTAAATCTCAACCCGCATCTCGATCTGCCGTGGATCGACATTTGCCTTGCAATGTTTTACCTTTAATAATCAATCTCGATCCGCATCTCGATCTGCTGTGGATCGACATTTGCCTTGGCAAATATGCACTCATCGAATGTTGACTTTCTTTAGTGACTAATTGTGGATTAACCTTTATGAGCAAGTTTCCCTAGCTTCTTCAATATTCTTCAACAAGCTCTTGAACATGGATCTCTACTACTGACATAAACTTGCTATCAATGTCCTGACACTTGATGCAACGGTCTGGTTCATAAGTGACTAGTCTTGATAGGGTACTTGCTTCTGAATAGATTACCATGTTCAATTGGTAATGTGGCTTCCCAATAAGTGGTTCGAACATTAACTGTTAATAAACAATGTAACTTCACTAGAATCTTTTCTGGTACTTCGACAACGTCTTCATTACTACTACAATCTTGAATACTTCATTCTCTGTTCTTCACTGATTGTCAGTGAGTATAACTTCAAGACTGTAGCTGTCTTCTTTAACCTTTGTCTTTACCATGTCTTCAATTCTTCTAGATTCCTATGCTTCAAACACTGTCTATCTTCAATCAATGCTGTTACACTGAAATCTTTTAGTGGCACTGCTATACTGAATCTTCAACACTTCTGAAACCCTGAAAGTCTTTAAACATTATTCTTCACTGAGGCATGAACATATAAATGAACTTCTTTCAGTGACCTGTAGTAGACTTCAAAACTTCTTCTAATGTCTTGATTCACTGTATTTGCCTTGTCTTCATGTCTTGCTGATTTCTGTGTAATCGTAGTATTATTTACTTGTCCTGTTCTAGTGTTGAGTTATCACGATTACTATTTATACAGCTTCGTCGTTTCCAACAATCTCCCCCTATTTGATTGTTAAACTTTTAGTAAACAAATAACCTAGGGAGGATAACTCAACTAACAACTAGAAAAAGAATGTCCGAGACTTGTAAATAATGCTACTGGTTTTTCTGGATCAAATATTTCATTTCCAGAATTCTTGTGTGACTGAAACGAAAGATGTTTGTTCCTCTGACGCTGAACTGATATTCAAATTGTATCATTTTCATTTCTGTCTGTTTGAGCTTTCTCCGTTTCAAAATCCTTCAGTTTGAACTTAAAGAACTTATCATGAACAGAGCTTCATAAGAATCATTATTCCTGGGAACATCTTCAATAGAACACAGAACATAGCTCATACTGTTCTCCCCCTAAGAATGTGATTCTCCTTCTTATTCTTCTTCTCCCTTTAGAAAATCCATGGAATAGTCAATTCTTTTCTGTTCTTCCCACTTGCATTAGGAATCTTCTTCTGACAACTCCTTTCAAGTCTAGGATACAGTTTCTTGATTCTCCCATCTTCTGTTGTTTCCCCTCAGGATCCGAAGATAAGATTTTCTTTTTCCAGTCTAAAATCTCCCCCTAAGGATACGAACCCCCTTTCTTCAAGGATCTTCCCTTAGAATCCTCCAATGGCCTCTTCCCTTAGAATCATGCGACTCCTTTAGGATATTAGCTTTTCCGAAGGTTATGAAGATAAGACTTTATTAACTTCTCCTTTTTCTTGTTATAACTATAACACTATAACTTCTCCCTGTTTATAAACTTGTTATAACTATAACTTTTTCTTACTATAACTTCTCCCCCTTAGTTGAGGAATCCTCCAAAGGCCCACTTTTGAATGGTGTGTCTTCCAAAGAAGGTTCTCGTCTGTCGTTGAACGGGAAAAATATAGTAACTTTTCTTTCAGAAGTAGCAAGTAGCAAGGGTACGTGTTTGGCTTAAGGTTTCCTCACTTCTACTACGTTCTGTCGGTGTTTACACTTTAGCATAGAGCATTTTAAGTGTTTCTCTCTTTCTCTCCCTATCTCTCACTCAAGTGTATCTCTCCCTCACTTTCACTTAAGTGTTTCTCTCTCTCACTTTCACTCTACATTCCAAATGTAGCCTTCTGTACCTGCAAGTGAAATCCGTCAATCCATACATATTCCCAACACCTGATTCATCAGAATGAACTGAATCACTATCAAGTGGAGAATTTACCTCGTAGAGGTGTTCTTGATCTATCATGCATAAGCACTGTCTCACACCAGACTCAATAGCAATTGCTAAATCACTATCTAGTAGAGCCTCACCTCTTTGAGATGGGTTATCCCAAGATTTTAAAATCTTTTTTTTTTTGGGAATCCTGCCTTGTTCTATCAAGGAGTTGCCTCACACCTTCTCCGTAAACGGGAGGTGGACATTCCTTTTCAGGATCTGGAAATGTTCCTTCCAGGAGGGGCGACGTAGTAGACAATGTAATGAATGGCAAATTAGAGTCTACGTTTCCCTCGTAACCCAATGACGGGTGTTTTGTTAACATGCCTATACCTCACACTGTGCACGTCTTGCAATGTGTCCCTAAAATATATCTGTTTAGGCTTACCATCAGCGTGAATGCCAGTGGTGTGCTTGACTCATTACAAGATGCTCTGGCTGACGAGCGAATTTCAATGGACTCACCCTGTTGAGAGAATGATTCCAGAGACAGTTTTATTGCCTTTTCAGCTCTGCATCTTTTTGAGAAAATACAGATGAGCTTACAGATACCTCAGTTTATATACTTCTTTACTTCGCTGGAGGTAGAGCTGTGGGTGCACTTCCGACTTCATCCTTATTTCTCCCTTATCAACCTCTAACAAACATATGTTCCTTATAACTCCAAGGGTTAATATATGGAAGTGGATGAAATGAGTGTTTGGTATTAAGGCCTGGGTCAGAGATTGATGGGTTTTCAACCTCCTGGCCAGCTTCTGTAGCCACTGGGGGCTAAACGGATAGAATCAATAAATGAGATAAAGAAATAATCACCTTAACATTCCAAAACATATTTTTCAACTCAAGGAGAAGGAAAAATATAATAAGGAATGGTAATGGATTGCATTAAAGCACTTTAATAAAAGAGTTTTGTCAGATCAAAAAAAAAAAAATTTATCATTTAAGAGCATGACACCAATAGAAATTTCTTTCAGATGCTTATCCCATAATAAAACGCGGGAGTATCAGAGAAAAAGTTTCTATCTCTTATGAATTTCTTATAAGGCAAACTTCCCATAATAAAACGCGGGAATTTACACCAAAGAAGAAATTCAACTCTTCTACCAAATTATATCTCAATAAAATGATTCTTTTCCATTAAACCTAAGCACTGCATGTTTTGAAAACATTTTTTGCAAATCATCCATATCAGATAGAAGACAATGATTTTCCGACTCATAATTCAATTATGATTTACATCATTTTCTTTTGCCTGATAATATCCCCGATTTTAAATAAAAACATGACAATTGGGGTTGAATGTATGCTTAACAATACAGTACAAGGCCTTCAAAGCAACAATCACTATTTTGGTACTATGAATCAATGTGAAACATACATTGAAACAAGTATTTGAAAACAAATCATTTTACAAGTGATTGGTACCTCGAAGTTAAAACACATTTTCAAAAGAGAGAAAAAGCTTTTAAAGATAAAACGTTTAAAACAAGCTTTTGGGAGGGAATAAAGTTTCGATAGAATAGAAAGATTATCCTTAAGAAAAGTTTTTCAAAAGAGAAGTTTTGAAAAAGAATTCTTAAGTTTTCTTAACTTAAACTGATAGACAAATGAATGTATCTTTGCATAAAATATTTTGAAAAAGAAATAGACAAAAATTTCTTTTAAATACATTCAGGATTGTAAACCAGTCAAAGAAAGAAAACTAAATATATTGATACCAATTGTTTCTAAAAATAAAAACTAAGTAAATCCATTAGTATCAATATATCACAATTATTTTGTAATAAAATATTATTCTATTATCACAAAGTAATAAAAGAAAATATTTATACTACTAATAATTATGCTTCGAATTTATTTTAATTTATTTAAATCATGGAACAGATATTTCATTGAATTGTTTTATATCATCATGATTTAAATAAACCAAAATAAATTAAATACTTATGTTGTACTAAGCAATTGCCAATCACATGCATTTATAGAAACTATACATGGCAATTATTCAGTAGAACAATAAGCATATCACAATTAATTGCACGCTGATACCAATTATTCGATATTTATCAATAATTTCAAGATGCAAGAAATTGTGCTTCTGTTATTTTATCAAATTAAAATTATGAAACTAATAACCATTGAATTGCTTCAATCCATAATTTCAATAAGATAAAATAAATTCGCTAAATACTAAAATATTCATTAGATTGAATATTAGCATTTAACTTCCTACGCCATATCTAATAATTGTCAATTTACACATTGTAAGCGTACTCATAACAATTACTAATTGATATACGTAAGCTCGAGGTTATAGTTGAAAAGAAATTCACAAGTCCTTTAAATAGAGAAAAAGTAATAGTTGTGATTCTTTTTACAACCCCTCGCAATAAAATCAATTTTAGAAATATTTTCTAAGTATATAAAACATTGAGAATTTTATACACGTAACTTGGAAAATACTTCATCTTCCAATATTAGTGAGTTTTGAAATATGCATTAATTATTTAGAACAGAAATTCTAAATACCGTCACTAATATCAAAAGCATCACAATTACTTGTAATAAAATATTTTAAGACTCTTAGAGCAAAATATCAAAGCAATTAAGCAAGATATCATCGACTAATTCTTATCTAATATTTAATATACAAATAATTATGCTTCTAATTTATTTTAATTTACTTAAATCATGGAACAGATATTTTACTGAATGGTTTTATATATCATCATGATTTAAATAAATTAAAATAAATTAAATGCTTATGCTAAATAATTTAACTATCACTTATGCATAATACATTGCAAGCAAGATAATTAAACTAATAGCAAAAAGCATGAGGTACTGGATTTCAAATAAATTCACAAGTCTTTGAATATTGAAAATTTAATACTTGTGAACTTATTTAAGAATTCCTTGCATATGGGATTTCCAACAAATATGCATATAAGTAACATCCCAAATTTACTAACCAACTTAGATAAAATAAATTCACCAAGTTATTTAGCAAACATCTGCAAGTTATTCGACTAAGGACAACTCGCAAAAGAAGTGATACCTGATGTCCATTAGCTTGTTCCTTCAGTGGTATGAAGAGTTCAACAGAGTTGCTGGAAATTGACAGCTTCTAGGAATGACTTCCCTGTCTTTCGTACAACCTGCATTATCTATATCTATATAGCCAATTAGGTTAAACCTATTATCTTAAGGGTCCCAGATTCCAAGAATTGGTGATCCCCTAAGATGTCTAACAATTCATAACTTAGCTATAAGATAAGATTCTCTAATTTACACTTGGAAACTTGCACATAGGCATATCGAGAATAAAATATATGGTCTTTGTGCACTTGAATAAGTAATGAGCTTATCATACCTCTATAGCTTGTCACTTCAGTTCATATACCTGATTTGCCCTGATCAAGCTTAGTGGTCTGTTGGAAAGTAGTCTTGGCAGGTCTAGAATCTTCCAAATTGCGCATCTTCAAAAGATCCTTGACTTCCTTTAATTGCCATCATTCTTTCGAATTAATTATAATCCAGAAAGAATTGAAACTCTTCCAACATGCTCATTTTGTACCTACTCTGCATTAACTTAGCAAAAATATATCTTGCCAAATTTTCGTTAGTAGACCCACATATAATATACTCATGGTATACTTAGCACATATATAACATTGTGTGTGCCTTGCATTCTGGAGAGATATGTGTGTATAACTTACTCTACTGTAAAATCATATTAAAGTAATTAACAGTCAGAGTGTCATACCATGTCCTTGACGTTTTGCTTGAACCCCTATCTCCGTCATAGAAGAGCTTGCGAAGAGAATGATATACAAATTCCAATGGATCTGCAACTTCAAAGTCCAGGAAATGATGTACATCAACTTTAACTTCTAGCTCACCATTCAGGAGTGCACTTGTTCACATTCATCTGATAGATCTTCATGCTTCAATGCTCCACATGTGATAGGTCCTAATCGTTGAGTCCCTGAAAATTGTTAGGTCCCCATTGATGAGTCCCAAGGTATCAAGTCTTGTCACTGGTGCTTACTGCTTGATCTTGAAAGTCCCGAAGATTCCGTTTCCATCATCATCGATACCTTCTGCTTTAAAGTCCTGTAGCAACCAGTTTGGCTTTGCCCCTCATAGCAATGCCAAAAAGTCATCCAGTTTCTGAGAACCCTTACTGTACCAGATTCAGCTTCGACTTTAGTGGTCTGGGTTCCAGCTTCAATGGTTTCTGCCTTCTAACTGATTGAGATCATTTTGCTTTGCAATCACTCAATCTGGATCAATCTGTGCTTTTCTAATATTCTTTGGGATACCAATTGATGGGTGATACCAATTGTTGATACCAATTGTAAGTTGACAATTTCTCTTTCCCAACTTGGTCCCGAAAGATATATGATCATTTCGATTAGCACTTCTAGCCTCTACACAAGTATCCGGATCACTAAGAACGAGACTCCATGATAGAATTTGACTTCAAACCTTTTGTCTTGGCAGAAATGTTCTTAATGAAATCCTTTGATCTTCATTGTTGAGCATGACTAGTAGATCCATCTTTTATTTGCTCCTCCTGAGTTGCTGCTAGGATGTGTTGAAGATCCTTCACCTTCTACAGTGGATTTCCACTAAGGATCTGAATCATCATCGTTGTCATTGATTCCTTCTGCAACCTCAGCTTCAACATCAGTATCTGAATTTGTCAATGATTCAGAATGGTCGTTCGATTGAATGCACTGGAGCTTGGTGTAGTTGGTCGTCACATTCAGACTTTTAATCACTTCTGAGTAGCCGAGGAGAATTGTTCCATGAGCCTTAACTTCTTGTCAAGATACTCAAATAAATCTTCATTAAAAATCAATTCCCTCCAAACACACGAAAGAGCTTCAGTGTTTGCTTCTGGTTGGCCATTAACTCAAATGATGTCTTTTCACGATCTTGTTGAATAAAGCAGCATGTTGTGTTAATTGCTTCAGCTTCAAAGTACCTTTTTCAGTGCAGACTTCACTTAGAACTTCACTCACGAAATGCAGTTTCACTATCTGACTTCAAAGTTCTCACTGCTTACCAATTGTTTCCAACTTGATCTTCCTTATTTGATCAATCACCATTGTGACATTTTGTCTGTTGAATGCTTGAACATCACCAATTTGTAATTAGGGTTATCAATTTCAATCACCACTAAGCATATGACTTTCCTTCAATGTGATGTTTCCATTGACTTCCCTATGTGACATACTTCAAAATGTCCTTCTTGATAGAATTCCATATGAAGCAGTCCTCTCACCAATTTCATCTTTATCAGAGAATCTATTGCCTTGCAGACTAACAAGTGTGAGAGCTTCCTTTGCCATAGCTAACTCTTCATTGATAAAGCTTTACTGAAAAGTTCACTTCATCTTTACATCCAAATTTCATGTCAGCTACGAACAAACTTCCTCAACCGCAGCTGAGTGAGCATCCAACCTTCTTGTTTGAGATCAAACACTTCTCTAGAAAACCTTTGACAAAGAATTCCCTAATGCCCTTTAGAAAGTGCTTAAGTCCTTCCACAAGAAAGATGCTTCCACTGATGACAGTTCTTAACTCATGATAGCCATATCCCTTGTACATCCTTTGCTATCATCTCCAAAGGTTACCGTCGGGGAGGCCTTCTCAACCAGTTGTGATAGAAGAGCTTTAATCTTAATCATATGCCTCGAACAATAAATGTTACGAAGTCACATAATTTTTCGCTTTCATAACATACTCTGCGATCACAAAAGATTAAGCTTCTTGGTACTCAACTTCAATTGAGTCCAGATGGGTTAGAGATATTTTCAGAGGTAACAACAGCTTCAACCTTAATATGCACAAGCTAATCTTTGACTGATCACTTCTCATATACTGCAGCCTTGACAAAGTAGTCTTTAGGCTACGAGACTAGTGATTTCAACCTAACTTAAGGTGAACTAGCAGTCTTTACCCTATTGTGACTCTTATACATGCTTTCTCTAAGATTATGCAAGTCCTAAGATATGCATTTTCAAATTTAACTAAACAAGCATGGAAATAAGAACACATGGTAAATATTCAGCTTCACTGCATAAAAGCACATGGATAGAAGAACTAACAAATTAATTACTAATTCTGTCTAATCCATTCTGTCGTTGTCTAACGTTTTTAACTATCTCTAATTACCTAAGTCAGTTTTAGATTAAGCTTCGAATCTACATGACTTACTGACTTTGAGATAATTCTACCATCTTTTATCCAATTATCCCTAACAAGCAATACATGAACTGATATAGCATTTAAGTACAATTATGTGAGTAAAAGCAAATCATATGAAAATAAGCACATAAACAATTAACAAGTCATTTGCTATTAAGAACAAATAAAATCTGATCTATGACCTGTTTGTCTATTATCAATTTTCACAACATTAGCAGAGGTATTAAATCATATCAGATTTAACTCAAGTTTCAGCAAATGTTTGGGAATACACTTAACCGTCTAGAACACCCTATCTAATTCTAGATATTCATTTTACTGCATATAAAATCAAGTATAAAATGTACTAATTAAACTCATGAATCCTAGCATGCAATCTTATTCTTAGCAATCAATTGAGCATTTAAGACCTAAGATGCTAACATGCTATCATGAATATAATACATTTCAAAACTTAATAAACATGCAGTTCTGAATTAGATAAACGTATACTAGTTAGAATGTATACCTGTGAAGTGCTTATTGATTCATCTTCAGTGTTGGTCATTGATGCCAGATATCCATTTGGTGCATCATTGTTAGAATCATCCTTGCATTTAACTTCACCAACAAATGCTCTCCCTTGCTGCATCCTCACTAATGTTTGAGATTTATACTTCAACCCAACATAGTGTCTTCATCTTTTGCTTGCTCCTTTTCTGATCTTGTAGGTGCTATACTTCATCTTGAGTAAAAGTGTTTTGTTCTGACCTCAGCTGTACCTTCCATGACGACCTCTATTTCTAGGTTTGTTGAACGAACGTATCGAAAGCTATTTGCTCCTTATCAGCATCTGAAAAGTCCACTCCCTCTTTGGGCTCAGACCGATGTGGTACAATCACATCTCCTTCCATATGCTCAGGAACAACAACCATCGTAACAAATTCATTATCAAAACCCATTCTTCATTGATCTCGGTCGAACACTGGAATCTTGAATTGATTTTAAGGTGCCATCTTAATATAGATTTAGAATAGAGATAATAAACTTTTCTTATTACTTGAGTAGTAATTAAAAGAAAATTGAATTATCTCTAAATAAATCAAAGTTCCAAAACTGGTCACCAAAAATAATTCTAAGTACCCGACACTAGGCTATGTAGAAAATCTATGTCGATCTCGATGTCAGTCTTGATCTACATCTTGATGTCGATCTCGATGTCGACAGATCGAGATTTACCTTAGCATATTTTAAGCCATTTTCGCAAGTCGATCTCGATCTCGATCTACAAAACTTTTGCCTATGTCGAAATTTCACCAAGTCGAAATTCTCAAAGTAGATATTCTCAAGTCAAACTTTTGTCCTTGGTCGAAATTTGCTGCCTGTCACTTTCACACTTTTTGACTTTTGTGTCTTTTCTCACCTAACTCACCAAACAACCACGTGCTAGGTACAGAGTCTTCTGATAATTACTTTTTGTGCAGTGAGTATGTCCAATCAAAAGCCAATAACACCTTTTTCACTTTATGTCTTTAGAAAATAGCACTTTACTTTATTGATGTTCAGAGTTTAGATACACTAGGAGAATCCCCCAGTTCAACTGGCAAGCCATTGGATGATGCTTCGAGGGATAAAGATCAATCGACTGCTAATCCTTCATCGATCGATAAGGATTATCAATCGATTGATGCTGAATCAATCGATAAGCATCCATCGACAAGAAATCATCGATGGCTAATAAAAAGAACAAATTTAGCACTCCTATCAAGTTTGTTAAGGAAACCAAAAATCAAGTTGAGGCTGAGGCTGAGAAAATTAACATAGGTAGCTTATCCAAGAAACAATTAAAAGAAAAATTAGAAAAGATAGCACATGTGGAAATTACTCAACCTAAGTCTGAGAAAAAGAAAAAGAATAGGAATGGTAAAGTAGGCATAAATAAGCACAACAACTACACTCTTAATATGTATGCACCTAGAAAGGTATATGCTAAGTGTGGTAGTGTAAATCATTTGTCTATGAATGCAAGAATGAAAAGAAGAATATGTCTTCAAATGATTTAAATGCACATGCCATGACTTCAAATGCCATGCTTACCAATCCTATGCTCATGAATGCCATGTCTTCTAATTTGGTTGCACCTAATATTCATATGCCTTATGCTCAAGTTCCATGCATGTATAATCCCTTCTTTGCATATGCAAATATGAACATGCCTAGTATGCCATGAAACATGCCTAATATAGATAATGAAGTGCATGGAAATTTTGCCATGAGTTCCAAGGTGTCTAAGCCTCAAAAGCCAACTCCCAAAGTTAAAGTGGAATTAAACCCACCAAAACAAAAGGAGCCAAAGTTAACAACCAAGGCTAAGGCTGCAACTAATAAAAGAGGACCCAAGGCAGCTTGGGTACCAAAAGCAACTTGATTGTTTTTATTGTGTGCAGGGAAACAGGAAGAAGAGTCTCTGGTATCTAGATAGTGGATGTTCTAGGCACATGACTAGAGATTTGTCCCTGCTCACAAAGTTTGTGGAAAAGGCTGGCCCAAGAGTTACTTTTGGAGATAACAACAAAGGTTTTACTCTGTGATATGGCTCAATTGCAAGTGAAAATGTTGTCATTGAACCTGTAGCACTAGTTGATGGACGAAAGCACAATCTGCTAAGTATTAGTCAACTGTGTGCTAATGGAAATAGTGTATGGTTTTCAACTGGATCATGCATTATAGCTAACAAAGAAACTGGTGATGTTCTCTTGATTGGAGAAAGAAAAGGAAATGTCTATGTGGCTGATTTTCACTCTGTAAAGGCAAATTCTATGACATGTCTACTCAGCAAAGCCAATACAGATGAAAGTTGGATTGGGCACAAGAAACTAGCCCATTTGAATTTCAAGGCCATGAATCTATTGGTTAGAAAGAATATGGTTAGAGGCATTCCACAGATGGAATTCACCAAAGATGGTGTTAGGTCCAAATGTGTTGTAGAGGGGGGGGGTGAATACAACTTTTTTTTACGATTTAAGGAATATGAGAAGCAATGAGAAGCAATAAATATTATGTAATAAATCAACACAGAATTTCAAGAATATATCGTTATATTCATTGAAGGATTTGCTACAACATTCATTACAATAGTACCACAGAAGTAAAGAGAGAGGAGTAAATGATACTAAGCTCTGTGAATATACTCCCTCTCTATTACAAGTGTTTTTCTCAATATTGCCTTACATTGCGTTCTATGCTCTTTATTGAAATGTTACACAAGTACTTCTTTTTATACTACTTTGTAATCTATGACTTGTAGACTTGATCTTGTCCTTTTTGTGTACGTGGCCCAATCAGGACTCGTTAACAAAAAGTACTTTCCCAACCACTCTGGATCAACCGTTCACAATAAGCCACTTGTCCCTTGAACATTAAATGCTACATATCGACCCGCATCTCGATCTAGGCCTGGACCCATCTCGATCTCGATCTTGGTTGACAATCTCGATCTCGATCTCGATCTGTGAAAATCTCGATATCGATCTGTGAAAATCTCGATCTCGATCTATGAGAATCTCGATCTCGATCTGTGAGAATCTCGATCTCGATCTCGATCTACCGTGGACAGAGATTTGCCTTGCAATGTTTTACTTCAATTGTAAATCTCAACCCGCATCTCGATCTGCCGTGGATCGACATTTGCCTTGCAATGTTTTACCTTTAATAATCAATCTCGATCCGCATCTCGATCTGCTGTGGATCGACATTTGCCTTGGCAAATATGCACTCATCGAATGTTGACTTTCTTTAGTGACTAATTGTGGATTAACCTTTATGAGCAAGTTTCCCTAGCTTCTTCAATATTCTTCAACAAGCTCTTGAACATGGATCTCTACTACTGACATAAACTTGCTATCAATGTCCTGACACTTGATGCAACGGTCTGGTTCATAAGTGACTAGTCTTGATAGGGTACTTGCTTCTGAATAGATTACCATGTTCAATTGGTAATGTGGCTTCCCAATAAGTGGTTCGAACATTAACTGTTAATAAACAATGTAACTTCACTAGAATCTTTTCTGGTACTGCGACAACGTCTTCATTACTACTACAATCTTGAATACTTCATTCTCTGTTCTTCACTGATTGTCAGTGAGTATAACTTCAAGACTGTAGCTGTCTTCTTTAACCTTTGTCTTTACCATGTCTTCAATTCTTCTAGATTCCTATGCTTCAAACACTGTCTATCTTCAATCAATGCTGTTACACTGAAATCTTTTAGTGGCACTGCTATACTGAATCTTCAACACTTCTGAAACCCTGAAAGTCTTTAAACATTATTCTTCACTAAGGCATGAACATATAAATGAACTTCTTTCAGTGACCTGTAGTAGACTTCAAAACTTCTTCTAATGTCTTGATTCACTGTATTTGCCTTGTCTTCATGTCTTGCTGATTTCTGTGTAATCGTAGTATTATTTACTTGTCCTGTTCTAGTGTTGAGTTATCACGATTACTATTTATACAGCTTCGTCGTTTCCAACAGATGGACTATGTGATGCCTGTCAAAAGGGAAAACAAAGAAAAACATCATTCAAGTCTAAGTCTGAATCATTAATTGATAAGCCTCTGGAATTATTGCACATGGACTTATTTGGTCCAGTCAACATCATGTCAATTGCCAAAAAGAAATATGCATTAGTCATTGTGGATGATTTCACAAGATACTCTTGGGTATACTTCTTGCATTCTAAGGATGAGGCAAGTAAATTAATTATCAATCATGTGAAGAATGTTAAAAATGGAACTGAATGGAAGGTCAAGAAATTTAGAAGTGATAATGGTACTGAATTCAAGAATACAACAATGAAAGAATTCTGTGAAGAAAAAGGTATCACTCATCATTTTTCTGTACCAAGAACTCCACAGCAAAATGGAGTAGTTGAAAGGAAAAATAGGACTTTGATTGAAGCTGCTAAAACTATGTTAGAAGAAGCAAAACTTCATGCATACTTCTGGGCAGAAGCAATTAATACTGCTTGTTACATTCAGAATATCTCCATGGTCAATCAAATTCAAGGTAAAACTCCATATCAGTTGATGAAGAAGGACAAGAAGCCAACAGTAAATTTTCTTCAAGTAGAGTGTCCATCTCAGGGGGAGGGTTCTCAAATAGTCAATCACATCACAATGATCATAACACTTCCAATGATAATGAAGCATCATCTTCAAGGACAAATTTACCATCTCAAAGGAAATGGACAAAAAGCCATCCCTTTGAATTAATTATTGGAGATGCAAATGATGGTGTCAAAACTAGAAGAGCAACTCAAAATGAATGCTTGTATAGTGGCTTCCTATCTCAAGAAGAACTAAAAAGGATTAAAGAAGCCATGGATGATCCTGATTGGACAATAGCTATGCAAGAAGAGTTGAATCAGTTTGAAAGAAACAAGGTATGGAAGCTGGTGCCCAAGTTAAAGAACAAGTCTATCATTGGAACAAAATGGGTATTCAGAAACAAAATGGGTGAATCTGGTACAGTCACAAGGAATAAATCACGACTAGTGGCAAAAGGTTATTCACAAGAAGAAGGCATAGATTTTTATGAAACTTTTGCACCAGTTGCAAGATTGGAAGCAATCAGAATCTTTCTAGCATATGCTGCTCATGCTAACTTCAAGGTGTATCAGATGGATGTGAAAAGTACTTTTCTCAATGGAGAACTAGAATAAGAAGTATATGTAGAACAACCTCCTGGTTTTATTGATCCTGTTCATCCTGGATTTGTATACTATACTCTCAAGGCACTTTATGGATTGAAACAAGCACCTAGAGCCTGGTATGACACTTTGTCTAAATTCTTGATTGAGAATCACTTCACAAGAGGTACTGTTGATAAAACTCTCTTTCATAGAAATATAAATGGCTCTTTGATTCTTGTTCAAATCTATGTAGATGACATTATTTTTGGCTCAACTAATGAAAAACTTTGTCAAAAGTTTGCTAAGTTGATGCAGAGTAAATATGAAATGAGCTTGATGGGAGAACTTACCTATTTTCTAGGTTTGCAAGTCAAACAAGTCAAAAATGGCATTTTCATAAATCAAACCAAATATATTTATGATTTATTAAAGAGATTTGATTTAAGTGAATGTTCTTCTGCAAAAACTCCTATGGTCACTGCAACTAAACTTGAATTGAACACTAAGGAAGCTAAAGTGGACATTTCAAGTTATAGAGACATGGTTGGCTCATTACTTTACTTAACTGCAAGTAGGTTGCAGAATTGACAGAAAAAGTACAACAGGCTCCTGTCAATTTCTAGGAAATAAGCTTGTTTCATGGTTTAGCAAGAAGCATAATTTAGTGTCTACATCTACTGCAGAGGCTGAATACATTGCAGCTGGAAGTTGCTGTGCTCAAATATTATGGATGAGGAATTAACTACTTGACTATGGGTTCAACTTGAACAAGATTCCTATTTTCTGTGATAATACAAGTGCCATTGCAATAACAGAAAATCCTGTGCAACATTCCAGAACCAAGCACATTGACATAAGGTATCACTTCATTAGGGAACATGTAATGAATGGTACTGTTGAATTACATTTTGTCCCTAGTGAAAGACAACTTGCAGACATTTTTACCAAACCATTAGATGAATCTACCTTTAATATATTGGTCTGTGATTTAGGTATGCTTAATTTTAATTAACATTTGAAATGTCTGATAAGTTAGTTAGCAGTTCTAGTTCTAGTAGGTAGCCGTTGATAATGCTAATCTGTTGATTTTTCATTAATCAATTGATAAGCATTTTACATATCAATGGATATATTGATCTGATGACTGATAACTACATCAATCGATGATGTATTTGTCTATCGATGGATAGTACTAACGGTCAATTGCTAAATTAGTTATCAATCGATGACATGGAAGTTTTAGGGTCCATGTCATCAATCGACCTGTACAAAATCTAGCCGTTGATTACTTGTCTTATCAATTGATAAATACATACAGTCCTGTATGTATAACAGTCGATTGCCAAAATAAGTAATTCACTTATTCATTTTTTTCAACGGTCAATTAAGTTCTATTTTGAGTAAGAAATCGATTCAGAAATTAGTAAATATAAATAGTGAGATTAAAATTTTTCTTTACTCTTACCTGCATTCTGTTTACTAATTTCTCTCTGTCTCTCTTTTTCTCTCTCTCAATCTGCGAACTTAGTCACTAATCTCTCAATTTTCAATCTCTCTCAAATACTTAATCCTTGTCAAGAAAGTGATTTCTAGTCAAAAGTCAAAACAATGGCCTCTACATCAAAGAAAGTTTCACAGAGTAGTTACATCTATGAACAAACAAATTTCGTAGCATGTGAAATAGTAGAAGAGGTACCCCAGGAGTTCCATCCTCTGATAAAATTTCTGGAAAGTTACAAGGTAAGGAAGGCACTCAAAGATGCTCCAAAGATCGTCTGCAACTTGGTGGAAGAATTTTGGGCAAGTGCTGAAATCACAAGTAACAACTCTGCAATTACATTCACTTGTAAAGGAGATAAGTACACTGTTACTAATGTTGTTATTAATGAATGCTTAGAGTTACCTGCTAATAATACTGATAAAATCCCAACAGATAAAGAAATTAGGTTAATGCTAAAATATTTTAATTATGCTAAACCAGAAATAGGACTAGGTCATGTGGTTAGAAAACATCTTAGGAGAGAATGGTCTTATTTCTTTGATGTCATAATTAAATGCTTTAGTGGTAAAATTAGCAATTTTGATGCAATAACAACTAGTATGCAGGAGGTAGCATATAGTATTTTGTTTGATAAATTTTTCAATCTATCTTCCATCATACTAAATAAAATTACAACAAAATTGGGTAATAAGGCTAATATATCAAATCATATATATTATGCTAGATTTATTATGTTGTTTATTAACCATTTTGTGAAGGACATTGAAATAACCAGAGAGATGGAGAATTTGGACTGCTGTGTCCAAAACAAAAGGGTCTTCAAAGACTTGGTTATGATCAATCTTCACAGCAATGTGGAATTGATCTATCCACCGTTTGTTCAGGTATTTATTTCTTCCCTTACTTCTTCTGAAACTCAAGTTTCTTTGCCTTCTGTGGCAATGGAGGGGGCTAGCAGTAACCTCAACCCTCCTACCCAAGCCACACTACCTATTTCCTCAATCAAATCTAAGAAACCAACCTCAACAGATTCTCAAAAGTCTGTTGTTGTAAAACCAAAGAAAAGAAAAACTCCAGGTGGTGATAGATTAGATGGAGAAGGTTCTGGTGAAGGAACTAGGGAAAGTCAAAGAACCTAGAAGGATAAGGAGAGAGAGGGTGTGCAACCCAAACCTACCCACTCCACAGTCTCCGAAAAGACTGTGGATGTTAACAAGGATAATACCACATCTCTGTTGGCATCTTCCCAAAAAGATGTCAATATTGAAAAGAGCCCACAGCCAGGGGAACAGAACAAAGATGGGGACACTCAAGCCAAAACCCCCAAATCCTATGAGAGGAGAAAGAAGAAAGTAACCTTTGCACAAAGGGATTCACACACTGCAAAATCATAGAAAACTATGGTGGAGCCTTCTCAAATTCAGTTTGATGCATCTCCAATAAATGTGGAGTTGCAGTCCCATTCTCTATCTATTTCCATTCCTTTCTCCCATCCACATCAAATTTCTTCAGAAAATGTTTTGATAGACAATCAAGCATTTTCAGATTCTCATTCTCTGTTACTCAAGGAGAAGCCAAAACTCCATTCTGAATTTTCTTCCCAGGAAGTTCAGGATTCCATTTCTCAAATCATCTCAAATGTAACTTCTCAAATAATTACATCAAATGTTTCTACTCCATCAATTGATGTCTCAATATCAATTGATATTCAGCCATCGACTGATAAGCCATCGATCGATACTCAAGATCAATCGATGGGTATGCATCAATTGATGGATATCCTAAACACCTCATCAACTGATATTTTCTTAACATCAATTGATACCCAATCAATTGATGTTGCACAAACACTTATAGGATTGAGTGAGTTGAGTGAGAGGCAGGATTGCAGCCTGGCAAAAGGAGAGGGAGTGAGTGAGGTCATTCCTATTTCTTCCAGGAATGAGAGTGAAACACTTGAGGGCCCCACCTTAAAAGGTGCACAGATAATGAGTGAGGGAGAGGTAAGGTTCCAGGATGAGATCCTGATGAAAAATAGAGAGATGAGTGAGAGTGACAGAAAAATTCTTGAATATGCTCAGGAGTTGGAAATTGAATTGATGTCTGAAGAGGAGGGAGTAAAGGAGTTATGAGGAGTCTCTAATGCAAATGAAGCAGGAGGAAGTGGTGTAGAAAAAGAAGCTGAATTATTGGAGGAAGTAGCTGTTGAAGATATGGAAGTTGATGCAGGTGACTTAGATCCAAGCAACTTTGTCCATCCTAATCCAAGGTACCAGGGACTAGCCACATCAAGCAACAGGGATACTGAACAACTCTTAGGCATTGATCATACTGAACAGAGAACTAAAAACTTGAAGGAAAGTTTGGTCAATGTCATAGATGTTTGTCATATGACTCCTGGTGATCTAGAAAGTGATTCAGATGAGGAGCCATGGATGAGTACCATTGATGGTTCTCTTGAAGATACAAAAACAGAGATCCTATCACAATACAGAAGGGCAATGATGGAGGTGAACATTGAGGACTTAACTCACAGGAGAATTGCCACCTGCATGAAGGATCAGTTAAAATTGCAGAAAATGACAGTCACTGGCATAAGAAATGAATTGGACCGCATCAAAGATTCAATCTCAACAAACAAGGATGTATTAGAAAGAAGATTGGATGAGAAACTGCCAATGAACACTCTGGTGCAAATTAAGGATAAATTGTTTAAGGAGTCAAAGAATTTTTCAGCCTTGAAAAGGAGAGTAGAGTCCATAGAAACTAAGATGGAAGCTATAATTAGAGGATAGACTCTACATGCTGAAATTCTTTAGAAGTTTCTTGACAGAATGCCACCACTTCCTAATTGTGATGATAACAAAAAGGGGTAGAATACAAAGAAGAATAATGATAAAGATGGTGATGATGGTGATGGTGGTGTTGGAGGAGCTAGGAGTGATAATCCTAGAGTTAATTTGGGTGGTCACGGCAGGACCTCAAAAAGTGGTGCAAGTGGTAGTGGAAGCTATAAGGGTCAATCTTCAAAATATTCCAAAGATGACATGGAACACAAAAAGAGAGATGCTAAGAAATTTGAAGATGATTTAGAAGCTAGAAGAAATTCTAGAGAAAAGGAAACACAACTAATGATTGAGAGGGAAATTCAAAGACTTAAAACCCTAAAAAGAAACACTGAGTTGGTTGCAAAGGCTGCAGAGTCAGGAAATTTAGATGAATTTATTGCTCAAATCAGAGCAGTAAATGAAAGTGCAAAGGGGGCCACTCAGTAAAGCATCTCAAATACAGAAGCTTTTCTTCAATTGGATATTGAAGCACTTAAAGAAAAGAAGAAAGGGAAAGCAATAGTGATTGAAGAAGAGAAGAAGAAGAAAACTGAACCAGTAAGCCAAAAGCTACTTTAAGGAGCCATCACTACAGGAATCTCAGATGCCTCAAGGAGAGAAAAGGAGAATGAAGAGATTGCTAGACAGATGGAAATGCAATGGCATTTGGAAGAGCTACAGGCAAAGCAACCATTGAGAAAAAGGAAAAAAATAGCAATGGCCCAAAAAAGGGCAGATTCATCTCAGAAGATGGTGGTTCAGGAGAATCCTCAAGTCACTCAAGGAGAAACCAAGGAAGAAGTGACATTTGAAGGATACCAATTAAAAGGAACTCCAGTTGTAAGTGAGAAAGGATTAATTGGAGTTAGAACCCATCTTGCAACTTCAAATCAAGAGGAATCCATGAGGTTGGAGTATGAAAATGGTTCTAAACTCACTTACTCAATGAAGGTGATTATGAAGCAGGGCTACAATGTGTTGAAGACAATTCTACCTCTTCTAAACAAAAGGTACAAACTCAATGTGACTATTTCTCAGGAAATCCAACAACAAATATCAAAGCTGAGGAGAACAAAAGCTGAAGCTGAACCTGATTCTCCTTTGAAGCTATGGAAATCTCAAGTCAAGAAGTTGGTGTTGGAACGAAAGTATGCCATGATTTTTACAGATGTGGAAGGCAATACAAAATTCTTTGATATCTGCAAATATCTGGACAAAATCACAGATGAGGAAATCCACTATCTTATGAGGCAACTTGGGGAAACTAATGAAGATGAAGCAATATTGAGGAGCACCTTTATGAGGCAATTAAAAGAAAATGCTGAAAAGAAGAAGAAGAAGTAATTGAAGATTGAAGATCATGAAGAATTGAAGACACTGGAACAGTCTGCAAAGAATAATCATCAACTGGTATTTCCTAAAAGTACTATGAAAATTTCTTGATTCTATTTAAATAATTATAGTTAAGGGTTTTGTTATCATCAAGTAGATTTATGCATGTTCATATCACAGACATAAATAGGGGGAGATTGTTAGGAATCTATATATAATTTGATGATAACATTAATCTTAGAATCATAGAAATTTTATTTGATGATAATTTGGAATAGTAGCATAGGTATACTTAGTCTATTTCAATCGATAAGGTGTAAATCAATTGATATTTTATTCATCAATTGATGTTGTAGTCGATTGATATAGATCATCAATTGATGTGTGAATTAAACTGTCAAATTATAATTATGTGAAAACATGAAATTACACAAGTGAAGGATGATCAATTGATATTGAAGCATCGATGGATAAGAGATCAATCGAAGAAACCAAGTCAAAAGTTGAAGACCATCAACTGATGTGAAGACCCATCGATTGATATATCGATTTATATCATTTATCCATCGATAAGGCAACTTACTTATCAATCGATGGATATCAAGATCGATCGAAGAACATTATCAGTTGATGAATTAAGGAAGAGTCAATTGATATGCTTAACAGCAAATTATCAATTGACTGTGACAAAAAGGCAATCTGTCAAAGATCCAGAAAGGCAAAAGAACACCAATGGAAGACAGTCTATGATGGCTGTGAAGACTCAACCAGAAGCTGTCTTTCAAACCTTTATTCTAAAATAGAAAAAGGTAAAAGGAAGGTAGGTAGAAACAATCCTAGAATAGGAATTGTAAAAGCACACTTGTGGTATATAAACAAGTGTAGCAGCATTATTAGAAAACAGACAAGTTAGACAATATTTCTTAATCAACTGTTCTAGTTTGATAGCAGATTTGTAAGAACAGTTGATTTGTTTTCTAATCTTGTAAAAGTGCAGCTAGGTTTCTTTGAACCTAGGAACATTGAGCAAAAATATACACTAATGGAAAAACCAATCCATCAGTAATTTTAAATCTATTTGTTCGGTTTATTTTTCAGTCGAAATTTGTTTGAACATATTCTCTCTAATTCTCAAACATCAAGAACAAATATTAGAACAAGCAAAAAGTTTTAATATTTGTATTCAACCCCCCTTCTACAAATATTGACATTGTTCTAGGGAATAACAGATATCAAATAAGGAAAGATAATTGATGATTCTAACTGAATCAACATGCCTTCACATGTTTTAGGAGGAAAGTTGAATCATTTGCTACATTATAGGCCCTTGTCTCCCTCCCCAGATGGAATATATCTGGATTTCTAACGGAATAAATCATCTTAGATGATCAGCAACTCATTGAATCTATTCCTGAAACAATTCAGTTATTAAAGTCAAATATTTTAATAGATTTAATTAGGGATGGGGATTTATGAAACCCCATTGCACAACCAGTGACCTCTCTTGAAGGGGCTATGATGATCTTTCTTACAAGTATAAAAGACTGTGTCATCAGTACTGAAAAAAACAGTATTGTGAGAAAAGAGTGAAACACAAGTGAGAAAAAATGAAAATATATATTCTATGAGTGAAACACTTAGAGAGTATATGAGTGAAACACTTGTCAGAAACACAAAGGAAAATCACACACTAGCACAATTACCAAATCTCATTCCCAATTCTCTGTTACATAGTTCTAATGTTACTCAACTAAGGGGATGAAATTTCTTCTGTAGAGGATTACTCAACTAAGTGGGAGAATTATTGAACAAGAAAGGGGGTATATAACAACATGTTTGGATTGGATGGAACTAGTGATTATTTATTAATTCTTGTATTCCATTTGATTTTAGAAAATTCTTGTATATAGGATAAACCGGATTTTTTTAAATACATAACATGTCATAGTTTACATTTTTTATATCTGCGATGCTTTAATGATGAATGTATGCCATGTCTATTGTTTCCTCTATTAAAATGGTTGAACAAGAAAAGTATTGAATAATTCACATAAGGGGAGAATAAATTCACCTTGGGTGTGAAGTGAAGACAGAAGTTGGAGAAACAGAGGAGAAGTGGTAGGAAGAGAATAAGACTTCATCTCTACCATCCTAAGGGGGAGTAATGATGAGTCTGAGAAGTGAAGATGATTTAACTTGAAGATTTGTCTTTCGTCTTTCATTTCTAGTTTACTCAAGAAATCTGGAAATGCAGAATCTGAACCAGAGAAACTAACCACTTAAGATGTACCAATGACACTCATACACAAAAGTTCAACTCTAGAAGAAGGTGAAGTTGATATTTCTGAAGCAGGTAATTGTAGATAGGTCAAGATAGAACTTTGTTAAATATGTTCATTGTAGAAGAACATCTATCTTATATTTATCTTTTATGTTTGAAATATGGAAATGTATTATATGATCCAGAAAATACTTTATTATTTACATAGTGTAAATTTTATCCATTTTCTTATTTGTTAGTTGAGTTATCCTCAAGGAATTTGTGTGTTAAATGTTTAACAACAAATAGGGGGAGATTGAAAGGCATATGACTAGGCCTATTTGTAATAAGTAGATGACAACTCAACTCAGATAAGAAAGTAAAGTAAATAATAAATATTGAAACAGGATTCGAAACGAAGAGTGTCAACAAGACACAAAGAATTAGAATATCAGAAGAATTCTGACAAGACTGCTACTCAACACTAGAAAAAATTCATTTATATGATCAAGCGTTGGTGTAAAATAAAAGAGTAGTTTCTCAAGGAGTTCAGAAGATACAAAAGGTTTTAAGTGCCTACTACAAAAAGATTCCAGAAGAAGAAAATTATAGAGGAAAAATAAATAGAAGATAAGACAAGACAAGACAAGATATAAAGACCACTACAGCAGAAATTAGAATCAACATTGTAGTTAGTTATTAGTGAACCAGACCAGTTGTTGGGAATAGCCAGCATCTTGCCTATTCGAAACGTTGGCGCTGACTGTTCCCTTAAGGGAATAAAGTAGCACATCACTATAACTCCGGAGTTTTGGTGTAATGGTAAGCACTGAGGTCCTAAAAAGTGGTATCAGAGCAGGTCACGTGTTCGAGTCTCAACGTAAGGCATTTGCTTGAATATTGGCAATATGCTGGGGGGGATTGTTGGGAATAGCCAGCATCTTGCCTATTCGAAACGTTGGCGCTGACTGTTCCCTTAAGGGAATAAAGTAGCACCTCACTATAACTCCAGAGTTTTGGTGCAATGGTAAGCGCTGAGGTCCTAAAACCAGTGCACAGTGTGCCAACAATGTCAGTGAAGATTCGTCATCAAAAATTTCTATTGGTTAGAAAGGTTATTGTTGAAAAACAGAAGAGTTTGATCTACATCAAAAATTGTCTTACAGTTAAGACTTTCATTTAATTCTCTATTAATTAATTAAATTAATTAGTTAATTTAATTAGTAAATTAACTCACTTAGAATTAATTTATTTCTTAAATTAATTAAAGGATTAATTAATATAGAATTATTTTAGAATGAATAAGACAAATGGTGGAAGCTCAAAGGGATACATGTTTGTTTGGAATGTAGTGTACAAGAGTCAGAATCCAAGATTGAATATTTGACTGGGTACATGAAGTGGTGAAAAGAAGTATTGTCTAGTTTAAAAATTCAGATTATTTCATTAATATAGGTACTTCTAATTACAACTGTAGATACAAGTAAACATGTCTGACGGTACTGACTTGAAGACAAGACGGAAAAAGAATTGACATGGAAGAAATGCAGATTCATATATTCGTAAAAGTGGAACCCCAGTTGGAATTGATTTATCATTTCCAAGTCAAAAGGAGTCTGGTTCCAGACGTTCAGAAAACTGCAGCTTAGAGCGCAAAGATTTACTTTTATTAATAAATATTTTATTTATTTAGTAAATTATATTTTTAAATATCTAAATAATATTAGATATTTATTTTTATAATTTCTAAATTAAATTAATTATTTCTTAATCAAAAATTATAAGCTGTGCAGATCAAAAAACATTTCTACGGAGTCTATCCATAATAAGACAAAATAGGCCCCTGGTTTTCAAATTGAATTGGCAGGGAAATATATTTTTAAAGTAACCAATCCATGGTTTCCACATGTCCAATCAAATGAAAAAGTCTGGTGAATGAAATTTCATACTGAATGCTTCTAAAAAGTCATACTGAAATTTTTATTAAAAAGTCATAGAGCATCCACTTATAGAAAGTCATACAAGAGTAATTCAAAAGTCATACCGAAAGATTTCTCAAAAGGTCATACAAAAGAAAGTCAGTAAAATGTCATACCAAATTCTGAAAGTCAAACCGAGTTTCTGAAAGGTCATGCCAAATGAAAAAAGTCATACCGAGCACTTTCAGAAAGTCATACAAGGCTTAAAAATTTTCTGAAAAATGTCATGATCAAAAATCATACAAGCTTTACTACCTCTATAAATATGAGGCCTTAGCTTCATATATTTGTAGCTGAAAAACCATTCAAATTCAGTAATTTGTCTGATTGTCATATTCACAGACTTTCTGTGCTGGTTTAAATTTAATTCCATAAGTAGAACAATTCATGTCAAATTTGTTCTAGGAATTAGGAAATATTCTACAGAATATTGTAACACCCTTTCAAGTTTAATATACGTATTGAACTTGAATCTTGTTTACTTACTTGCTAATTTTCTAGATCTTAAATCACTACGCCATAAGTGCTCATAGGCAATGCTTTTTACAGAGCGTTGCACTGAAAACGTTGCGGTAGCTCTGAATTTTTGGCTCTTTTGCAACACTGCTAAAATAGTATTGCATTAGATAAAACTTCGTGTTGCATATTACTCACGGTGTTGCAGTGAATGCAACACTAACGAATGGCGTTGCATTAGCTAAATTTTTTTTTAATAATTAGTGACGTGGCAATGAGATAGTGGTGACGTGGCAGTGGGGGGCCCACCACGGGTGACGTGGCAGTGGGACCCATGCTGACGTGGCTGGCGGGGCCCACCAGTGGGCCACCACTGCTGACGTGGCAGTGGGACCCACGCTGACGTGGCAGTGGGCCCATGCTGACGTGGTAGTGGGGGGGCCCACCACTGCTGACGTGGTAGTGGGGCCCATGCTGACGTGGCAGTGTGGGGCCCACCACTGCTGATGTGGCAGTGGGACTCACGCTGACGTGGCAGTTGTGGGGCCCACATCTGTTGATGTGGCATGTGGCCCCCAGCACAAGCGTTGCATTTAATATGGTAGCGTTGCATTTGGTTGTTTTGTGTTGCCTTTGTATTTTCTAGTCTTTATATAATAATTAGTATAACCCGATTGCTGAATCAATTTTTTAAAATTTATTTTTGACGATCCAACCATACGGATGTTAATATCTGACTATTTTAGTAATGCCATTTTTTTTAAAAAAAAATTCAGTTTTATTCTATGTGATTTTATACTAGTCAAACTAGACTTTCTCTGTAACTAGTGTTGTGCTGAATGCTGAATCTATTTTTTTACATTTCTTTTCCGACGATCCAACCGTACGGATGTTAATATCTGACTATTTTAGTAATGCCATTTTTTTAAAAAAAAATTTCAGTTTTATTCTATGTGATTTTATACTAGTCAAACCGGTCAAACTAGACTTTTTCTGTAACTAGTGTTGTGCTGAATGCTGAATCTATTTTTTTACATTTATTTTCCGACGATCCAACCGTACGGTTGTTAATATCTTACTATTTTAGTAATGCCATTTTTTTTTAAAAAAAATTCAGTTTTATTCTATGTGATTTTATACTAGTCAAACCGGTCAAACTAGACTTTCTCTGTAACTAGTGTTGTGTTGAATGCTGAATCTATTTTTAAAAATTTCTTTTCCGACGATCCAACCGTACGGATGTTAATATCTGACTATTTTAGTAATGCCAATTTTTTTTAAAAAAATTTCAGTTTTATTCTATGTGATTTTATACTAGTCAAACGAGACTTTCTCTGTAACCAATGTTGTGCTGAATGCTGAATCTATTTTTTAAAATTTCTTTTTCGACGATCCAACCGTACGGATGTTAATATCTGACTATTTTAGTGGTTCCATATTTTTTTTAAAAAAAATTCAGTTTTATTCTATATGAATTTATACTAGTCAAACTAGACGTTCTCTATAACTAGTGTTGTGCTGAATGCTGAATCTATTTTTTTAAATTTCTTTTCCGACGATCCAACAGTACGGATGTTAATATCTGACTATTTTAGTAATGCCAATTTTTTTAAAAAAAATTCAGTTTTATTCTATGTGATTTTATACTAGTCAAACTGGTCAAACAAGACTTTCTCTATAACTAATGTTGTGCTGAATGCTGAATCTATTTTTTTAAATTTATTTTTCGACGATCCAACCGTACAGATGTTAATACCTAACTATTTTAGTGACGTCAATTTTTTTTTAAAAAAATTTCAGTTTTATTCTATGTGATTTTATACTAGTCAAACTAGACTTTCTCTGTAACTAATTTTGTGGTGAATGCTCAATTTATTTTTTTAATTTTTTTTCCGACGATCCAACCGTACGGATGTTAATATCTGACTATTTTAGTAATGCCAATTTTTTAAAAAAAAATTTCAGTTTTATTCTATGTGATTTTATACTAGTCAAACCGGTCAAACGAGGCTTTCTCTATAACTTGTGTTGTGCTGAATGCTGAATTTATTTTTTTAAATTTCTTTTTCGATGATCCAGCCGTAAGGATGTTAATATCTAACTATTTTAGTGGTGTAAAAAATTTTTTTAAAAAAATCCATATTTATTCGATGTAATTTTATAGTAATCAAAGCGATCAAACTATGTCTTCCCTTTAACTAGTCAAAGCGGTCGAATTGAATAAATAAAAACTTCCAAATTAATTAAAAATATTAAATATAATTATATCATATAGAATTAATTTATTTAAAATAATATTAAATATTTACCAAAATTATTAATAAAACAACTTAATAAATAAAAGACCCCAAATTTTTACTGAAAATATATAGGCGGCATATTTCCCCCCAAATTTTCCTCGAATACACAGACACAATACATCTCACACAGACACATCTCACAATACATATGGGTTAGGGTTTAGGTGAAATTGCGAGTCCAAGGTAAAATCGAAGAAAAATCGAAGGGAAATTTCAAGTAAAAGCTAGGGTTAGAGTTAAATCAAAGGGAAATTGCAAGTCAAAGCTAGGGTTAAAGTTAAATCGAAGGTAAATCGAAGCAGCTCCACATTGGGGTTAGATCGAATGTGCTCTCATATCTCATATATCACTCTCAAGGAACCAACCATTCAATTTCCCATGGGAACTTGTACTGTTGTACATGCTATATAGAGCCATAGAGGTATGTATTGTAAATTTTCTTTTTTGGCTAAGCGAAGGTGTGTATTGTAATGGAAATTCAACTGTTCTAACCCAAATAAAGCAGTTGATTTGGCTCAGAAGCATTTACAAGTACTCGACTCGTGTTTTTAACAAATCAAGACTTTCTTATGAACATGTTGACTTGAAAATAGGCAATAACCTATAAAGAAGTTAGAAGTTGGGGACTTGGGGTACTATAGATACTTTAACATTGACTTCAAGATGTTGGTCCAATAAATTGAAGGCAGTGGTCTATCCCATATATTCCAGTTCCACCATGAGTATAGTATTCCTGCTCTTCCAAGTTCCATCAGTAACTTGAAATGGAGCAAGTCATATGTTGATGCATGTAGCTTTTATTCAATGTTGTCATGCCTCAGTTATTGTAATTTTTGCACCACATTTCGATATTTACAAAACTCTGATGGAGAACGTGCTCAAGCCTGTTCTAAGAAGCTGAGGTATTGAATTGTTCTGTGACACGGTCAAAGTCAGGAAAGGCATTCAAAAACTAATAGATTCTGCACTCTTTTATATTGTGTGTTTCTCTTTGACTTTTGTGAAGAACAAAACAAAAATGCTAAGATTAGTTTGGATATATGGGTATCTACTCTCTGCTAATAATAAGCTGAAAATTTCCAAGCCTTGAACCATCCGCCATGTTACATACGCTACTAATTGTTTCTAGTCTCTCTCTGCCTGTTTCTTTTTAGGGAGTTCTATTCTTACTTGGGACTAAGAGATTGTCTTCTTCATATACCAAATAAAAAAAGAGCGAAAGATGAAGATTATTTATCAGATTTATTGTAGCAAGTAGTATTTGCTAATTTGCCATGATGTGTAATGAACTTTAATCTATATTCATATATTGTGTTTTTGCTGATTCACACTCTGAATTTTGTCGTAGATCCTTTATTTTTTCAAGCAACCTGTATGTTTAGAACGATCGTAATTATTTTGTTCATGTAAATGCCATTCAGATTTAGTTCTGGTGGGCTTTTAGTATTTTTTTTCAACATTGCATACTGATCATTTGATCAAATTTGTATTTGTTTCTCTTCGAATGTGTTTTTGGGTGACGAGCTCAATTGGTTTTTCTTCTCTCCATAATATTCTATTCATCAAATTTCAGGAAGGGAAGGGAGGCGAGCTTACGCACGATGAAACAACAATTATTAGGGGTGCACTAGATTTAACTGAGAAGGTAATCATATAGCAGGCTGAAATTCATTATTATTTGTTTTTACCTACTCACCTGTGTGCATTGGCCTTCAACTGCTTTCCTTTGATTCTCTATGCATACCAGTGTTCCATTTAGAAAGTAATGTGTTATTGCTATTTAATATTGTAGTCTTCCTCCATCTTAGTGGTTATAGGAATCATGATCAATTTGTTCTTTATGTCAATTTTTAGTCAAGGTAAATCAATTTACTGCAGTTGGATCTGCATTTTGTTTCACTAATATGTCCATTTCTCTATTGATTCACCAAGCTGTAAGATATCCTCCAATCATAATGATTGATGTGTTCTTTTTTATTTTGACAAGTGCTGGATATCAGTGAAGGGTATCCTGCAGCAGACTATTTTTATTTTACATTCTATTGTCAACTTGGTTTATTAGGGAGGCAATGGGAAAAATTCTTGGTAGAGGCCACAGCCGTGTGCCTGTATATTCTGGAAATCCAAACAATATTATTGGACTTTTACTGGTATGTTTATTCCAGTTTTTTGCCTATTGTGCTGATTTTGTGATTTTTCTTTTGGATTATAACTATAATAACACTTGATATGTGAAACAATAAAAAAAATTATTGATCACTGTATAAAATTGTTTACAAACTCTCGAAAGAAAATGATATCCTCAAGAGCTTCTAATGGAATACTTGATATATATCATTATATGCAGTTTATTCTTTTCAGCAAATTACACTTATCATTCTTACACAAAATGATATAAAGAACTATATAATTATATGCAGTTTCCTATAGACTATTAGATTAAGATAAACTATATTAACATGTAATTAAAGTAGATAGTTCATATCCCTCTTTTATAGTAACTTGACACCTTCTTTCCTTTGGTTCTTCATGTAGTTAATTTTCACTATCTTGATAATATTTGCACAAATTCAGTTACACTGGATAGAACTTGCCACAGTGTAATCCACCTACCTCGTGTTTTGGACTGAGTTCTGCACTAGAGACTAATACAAGTATGAGACTATTAGTCAATCCCTAATTCTGCAACATTGCAGTATGTGATTAGTCTTGTTGACTGAGGATATAAAATAGATAATAAATAATATATTAAAAAGTTGGAGTTGTTTTATAACTAATATTCTTGATATTCTTGATATTGGTTAATTGTACTGCAGCTTTCTCACGGCTGGGCTTTTGTATATGTGAGTGGGAATTTGCGGGTATTTAATGTTTGGGGAAGCTATTAAATCTCAATTCACTTTAAACATGCCTGCAAAATTTGTGGCATCTAAAGTTGCAACCTGGACAGTAGTATGAACTCTTTATTACTATAGTTATAAACCTGTAATTAATTATTTCTGATATTGCACTGCTTGCCCGATCTCTGTGCATATCTGCATGCACAGATACGATGAGACATTGGACATACTAAGTTTAATATCAATTTATTGTAGGTTATAGCACCAGTTACAAAGTATGTCTTGACAATTACCCCTGTGGCATTTGGTATTGAGGAATTATTGCCTTCCGCTCATCAAGAATCCCACTGTGTGTCAATCTTGATAAGAACTATGTTAGTGATTTCAACACTAGTCATAACTTTGGCAATTCCATACTTTGGTAAGACATAGTATCTCTTTTTATTCAGATTACTTTTCATGCGACTTATGTTCCATTATATCTTTTCTAAATAAACACTGCAATGCTTGTTAATATCATTTAATTTCCCAGGGTGACTTTGCAACTTTCAATCTTTTTGCCGGGGCTTTAAATATATATTGCCATTAGATATTTTTTTTGTCATGCTTGTTAATGTATTTGCTTGAAGCTGTGAAATTTAAAACATATGTACAATTTGCAACTTGCACATTTTTAGAGATGTGAATCTCAGTATTTGTTACTGCATAACATATCACAGGTTACCCTTTTTTTCAGATTAGTATTACAGTTTAAATTGAGTACATTGCAATAGATGTTTATGTTCAAGTATATGTATATGTAATCAGATGCTTGCTTACTTAGCTCTCTTCTTAAACTGCTACATTATTTAAATCCGGATTATGTATTCATGTAGCAACCATGTTTATTTGGGCATGACTATTATTGCATTCATTACTCTTATAGAAATTTTTTGCTTGTTTGTTTACAACTGTCATTTTTGACAGGTATGAATGATAGGGATAAAAGAGAGAAAAGCAGAGATAGAGGCAAGGAAAGAGAGAACAAATTTAGGGAACGCGAAGATATGGATAGATGCATGAGCATAGGTCATGAGAGGGACAAGGGAAGAGTCAGAGACCGGGGTTACGATAATGATATGGAGTTCGTATTATGTGAAGTTGGTTTTGGTACATTTTAAACTAGCCATATTTTTATGCTTTTGGTAGTTTATTTTATCATCGATAGAATTATTGAGGAACATAGCTAGATCTATTAATCTTTTGGTTTTATTATTTGCCTGGTTGTTCATGGGATTGATGTATGTACAAAAAGACTATTTCAAAAAATTTATTAAAAGTGTTGCCTTTTGCTTTTATAAGTGTTGCATAATGAATATTTGGTATTGCAATATATTATAATACACTGTTGCCAATGTCAATATTGATGTTGCATTTTACAAATTTGGTGTTGCTAAAGGCTTTCAATTTAGTGTTGCATTATAGCATAAAAGTGTTGCATAAGGTCAGTTGGGCCCCACTGCTGACGTGGCATTGGTGGGCCCCACTGCTGACGTGGCATAACGGACCCATTGCTGACGTGGCAGGTGGGATCCACTGCTGACGTGGCATAATGGACCCCATTGCTGACGTGGCATGTGGGCCTCACTGCTGACGTGGCACTGTTGGGCCCCACTGCTGACGTGGCACTAGTGGGCCCCACTGCTGACCTGGCCCACATTTGTTTCAGCTTCACATTTAAAGCAACACTAAATTTTGTTGCATTTATACCATGGTGGTGTTGCATTATGACCAATATGCAATACTTTTAGCGGTGTTGCATTACACAACAAAAGCGTTGCATTAGAGGTCAAAGGCAATGGCCGCAGATGCAACACTCAAAAAGTGTTGCCTTTTTCGATTTCAGGCCTAAGGCAACACCATTTGGCACATAAGGCAACATCAGAGAGCATTGCATATGAGCACTTATGGCGTAGTGAATATTTATTCATGAAAATAGAAAGCTAGTAAGTCAACCTCCTAAACACTACAACGACTCGAACCCTCAGTAAAAACAATAATTTAATTCCATAAATTCTAAAAAGAATTTTAAATTATTGTGAGTATCGCATTCAACCCCCACCCCCTCTACAATACTTCCGGGACCCAACAGTACAACAAATACTTGTCAATTTCTAGGAAACAAACTGGTGTCATGGTTTAGCAAGAAGCAACACTAAGTGTGAACTTCAACTGCAGAACCTGAGTACATTGTTGTTGGAAGTTATTGTGCATAAATATTATGGATGAGGAATTAATTATTTGTCTATGGGTTCAACATGAACAAGATTCGTATCTTTTGTGATAATACAAGTGTCATTGCCATAACTTAAAAACCTATGCAACATTCCAGAATCAAACACATTGATATAAGGTATCATTTCATTAAGGAACATGTAATGAATGGTACAGTTGAATTACATTTTGTCCTTAGTGAAAAATAACTTGCAGATATTTTTACCAAACCTCTAGATGAATATACTTTTAAAAGATTAGTCTGTGAGTTAGGTATGCTCAATTTTACTTAAATTTGAAAATGTCCAACAAGTTTTATTTAGTTTTTATGCAACCATAGTTCATATTTATCTATTGAAACTAAGTGATCAATTTATAAATATGTTAATTATCAATGGATATTTTTCAACCATCAATGAATATATTTGATCAACTGATAAAATATATACCTATTGATGGATATTTATCTGTCGACAGATAATTACCTTAGCAATTATTTATCGATTGATAAATTATTTAGTATCAATAAATGTGATTACCCATCGATGGTAATATAATTCTATTCGTTTCTGAACATCAATTGACTACTCCTATTAGTCGTTGATACTCTATTTTATCCATCGACAAATACATATACATCTGTATTTATAAAGTTGATTGTTATTTAGAGTATGTATATCTATGTTATTTTCAAACGGTCATTTCTTTTCTTTATTAAGTAAAAATAATTGGTGTGACTTAATTTTAAGTCATTTTATTCTTGAAAAATATAAATAGCAGTTTTATTTCTCATTTCACTTCACCTATTATTTTTGCTCACCAATTTCTTTGTTGTTTACTCTCTAATAATCCTAAGTTGATTTTACTCATTTTCTACAAGTCTCTCTCTTTAATTCTCTCTAAGAACAACAATGGCACCACAAAAGAAAATCCAATCATCAACAGGATTCATCAATGAGCAGAATAACTTCATTGCTTGCATGACAGTGGAGAATGCCCATGCTAATTTTCATCCATTGATGAAGTTTCTGAGCGAATGCAAACTCTCCAAAGAACTAAGTGAAGCACCAACAATCATTTGTGAACTGGTGGAAGAGTTTTTGAAGTATGTAGAAGTGTCAAAAGATGGGAAGTTAATTTTTTACACTTGTAAAGGTAAACCCTATACCCTCACTAGTATTATCATCTCTGAATTCTTAGAAATTTCCAATGATAATTGTGATGTCATGCCTAAAGCTGAAGACATTAGGAACATGTTAGCTTCTGTTAATTATGCTGAAAATGATTGTAATTTAGGAGAGGTAGTTAGAAAGAACTTAAAAAAAAGAATGGAGTTATTTCTTTGATGTCATTATCAAGGTATTTTCTAGAAAAATAAGCAATTTTGATGCTATTACTACCAGTATGCAACAAATTGCTTATAGTATCCTATTTGATAAGTATTTTGATCTTGGCACATTGCTCCTAAATGAGTTAATTGCTAAGTTAGGTAATAAATAGTCTAGGAAAAACAACATTTATTTTGCTAGATTCGTTATGTTGTTTATTAACCACTCTATTGGAGAACTTGAGATCATAAATGCCATGGATATAATGGAGCCATGAACTCAGAACAAATGGATTTTCAAGGACTTGGTGAGAATCAACTTATACCCTAAGTTGTGCCTCACATATCCTCCTTTTGAGGATGGTTCACAATCATCTTTTACCTTCTCTCAAGTCATGGAATAAGACTATCAAACTCTGATGAATATCTATACTCTACTCAACAGGAAATACCATCTAACCAATAAGCTTGCACAAGATATTCTACAAAGAATGGAGAACATGAGAGAGGCATATGTTTAGGAAGAAAAGGATGACAAAATCAAATTATGAAATCATGAAGGGAAGAAGGTCCTTCATGAGCCTTTCTACATGATGATCTACAAGGACATCCTTCATGAGCATTTCTATATGATGATCTACAAGGACATGGAGGGCAATGAGTGAAAATGAAAATAGATAGAATGAGGAGTTTAGGGGAAGAAGAAAGAGAAGACACTAAATTAGAATCACCTACAACTTCTCAGAAGTCATCTGTCACTGGTACTTAAATTATTTGTCTCAGAATTGTATTACTTGCCAAATTTATAATTCATGACAGAATGAAAATGTTTAGGGTTTTTGTTATCATTAACGTTAGATTTATGTCTATTTCTCATATTCATAAATAGGGGGGATTGTTAGGAATCATGTAGTGTAATGATAATAAATTTACTTAGAATTATAAATTTGATCTTAATTTTTTTAAATGGTCAATGGATATATGACTTATAAATATCCATTGACTAGGGAAACATTTATCAATTGAAGTTGTTATTTAATCAATTGATAAAATGGATTGTAATAGTTGATTCAGAGTTCTTATCTCATCAGTTAATTATAATATTTCGATGGATGTTATGTACTAGTCAACTGATGTTTATTGACTTCAATTTATATATCATCAACGGATGTGAAGAATGGATGACAAAGTGTAAATATTCTAAGTCAGAACTCTCTTAAATGAAGTGATCAACGGATAAAAAAAGTCAATGGATATAGATACTGTTCGATGGATGAAAGTCAACATGAGTCAAATCAATGGATCTCCATCAACGGATAAAAGCATCAAGAAAATCAACGAATAAAAAGACAATCAATGGATAAGGGATTGGTGGATATTCAAATATCCATTGATACATCAATTGATCAATGGATAACCTATCCATCGATGGATAAACAAAGAAGGTTTGACTGATAAGCTTCACAACAATTATCAGTTGATCAAAGTTTCCCAAAATAGTTAAAAACAAATGGAATGGAATCTTTGTTAAAGTCTGAATCAATGCAAGACAGTCTTGTCAGGATTGTAAAAACTTTCAAAGGAACACAGTCTTCAAGGAGAAGAACAAGACAAAGACTTTTTCAGAACAAGGCAAAGACCCATGAAGACTGTGAAAGAATCTATATTCTATTTTAGTACAAACATTATAAAATGTATTTTGTATCTTTATCAGTTGATAGAAAATAGAAGTACGAAATAGACTGCTACATATAGTTTAGAAGTTCATTGTAGCAATAAGTAGAAGTTGAACAACAAAAATTCAAGAATACCACAATAGAAAGATAAGAAATATTTGTAATGATTTTCTTAGTTCAATTTACATGTCGTAAGCAGCTTTGTTTTAAGACCAATGTTCATTGAAAGAAAAAATATTCACTAGTGGAAAACTAATCCACTAGTAATTTTAAAAGATATATTTTCAAGTTTTTTAGTTTAATTTTTTTTCTATTTCTTAGTTCTAATATTCCAAAAACTCAAACAAGTTTAATATACAAACTTAAATCCGCAAGAATTTGATATAATTCTTAAGTTTGTATTCAACCCCCCTACAAACTTGTACTTAAGGGAAATAACATCATCGTGACTCGTTAATTCATTTTATCCTTGCATGTTCCTTGTTCTTTGTCTTGTAGCGTACGATGATGCCATGCAATGTTTTTTATAAGGTTTAGCGGTTAAGGTCCCTCGAGCTGTATGGACGGGAGTTGTCATCTTCTTGTGAAAGGATATCTACCACAAAAACGATGAGTAGAGCTTACATGCCTAAATTTTACTGGTAATCTCCTGGGGAGGGACTCTCGCTAAAAAGTGCCCTCTTTTTAACGCCAAATGATAATGTCTTCGGTTCTCCGGTGGCCGTAATTATCTTGTGCCATGGTGTTTTGACAGGTGGAGTGCGGTGTGCTATGAGTCTGGGTCCTGCAAAACAATGCCCAGACGGGGGGTGGGGCCGTCAAGCACCTCCGGCGTGAGAATCAGTTTGGTTTATTGGGAGGAAATAGTCGAAACATATATCTGTGTTTTAAAGCTCCGGTGATTGAGTTTAATATGTGTGTTTAATTTTTGAAGTTGCAGAGAAGATAAGTGTATGTCTGAGTCTTGAATGTCTTACCCTTTTTTTTGTGACAGAGATGTATATATATGACCTTGTGAAAAGGTGGTGCAGCATTTGCCCACCAGATAGCAGAATTACCCGAACGGGTGTCGCATACCTTTTCTATCTACTGTTTTTCCTATGTTACTGTTGTCCTTTTAACAGTCACAGTGTTGTCCTTTGTCCTTTAAACAGCCACAGTGTCGTCCTTTGTCCTTTACTTTTCTACCCACCATGTTGTCCTTGCTGTTAGGGAGTATACTGAACTATTCGTTTGAAGTATATGACATTGTCTTTTTTTATTGAGAATCTTGAATGCGTATTTTAACACTGTTTGTATATTATATATTGTGGATAATCTAGTATCAAATGGGATAACAGAAGATTAGATTGTCAGTGTCTATATATAATATAATAAATGTTCACAGTTTAAGTGGAGTTAAACAAACCACTGGAATGACTGAAGTATTATTTGGAAATAATCTATCTTGATTATTGAATAATACTTGTATGCTTTGTGTATATTGAACGGGATTAAAATATTAGAATTGTTCTTCTATTCTGATAATAAAGAAGAACTAAGATTCTATAATATTATTATTGCTTAGGTTCTTAATCCGGATACAGTGATTGACACTTGTATGCAATGCACATGTTTTGATTCATATGTGATGTGATTTTTTATTAATCACAATATTATGTTTTGGACAATGACATTGCATACAGAGTGGGATATTGACTATAAAAGGAAACCGTGTCCGAAAATATTCGGGTGATGATGTCCTCTTGAAAGCTCATAAAGATAATTATGCTTTAGTCCTGCAGGCAGATTTGTTCTTGCATAATTATAAGGTTGAGTGGATGATCAAGGATAAAAGATATTGATTAAATTAATTATCAGAAATTAATTTAATTAATGGACATTCGATATCTTAAACATGGGGAATTTAATAAGCAAATAATATTGGAGCCGAATTAAATAATTAAATTACGGCATTAGGAGAGGTAGTGCAAATATTAATTCTTTAGTGGATTGAATTAATATTTAATGACATTGGGCTTGACCCAGAATGTCATTGGAAGGCCCGACCTAATTATCCAGGATCCCTACTGTAGCCTATATATTCATCTTATTCTCTTCTAGCTATGAGTGGAAAATACTAGGGTTTTTGTGAGCAGCCGTTCAAGGAGGCAACCAAGAACTAGGGTTCCAAGATCTCAAAGCTAGAAGGGAGGCAACCTTGGGAGGATCGAAGGCCACACTTCGCTCAAGGTGAATACGAGAATACAGTAGAAGACGTGGATTTGAATCGCTTGCGCCGTAGCGATTAAGGTTAATTTTCTATTCAAACTCGTTCGTTTTCATATCATAAAACGCAGCATCATGATTCGATTGTCCCAACAATTGGCATCAAGAGCCAGGTTCTAGGGTTCTGCGTTATATGATATGATGTCCATGTCGTAATTATGTATGTATATAGTGGTGGGTTTGTATTGTTTTTTGATGCAGGTTGTTATCCACTATTATGGCCATGGTTGTAATTATGTTTTTGGATCCCACGTGGTTTATCGTGGTTGTAAATTAAATCATGAGGGTGGATCATGATTAGTTTTAAATTTTGATTTCTATTTTGATTGTAATCTTGTAATTCGAATTGTATTCAATTTAGATTATGATCTGATGTAATAGAATAGATTTTTCTGTTGCATTTGTCGTATGTAATTGTTTGATCAACGAAGATGCGAGAAACAGAGTTCTTCCGCTGCTATATGCTGTTTTCGTGGCTGCTTCGCTGTTCTGGCTACAGATTTTTCATACGATATCCGATTGGGGCGAATAATACCTTTTCGGAAACGGCAGAACGAGACCTACAGGCTGAGATGGGAACCATCTCCAGATTTTTCAAGCCATTCTGAGCTCGTTTAGGCAGTCAAACAGGCGGCTGAAGATTTTCGAAAATTTATCGATGGATGATTTTGAAGATTATTCTTCGGGGCCATAATAGTGGATGTATTTTATTATGTTTTACATAATGTTTGCTGATCTTGATTATTACTACTATGTGTTCCATGTTTGTTTGTTATGCCATGTGATACTAACCCTTCGCATGCTAGAACGACATGGACATAGGGCTGTTTTATTATGCTTTAATCATGATGAGTATGCTGCTATGTTATGTGTTATATGTATTGTTATTATGATACACGTGGACTGCGAAAAAATAACATAGGACGATGCATCTAGATAAAATCCTCATAGTAAAATACTAAGTGGGAGAGGGAATTAATTTGGTATTAAATCTCATGGTCTCCATTATTGTTTGTATGTAATTTAACACTAAGTCGAATATAAATTATGTATACGTCACCCATCGTGGCATGTAATTTATGGTGTCTAGAGTGTTATGGAAATTACTAGAACAAACTTCTAAAATTAATTATGAATATTGGAAGGTACATATGTCACCCAACGTGGCGTACTAAGTTTCATAGAATTCAAATAATAAAAGGATACCCTATTTTTTGATAGCTTTCACGCTCAACTAGGAAGAGAATCTAAAATAACACATCTTTGAGTATTCTTGCGTTGGTGTCTAGGAAAGCGTGCAGCTTACCTGGCCATTTAGATTGGTGTCTAGAAAAGTGGTTAGCCTCTTGGCAATGCTTCCACCGGCCTGGCCAGTCAGTCTGAATACTCTTTAGATTTGTAATTTTAGTAGTATCTTATTGTTAGGAGCAAGAATTTATCATAGTCAAAAGGCGCATCTGGTATTATTATTATTAATTTAAGATTTAATAATGGTATACACTTAGCTATGAAAAATAATATAGATCACCCTAACGTGACTAATTATTTAGTAGTAGGACCGAAGTAACATTTAAATAAATTTAGGTGGTATATAAGTCACCCAACGTGGCATACCGGAAACCTATGGTGTTTAAGTGTTGGTGTTTTAATTTTAAATAATTGTTAGAGGAACCAATTTTTTTAAACACCCTCTAATTATGTGTTATATGTATGATTCTCAGGATATAATGGGCTTTAATCCACTTTTTACCATACTTAAGGATAACAAACTTACTGGACCTAACTATATTGAATGGAAACGTAATTTGGACATTGTGTTGACTGCTGAGGAGTACAAATTTTGCATTAATGAACCCAAGCCAGAGGAGCCTGCTGAGAATGCTTCTGAAGTTGAGAAGGAGTATTATAAGAAGTGGATTAAGGCTGATGAGATGTCGCGATGTTACATTCTGGCAGCAATGTCAGGTGTTTTGCAGCATAAGTATCAGGCTATGGCCACTGCTTCAGATATGCTCTTTAATCTCAAAGAAATTTTTGGAGATCAGAATAGGGCTGCAAGGCAAGTAGCAATGAAAGCTTTAATGAACACTCAGATGGCTGAAGGGACACCTGTAAGGGATCATGTTCTCAGGATGATGTCACATCTGAATGAGATGGAGATCCTTGGTGCTGAGGTTGATGGGGAAACCCAGATCGATATCGTCCTTATGAGTTTACCCAAAAGTTTTGAGCAGTTCCGCTTGAATTACACCATGAACAAAAGGATGTATAGTCTTGCGGAACTTCTGACAGAACTTCAGGCAGCTGAAGGACTTTTTCAGCAGAGTGTTCAAGTCAATGTGGCTGAGAAACCTTCTTCTTCTAAGCCGAAAGCCAAGAAGAAGAAAAAGGCTCAGACACAGAAAGTTGTGAAAGCTGTGGGAGTTCAAGGTGGTGCTGTGAAAAAGCCCAAGGGCAAGTGCTTCAGGTGCAAGCAGTCGGGTCACTGGAAACAGGATTGTCCTCTTCCTAAGAAGAAAAACAATACTGGTATGTCTCTTTCTCTAGTTACAGAAACATATATAGCGGCTATATCTACGAGCACTTGGTGTGTAGATACAGGAGCCACTGATCATGTTTACAATTCTATGCAGGGGTTCCAGCAATCTAGAATGCTTAGAGATTGCGAGATATATATGTTCATGGGAGATGCTACGAAAGTAGCAGTAGTTGCAGTGGGAGATGTTAATTTATCTTTTGGTGATGATAGGAATTTGGTTTTGAACAATTGTCTTTATGTACCTTCGTTTAGAAGGAATTTAATTTCGGTTTCTAAACTTGCTTTGGATGGTTATAATGTTTGTTTGGATCATAATGTTTCAATTATAAGGAATAAACTAGTTATATGTTCTGGTACATTGCAAGACAATTTATACATAATCACTCCTAATCAACCTGCACTGCAACTACAACATAGGGTATTAAATAACACATCTTCTATCACTACTAAAAGAAAGGAACCTTCTTCTTTGAACCAAACATATCTTTGGCACTTAAGATTAGGTCATATTAACTTGAGGAGGATTCAAAGACTGGTAGTAGATGGGCCTTTAGGCTCATTGGCAGTGGAGCCATTTCCAGTCTGTGAATCCTGTTTGGAAGGTAAAATGACCACTAGGCCTTTTAAGGCAAAGGGGAATAGAGCCAAAGAAGTGTTAGAATTGGTTCATACTGATTTATGTGGACCCATGAATATTCAAGCAAGAGGTGGTTATGAATATTTTGTCACTTTTATTGATGATTATTCTAGATATAGATACATTTATTTGTTGCGCCGTAAATCAGAGTGCTTTGACAAGTTCAAGGAGTACAAAACTGTAACGGAGAAGCGACATGGAAAATGTATCAAGTCACTACGATCAGATCGTGGTGGCGAATACTTGCTTGGAGAATTTAGGGATTACTTATCAAAGAATGGGATCATGTCTCAGTTGACTGCACCTGGAACACCCCAACAGAATGGTGTAGCGGAGAGAAGGAATCGTACTCTTTTGGAGAGTGTTAGATCGATGATGAGTTATTCAGAATTACCCAAGTCGTTTTGGGGACATGCTTTAGAAACAGCAGCTTATCTTTTGAATTTAGTTCCTTCTAAGTCAGTTCCTAAGACTCCAAAAGAATTGTGGACTGGTTCAAAACCTAGTCTAAGACATATTCGGATATGGGGTTGTCCAGCACATGTGTTGAACAAGAACGTGACTAAGTTAGAATCTCGTACAGAAGTAAGGCTTTTTGTAGGCTATCCCATGGGAACGAAAGGATATTTATTTTATAGTCCTAAGGATCGGGATGTCATTGTTAGTACCAATGCTAGATTCCTAGAGGAGGACTATATGATGAACCATAAACCCATGAGCAGTGTCGTTTTAGAGGAACTAGTGGGAGAGACAAATAATGAACAAGTGCCAATAGTACAAGTAGAACAGCCACAAGAGAACACACAACCTATCACTAATACCACACCGGTGTCTCGTCGTAGTGGGAAGGTTATTAATAAACCCAGCAGATTCATGTTATTGGGAGAGTCTTCGGACTTGGTCTCTGAGGAACATGATGAGGATCCCATGACATACGAGGAAGCACTGCAAGACAAAGATGCAGATCTATGGCAAAAAGCAATGAAATCTGAGATGGAATCTATGTATTCAAATCAAGTCTGGGAGCTCGTGGAACCACCCAAAGGTGTAAAACCCATTGGATGTAAGTGGATCTACAAGAGAAAAAGAGGATCTGACAAAAAGGTAAAAGCTTGGAAAGCAAGACTTGTTGCGAAAGGGTATACTCAGAAAGAAGGGATCGATTATGAGGAAACCTTTTCGCCAGTAGTCATGCTAAAGTCGATCCGGATTCTTTTATCTATAGCAGCTCATCTCGATTATGAGATTTGGCAAATGGATGTCAAGACAGCTTTCCTAAATGGGAGTCTTGATGATGAGATCATCTATATGCAACAACCAGAAGGATTCATTAAGGAAGGCCAAGAGCATCTGGTATGTAAGCTTAAGAAGTCCATTTATGGACTTAAACAAGCTTCTAGGTATTGGAATATTCGCTTTGATCAGGTAATCCAGACATACGGATTTGATCAATGTCCAAGCGAGTCGTATGTGTACAAGAAATGTGAGGGTAGTTCAGTGACTTTTCTAGTGCTATACGTAGATGATATTTTACTCATTGGAAACAATGTAGGGATGTTATCAGCGGTAAAGGCATGGTTGTTCAAACAGTTCGAAATGAAGGACTTAGGTGAAGCGGCATACATCCTTGGGATCAAAGTTATAAGGGATCGCAAGAAAAGGATGTTGGCTTTATCCCAAGAGCCCTATATTGATGAGGTATTGGCTCGTTTTAACATGCAGGACTCCAAGAAGGGTAACCTACCTTATAAACATGGAGTTGCTCTATCAAAGAAACAGTGTCCTAAGACACCAGAGGCGATAGAGAGCATGAAAGCGGTTCCCTATGCTTCGGCATGCGGAATCTTAATGTATGCAATGTTATGTACGAGACCTGATATTTGTTTTGCCGTGGGCATGGTTAGCAGATATCAGTCAAACCCAGGACAGGAACATTGGAGTGCAGTAAAGGCTATACTCAAGTACCTGAGAAGGACTAAGGAGTATATGCTAATTTACAAGGCCTCAGATTTGTTACCTCTAGGATATACCGATTCAGATTTCCAAGCAGATAGAGATAAGAGGAAATCAACCTCGGGATATGTGTTTACCTTAGGAGGTGGAGCTGTAATATGGAGGAGTGTAAAGCAGAAATGCGTTGCTGACTCTACCATGGAAGCCGAATATGTGGCAGCTTCGGAGGCAGCCAAAGAGGCAATATGGTTCAGAAACTTTCTTTTGGACATAGATGTGGTACCTAATTTGCCTAGGAGCTTGACAGTGTATTGTGATAACACTGGTGCTGTGGCAAATGCAAAGGAACCGCGAGACCATAAGGCAGCAAAACACATCGAGCGTAAGTATCACCTTATACGACAATTCGTTAAGCGAGGAGATATTATTGTGACTGATATAGCATCAAAGGACAACCGGGCAGATCCTTTCACAAAGAGCTTACCAGCTAAGGCTTTTGAGCAGCATGTGGAGGCGATAGGAGTCAGATGTATGGTCACATAATAGTTATTTAATTGGTAGTGGATTGCTTGTAATATAACACTGATATACTCAAAGAATAGCTTGAGTATAAGTGGGAGATTGTTAGGGAGTATACTGAACTATTCGTTTGAAGTATATGACATTGTCTTTTTTTATTGAGAATCTTGAATGCGTATTTTAACACTGTTTGTATATTATATATTGTGGATAATCTAGTATCAAATGGGATAACAGAAGATTAGATTGTCAGTGTCTATATATAATATAATAAATGTTCACAGTTTAAGTGGAGTTAAACAAACCACTGGAATGACTGAAGTATTATTTGGAAATAATCTATCTTGATTATTGAATAATACTTGTATGCTTTGTGTATATTGAACGGGATTAAAATATTAGAATTGTTCTTCTATTCTGATAATAAAGAAGAACTAAGATTCTATAATATTATTATTGCTTAGGTTCTTAATCCGGATACAGTGATTGACACTTGTATGCAATGCACATGTTTTGATTCATATGTGATGTGATTTTTTGTTAATCACAATATTATGTTTTGGACAATGACATTGCATACAGAGTGGGATATTGACTATAAAAGGAAACCGTGTCCGAAAATATTCGGGTGATGATGTCCTCTTGAAAGCTCATAAAGATAATTATGCTTTAGTCCTGCAGGCAGATTTGTTCTTGCATAATTATAAGGTTGAGTGGATGATCAAGGATAAAAGATATTGATTAAATTAATTATCAGAAATTAATTTAATTAATGGACATTCGATATCTTAAACATGGGGAATTTAATAAGCAAATAATATTGGAGCCGAATTAAATAATTAAATTACGGCATTAGGAGAGGTAGTGCAAATATTAATTCTTTAGTGGATTGAATTAATATTTAATGACATTGGGCTTGACCCAGAATGTTATTGGAAGGCCCGACCTAATTATCCAGGATCCCTACTGTAGCCTATATATTCATCTTATTCTCTTCTAGCTATGAGTGAGAAATACTAGGGTTTTTGTGAGCAGCCGTTCAAGGAGGCAACCAAGAACTAGGGTTCCAAGATCTCAAAGCTAGAAGGGAGGCAACCTTGGGAGGATCGAAGGTCACACTTCGCTCAAGGTGAATACGGGAATACAGTAGAAGACGTGGATTTGAATCGCTTGCGCCGTAGCGATTAAGGTTAATTTTCTATTCAAACTCGTTCGTTTTTATATCATAAAACGCAGCATCATGATTCGATTGTCCCAACACTTGCGTGGTTAAAGGTGTAAACCGTTATATTTGTCTTGTTACCTCGAGGTCTTTCACCATGTTTCTGTCAACTGCTACCTTTTTATCCTTTACATGTTACGTTCGGCACATATTTTGTATGCAATAGTTATGTCCCGAGTATTTCGATCTCAGAAAAGGGAGTGCCATCACAAATAATTGTGGGCGTGTATATGTTCGAGTGTACGTGTGTATTAAGAAGGAAGGAGACTAGAAATCATCTTATTAATGATTAGATGAAGAATAATGATTTAATGAGTTTCATATAATTTTAATAGAATTTTAGTATAAATAATGGATTTTAAAATTTCATGCGTATTAAACTACTCCCTATGTCCCTAATTAGTTGTCCCTTTGACTTTTTGCACATATTTTAAAGCGCTTAAAAAACATAGTTCGACAAATTATTTTTTAAATTTTCTTTTTATAAATAATGCAAAAAGTTAAAGGGACAACTAGTTAGTAAAAGAGAGAATAATACTATTAATATGTATGGTAAGCCTTAGTATTTTATATATTAAAATATAAAATATTTTTTAATATTAGATTCAATCGTACTCATTTATTTATCTTAAAAAAATTACTATTATAATATAATTGAAAATATCAAATTATTAACTAAATTTTTGTAATTTCATTAGAGTATAAATCACGTTATACAAATAATAAGAGTAGAAAATAAATGTTTATGAATATTGAAAAGTATTGGTGTAAAATTTAGATGGGGAATAAAAGTCAAAAGCATGTAGACATTATAATGAGTAAGATTCATCGGTCAATATTGTGGCCCAACTTATTCACGATAATAAGACCTTCCAGAAGTTTGTTCATTTTGTAATGGTGACTAGAATTTAAATACAGTTAAATCTATTTAAAATAATCGTGTTTGAATAAAAAATAATTATTTTATCAAATTTATTATTTTATTAAAACTAAAAAAATATTATTTTAATAAAATTATTATTTTATCGATTATTATTTAATTGAGATTCATCACGAGTGTTACATAAATTGTGCCATATCCATCGAACGTGTTTCAAATCTCGGCTTACAACGTGGTCAATCTCATCGGACAGAGATCAGCGATGACGTCATACAATTCTCATAAGAACTATAATGACTGGTTTTTCCCATTATATTTATAGCCAGGGACTACAATAAGTTGATGGAAAAACACAAGTTATTAGCAATCCTAAGTTGTTTATTCGTGCTCTTGTTAGCTCAGTCCTACTATTATTACTTTCGAGAGATCAATACTATTTACACTTTCAGTTCAGATAAGATGAAGGCCTGGGTATATGGTGAATATGGTCCCTCAGGAAAGGTGTTGAAATATGAAACTGATTACAGTGTTCCTGAGATTAATCCCAATCAAGTTCTTGTTAAGGTTCAGGCTGCTGCTCTTAACCCCGTTGATTATAAGCGTATGCTCGGATTTTTCAAAGGCATCGACTCTGCTTTACCTGTAAGTTTTCATTTTTCGTATTACAGTAAGTCTTATGCTCGGAACCGGAAAATTATATTCATATATTATTCATTTATCAAGGTTAAAAATACATTGTCTCTGTTATGTTGGGACTGAAAAAAATTATTCATTTGACAAGATTATTTATTTATCGAATATTCATTTATCGAGGTTCTACCATATGTTCTTGGGTTGTTTATCGAATATTCATTTATTGAGGTTCTACCATATGTTCTTGCCTTCATCGAATATTCATTTATCGAGGTTCTGTTGTATGTTCTTGCCTTCTGTGATGCATTGTTTTGAGATGTACTAATGGTTAGTTTGACTATGATATTGCAGCATGTTCCAGGATATGATGTAGCTGGGGTGGTAGTTAAGGTAGGAAGTCAAGTTAAGAAGTTGAAGGAAGGAGATGAAGTCTACGGTAATGTTAACGAAACACCTCTACAGAATTGTAAGAGATCAGGGACACTGGCTGAGTTCACTGCAGTTGAAGAGCATCTTCTGGCTGTCAAACCCAAGAATTTGAGCTTTGCTGAAGCAGCTAGCCTTCCCCTTGCTCTTTTGACTGCTTATCAAGGTTTCGAGCTCACAGAATTTACAGCTGGGAAGTCTGTCCTTATCTTGGGAGGTGCTGGTGGTGTTGGATCCCTTGCAATTCAGGTATGTATTTCCAGTGGCACATTCAAGAGTTCATCAATACTTACTGTTAGGTTGTGTATATTTGTTCTATGATTTTTAATATATCTTGTGCTGATGCAGCTAGCAAAACATGTTTTTGGTGCATCAAAAATTGCAACTACTTGTAGCACTGGAAAAATTGAGCTTGTGACTAGTTTGGGTGCTGATGTTTCAATTGACTACACGAAGGAACAATTCGAGGATTTACCTGAGAAATATGATATGGTGTTCGATGCAGTTGGGGCTTGCGACAAGGCAGTGAAGGCAATCAAAGAAGATGGGAAAGTAGTATCGATATGGGGTAAGGTGACTGCGCCTGGTGTCTCATTTCTAGTGACTTCAAAAGCATCGGATTTGGAGAAACTCAGTCCGTACTTGGAGAGTGGAAAGGTGAAGGCAGTGTTGGACCCAAAATCCCCATTCCCCTTCTCCCAGACACCGGAAGCATTTGCGCATCTTGAAACTGGCAGAGCTATTGGCAAAGTGGTTATTTATCCTATTGTCTAGACACTCTTAACCCTACTGACGCACTTACATTTCGCTTCAACCTTGTTATTGTGGTGTGAAGCTTGAAATAAATGGAAGGAGAGCTCTTTCCCCAAAGCATCTCCTTCTGTATTTTGCTTGAAATGTCATATTACTGTTGTTTCTGCTGCAACTTTTGTAAAGGCACGTTTAGTTTTATCTTGAACAATGAACAGGCTTGCAGATTTCCTGGGTATATCTTTTAATGTTCCTTACTTGGTATATTGATATCGACTCTGTTATCCTTTAAAGAAATAGAGATGATTAATTCACTTGTGCCATCGAAATTCAGTCATGGTTTTTTGCTCCTACATTTTGGCAAAACGAAATATGAACTCAATGCAAATAATTAGCAATTGAAGAATATTTTTTCAGCACGTTGCTTGAGAACTGAAAAAACGATGGAGTGATATAGAATATAGTATTGAAATGATCTAGTAATAAATTGGAACCTTTAATTTAGTGTTCTTGGTTTACTTTCTTCTACCCAGGAAAACCCGGTGCAAGTAAAAAAAAACAAGCTAATTTCCTTGCCTTCCCCACCAAAAACCAACTTGCAAATACTTCCCCACCAAAAACCAACTCAACAACACTTTTCACTGGCAGTCTGGTACAGTTCCCAGATTAGGCCCATGTCATATTAGACCAACTGGAAAAAAAATCTTGTCGAAGCAATATAACAAGATATAATCAAGCTGAAAGAATATCACGGCAAAACAAATACATCTTTTGTAACAATGTTAAACCAAAATTTTGAAAGGATTCGTGAGTTTTTTAATTTATGACTACACAAGCAGAAGCCACTGGGATTTCTGACAGATATAATATGAGAATGACAATAACAAGGAGAACAGCCGTGCCCCGGCTCCCTACCTCATAATCAGTGGTATATGTAGTTCTAGCACAATGGATGACAAGTGGTACTGGTTGAATATAGTCATACACAGTAGACTGATTGTAAATAGAATATACAAGAGAATATAAAACATCAATGTAGGTTTTATTTCACACACCAAACATGACAACAATGATAAATATATACAGAGTTCCCATTTTAATCCTTACAGTAATAAATCATGTAACCACATTATCATATTTTATATTTGCAACATCTTACCCAAGTTACCTCAATTACCCTCATGCACTCAAAGTCTAAAGATAAATATATATACAAGCATATGTAATTATGAATATAACTTGCAACATTATCCATGACATTTATTTTACCACACTAATCTTGTAAGTGAAGATGCAAAAGCAAATCGATCATCAGAGGCGGCAATGACAAATATGCTATAAAGTGCATAGAGTGTAACCAGATATGATGGAGTTAGCAGATAAGGACACAAATGCCATGAAGGACACTACAACTGCAGCTCTTGCCATATTAGTAAACTTATCTGGGCCCCAATTGGATTGCCAGTCATCAACACGGATGGCTGCTGATGATGACGATGATATCAGAAGATAAGCCAGAATCTGCAATATTAGACCCCAGCAATTATTTAAAATCAGATTTTATGTTCAAATTAATTCATTTTATTTCATATTCATTATTTCATTTACATGGCAAAGATATGTATATGTGTATACATAGATACATTCGCAATTCATTTTCAGTTATAAACATACACCTTGAAAAGCTGTTCATGCGAAGAATTTGTAAGAAAAATATAACATGCTACAATAACAAGACAGGATCCAAATATACAGGGCATGCGGGAAAAAAATATGCAAAATTGCCAAATGGTAGCTACTAATTACTGAATGAATATACACAGCTATATGAAGACTGAGATGTTCAAGAACATTAACCTTAGTTTGATGAATAAGTATTTATAAGAAGTGAATTATGATAACCTAAAACTAACCTCTAGCATATTCCCACAAACACACAACTTTTCTGCATTATTGCATACTTTATTAGCAGCGGTAGGAATTCTCATAAAAAGTGATACGAAACAAAAATTTAAAATACTAGTTTGTGTTTATTTTATGTTATTATTTAGAAATATATTGAATTGCAATTCATTATAAAGTTTAATTATATTAGGAATATTCTAGAATATGGTAGAGAATAAGAAGACTTTGAATGTCTGTTGATTGGAGATAATTCTCTTTTGTTATGGGTTGTGATTCATATATAGTCTTCTCTTTTGAGGTTGAGAAATACCATAGGATGTGGTTCAAATCAACTTGGGGCTCGTGGGTATTCTACAACTAGTTCACAATTATCAATCCTTTTACTTGTTTCTCTTCTGTGGTGGAGAAATTGTGGTTCTTGTGTGATCGGATCATCTTAGGACTCGTGGGTTTCCTCTTGTTAATTCACCATTATCAATCATTTTACTTGTTTTAATTGTTGTCATGCATCAATATGTAAAACTGGTGATTATCTGTATAAATTTCTCTTGGTTAATAAAAAAAATATCTTGTGTATCAAATTATATGTCAAAAAATTAGATATAATACGCATTTTGTGCCAGAGAAATCAATAAAACTTGTACACATATGTCAAAGTCATCCATGCCACCTAACTCTCAGTTACAAGTTAAAGGCCTTATACAGAAGTGTCCAGTTAAAATATGAGAGGTCCAACTTAAATCCTATACCGACATCCATGTTATGTTCGGTACACAGGTACGAGGTCAAAATTGGGGAGAGTCCAAGTAACAACAATTCCATATAAAACTAATCTATATTGGACAAGGAAGTACTTGAACCAAAAGTAAGTAAATAATCAACAAAATGCAAAATTTCAAAAAGAGTAAAAGAGTAAAAGAGCGGAAGGTAGGAGAAACACACACCTGATCAAAGGCAAAATCAAAGATATAACGGAGATGAGAACCTGAAACTAACTTCCTAGAAGATAACTGATAAGCTAAATTTAGTCCCTGTAAAGCCGAGTAGAAAACTCCTATCGCATTCACTGCAATACAATACCTGTTCAACGCATTAATTCAGCTTAGAACAGTTTTAACCGTTTAAGCGTGATAACATTCGTGTTATGACGCTTAAACCGTTTTTCATAGAAAAGTAAAATTGTTATACCTGAACTCAATATAGCGATTAAAGGAATCCACAGCCCAACCTTTATTTCGATCGGCAGCCATAACCGAAAACGAAACCAAACAAAACAAAAACCCCAAAAACCTAAACCCTAACCCCACTTTCTTCACCGCCAACTCACTCACAAACGACTTCGACGGCGTCTTCCCCCACCACGTCCCTGAACTCCTCACTCCACCGCCACTCTGTGGCTTCGTAATCGAGACCGGATCAGCCGGGACGGACCGGGTCGAGGCGGCCGAGAAACTGGTGACCGTTGTGGGAGAAGCGTGTGATTGAAGAGGCGGTGAGCGATGCAAACTGAGGTGTTCTGATGCATCAGCGTCATCAAGAGATGAGCGACAAGATGAAAGTGAAGAATCAGTTGGGGAACCCAAGTGTTTTGGATTAGAATTAGGAGGATTGGTTATATCTGAGACTCTCCACTGTTTTTCATTTTTCTCCATGTATGTATGTATGTATAGATTGTAAGTATAGTTTGAGAAGAACATATATTAGTTTTTCATCTAGTAAAGTAAACAAGGGGATAGATACTTGAAGCTCTACTCTCCAAACTGCACTGTTTGAGCTTACACACCAAGCAAAGTGTCAAAGCACATCTTCTGGTTCCAATTTATTTTCCTCTCTCTTCTCCTTTTTTAACTTTTCTATACACTTCATATTTTTTCCCTCAATTTTAACTGGGAGGAGTAGGGTCAGAAATACCTACTAAAAATGATTCCGAAATGATTGGCCACGTATATTATATTTTTATTAATGTTATTAATTTTATTAATACATTTTTATTATTTTTATATTTAATAAAAAATACATGATATTTCGAAAAAAAATTCGGCCATCAATTTAAGCCTTAAATTTGTGTCTGAAATTATTGTTCAGCCTTACTGTGTCGAAAGAAAAAATGTTATTAAAAAAATCATGTCTATATTTTCTTTTAAAATATAATATAAAAAAATATCTTAGTACCTGTTCCAATAAATTTTTAGGGTGAGATAGAGTCGAGACATAAATATTTAGTTATTTACACCTAACCTTTTTCTGTTTGGATATTTTATTGTTTTTTACTCAATTGACTTGTAACCTTGTAAATGAGTATTTTTAACAAATTTTGCGATTAGTCGGAGTCGAATCCAAAGAGCTAAGACGCGTAATCACTTTACCTATGCTATCAAATGATATTTTAATAACTTTACGACAAAATCATTGTTTCATTTCTTTACTTTATTCGGGGCACTTGCGCTTACCATAAGAAAAGTTCTATATATACAAAAAAAAAAAAAAATTGACAGGTTACATATACAATTTAAAATTACAATAATTTCCCTTACCTAAGTTAGTTAAGATTCGAAATTTTTTTACATAAATAAAACAAGACATTTTTATAATCTCTTTACTTGTTTACTTTATTCGGGGCACTTGCGCTTACCATGAGAAAAGTTTTATATATACAAAAAAAAAAAAAAAATTGACAGGTTACGTATACAATTTAAAATTACAATAATTTCCCTTACCTAAGTTAGGTAAGATTTATAATTTTTTTACATAAATAAAACAAGACATTTTTATAATAATGAAATGTTATCATATAATTATAAATATACCATTAAATTATACTCATATGCCATTACTTTTTCACGCCAACTATTTATATGAAATAATATTGATAGGAACACATGTATAGTTTTTTTGCCATAAGCTCTTCGGCAACCTAAGATACACAATAAACAAATATTCTTTTCTTGACTAGTTTGCCTCGGTATGAGAACAGAAAATGCCTATATACGTACACACACACAATTATTAAACTATGGTTGCAATGTTTTACAAATGATTGGCAATCATACAACGTTCATTCAGCACATACTAAATCGGATCTTTGCTTCAGCGTTCATCTAAGGAGGTGGAATGTGTCCAGTGTTGTAGGCCTGAATACCTAACGGACATGTGCTACAAATAAACAAACGCTCATGCATAACCATGAAACAGTGACGAGTAAGCAACAAAATTATGCATCTATGACATGTAAGGTGTGTGTTCTAATCTTACACCAGAATTAGTACTTGTTACGTTCTTACAATTTCAACAATTCCATAGTGTATATAGGCGACAGAATGGAACATGAAAAGGCCTAGGAAGGCAACATGAAGAACTCCCGCGCTTCCTTGTACCGCTCAAAGACAATGTTATACACCGGATGGACAGGTTCCAAAAGATTGTTAGAATAATTTCCAAACACAGCTGCAGGCAAAGGCGGAGAATCAACGTTACTTGACCAGCTATACTGAGACACTGATAAGCCACTTAGACAATAGCATGTGTGATAGTGGTCTCTATACTTTCCCGGTTTGTCCCTAAACCCTCCCTCGATCTGCACAAACATTATTTTAGTTAAAAATAAAATTATGTATACGAGTCTAGTATTTATAACCTAAGCAGGCAATTTTCACAACCGAACTAATAAGATTTCTCTTGAAACAGCAGGCATTTAAGCCTGTGTACCAAGGAACATATACAAACTCCAAAGAAACCAATACAGAAGGAATCACAACCCAGCAGGGCCTACCGAAAACTGTGAGGACTGGTCATTGAGCAAAACTGAATAAGAAATTTCTGAACATTAAGATTTCTGTATAAATTAATTTTTGAATCATTGATGTGAAAACTTAACAAGTCATTTGGTAAATTTGAATCTTAATATCTGAATTCTTTAATTATAATTTAGAAAACAATACAAACAAAGTTCATAAATTCTAATACATAATTTAAAAACTATTCAACTTGTCTATATTATAATCAGTAATCTCATAATTTAAATATTGACACTAAATAAAGGATATCATTCATATAGTACATCAAAATAAAGCACAATTCAATATTAAAAGTAAAACACAATTTAATAACTTTTAAATTGTTAATATAATGGAAATGATATCTTAAAAAAAATATTATTAACAAAAAATAATAATAATTATATCTATAAAAAAATATTTCAGAGTATTACTCAACGTATAATCATATTTATAATAATTAATGAAAGATTATTAATATTATAATATACATTTTAAATTACAGCAATATAATCAAATGCATTAAAAAATAATACTCAATTATTTTCTTAAAAATAAAATAATATAATTTTATAATTGATAAAACAATCAAAATAATAAACGTGTGACATAATTTGAATAGTTAGGGATAGATACTAGCTTCTACTTTATGTTAAGAAGTTATCAACTGACCTTGAAGATAAAAAATTTCAATGTTCTTATTAGTGGAGCACGAACACAAACAAGCTATTAAACTCCATTAATCACCAAATGGAACTCCATATATATTTTGTACACCTACCAGCTACCAAATCTAATCACTTGATTAGACCTGCAAAATGGGTCTGAATCCGAAGAACCGAACCGAAATTCATGGAATCGAATCCAATTTTATATCCAAAATTACATAATCCGATAAATATCCAAAAACCGATTTAATCCGAATCGAAAATTACCCGAACCTAAAATTTAACCGAAAATAATTCGAAATATTAGACCTGATAATGACTTGGAACCGATTAGAACCGAATACACAATCATCTGTACCAAATATGACTCGAATTACGAGATAAGATTCAATACAATTACGAATTACATCGAATTTGAAAATAGATATATTGAATTTTAATCTAAATTTTTAGTTATATTTTAATGATTCATAGTCTATAGTATTAAGCCACTTTTTATTCACTAAATTAATCTATTCTTTAGCAAAATTCATATTTAAAATACTTTTATATCAAAAAATTAAAATGGTTATACAATCAAAATTTAAAAAAATTATATTATTTTATATTATAACTAATATATTTAATAATAAGATGATTTTTTAAAGTTTCATAAATTAAAAAACAGAAGAAGAAAGATAGTGAATAAGTTATTATTTCAACAAATGTATTTAACGACTTTTATTTTAGTCTTACTATAATTAAAAACTAATTCAAAATTCCGATCCGAAATGATCTGAACCGAATTTAATCTATTCTTGATCCGAAATTTAACCGATTTTAATCCAAGCTACTTCCGATACGAATAAGATCTGATCCGATCCGAACATTACTCCAAATATATCATAACCAAAAGTTGATCCGATCCGAATGAATCTGATCCGAAACCGATCCGGTTATCCGAATTGTCAGGTCTACACTTGATTTGTGGTCATGAACTAAGATTTGGGCACTGGGGGCACTCTAAATTATAGGATACAGCCACAACCTTGTAAATACAAACAAGCATGAGAAGTAAGATATAATTGTATTATCTACTCATAAATATGTGCTGTGCCACACCAAAATCAAAGCAAAGACTTGTACAGATTAGTGATCCCAAACTCAAGTTAGCCTATGAAACTGACTTAAGACTTGGAGGGTAGCTTCAAGTCATGGGAAATAATAGATAAACTCTTTCTTATCACATATTAAACATAAAAGACGAATTCAGAAACAAATATAACAGATGTTAAATATATATATATTAGCATTGAATTTGTATAAATGACAAGAACCTGAGAGCATAATAGAATATATCGCTGCAACTCTATGCAATGAAATAGAGGCGCTGTTTCTGCATTTCCGCTTGTACCAATAGAACCAATACCAAACCAGTCAGGATGAACTAGACCAGAAGGATTCTGCTGTCCAGCACCTGGGAGATACAAACATCAAGTTATTAACGACATAACAAACATAGTTATCATACTCAATACACTTTTTCCTGCCTCAGGAACTAATAAAGGATTTTTCAGTGTTGGTAAGTTTATTTATCATTAAAAAGTAAAAACTGTCCCCCAACTCCCCGGTTAGCATACCATCTTTCTCGTGAGAGCAATGTTCATCAGCATGTGGTGAGGTCCCACTAAGGCAGTGTTCTTCTTCACTTAGATTAGCAGAACTTTGGGAGCTATCTGCTTCATTTTCTTCTACTTCATCAGACACAAAAACTTGCTCATCAACTATCAAATGTAATCTTTGTATCAAAGTTGCTGCTCCTCCCTGATCAATGTAAATTAGGTTATCACACTTAAAACAAAAAAAATATATACCAAAGGGATAACAAAACAAAACTAAGTAGATGTTACCTGCCAAAATGAGTAGCAACCATCTACCAATTTATTTGTGCGCCCTTGAAAACCACCTTCTAATCCTTGTCTAAACACCATCCAATCCTAATGTAATAAATGTACGACATAACCTATTATGTGTCTCACTTCATAAAAGTAGTTGCAAGAAGCATTACACTGTATGGAAGATGCAGGTCATCCATAATACAACCTTATACAGTCCGCACAGTAATACACTCACTCACACATCAAGCTTTGGTACAGCACTACCGAGTAAGCAAGCAAGACATATTATTTATCAGGTGCAAATAGTTAATTTCATGATTTTCACAGAATACACTAGTCACTAGATGAAGGCTAGACAGTAAGGCAGATGTTTCCATGTTGGTACCTAAACATAGAGACTGCAGAGTGCAGACATTATTCAATACCAGAACTAGTAACAACTAACGGAGTAAAGTGCATTATGTGTACTTACACTTTGACCGACATATCACTTTCAATACTATATTTTCAAAACTATCATTTGTAATACTAGAGTTTAGATTTATGTGCATTTATACAAATTTCGTCTTTTTCAACTAACTTTTTGAGGAGTCTTCGTTCAATTTTTATTTCAATAATAATTTATTTAGGTCAAAATAAACATATATAATATAAATATAGTGGTTAAAATGTGAATTGAACAAAAAAAAGTTATGAAATTAGCTAAATGGACAAAATATATACTTCGATATGGCAAGTGGTTGCTTTTTAAGTTTAGTATACAAGTAGTATACCAACTAAAGTGCAAGTATACATAATGCACTCTACTCTAACTAAAATTGAGCATTGATCATTGGGTTGTTATCAATCACCATGTGATAGTTTGTTTTATCTTTTTCCACCTACACTCGGTCCAGAAGTTAAAAAAATCCACACTCTACATTCTTCATGAGATTATGGCCCAGAAACGGAAAGGACCACCAAGGTCGTAACAAAGTATCTTACAACATTCAATTTGACTATATCAAGTGTAAACCAACCATCACACCGTACTTGCAGCTGGGCCTTGGGAGTTTAAGCTAATGAACATGAATTTTGCCTCAATTCAGCTTAAGCATACCTAGCCTACAAAGCTAAATAGATTAAGAAGAAGTTTTACCAAATCAATACTTACACTTTCTGGTTATCTAATGTTTTGCAAGAATTTTACAATGCTAGATATAAATAATCATGTTATTTAGAATCTTGTTGTGGTGACCTTTTGCCTAGAAATATTATCAGTTCATAATTGAAGTATTGAAAGGCATAATTTTCTTTCACATGTGTTCCGAGATGAATTTCGTCTTTCTATAATAGATAATATGTTTGATCTATATATCTTATTATTTTTGTTGCAGTCCTCATTTACTACATCTAATTGAAAATTTTTGAAGATGTTAAAAACTTAGAATAACCGAGTTCAGGGAAAGGTACGCATGCATGGGAGCGTAGTCTGATGTCGGTAGGAAAATTAAGCATTTGAATAGTGACTCACTATTGAGATTATGATATTGCAGAACCTCATACTATTAGGATCCCAGTACTTGATGATATATGATGGGACAGATTATATACTTGATTTTACTGCTCCTATTTATGATATGCTCCGTTTTGCGGATACAGATAAACCTTCACTTCATTTGATCTATGATATGTGGGATAATATGATTGAGTGAAAAAAAAATATATATATATATAGGCATGAAAGGAAAGAACTAATTGAGATCTCTACATTTCATGAAGTAGTCTATGCAATTCTCACTGATAGATGGACAAAAAGTTCTTCATCACTTCACTGTTTGGCTCATTCACTAAATCCTAAATCCAAGGTAACTTCAAATAAAATTAAATAATATTTATGTTCTTTATTTGTGAACTAATGAACATTGATTTAATATTAGTATTATTTTTTAGGTATTATAGTGATGCAGTGGCTTGATGCCGCTGTGGATCGTGTTCCTTCCCATCAAGATACTGAGTTGTCGGAGGAAAGAAATAAATGTCTCAAAGGGTATTTTTCAAATAATGAAAGCAAGAACAGCCGTAAATACTGAATTTGCCCGATTTTCAGGACAAATTGGTATCTTTGGTACTGCTTACTCCAAATAAGATAGAGGCATTATGGATCCAAACATGTGGTGGCTTATTCATGGACCTTGAACACCAAATATCCAAAAGATTGCTTTGAAACTAAGAGGACAACCTTGTTGTTCTTCTTGTTACGAGAGAAATTGGAGTACATATTCATTTATTCATTCAATTAGAAGGAATAAGATACTGCCAACTAGAGCTGAAGACTTGGTTTATGCGCATAATAATCTTTGACTACTTTCTAGAAAGAATGATCAAAAGACAAAGTTATGGGATGTTGGGGGTGATAAATTTGATCCACTTGATGGTGCCGAAGAGCTTGAAATAGTCAATGTTTCACTTGATGAGCCAGATATGGAAGCCACGATATTTCAAGATGATAATTGAATGTTAATTTGAATTAGGTGTTTAGTTATTTTGTATTCTTGATGATAGATACATCTGACTATTTGGTTTGATTTAAATAAAACTTTTAGTCTTGTTAATCATATATATATACACATATATATATATATATATAATTTTTTTTATATATGATGTGTCCCCCTACAACCCCCGTAACCCCATATTTTTAAATTTGACGAATTCGCGTTTCCCCGCACCCCACACTCGTTTCCTTGCTTCTTAGATAGTGAGCAATGATTGTTATGATTGCAAGTCGATTGTTATGATTGTAAGCCGAGAGAGGATCCGTATGAAATCTCATGTACGGTCCTGGAACAGAGATTCTTTGAATTGAATGACGACCATAATGGATGTCGGCTCAATCCGAAGAAAATTATACAAAAGTTTTACAGAATTATTATCAAGCTATGTGACTAGAAATTGACCCCTATGATTGAAGTTATATACTCTATGAAACAAACATGACGAAACATATACTCGGTCATAATTCAAGTGGCTACTGGCTTGTTTGACCATTAAATTTTTAATGGTCAAATTAACCATTTTTTGACTAAAAATTAACAATTATTCTTTTATAAAAATTACGTTTTAAAATAGATTAAATATACTTTTTATTAATATATCTTTTTTAATCTTTTTCAATTATATAATATATGTATTTCAGTCAAAGTTTAGTCAATCTGACGTTTGAATACAAAAAATTCAAACAAGCCACTTGAATTGGGACGGGAAGGAGGGAGTATAATTGTACATATATATCGTGAAAGCTGAAGCTTGGGTCATCTGCATTACCAAAAGGGGCAAGACAATGAAGTGAGGAAAAATCTTCTACCACTAAAGGATTACAATGATGATTTAGTCTTATAACAATTTTGTAACAGGATGTCTAAGCTCATGTTAAAACAATTGTTTGAAAAAGTTAAAAAGTTCTATACGAGCAGGGCATACCTGATCAGAATAATATTTTAAGATAGAGGCAGATCTTATGTAAACTGTTTAACGTAAAGATCCCAATTAACACAGACACAATCATACATCCAATACATATAGATAATAGTACGGTGGGAAACAAAGTAAGTTAATAACGTGAACAAAAAAATAGTAAGCAGTTCGAAGCACAAAAATGTCTTACAGTTAAACTAGCCAAGTCCAACCGATTGGCTTGCTTGATCAAAATCATTGTGGCCAACCCACAAAAGGTATAGCTGCTCAAAACCAAAAATATTTTAGAAACATAGAATATAAGATTAAAAAACCGAATTGATCCAAAAAAAACTGTGGCTTCACCACATAGTTCTCCCGAATTAAAAGGTAAAATGTATTCCAAACATACCCACCATGAGCTTCAGAACCTGGTTCTCCAGCAATTCCACCTTCATATGTCTGACAGCTACAGTGCATATGCCAACCAGACAGGTTTCAGTAAATTGTAATAGATTGATCAAACAAATTTCAACTAAGGACCATCAAACTATGAATATATTGTTAGTGCAGAAGAACCTCTACCAACATGTTGGTAATGGACAGTATACATGGAAGGGAAAACAAGAAGTGGGCGAAAATAAGGACGGACAACGAAGCAGTTCAGGCCATGCTTCTGAAGTATTTGTTCCCAATGCCCAAAAATCCTAAATGGTTACATGGCATCTTCCAAGTCAGATATGATTGGAGGACGGCCCTTTTCAGGACTCTTATGTGCCATCCACTACTCAAACTTAAGTGAACATTGTGACTTATTGCCCAAAATATGATCTTTAGCAGTCCTAAATATATGTTAAGTTTCAGTAGTAAAGTAATTACTGCAATATTGTTACTACACTAGAATTCAGATGTAACAAAGGCAGCTTGCAGATGTAATGTAGGCAGCTTGATGTAGAGACAAACTACTTCTATTCTAGCAGAAAGTTATAGGCAGTAATCTTTCCTCCAGCAGTAAGTTTGTATTCTATATAACGAGGCAGAGCCTCATTATTTGTAATCAAGAATGCAACCGAGTAGTATTGCTAACATATCAGCTACACAACTTATAGATATATCAGATATATACAAGCTTTTACTGCCTCTCTTGTCTTCTTCAATAATTCAACCCTCTGATTATATCTTATCTATATATAAGGGGTCGTTTGGTTCATAGAGCGATATGCGGTTGGAATCAGGTGTCGAGTTAAGGTGGCATGGGAATGAAGTATCATTCCAGATATAATGTGTTTGGTTGAGTGGTAAAATGAATTTGTTAATTTAATATTTTTTAATGAATAAAAAAATACAAGCAATTAATATGAAAAATAAATCATTATTATTTATCAAAGATTAAACAACATTATTATAAATTTTTTATTTTAAGAAATAACATATAATTTTCTAATTAAACATGAAAATAATAAAATTTGATTTGATTCCTAATACCCATGGCTCATACCCATCTCCGAACACCTATAAATTTGATTTTAAAATTTATATTTCCGAACTAAATACCATGTATGGGTTTGACATGAACAAAACTTATACTTGTTAACTTAATACCACGAACCAAACGACACGTAACTACGTATGTATACACTTTGTCAATATATACTTTTTATATTTACTATCATAAGCGGAAAACTAAAGCATTACATGATCCAAGGTTTTGATGCACCAATAAGGATTGGCCATTTCTAAGCACATCTAATAATGTTTCTTTTATTGGTCGAATTGTTGTTGTAATACATAAATACTGTAAAAGTCTAATGTGCCTTGGGTGTGACAGTGTGAGTGAATACAACCCAAAGAAAGTGCTCAAGCCACCTTGCAAACTAAAATCCCATAAAGACATTTCTCGATGTTCCTACACTAATTATGAAGCATAAATAAGATTACGATAAATTGATAAGAGCAAAAACAAAGGAATATACACGTTAATATTTGACGGGACATCTAACTTGATTGGCTACATTTCTTGTTCACTTCAAATTGCCAAGTATAGGCTACTTGTACCAACCTTAAAATGTAATTACCAACATTCTCGATCATCTCATCATCCAATATATTCAGAATACTTGCAACCTAATTCAGCAAAGATGAAGTAACATCAATTGCTAGAGATGACACATGAAATCTAGCCCTTAGTGAGCAAATAAAAAGCTGCAAGCAAAATTAAACCCAAGAGAAAGCAGAAGACAAATTGAAGAGACGATATTTATCTTCCATTTGCCATTAAATATTAGTATTAAGAAATACTCTGAAAATTTTGACTCATTGAAAAATCTCCACACAGCCTCCCATAAAATCATCAAAGTTATTTAAAGATAATTTTATTAAAGTGTTTAGTCATGTTTGGTATATGATTTACTTTTAAATAGTCCTATTACAAAACTAGACACCATCAATTAAATCTTCAATCCACGGAACGTGGAAGCCAGATAGTAGCTTCCCTCTAGCAATTACCTATTTGATTATAACTAAGCATAAATACCAAGAGAGCAACCCTTACTGAAATGGCAGTGTAGCAAGCACGGACATCAATCTCTCCACCATCATGCATCCTATGGAAAAGTGATGTTCTTTATCAAAAAAAACTATTGCAAATCAAAGATAAGAATGTCAACAAAAATAGCCAAATATCATAGGAAACCCTCGCCGGTTCTGTAAAGACTGAAGCCTATGTGCATGTCTATCTATGGAAAAGCATTTACCTTAGCTGAGAGTTTAGTTGTTCTTTTACTATCATTGCCCACAAGTAATATAAGTGAATTTTTTTCTTAAACTACAAGTAATAAATGTTGACACTAAGTTCACCATAGCATTTCCATACATAGTGACCTCAAGGTTGAGAATGAACTATTTCAATAACTTGGAACCAAAGGCCTTTACATATTTTTTAGATGATATAACTGCTAAGAGGCAGTTACTTTTAGATTTTTCCTTTACACAGCCATGAAGAGATCACCCTAAGAATGAAGAACAACTCGAGTACACAACTTTGCAACAGCCACAAGGTTGGACACTAGAGAATATACACAATAAATAGGTATACTTGACTGGTGAAATACAGGATAAGACTAGCCTGGCAGAGCTACAATTACATATGTATGTAATATATTTATATGAACACTGACAACTTCATGCACATCTAAAAAATTGTATACTTAACTCTGCATATAGAAGCATTACATGCGCTATAAAGGGTGAGACTTTCAAATTAACAGGATGGCTAACCTGAATCCTCCGTTCTTGTCTTTCATTCGCAGCAAAAATGAATACAACTTACCTCTGAAATGTATGAACATTAATTTTAAGTCAGTTGATTGGGCAACAGGGACAAACAAATTATATCAAATTAGTACAGTTCCCAATTTACTAAACTGGCCACCTATTAATAGATGACAATGACTTTTGGCCACCCAGAGTAATAAGTGAATTTACAGCTGCATAAGTTGTAGCGAGATGCGGAAGCTGAGAAAGGTTATAAACAATTTAGCATTGTAAAGGAGAAAATAAACCATCATGGTAAATCACTAAATCTTAATTTTAATTACATAAAATCAACATTTCATATAAGATTTGAGAAATATACAAGCTCGTGCACTATATCTGCAGATCAGAAAGCTACTGATGCCCTTCAACAGCCAAAATATATTACTTAAGACTTCTAAATTTGGACTTCACACTTGTGATCTACATTAACCATAAAATCAAACAACATTAATCAATGATCATTGATCACAAAAGTTAAAATTATATTTGAATTTGCCAGATGATATAATGTCACCTTTTTTTTTGTATAAAGAATTATTATGCACTTAGGCTTTAGCAGGGGCAAAGAAGGACGCTTTACGTAAAATTTAGTTAAAAAGGAGAAACGCCAGCTATGAGAGGTACCCTCGCCGATATAAATACAACTTTCCAAAAGAAAATCTTTAACAAACACAGAAAATACAATCAAACACAGTTAACCTCGGATAATAGATCTACACAACCCTGTAAAACCCCACAATTTTGAGGCAAACAAATTTAAGGATACACTCCGTTGTGATGTCAAGAGAATGACTTGTTGACTTTAAACTATGTAATTTACAAATTTGTCATCTGAATGGAGTTTTGGGGTCCAAAAACGTTAAAAGTTTCATACAGAGTACCCCTAAAAGATCTCCAAGTGTGAACAACCTTCTCAACTTAGATTGACACATCAACCAGAAATTACTTTAGTGCACAAAATATTACAGAATCATATGTAAAACTCAAATGGTTTTATGATTTACTAGTAATGTTGTTTAGATAAGATGTGTAGTGTGTGGAGAGAGAGAGAGAGAGAGACCTGTCCAGGGCCACCGCCATATCCACCATTCTTATCCTAGAAGTAAATAGATAGATAAAAGAATCAGAACAAGAGAACTAGTATGAAATCAGGCATATGTTATACTTTAACCAACAAATCCAAATAAAATTATGTAAATTACACCTTGCACGTCAATGTTTGCTGAAAATTGGCATAATAAGCTCAGACAAAATCTATTCCCTCATAGTTAAGGCCACTTCCAAGACATTAACATGTTATACACAAAGGCTATATATTCCTAAAAAAAGGTGTTATGTTACAGGTTTGTTGGGAGCAGACTTGCAACACTGTGAGGTCCGTGACATAACAAATGAACTCTAATTAAAGTAATAAAATTCTTCAAAACTTCATTTGAGGATAATTTTTAATACATTTCTCGTCATGCATACACTCTAGAAGCTTGATGGAATTGCGGCCGAGATACCAATATCTAATAATCTCAATTACTTGAACACCACACTTTAAAAAATCATTAACCTGACAGCGATTCAGAAAATCAATAGCTCTGTCCTCGAGATCATCATCAACAGAGTCTCCGAGTAGTGCAATTGAGTGAAGAATCCAGTAACAAAGCCACGGACGACTATTACAGTAAATCCAAAACAAATTCACAATTCACATTAAACAATCGAAAACCAACATAAAACGTCAATGTACTTGTCCTGGACCACTAGGTGTGAGCTGTAAATAACAAATACATTGAAAAGAGAATAATAAAGAGTACTTGGCATCCAAAACAGAGAGGGATGGGTCGAGATGTCGAAGGCCCTCAGTGAGAAAATCGATATGCTCGTCGCGTAAAAGATGCAGCCTGTGAGTGTTTTTAACAATTACAGAACAATGAAACAAGTAGGTAGGTATACAGACATGTATAATAAGAACCCTATATTGATATTTAGGGGATAAGAGAAAGATACCTGAGGTGTTGTTGGGAAGGAGGAAGGTTATTAAAATGATGATAAATTTGAAAAACTTGAGATTGAGTCATCCATTGCTCTTCCTGTGTCTTGGTCAATGTTGTCTCTGCCATTCACTCTCCGCTTGCTTCAACTAGTTCAATGTTTATTCGCCGTCTAGTGTTTTCTACCCAGGCCCAGAAAATACTTTCTTTTCTCAACTACTAGTTTTTTTTCCCAGATGTATAGTCTAGATATATGTATTAGATTATTCGACAACTAACACATTGCTGATGAGTTTTAAAAAGAAATGAAAGCAGATTAAAGAAAAAAGCAACTAATACAATTTACGTTCATGTAATTTTTTTTTAAAGGAAAGTAGGTGCATGAAAACTTTATATGTTTTTTTTCAATATTTTCACTCCAAATGTGGGATGAATAGGAAAGCAAGTGATTAGTGTAAATTAAAAAACGCTTGATATTATCAATATACCATTATTATTAAATTTTTACTTTTTAAATTTAAAAATAAAATTATAATTTAACAACCAAATACATGATTTCCTTCCAACTCGGTAGCACACTAGTGAAACTTGTTTCACTTACTTGCTTCTACTTTGTTTTACATCCATCTACTTTCCATCCATAAAAAACTCGGAATTACTTTTGAAATGTAAGGTAAAATTTATTCGACCTCTAAAGTATTGTACTCTCGTGATATTAGTATTGATATAAATTTAATTTTGAGTGTATTGTTTTTTAGAATTAATGAGACATAATTTTGATGAACGAGCATAATATTTTAGTTTATTATACAAATAAGTTTAAAATATATTATTAATGATACGATATTTCTCATAATACTTAATTCTTAAAATTTTATATGTAATTAAATTATCAACTGTCCAATATCAGTCATATAAGAATAAGATAAAATATTTGATAGTTTTTTTAAAATGACAAAATTATCGAATATATATTAATCAATTAAATCAATTGATATCGTTTTAAACGGATATTAAAATATTTCGTAACCAAGTGGTATAACATATATTTCAAATTTTCTAACCATTAACATATATTTTAATATATAATTAAATTTTCATATCTTACGAATATTTCATTAATATCATATGTTTACAAATAAATATATATAATATCATATGTTAATATATATATATATATATATATATATATATATATATATATATATATATATATATAACATGTAGTAATTATATAATAATTAATTTACATATATTAATTATAAAATTATTACGGATCAAAAACGATGTGTATTTAATACGCAATTAATGCTAGAATTTGAGAGAGTTTCGAGCTTCTATGATTGCACTAACCTTTCGTGACTAACTCAAGTCCTCGTTAACTGCCTACGTATCTCAATGGGTGTGAGAATAAAGCCAATAAACGTAGTTCTAATGATGAGGGGGCCTTGGAATAAGATTAGAATTAGGAGACTTGGTGGCCAAGTCTCCTAGTGACAAGGTTGTTTGAAACCTTTTAGGAATAAGGGTCCTCGTTGGACTCTTCCCACATTTGGGTTTCTAGATCCTTCTAGGATGAGGGTCTTCAACACACTTCTTGGGCCTTTATTAATTAATTACGAAATTAATTAATAAAAAAGGCTTAATGGGCCTATGGCTTCAATAGAGCTTGTGGGCTGGACTTACAAATCCAGTTGATCCTAGAATTTATTTTCCTAATTCGTTTCAAGGGCCCAAGCCTTTGGACCATACCAGGTTTATTAAATAAAATAATAAATGATATACTTATTATTTCCTCAAGGCTATTTTTACCCATATCATTTGCCCCCCAACTTTTAGGAAAACTTCGTGAGTTTTCGTAAATATTTCACAAAGGGTTTTAAGTGCCTTACCGGGCTTTTGACTTGTGTCAGTCGATCTTATTTCATCTTTTGGGCTCAGGCCTTTTATTATTAACTCTTTTAAAGAATTAATATTATATAAGTTGGTCCTCCAAGAAATTTATTTGTAAAAAATAAGAAATTTTTGAAACCCTGACTAATTCGACCTGGAATGAGGTCGAATTAGGGCTCATTTTCCATTCCAGGTCAATTCTAGAATCGAGGTCGAAGTGGCCTTAATGGCTTGCTTTCTTTCGACCTAGATTGAGGTCAAAAATATCCTCAAATACACCCCCAGGTCGATTTAGGGGATTGAGGTCGAATTCGAGTTTGATTAAGGTCGAACATAACCTCAAATACACCCCTAGGTCGATTTGGGGGATTGAGGTCGAATTCGACTTCGATTGAGGTGGAAAATAACCTCAAATATACCCCCAGGTTGATTTGGAGAATCGAGGTCGAACTCGACTTCGATCGAGGTCGAACATAAGGGCAAAACTACCTTGAGGTCGATTATGTGACTGAGGTCGAATTTGACCTCAATTGAGGTCGAATTAACCCTCAAAACTTCTTGAAGTTGAAACATTATACTGAGGCTGATTTTGACCTCGATTGAGGTCGAAATAGGCCTTCAAGGCTCTTTGATGTCGAGATAAATAATGAGGTCGATTTCGACCTTGATTCAAGTCGAACTAGGCCTCAATGGCTCCTTGGCATCGAAACCTGACACTAATATCTATTTCGACCTCGATTGAGGTCGAACTAAGACTCTATTTTCCATGGTAGTCGAATGGTTTTCGAGATCGATATTCGACCTCATTCGAAGTCGAATGAGACTTTGAGATCGAATATTCCTTCTAGGCTTGGGCTTCGAATTAGACCTCGATTGAGATCGAACTATGCCTTAATTTTTCACTGAGTTCGATTGAGAATCGAGGTCGATTATCGACCTGGAATGAGGTCAATTTTACTTCCAAATATCCTCCCACTTCAATTTTAAAATGAAGTCGATTCCTTTTTTGGCTCTACTTTATTTCGACCTCGATTGAGGTCGAGTTATCACTTTAATATACGCTCAAGTCGATTAGTATTTGAGGTCGATTGTCGACTTGAAACGAGGCTGAATTATTCCTCAAATTTACCTTGAGATTGAGGTTGGATATCGATCTCATTCAGAGTCTATCTTGACTTTTAAAGGTGGACAAGCCTTCTAAGCTACATCTTTGTTTTCGACCTTGATTGAGGTCGAGTTATACCTCAAAAGTGTATCGAAGTCGATTCTTTTCATTTTTCAATGTTTGGTGATTTTTGACTTGGTTTCAGGTCGATCAAAACCTTGTTTTCACACCCATGTCGAATTGGTTGGGTTTTCAAAACCTGTGTTGTGTTCGACCTAGACTGAGGTCGATTTATCCTTTAGTTTATCTTTCAGGTCGATTTATTGTGGGCTTCATGACTTCATGTTTTTTAGACGGAGATTGAGGTCAAATTGATCCTCAAATGCCTACTTAGGTTGAAAATTGTTGCCCCCTTAAAGGTTCGAGTAAGTTGAGCCTCATAGGCTTTGTACTTTTAGGCCCTTGATAATGTGGGCCCTTACTAAGCCTTCTATTGAATAGTAACTGGTTTCTCTAAATAATGGGCCTTCAAGGTTCTTGGATTATGGGCCTCCAAGGTTCTTGGATCATGGGCCTCCATATTATCTTACGAACTTTTCACCTTTATTGGGCCTTCTGGGCCTTGGACTTTTCAGATTTTAGGCCTTCGAGGCCCTTATTATTGGTTGGTGGGCCTTCATGGCTTATAGGTCATGAGTTTAACAGGCCTAACTTCTAGATCCTTCTACTGAGTTCTATAAAACTCTATTTTTTATAGGCCTTTGTTTATGGGCCTTGTCATATGATCCCCTTCACCGATTGTACCAGTTGATTTACCATTCAATGATCATGTGACCTAGAAACACCGGTAAAAAGTGGAATTTGAACGGGTGGATGACCGGCTAGAGGGTTATATATGAGTGGCGTGAGGGACTTCACTTCCCACACTTCTCATTTCTCACTTCTCACTACACACAAACATTTGAGCTCTCAAGCCTTCAAGCAAATCCAGCTTCTAATACTCTAGAGGATATTCACAAAGTCGAAGTTTCAATGGCTGACAAGAAGGTTTCTAGACTGGCGGCAATGAATGCAGGGTCTGCTAAGAGAGGTAAACCCCTTCGTCGAATCCCAATCTTTTCCACTTATATGTATTTAATCGATATGATAAACCAAAGGGGGACGAATATCCCAGCCAATCTCACTTAGACTCGTATAGCCATAATAATAATTTTTTTGATTCTGACTTAGTAGAGGAATACAACCTCCTTTTTAACTTTCCTCCTCGTTTTACTATATCTTTGGTGGAGCCTGGCGACAGGACTTGCCATTGGAAACCGAGTAGGTTATTTGTTTACGTAGATGCCCTTTTAGCGGGGCTTATGTTTCTTGTGCACGAATTTATCCCCACACTCTTAGATGATGTCCAAATTCACCCTAGCCAAATCATGCCCAATGGATGAAGACTCATCCATTGTTTCATGGTTCTGTGCTTAGAGAAGAAGATTAAAATGATTGTCCCTCTTTTTCGTAAAATCTTTCAGTTTAAGAATTCTTCCAGCCTTTCTCTAGGATGGGTTCATATAGCCCACAGACCAAACAAAACCCACATTTTTTATAATTCATCCATTCCCGACAACAACCTCCATTGGAAGGAAAACTTCGTTCAAATATCGTGGGAATGGGGAGACTGGGGAACTCTCTTTAGGCCCACATTTGGCAAAGTAGCGGATGGGAACCCCGACTCTATCATGCTCTCAAAGGAGGATCAAGAGGCCTACATTGCGCTCACTCAGGTGGAGGCCAAGGAAGTTTTTTAGGCTATTCTCGATGAGCGCAAGTTGAAAGCTGTGGGCCTATCGAGGGCCTCGAGTAAAGGTATATTGCCTCTCTTAGGTTTGTCTTTTTACTTTGAATGTTCCATTACTTTACTAACGTGTTTACGTTTCTTTCTTTAGCTGCTGCGCAGATCAACGAGTGGACAATTCCACCAATGGAGCAAACAGACTGTATGAAGCGGCTAAGGTTGATGAATGATCCCAGGCAGGGGAAGGAGCTTCCAGCTTTCTTACAGCCTCATTGAAAGGGGAGATAGGAGTGAAGGGAAGTAACTCACTGCACTTTCATGTGTACTAGGAATGCTAAATGTAATCTCTATGTAATGGTTGATGATAACTCAACAATAGAACAGGATATGTAATAATATGCAGGTGCACAGAAATCTTGGATCACAGAGTTCAGTTAAGACAAAGTATTAAAGGATCATCTACAGACTTGAAGCTCACTGGAAGAAGTTCATTAACATGTTCAGGCCTCAGTGGAGAATAAAAGATGTTGACATCTATTCAAGGATGTGGAAGCTACAGAAGATTGTCTTAGTCTATGACGATTTTAGTGCATTACAATCGAAGCAACAAGTAAGGTTTGCAAAGAAGAATGTGGAATCATGTTCTGAATCAAGAGCCCCTATCAAGACTAGTCACTTATGAACCAGACCGTTGCATCAAGTGTCAGGACATTGGAGGCAAGCTCTCGTCGGTTAATATGGTTTTAATCATTCTAAAGTTGTTGGTTTTCTTGAGTCAAGTGGAGGATCAACAAAGGTGGTAAATCAGTGTTGGAGAAATGCCAGCCTAATGGATAAGGGACAGACGGCACAACCTGATTGGATCTTACTAAAGCTTCACAGATTAGAAGGCCAAATACTTGGACGTGGTGGAGTCACGTATACGGGGCCGAGTATTTGGATAAGGAAGTCTACACAAATTGAAGAGTGGAATGGAAATATTTAATTTAATTAAATAAAGTATTTATTTAATTATTTATATATTTTATAAATAAAGACACTCTTTATTTATATTATATATATTTATTTAAATATTACTTTTACATTAAATATTTCCAAATGCATGCTTGGCACATGACTTTGAAGATAAGATTTGAGTGGACAAGAGTAAAAGGTGGAAAAGCAAAAAGCAACCCCTTTTTCTATATACAAAAAGAATCCAAGTCTTGATCTTGAGTAAGAATTCGGATGAGAAAGAAAAGGGGAGAGAGAGAGAAATTATTCTCTCCCCCATGGCCGAACTAATACTTTAATATTTTGGGGCCATGATTTTCTTTATCATACCACTCCTCTATCTTTCTATTGTAAACACTTGCTAAATCTTGTATAGAAGATAGGGTTGATTTTTGTCTCCTAGATCTACAAAATATAATAGTTTTAGAGGAGACAAAAATCACTTCTTTGTTGTGTTCTTGAGCTTTTGGTCTTGAACTTGTTTGTAGCATCTACCCCACTTCAATGAATATAAAGTTATATTCTTGGATCTTGTTGTGTTGTGTGTTTTGGATGATTTACCGTTCATTTTCTTGGTTATTTTAATGGTGTTGTTGAGGTTGAAGAAGATGATGAACAGTATCTGGGTTTGAACCAAAGTAATCTTTATGTTGTCCCAAATATATTTAAAAGTCATATTTTTAATTTGGGAATCGTATTCACCCCCCCCCCCTCTACGATCTCCGGGACCCAACAATTGGTATCAGAGCTACTCGATTGACATACAAATCGATTGGATCTATTTTTATTTTTGAGATTAAAGAGGGTACGATTGGTTCACTGGGCATCCAGAATTTTTTTGAAGCCCAGAATTTTTCTAAGTACAAAATGTTCTAGATGGCCAAGTAGAACATTCTTATGTAGAAGTTCTACTTGATGTTCGAGTTGATGTTCGAGTTGATGTTCGAGTTGATGTTCGAGATGATGTTCGAGTTGATGTTCGAGTTGATGTTCGAGTTGATGTTCGAGTTGATGTTCGAGTTGATGTTCGAGATGATGTTCGAGTTGATGTTCGAGTTGATGTTCGAGTTGATGTTCGACATGGATGTTCGACTTGGATGTTCGACTTGGATGTTCGACTTGGATGTTCGACTTGAATGTTCGAGATAGGATGTTCGACTTGGATGTTCGACTTGGATGTTCGACTTGGATGTTCTAGATAGGATGTTCGACTTGGATGTTCGAGATAGGATATTCGACTTGGATGTTCGACTTGGATGTTCGAGATAGGATGTTCGACTTGGATGTTCGAGATAGGATGTTCGACTTGGATGTTCGACTTGGATGTTCGAGATAGGATGTTCGACTTGGATGTTCGAGATAGGATGTTCGAGATGGAATCTATGTAGAACATTCCTATGTAGAATTTCTACTTACAAGGCTGTTTCAACATGACACATGGCTACATAGCTTAACTTTTATTTAAAACAAAAATTGTTTTTCTCTCAAATTGTTTTTAGTTTAATAATTAATTTAATAATTAAATTTGAATTTAATTATATAAATATTTTGGAAATAATTTTTAAATTTAAATAATTTATTTTTCAAGTTTATTTTACATCTTGGAAAATATTTTATTTTCTTTTAAATTTTAGAGTCAAATATTTTATATTTTTAATATTCTTAGTTAAGAATTTTATTAATTTGAAAACTAAAATTAATCTTAAAATCCAATTTAATTTCTTTTGAGTTTAATATTCTTAAAAGTATTTTGAGAATTATTTTTGAGGTTTAATAATTTATTTTTCATAAAACTTTAATTACAAATTTTATAAAACTCTTTGGAAAATATTTTTGGATTGAAATAATTTATTTTCATGAACATTTTAAATGTTTTGAGAATTTAGTATTTCTATTTCAAAATTATGTTTTCGAGTTGTTTTATTTTAATTATAATTTAAGCTTGGAAGTTTTAATTATAAATCTCATAAAACTTTTTGGAAAATCATTTTGGTTGAAATAATTTATTTTCAAGAATATCTAAGATGACTTGAAAATTTATTATTTTTATATCAAACTTATATTTTCAATCTATTTTATTTTAATTATAATTGAAACTGTTTTGGATTATAAATTCTATAAAATTCTTTGGAAATTAATTTTGATTTGAAATAATTTCTTTTTCAGGATTATTTAATATACCTTGAAAATTTTGTTATCTCTATATCAAAACTTTCTTTTCGAATTTTATTTTATTTATAATTTGAAATTGAGAAATTTATTATTATTTATCAAAAAGTGCATTTTCAATTTATTTTGATTATTTAAATTCCTAAAAAATTAAATACTTTTGTTTGAACAAAATGTTTTATTAAACGAAACAACAGGAGTTGATTCTTCGTTCGTTAAGGACAAACGAACTGACTGAAGAACATTCTAATGGAGTTGAGACCTGATCTTACCATTGGAGATGTATTTCTACATCGGTCTACTCAGTGGATCATTTGGTTATTGAAAGGGGATTAGTTCATTTAGGGAAGAGTCTTCGATCAGTGGTTTTCGAATCAATATCTGAAGAATTTGGGATTTTGAAAAGGAATTCAGTTTAACGGTCAAAGAACCAAAATAACAATTGAAGATTTGGTTAAAGGACATCAGTGGCAGAAATACACAAGGTTTGATTATCACTGACATATGATAATCAAGGGGTTATTGCTACACATACAAAGAAGAGTGATCTTTTCAAGCAGAACATGAGACATTCTATGTCGGGGTCTTTAAGCAGAACAATCAGGTATCAGTTTGGGTTGAAGCAGGAACATCATTGGTTATTGAGGTCAAATGCAAGGATACTTCCATGAGCGTCAGTAGAATGGAAATTGATTTGGATCAATTGATTATCACTCGAGATGGAATGTTAAGCATCGCACAGGTATACTTTCTAACTAGTTTATACTTGTTTGATTTAATTATAGAGTATTAAGTGTTGAACTGCATTATATTATAAGTTTGATGTAATGCATGTCTCACCTTGATTTCTATATAAATTAGATAACTTATGCTAGTTTGTTAGTGTTTCTTGTTTATCAGTATTTGACTTCATGATTAGATCTTGTGTGATTTAATGCTTGCTTTACGATAATTGATCATGTTAGCATATAGAGTCTTAGGTATTTGTAGGGGTACATTTACCGGAAAGAGTATTTGCTGCATGCTAAGTGCCTTGATGTTTACATTGTCTATAATCTGTTTATACTCGCATGGTTGTATTAAATGCTATATCTGATCATGTGTTTGTTAAGATAAGTTTGTTTCTAATTTAGGAATTGCCTAGGGGTCAGTATAATAAACCATGAATTAAATTTTTAAATTTAAACTGACTCAGGTAATTAGAGATAATATAATGTTAAAGTGAACAACAAAGGTGATTTAGAAGAATTAGGAATCTGAGTGATTGATTCTTCTATGACTACATATATGTACGACATGATTCTTATAGACTGCTAGTCCACCTTAAGTTAGGTTGGGATCACTGAGCTCATAGCCAAGACTACTTGTTGAGGCTGATATAGATGAGGAGTGATCAGTCAGATAAGAATGAGCATGTTGAACTTGAATGCTTTGTTGTTAACAATGTTTAGAAATATCTCTAACCCTTGGACTCAATCAAATTGAGGACCACGTGTCTTAATCATTTGTGAATGCAGAGTATCTTTCAATATGTACAAGTTATATATCTCTGACATTTTCATGTTCGAGGCATGTAACTACTTTTGTTTTGGTATTCAAATGGTTAAGCAAGGTTACCTATTTTTCTTGAATGATCTGAAGCACAATATTAAGAAAGACCTAGGGAATTCTTTGTGAAGGGTTTCCTAATATCAGTTCGAGGATGAACAATATTGATCGGGGTCAAGAGAAATAGAAGCTCACTCTACTGGAAGTGAGGTTATTGCTGACACGAAATGTAATGCTTATGATGAAGTCAACTATTCGTTGAAGTTTATCAGAATGGAGTTAGCTGCAACAACAAGTGATGCTCTCACACTTGGTTTATCAACTAATACTTGGTTTATCAAGATAACGGATTCGACGGTAAAGATGAAGTTGGTGAGAAAGGACTACTTCTAATGAAATTCTTTTAAGAAGGACATTAGTGAAGTATGTCAGTTGAAGGGAAGTCAAGTCAAAGGCTACCCTGTTTAGTTTTGGTGTTTGTTCATGCATTTAATAGATGAAGCATCTCAGTGATTAATCACATTCAAAGGATTAGGCACATTGCTGTAAGAACACTTTGAGGGCAGGTAATGGAATTCGTTGACGAACGAAGTTCTATGTTATGTCTACACTGAAAGGAGTATTCTAGAGTAAAGTTCAGTTTCCGGACTTCATGACCAAATGGAGGAGTTAATAGGGAAATCCAGACCTTGAGTGGAATTACAAGGATAATGGATAGAGTTAAGGTTTCCTATTCACTACGGCTGAATCAGTTGACACAGCAAGTTTAATCAGCAAATGTAAAGAGAAGACATCAAGTAAGATTAATCATGCCTGAAGTCACATGGTGTGATGGAAGGCTATCTTATTTGGAGTTAAGAGCTTACACAGAGTCTGTGATTGATTTAAGATAATCTAGATGCAGTGAACATCATCATCAAGCTCCCTAGAATTCGTTTGATTTTAGCTCTGAATTTCTAAAGGTTGACATCCTGTTTAGGGCTCAAGATCAGATGACACCAGATGAAGAAAAGCTGCAAGCAGCATCACAGGGGGAGCATCAGTAAGTTGGATCAACTAGTCGTGTTTGATGCTCAAAGGCTAGCAGTGCTCATTGAGTAAGAGTTGAGAATCTTAGGAACACTGAGTGATCCAGATTGAGTGATTGCATATTAAAAAGGAAATTGTCAATTTAAAGATAATGCAAGATGATCTCAATCATATTTGAAGAAGACTACTCTACCCACTGAAAATCTAAGGAAACATTAAGGACACATCTGTCATGACAAAGGGTTTTGTGTAACAACATTTCCTAGAGTCAGTTCTTGATGAATCTGGGTAGTAGAGTAGTGATTGGTAGTGCCGTGCATGTATAAGAGTATTTCATTGGTTTTTCTGAGTGAATTCAATGAAGATTGAAGATGCACTAACTAATCAAGATTGAGTAGGGTTCGAATCAAGGAACTAACTCAATTGAACCAGAGGCAGATACACTTAGCACAAGGAATCAATCCATATGAAGACTTGGTATTGATACAGAAGCTGAAGGGTAGTTCGGAGTTTTATTTGAAGGTTCTACTCTGCTAGTGTCAGGACTACTGGTTTCTAGAGTGCTGAGTTTTGTGAAGCTGCTGCCAAGACCAATATCTACAAGGAAATATTTGGGTGTTGAAGGTAATGCAGTTTCCGTCTGGATGAGCGTGGTATTGTTTCGAGGAACAATGTTAACTGGTAGCTGAAAAGTTATTCCTGTCCAAATGGAGTAAACGTTCGATCTCGAAAGGAGTAAACGTTCGATCTCTCGGGCAAAGAGGAGTAATTGTTCATTCAACGATCATACACCAGTAAAAGCTCTATTGACTAAGGTATGTCACTCTAGTCTAATATTGATTTATTTAAATGTAATGTTTATAGAGAGTGTTCATGCTATTTAGATGTCTACGATCTCTAGGAACTGATTAATGTTTGGCTTGTGACCACCCGGGACCCAATATTATCGCTATGAGATTACCTATGATCACCCGGGACCTAGGGACCTAACAATGTAGCATCTCTTTGTATAGTCAATTTATATCCAGGACCTCGTACTTTGTGCTGTCATATGTTATTCATGCTATATGTATCAAATGTTTCAGCATAAGTATTTGTATATATTAATTAATTGTAATTTTATTTACTTTTAATTGTTTAATGCTAATATTAATGGAACCACTTAATATGTAGTTTAAGTGATGTAATTCATGTCTTTTGTAAAATCCATTAATATTAGTTGTCATTCTTTTGATATTAGTGATGCCACTTAGAATTTCTGCACTAAGTGACAAAAAGATTATTTCAAAAACACTGATATTGAAAGTAATTTACTACATCGCGAGGGGTTGTCAAAGATCATAAATTTTAGCATTAATATTTAAAGGTATTTGATCTCTGATGCAACTAGTACCTCGAGCTTACATACATTCTGATTGTCATGAGTATTTTCAATATGCTTATGTGATAATTGTTGAGATGTAGTGTAAGAAGTTAAATGCTGTCATTCGGTCAATGTATGTTCAGTGTTTAGCGGATGCTTATGTTTTATGCTTTAGAATTACCATGATCTATTGTTTCAAGCGACAAATGGTAATTGTCTAGCATAATGTAAGTATCTTATGTGCTTGATTGTTTTGTAGTAAGATGCGTTTTATCACAAAATGATTGAATGATGTTAGTACTTTTGAATGTCTTGTCATTCATATCAGTATTAACATATGTTTTTCATTCTTTAGAACTTGAATGCATACAAAAATTTCTTGTCTATTTCTTGTGAAAAATGTTTTATCTAAACATGCATTCATTTGCCAGAGAATGAAAAGCCACTAAAAGTTTTTTTCCTTTGAAAGAGAACATTTCTTGAGGATTATCTTTCTATTTCAAAATCATATATCCTCTCTCTCTAAATGTTTTGTAATGAAAACTGTTTTCTCTCCACGATTTGTTTAAATAAAGTTACTTGATAACTTGTAACTTAGGTTGCATGGTATCAGGCTATTTTATTTGAGTAAATTGTTTTGATCTTGAGGTATCAACTATTGGTAAAACGTTTTTCAAAACTCTTGTTAATGTCTGTTTCACATTGACCTGTAGTATTAAAACAATGGTTGTTTGCTTTGGGATTAGTGCCTTGGACTGTATGACTAAAGCATTCATTCAATTTTTTTAAATGATTTATGTTTTAAGTCGGAGATAATATCCGATAAAAATGAATTGCAAAACAATTTCTGAAAACATACAGTGAGCAAGATGAAATAGATTTGAGTTATTAATCAAAATGTTTTTGTTAAAAGAGTTGAATTTCAATTGGATATTTGCCTAAGAGAAATTCAAAAGAACACTTTTGTTAATCTGTTAAATTTTTTTTTTCAAAATTGTGAGTTTATGAAATTTGGCTTAATATTCTTTTACCTATTCTTTATTAATTCCCACATTTTAGCTCTGGTGCATTGTTTCTTGAGGACACATTGCTCCGATGCTATATTTCTGAGAAGGAATAGAGAATAAGTTTAATCATACTCTACCAAATTTTATATAGCTCTGATCAACTCTATCTATTTAGCCGTAATGGCTTGGCCTAAGCGGCTATAGGGGAAGGTCAAGAAGTTGAATAATCCATCAATTTCTAACCAAGGCCTTAGTACCAAACACTATCATTCTAATTCAAACTTTCAACCCTTGGTGATATAAGGAACTTATGTTAGTTAGAGGTTGATAAGGGAGAAACTGCACTTGATGCAGCAAATAAGGATGAAGTCGGAAGTGCACCCACAGCTCTACCTCCAGAGAAGAAAAGAAGTATATAAATTGAGGTAACTGTAGCTCATCTGTATTCTCTCAAAAGGATGCAGAGCTGAAAAAGGCAATTCAACCGTTTCTGAATGAACTCTCTCAACAGGGTGATTTCATTGAAAATTCGCTCGTCAGCCAGAGCACCTTGTAATGAGTCAAGCACACCAAAAGCATTCACGCTGATGGTAATCCTAAAGTTCTTGCTTTTAAGGGATGTTATAGGACCTAACAGTTCTCTAGCTTCTCTTGGGACTAACAATTGTGGGGACACATTGCAAGAAGTGCACATTGTGAGGTATAGGTAAAACCCCTAAACTTCTGTGTTTACCATTCATGGTGAATGAAGTTGTTGAGCCGCCTTCACAGGCATTAGAGGGAAACTTGGATTTCTTGCCATATATTAGAATCCTTGTCAACCTTCCTAGGAGGAACAGTCCTAGTTCCCTAACGGGATTTCACATCCGCAGAGCAATCTGTTGATGTTGAGAGGCAATCACTAACAGTTTTCCATGACTGAAAATAGTGAGTTAATTCATCTTCACAGGTGATTGAGAGAGATGTTTGTACACGTCTACTCTCCCAGGAATTCAAATTCTGGAATACATGGATCGCTCAAAACTTAAAGGAATATCACCGTCAACGATCCAGTGCATGGATTTGCATATGGGGAGATTGTTGATGCTGAAAGTAGCTGAGCAACAACTCGTAGACTATGATTCAGTTGGTTTACCAATTTGATGAGTCTTTTGAGGATCAGGGTGTTGGGATTTCAGTCACTCTTGGAATGGAGGAGATTCCAATTTCAGAAGGGTTATTCCCCGACGATGAGCCACGTGTGCATGGATTTGCTCATGGTGAGTTGGGTGACGGCCTAACTGAAACCCTGTCTGAGATTCCATCTCAGAACCTAGATCATTAGTGATCGACAACATGCTACAGTCAACGATCCATAATATCTTAGTAAGACTAGCATGGATTTACTTGCAGGTACAAATTGCTATAAATGGAATGAGTGCAAGTAAGGGAGAGAAACACTTGAGTGAAGTGAGGGAGTGATACTCTTGCGTGAGAGAAATAGAGAGAGAAATGAGTGGAACACTTACGCTTGAAAGTGTAAACACCAACAGAACATAGTAGAAGTGAGGAAACCATAGACCAAACACTAACCTTGCTACTATGTCTAAATCCTGTTACTGAATTTTCCAGCTCTGGAATGTTGAAGAGATTCTTTTCTGGAAGACAAGCTGAAGAAGTGTCTAGCTGAAGCTTAGTGGGAATGTCCAAACTATTACCTTTGGGTCTATTAATTCATGTTGTTCTCAATCTCAAAGAGAGAGACATTAATTTTTAGGCCCAAGGAGGATTTTATGTTCAGTTGGAGGAGAGTTTCTTTTTCAACTGGATGTAGATGATACTTTTATTGTTTTAAAGGATATTCTCAACTAAGGGGGAGAATTTGGTGATACAAGAAACGAGATCTACAAGAAACAAGATCCGTCAATCCTATCTTGTGGAGGTTACTTAGAGGATATCTAAAGACACAAGGGTGGATTGGAGCTTGCATGAACTAAGGGGGAGAATTAGATGAAATTTAAACCTTAGTGATGCAAGGGAGAAATTACTAAGGGGGAGTTTCTTAGAAATTGGTTGGAGCCTAATCCCTAAAGGTGTTGTAGATTTAACCAATTTTTCGTCTGAAGTGGAGAAGTTACTTTTTGGCAAATGGGAAGAAGTTACTTGTTGTACTAAGGGGGAGAAGTTATGGAGAATCTTAACATCTTGGTTTGCAATGCTATATCTTATTCTGAAAAGATATCTAAGGGATTTTGCTCTATTTGTTTGAAGATCTGTCCTTGGAACATTCTTAGGAGAGGTTCGGCAGAAGAATTCTTTCTAGCACGATCAATGAATGAAAATGAAGATTTCTTTGAAGAGTATCAACTCAGGGGGAGTTTTTGCTAAGTAGAAGTTTTCTGGGTAAAGAAGAATGTGAAGGAGATTTTCAAGGGGCATCTGAGAAGTGTCCAAGTGTGTTCTATTTCTTGTTTCAGTGATAGATGAAGTCAGTGGAATAGTGCAGGGAAGAAAGAAAAATATGTTTCCTGGAAATAGAACATCCTGAAGAAAAAGAGGAAGTGACTTTCATTCCAAGAGAGAACAACCTTAAGGGGAGAATGAGTTGACCTCTTATGGGGAACATAGAGAGCTGTATGTTCTAGTTCGAATTGTAAGATGAACAAGAATGATTGGTCAGAAGTCTTTACTAATAATTTGTTTCTTTATTGAAAGAACCCCATCTTTGAAGAACATTGAAGTGGAGGAAGCTAAAGGAAAATGAAATTCAGAAATTCATCATTCATTTTCAGCAACTCAGGAAATCTGGATTTAACTGATTATATCTTTCCAGAACCTTTTGTATATTATTTTCATGTCCAGTACTTTAATTGTTTCTTGTATATTAGTTGAGTTATCCTCTAGTAGCTAATTTTATTTAATTGCTTTTGGGGGAAATTGTAAATGGAAATAGTATTTGATTGCTATTCCATATCAACCAAATAGGGGGAGATTGAAAGGGGAGATAGGAGTGAAGGGAAGTAACTCACTGCACTTTCATGTGTACTAGGAATGCTAAATGTAATCTCTATGTAATGGTTGATGATAACTCAACAATAGAACAGGACATGTAATAATATGCAGGTGCACAGAAATCTTGGATCACAGAGTTCAGTTAAGACAAAGTATCAAAGGATCATCTACAGACTTGAAGCTCACTGGAAGAAGTTCATTAACATGTTCAGGCCTCAGTGGAGAATAAAAGATGTTGACATCTATTCAAGGATGTGGAAGCTACAGAAGATTGTCTTAGTCTATGACGATTTTAGTGCATTACAATCGAAGCAACAAGTAAGGTTTGCAAAGAAGAATGTGGAATCATGTTCTGAATCAAGAGCCCCTATCAAGACTAGTCACTTATGAACCAGACCGTTGCATCAAGTGTCAGGACATTGGAGGCAAGCTCTCGTCGGTTAATATGGTTTTAATCATTCTAAAGTTGTTGGTTTTCTTGAGTCAAGTGGAGGATCAACAAAGGTGGTAAATCAGTGTTGGAGAAATGCCAGCCTAATGGATAAGGGACAGACGGCACAACCTGATTGGATCTTACTAAAGCTTCACAGATTAGAAGGCCAAATACTTGGACGTGGTGGAGTCACGTATACGGGGCCGAGTATTTGGATAAGGAAGTCTACACAAATTGAAGAGTGGAATGGAAATATTTAATTTAATTAAATAAAGTATTTATTTAATTATTTATATATTTTATAAATAAAGACACTCTTTATTTATATTATATATATTTATTTAAATATTACTTTTACATTAAATATTTCCAAATGCATGCTTGGCACATGACTTTGAAGATAAGATTTGAGTGGACAAGAGTAAAAGGTGGAAAAGCAAAAAGCAACCCCTTTTTCTATATACAAAAAGAATCCAAGTCTTGATCTTCAGTAAGAATTCGGATGAGAAAGAAAAGGGGAGAGAGAGAAATTATTCTCTCCCCCATGGCCGAACTAATACTTTAATATTTTGGGGCCATGATTTTCTTTATCATACCACTCCTCTATCTTTCTATTGTAAACACTTGCTAAATCTTGTATAGAAGATAGGGTTGATTTTTGTCTCCTAGATCTACAAAATGTAATAGTTTTAGAGGAGACAAAAATCACTTCTTTGTTGTGTTCTTGAGCTTTTGTTCTTGAACTTGTTTGTAGCATCTACCCCACTTCAATGAATATAAAGTTATATTCTTGGATCTTGTTGTGTTGTGTGTTTTGGATGATTTACCGTTCATTTTCTTGGTTATTTTAATGGTGTTGTTGAGGTTGAAGAAGATGATGAACAATATCTGGGTTTGAACCAAAGTAATCTTTATGTTGTCCCAAATATATTTAAAAGTCATATTTTTAATTTGGGAATCGTATTCACCCCCCCTCTACGATCTCCGGGACCCAACACTCATTCTGGGCCAACTGAGGCTGAAGGCAGCGAAACTGTCAAAGCATCCAAATCCCTAGCTTACAAACCAGGCTGGGGATTCAGGAAGCCGGACACCGTGGTCGGCTGCACGGACCACGCGAGGTATTAGTCCCTTCACTCCTTATAATTACAAGGATATTGTGTTGGGACGCGATGAGGAGACCACCAAGGCTTTGGGTGCACAAGCATATGCATCGGTAAATTTCCTTAACTGCTTTGTATCTTACGTCTACTACACGTACACACTTTCTAGGCTTCGATATTCAAAATTCTTTTTACTCACCCTGGTTTATTATTTTTCTGGCCAATGCCTATTTTTCAGGCTTCTCTGCACCAAACTGAGTCATGGAAGGCTCGAGCAGAAAAACACAAGAAGGAGCTTTTTGTGGCAAATGCCAAGATTAAGCATTTGGAAGAGAAGTTAGCCGAGAAGGAGGAAATCCTGAAGCAGGCCCAGGCTGAAAAGTTGAACTCCGAGCTGACAAAATGTTATTATCGACAAATATTTGGCCTCGAAAGAATACCAGGACTTGATCCTTCAACACAACGACCTCCTATTTCCTGCCAACTATAGAATCGGGTGGAACGAGGCGCTGAAGGCGGTGCTGGAGAAACATCCGGATCTGTTTGACCCTAAGGTGGACTTCCAAAGTCCTCAGTCAGCCGAAGCTCTAAAGCGGTTGATTGAGACTCAAGAAGAGGAAACTGAGGGGGATATCAGTCCTGATGTGAAGCAGAAAAGGGCTCACAAGCCTAGCCTTACTCCTTCCCCTCAGCAAGCTGTTCCCGAGATGACTCCCCAAAAACCAACGGAGGAACGTTCTTCGGAAGAAGAATTAAGTGAATATGAAGAAGATTCGTCATCGTCTAGTGTTGAGGAGTCTTCAGAAGAGGGGGAACCGTCTAAGTAGTTAGGTTTTTATTTTTGTTATTTATGTTGGCCCCTATGGCTTGTAAAAACGTTTGGCCTTCGAGCTTTATTTATGTAATCATGCTTTTTTCACATTCCTGTCTTTTCACTTTCTGCCTTTGTTTTGCTTGTTTTTCGTGTTTAACTTGAACATAAACAACAAATACTTGCGAGGCATGTAAAAGACTTAGTGAAAATGACTAACATTATATAAGGATAACAGAAAACATTTCTTAAAACTTATCAAGTTTTCAAATGTAACTTAGTATTAAAAACATGTCATGCCTTCGAGGCTAATAAACCAATATTTAAACGTTTTTGAAAATCAAAATCGAAAACTTAAACATAATAAATTCTCAAGTTGGCTGCATTCCAGCTTCTTGGGATTTCAAGCCCTTCAAGGGTTTGGAGCTTGTATGCACCCTGCCTTTTGACTTCTTTCACCTGGTATGGTCCTTCCCAGTTCGGAACTAACTTGCCCTTTGGACTAGCTCTAGATGCCTCGATCTTTCGTAGGACTAAGTCTCCTTTGCGGAAGAACCTTTCCTTCACTCTAAGGTTGTAGTAAAACAAAGCTTTCTTCTGGTTGCCACTATTCTAGCGTTGGCTTTGTCACACAGCTCATCTATCAGGTCTAGAGCCAACTTCATGCCTTCCTCATTGGTGTCAATCTGAAACTCTTGTACTCTTTATGACATCTGAGTAATTTCGATGTGCACCACTGCCTCAGCCCCGTAGGCTAGTTGGAAAGGTATAGCCCCTGTTGAAGCTCTACAAGTAGTTCTGTATGCCCATAAGATTGAAAGTAATTCATCAACCCAAATCCCTTGGGAGCTTTCAATCCTCTTCTTATGTCTATCCAGGATAATTCTTTTGGCCACTTTAGCTTGTCCATTTGACTATGGATGAGCTACTGAGGTGAAGCGTAGTTCAATGTTGTAGTTTCCACAGTACTTTATGAAGTCCTTGTTGTTAAACTGAGTCCCATTATCCGTCACCAAGATTTGGGGTAACCCATACCTACATATAACATTCTCCCAGAAGAATTGAGTCACATTCTTGGTATTAATCTTGGCCACGGGTTTCACTTCTATCCACTTAATGAAGTAGTCGATGGCGACAATGAGAAACTTTTGGCAGCGATCACATTTTTTAACATAAGCTTTAGCATCTCTGAGCATCTCAGGCCAATAGAATCCCAGTCTTATGACTTTATGAGCAAGATCCCTTCTTCCAAGGTGTTGGTCACATATACCTTCATGAACTTCCCTTAGGGCAATTTTAGCCTTGTGGGGTCTCAGACACTTTAAGTAGGGTATCACGTGCGATTTCTTATAATGTATTCCCTTTATGAGGGTATACTTCAAGGCTTTCACCGATAGCTTGTGTGCCTCTATGGGTCAGCTGGTGTCTTTCCCGTTTCCAAGTTGAGCTTGATGGGATTCATCCAACATGCTCCCAGCCCAATTGGGGCTACTAGTTTAGTATTAATGCTTGGGGTCTTCAAGTCTTGGAAATAAACATTGCTATAACAACTCTCACTCTCTAATGATGCAAACTTAGATAAGGCATCGGCCTTCACATTCTCCTCTCTCGGAATATATTCAAATAATATTCTTCAAATTGTATAGCTTGAGTTTTAACAATTCTCAAATATTTTGCCATAGTCTCTTCTCGGGCCTCAAACTCCCCATTTACTTGAGATATTACTAGGCTCGAATTGCCATATACTTTTTGTTAGGTCCCGAAAGTATCGTAGAAGGGGGGTTGAATACGATACTCACTAAATCAAAAAATTCTTTCGAATCTTTTGCGGATATATGATTTAGAGTTCGATAAGTGGGTTCGTGTTCAGGAGTGTTTAGCTGTTTAGGAGACTGGCTTACTAATTTTCTGTGTTTAGGAATGAACAAATAATGCACTAGAAAATTAGCAAGTAATTAAATGCGAGACAGGTTTCGGGGAATATTACTTTCGTATTAATCCCTGAGGTTTTGCTACAGCCAGTTAAAAATATAACTGGCTTCCAAAGAACTGATTAGTTCTTTGCTTCTAGAGAGATAAAGCTAGATCCCTATTACAATGTTTGACAGTATTTAATAGTAACGGAATCAAGCTAACAGTGAGTGTTTTACAGTAGCCCTAAACATTTGAGACATATTTAACCGGCTAAAATGTAAAACCCAGGAGAAGAAGGTATAGATTTGGCATGGTGACTTCTTCTTCTCCGGCTTCGAAATATCTCACTGCCTCTCTCTTGATTGGCTGTGTCTCCACCAACCGTATTAAACAAAATGAATAATTCATTTTATTTAATATAGTGTAGACTTTTCAAATCAATAGAATTGATTTGCTTCACAATTGCTTAAGTCCCTGAGTTGCGCCTTAAGAGTGTGAGTGGTGTATGGAAGCTGAGTTGCGCCTGTGACTTTGAGTTGCGCCTTGAATGTGAGTTGCGCCTATACAGTGGTTACCCTGTATAGGCGCCACTCATGCCTTAGAAACTTCACAGCATGTTGCGCCTAGTATGTGAGTTGCGCCTACACTCTTGTTGCACTGTGTAGGCGCCACTCATACACTGTCTTTGCCTTAGAAACTTTAGAGCAGCTGAGTTGCGCCTCTACTCTGTTATCACTGTGATGGCGCCACTCATGCCTTAGAATCTTTTGTGCCTTGGACAAGATATGTTGCGCCTATACACTGCTTCCCCTGTATAGGCGCCACTCATGATATAGATTCTAAGTTCAACATATTTCCTGAGCTTTGGATATATTAGTTGCGCCTGCACTCTTGCTTCACTGTGTAGGCGCCACTTAACATTTCCTTGACATTTTCTTGCACCTGGAAATATATGTGTTGCGCCTCTCCATTGCTTCAAGAGTATTAATCCACCTTATGTAGTAATACTTGCCTTAGCATATTTCTTTGAAATGCTTGAAGTATTTACCACTTTATTTCACTCCTTGGCTTGGCTTGATCAACTGATTTTCTTATGATTAATCAAAGCAATTCTCTTCTTGTTGTGCTGACGCTTAGTGCACTGGTCTGGTTCACAAACGACTAACACTGAATTGAATTCCCTTGATTTCTTTTCTATTTCAGCTGAGTAAGCTAGGACTGTTGCATTGCTTCAAAACACTAACTGTTGATAGACATGTAATTTCACTGGAATCTTTTCTGGTACTTCGACAACGTCTTCATTACTACAATCCAGTTCAAGACTGCAGCTGTCTTCTTTAACCTTTGTCTTCACCCTTCTGGATTCCTATGCTTCGAACACTGTCTGTCTTCAATCAATGCTACTACACTGAAATCTGTTAGTGGCACTGCAATACTGAATCTTCAACACTTATCTGAAACCCTGAAAGTCTTTAAACATTGTTCTTCACTGAGGCATGAACATCTAAATGAACTTCTTTCAGTGACCTGTAGTAGACTTCAAAACTTCTTCTAATGTCTTGATTCACTGTATCTGCCTTGTCTTCAATTCTTCCTGATTTCTGTGTAGGCGTATTATTATTTACTTGTCCTGTTCTAGTGTTGAGTTATCACGATTACTATACATACAGCTTCGTAATCTCCAACAATCTCCCCCTATTTGATTGTTAAACTTTAGCAAACAAATCACCTAGGGAGGATAACTCAACTAACAACTAGAAAAAGTAATCGTCCTGGACTTGTAAATAATGCTACTGGTTTTTCTGGATCAGATAATGCATTTCCAGAATTCTTGAGTGACTGAAATGAATGATGCTTGTTCCTCTGGTACTGAACTGATATTCAACTTGTGCCATCTTCATTTCTGTCTGTTTGAGCACTCTCTGTTTCAAAATCCTTCATAGTTTAAACTTAAAGAACTTATCATTAACAAAGCTTCATAAGAATCATTATTCCTGGGTACGTCTTCAATCAATACTGAACATAGCTCAAAAAATGTTCTCCCCCTACGAATGTGATTCTCCTTCTTCTTCTTCATCTCCCTTTAGAAAATAAATGGAATAGTCATTTCTTTCCCCTCAGGATCAGAAGATAAGATTTTCTTCTTCTTGTCTAAAATCTCCCCCTAAGGCTATTAATTTCTCCCAAGGATACGAACCCCTTTTTCCAAGGATCTTCCAGGATACGAACTAACAAGGATCCAGGAACTTACCTTAAGAGTCTAGGATACGAACCCTTTTAGGATATAAACTTTTAACTCTTCCGAAGGATACGAAGATAAGACTTATTAAGTTCACCTTTTTCTTGTTATAATTATAACACTATAACTTCTCCCTCATAAGAAGAGGAATCCTTCAATTTCTTTTTCTTGTTATAACTATAACACTATAAATTCTCCCCCTTAGTTGAGGAATCCTCCAATGGCCCACTTTTGAAGATACCAAATGTTAATACCAATTGATAGGTCCTCTTTTAAATGGTTTGTCTTCCAAGGAAGGTTCTCGTCTGTCGTTGAACGGGAAAAATATAGTAACTTTTCTTCCAGAAGCAGCAAGTAGCAAGGGTAAGTGTTTGGCTTATGGTTTCCTCACTTCTACTACGTTCTGTTGGTGTTTACACTTAAGTGTCGAGCACTTAGAAGTGTTTCACTCTTTCTCTCCTTATCTCTCACTCAAGTGTATCTCTCCCTCACTTTCACTCAAGTGTTTCTCTCCCTCACTTTCACTCTGCACTTCAAATTTAGCCTTCTGTACCTGCAAGTGAAATCCGTCAATTCATATATTCCCAACACCTGATTCACCAGAATGAACTGAATCACTATCAAGTGGAGAATTGCCTCGTTGAGGTGTTCTTGATCTATCATGCATAAGCACTGTCTCAGCACCAGACTCAATAGCATTTGCTAAATCACCGTCTAGTGGAGCCTCACCTCTTTGAGATGGGTTATCCCAAGATTTTAAAATCTTTTTGGGAATCCTGCCTTGTTCTATCAAGGAGTTGCCTCACACCTTCTCCGTAAACGGGAGGTGGACGTTCCTTTTCAGGATCTGGAAATGTTCCTTCCAGGAGGGGCGACGTAGTAGACAATGTAATGAATGGCAAATTAGAGTCTACGTTTCCCTCGTAACCCAATGACGGGTGTTTGTTAACATGCCTATACCTCACACTGTGCACGCCTTGCAATGTGTCCAATTGTTAGGCCCCTAGTATAACTGTTAAGATTGTTAGGTCCTAAAAATTATATAAGGTTCCTAGTATATATCTGTTTAGGCTTACCATCAGCGTGAGCGCCGGTGGTGTGCTTGACTCATTACAAGATGCTCTGGCTGACGAGCGAATTTCAATGGACTCACCCTATTGAGAGAATGATTCCAGAGACAGTTTTATTGCCTTTTCAGCTCTGCATCCTTTTGAGAAGATACAGATGAGCTTACAGATACCTCAGTTTATGTACTTCTTTACTTCGCTGGAGGTAGAGCTGTAGGTGCACTGCCGACTTCATCCTTATTTGCTGCATCGAGTGCAGTTTCTCCCTTATCAACCTCTAAATAACAAGTGTTCCTTATAACTCCAAGGGTTAATATATGGAAGTGTATGAAAGAGTGTTTGGTATCAAGGCCTGGGTCAGAGATTGATGGGTTTTCAACCTCCTGGCCAGCTTCTGTAGCCACTGGGGGCTAAACGGATAAAATCATTTTTTAAAAGATAATAAGATAATCACTTTAACATTCCAAAACATATTTTTCATCTCAAGGAGAAAGAAAAATATATGAAGGAATGGTAATGGATTTCATTAAAGCACTTTTAATAAAAGAGTTTTGTCGGTTCTAAAGATATGACATTTAAGAGCCTGACACCAAAGAAAATTTTCCTTAAGATACTTATCACATAATAAAACGCGGGAGTATCAGAGAAAAAGTTTCTATTGCTTATGAATTTCTTATAAGGCAAACTTCCCATAATAAAACGCGGGAATTTATACCAAAGAAGAAATTCTACTCTTCTACCAAATTATATCTCAATAAAATGACTCTTTTCCATTAAACCTAGGCACTGTATGTTTTGAAAACAATTTTGCAAAACATCCTTATCAGATAGAAGATAATGATTTTCCGACTCATAATGCAATTATGATTTACATCATTTTCGTCTGCCTGATAGTATCCCCAACTTAAAATAAAAACATGACAATTAGGATTAGGATGAATGCTTAACATAACAGTACTAGGCCTTCAAAGCAACAATCACTGTTTTGGTACTTTGAATCAATGTGAAACATACATTGAAACAAGTATTTGAAAACAAAGAATTTTACAAGTGATTGATACATTGAAGTTAAAACACAAAAAAAAAAAGAAAAAGAAAAAGCTTTGTTAGATAAAACATTTAAAACAAGCTTTTGGGAGAGGATAAAATTTCGAGAGAAAAGAAAGATTATCCTTAAGAAAAGTTTTTCAAAAGAGAAGTTTTGAAAAAGAATTCTTAAGTTTTCTTAACTAAAACTGATAGACAAATGAATGTATCTTTAAATAAAACATTTTGAAAAAGAAATAGACAAAAATTTCTTTTTAAATACATTCAGGATCGTAAACCAGTCAAAGAAAGAAAACTATATATCACAATTATTTTGTAATAAAATATTATTCAAATATCACAAAGTAATAAAAGATAATACTTGTATTACAAATAATTATGCTTCGAATTTATTTTAATTTATTTAAATCATGGAACAAATATTCCATTGAATTGTTTTATATCATCATGATTTAAACAAATCAAAATAAATTAAATACTTATGTTGTACTAAGCAATTGCCAATCACATGCATTTATATAATCTATACATGGCAATTATTCAGTAGAACAATAAGCATATCACAGTTAATTGCACGCTGATACCAATTATTCGATATTTATCAATAATTTCAAGATGCAAGAAACTATGCTTCTGTATTTTATCAAATTAAAATTATGAAACTAATAACCATTGAATTGCTTCAATCCATAATTTCAATAAGATAAAATAAATTCGTTAAATACTAAAATATTCATTGGATTGAATATTAGCATTTAACTTCCTACGCCATATCTAATAATTGTCACTTTGCACATTGTAAGCATGCTCATAACAATTATTAATTGATATACGTAAGCTCGAGGATTTAGTTTAAAAAAAATTCACAAGTCCTTTAAATAGGGAAAAAGTAATACTTGTGATTCTTTTTACAACTCCTCGCAATAAAATCAATTTAGAAATATTTTCTAAGTATATAAAATATTAAGTATTTCATACACATAACTTAGAAAATACTTCATCTTTCAATATTAGTGCGTTTTAAAATATGCATTGTTTATTTAGAACAGAAATTCTAAATACCGTCACTAATATCAAAAGTATCACAATTATTTGTAATAAAATATTTAAGAATATCAGAGCAAAATATCAGAGCAATTAAGCAAGATATCATTGACTAATACTCACTAAATATTTACCACATACAAATAATTATGCTTCTTACTTATGCTAAGTAATTTAACTACCACTCATGCATATAACAATGTAAGCATGATAATTAAATTAATAGCAAAAAGTATGAGGATCTGAATTTCAAATAAATTCACAAGTCCTTTGGATAGGGAAAAAGTAATACTTGTGAACTCATTTAAGAATTCCTTACAGATGGGATTTTCAACAAATATGCATATAAATAATATCCCAAGTTTACTAACCAACTTAGATAAAATAAATTCATCAAGTCATTTAGCAAAAATCTGCAAGTTATTCGACTATGGACAGCTCTCAAAAGAAATGATACCTGGTGTCCATGCGTTTGTTCCTTCAGTGGTGTTAAGAGCTTCAACAGAGTTGCTAGAATTTGACAGCTTCTAGGAATGACTTCCCTGTCTTTCGTACAACCTGCGTTATCTATATCTATATAGCCAATTAGGTTAAACCTATTATCTTAAGGGTCCCAGATTCCAAGAATTGGTAATCCCCTAAGATATCTATCAATTCATAACTTAGCTATAAGATAAGATTCTCTAGTATCCACTTGGAAACTTGCACATAGGCATATCGAGAATTAAGGTATACTTGCACATAAATATGACATTGTGTGTGCCTTGCATTTCTAGAGAGATATGCATAACAACTCAAATGTAAAATCACTTTTAAGTAATTAACAGTTAGAGAGTCATACCATGTCCTTGACGTTTGCTTGAATCCTTACCTCCGTCATAGCAAGTCCTGAGAAGAGAATGAAGTACAAACTGTAATGGATCTGCACCTTCATCTTCTAGCTCACCATTCAGGAGTGCAATTGTTCTAGGGATGTCCTATTATTAGGTCTTCAACTTGTTCAGGCCTAAATGTAGGGTCCCAGAGGATCAATTGTTAGGTCCCCATTGAAGAGTCCCAAAGGATCAAGTCTCGTCACTGGCGCTTACTGCTTGATCTTGAAAGTCCCAAAGATTCTGTTTTCATTATCGTCGATACCTTCTGCTTTAAAGTCCTGTAGCAACCAGTTTGGCTTTGCCCCTCATAACAATGCCAATAGTCATCCAGTTTCTGTGAACCCCTACTGTACCAATTTCAGCTTCGACTTTAGTGGTCTGGGTTTGGGTTCCAGCTTCAGTTGTTTTCTGCCTTTTAACTGATTGAGATCATTTTGCATTGCAATCACTCAATCTGGATCAATCTGTGCATCTTCAGTATTCTTTGGGATTCCAGATGATGGGTGATACCAATTGTAAGTTGACAATTTCTCTTTCCCAACTTGGTCCCGAAGAATATATGATCATTTCGATTAGCACTCCTAGCCTCTGCACAAGAATCCGGATCACTAAGAACGAGACTCCAGGATAGAATTTGACTTCAAACCTTTTGTCTTGGCAGAAATGTTCTTAATGAAATCCTTTGATCTTCATTGTTGAGCATGACTAATAGATCCTTCTTTTATTTGCTCCCCTGAGTTGCTGCTAAACATTAATTCCTTCTGCAACCTCAGCTTCTACATCAGTATCTGAATTTGTCAAAGATTCAGAATGGTCGTTCACTTGAATGCCTGGGAGCTTGGTGTTGTTGTTCATCACATTCAGACTTTTAATCACTTATGAGTAGCCGAGGAGAATTGTTCCATGAGTCTTAACTGCTTGTCAAGATACTCAATTAGATCTTCATTAAAAATCAATTCCCTCCAAACACGCGAAAGAGCTTCAGTGTTTGCTTCTGGTTGGCCATTAACTCAAATGATGTCTTTTCGCGATCTTGTTGAATAAAGCAGCACGCTGTGTTAATTGCTTCAGCTTCCAAATACCTTTTCAGTGCAGACTTCATTTAGAACTTCACTCGCGAAATGCAGTTCCAATATCTGACTTCAAAGTTCTCACAGCTTACCAATTGTTTTCAACTTGATCTTCCTTATATGATCAATCACCATTGTGATATTTTGTCTGTTGAATGCTTGAACATCACCAATCTGTAATTAGGGTTACCAATTTCAATCACCACTTAGCATATGACTTTCATGACTTTTCTTCAGTGTGATGTTTCCATTGACTTCCCTATGTGACATACTTCAAAATGTCCTTCTGGATAGAATTCCATATGAAGCAGTCCTCTCACCAATTTCTTCTTTATTAAAGAATCCATTGCCTTGTAGACTAACAAGTGTGAGAGCTTCCTTTGCCATAGCTAGCTCTTCACTGATGAAGCTTTACTGAAAAGTTCACTTCACCTTTGCATCCAAATCCCATGTCAGCTACGAACAAACTTCCTCACTCTCAGTTGAGCGAGCTTCCAACCTTCTTGCTTGAGATCAAACACCTTTCCAGAAAATCCTTGAAAAAGAATTCCCTAGTGCCCTTTAGTGCTTAAATCCTTCCACAAGTAAGTTGCTTCCACTGATGACAGTTCTTAACACATGATGGCCATATCCCTTGTACATCCTTTGCTGTCATCTCCAAAGGTTACCATCGGGGAGGCCTTCTCAATCAACTATGATAGTAGAGCTTTAATCTTAATCATATGCCTCGAACAATAAATGTCACGAAGTCACATAACTTTTGTCTTTCATAACATACTCTGCAATCACAAAAGATTAAGCTTCTTGGTACTCAACTTTAATTGAGTCCAGATGGGTTAGAGATATCATCAAAAGTAACAACAGCTTCATCCTTAACATGCAAAACTTATCTTTGACTGATCACTTCTCATACACAGTAGCCTTGACAAAGTAGTCTTTAGGCTATGAGACTAGTGATTCCAACCTAGCTTAAGGTGGATTAGCAGTCTTTACCCTATTGTGATTCTTATACATGCTTTGTCTAAGATTATGCAAGTCCTAAGATATGCATTTTTAAATAACTAAGCAAGCATGGAAATAAGAACACATGGTAAACATTTAGCTTCAAAGCATTAGAGATAAGAATTATGCAATTCAGGCATGTTATGCATATTAGAAAATTCAGTACTATCTACTTTAATCATTCTACACAAGTGTAACAGATATAAAACAGATTTACAGATATTCAATAATTTTCTAAAAGCACATGGATAGAAGAACTAACAATTTAATTACTAATTCTTTCTAATCCATTCTGTCGTTGTCTAACATTTTTAACTATCTCTAATTACCTAAGTCAGTTTTAGATTAAGCTTCGAATCTACATGACTTACTGACTACTTAGATAATTCTACCATCTTTTAACCATTTATTCCTAACAAGCAATACATGATTAGATATAGCATTTAAGAGCAACTATGAGAGTAAAAGCAAATCATATGAAAATAAGCACATAAACAATTTAAGAATATGCAGAATATTTGAATAAGACATTATGAGCAATATCAAATTCTACATACACTTAACAAGCCATTTAAGAACAAATATTAAATATATGATCTATGACCTGTTTGTCTATTAGCAATTTTCACAACATTAGCAGAGGTATTAAATCACAGAAGATTTAAATCAAGTTCCAGCAAATGTTTGAGGATACACCTAACCGTCTAGAACACCCTATCTAATTCTAGATATTCATTTTACTGCATATAAAATCAAGTATGAAATGTACTAATTAAACTCATGAATCCTAGCATGCAATCTTATTCTTAGCAATCAATTAAGCATTTAAGTCCTAAGATGCTAACATGCTGTCATGAATATAATACATATCAAAACTTAATAAACATGCAGTTCTGAATTAGATAAGCGTATACTAGTTAGAAAGTGTACCTGAGAAGTGCTTAGTGATTTATCTCCAGTGTTGGTCATTGAGCCAGATATCCATTTGGTTCATCACTGACACTGATAGAATCATCCTTGCATTTAACTTCATCAATAAATGCTTTCTCTTGCTGCATCCTCACTAATGCCTGATATTCCTACTACAACCCAACATAGTGTCTGTCATCTTTTGCTTGTACAGGCTTCTTCAAACTGTGTAGCAAACCTCAAACTTGTCTGCCAACAAAAAACCATCCCTGTCTTGCAACCACCTCTTGAACTGATCTTGAAAATCACTTTAATGGAATCTATAGGTAAAGACCTTAGATATAGAATTGGGATTCCATCTGAATCCGACGTCACTGAACTTCCAGTTGTCCTGCAGGCTTGACTGGTCGTCTAGTTCTCAGGTTATTCCAAAGTGTCAATTTACATATAACACCTTGACCACTAGCCCGAGCTTCAACATCTTCAATTCAGCTTCTAGGATCAATTCACTTCTGTTCAGAGGTTCTCAACCTTGACTTCAATCAAATTTGGTTCCTGGGTCACAAAAACAGTGGATATGCTAACAACCTGCTTTATCAAATATTATCTGCTCTAGCTCTTGTTCTAGTTCATAGGCCTTCAGCACACAAATAGTTCATCTAAAGATAATGTGGTTGTATCCTTAGATTCCCTATGGCTGTAACCCTGTGTTCCAGATGATCTGCAGTGTTAGCACGAACTTCCTGTAATCTCCTTGTAGAAAGAAAACTTCAACGCTTGTACAGAGATGCCAGGTAGTCCAGTCTGTTCTCCTTCACTACTAACCTCCAAGATTTTCCATCTAAAAATACAACTTGAATCAACCAGATCTTCAGTCAATCATTGTTGTCTTTTAAAACCCAGAAAAATCTTCATCTACTTCTTCTTGAGCACCCTCGAATTAATAACCGCGTCTAGCTGCTTCCTTTGAAAGATGAGCCGTATAATGTTTAATAAATTTAAAAGATAAACTTTAAATATTTAAAATTTATAAAATAAACTAATTAAAATTTATAACACAAACTTATTAAAAGTTTATAAAATAAATTTCATAAGAGTTCATAAAATAAATTTTATCTAAAATTTATGAAATAAACTAATTAAAATTTATAAATCAAACTAATAAAAGTTTATAAGATAAATTTCATAAGAGTTTATAAAATAAGTTTTATTTTAAAATTCATGAGATAAACTAATTAAAATTTATAAATCAAACTAATAAGAGTTTATAGAATAAATTTTATAAGAGTTTACAGAACAAATTTTATTTAAAATTTACGAGATAAACTAATTAAAATTTAAATCATAAACTAATAAAAGTTTATAAAATAAATTTTATGGAAGTTTATCAAATAAATTCTATTTTAAAATTTATAGAGTGAACTAATTAAAATTTATAAAATCAACTAATAAAAGTTTGTTAAACAAATTTTATAAAAGTTTATAAAATAAATTTTATCCAAAACTTATAAAATAAACTAATTAAAATTTATAATATTAACTAACAAAAGTTTGTTAAACAAATTTTATAAAAGTTTATAAAATAAATTTTATCTAAAATTTATAAAATAAACTAATTAAAATTTATAACATAAACTAATAAAAGTTTACAAAATAAATTTTATAAAAGTTTATAAAATAAATTTTATTTAAAAAGTTTTAAAATTAAATTTATTTAACACGGCCTCCATTCGAGTCAACACAGCTTCGGCACGGCGAGCTTCACTGAGATACGGATCTTGATTTGTAACTTCAATCAGTCTGCTCTGATACCAATTGTTAGGTCCCGAAAGTATCGTAGAAGGGGGGTTGAATACGATACTCACTAAATCAAAAAATTTTTTCGAATCTTTTGCGGATATATGATTTAGAGTTCGATAAGTGGGTTCGTGTTCAGGAGTGTTTAGCTGTTTAGGAGACTGGCTTACTAATTTTCTGTGTTTAGGAATGAACAAATAATGCACTAGAAAATTAGCAAGTAATTAAATGCGAGACAGGTTTCGGGGAATATTACTTTCGTATTAATCCCTGAGGTTTTGCTACACCCAGTTAAAAATATAACTGGCTTCCAAAGAACTGATTAGTTCTTTGCTTCTAGAGAGATAAAGCTAGATCCCTATTACAATGTTTGACAGTATTTAACAGTAACGGAATCAAGCTAACAGTGAGTGTTTTACAGTAGCCCTAAACATTTGAGACATATTTAACTGGCTAAAATGTAAAACCCAGGAGAAGAAGGTATAGATTTGGCATGGTGACTTCTTCTTCTCCGGCTTCGAAATATCTCACTGCCTCTCTCTTGATTGGCTGTGTCTCCACCAACCGTATTAAACAAAATGAATAATTCATTTTATTTAATATAGTGTAGACTTTTCAAATCAATAGAATTGATTTGCTTCACAATTGCTTAAGTCCCTGAGTTGCGCCTTAAGAGTGTGAGTGGTGTATGGAAGCTGAGTTGCGCCTGTGACTTTGAGTTGCGCCTTGAATGTGAGTTGCGCCTATACAGTGGTTACCCTGTATAGGCGCCACTCATGCCTTAGAAACTTCACAGCATGTTGCGCCTAGTATGTGAGTTGCGCCTACACTCTTGTTGCACTGTGTAGGCGCCACTCATACACTGTCTTTGCCTTAGAAACTTTAGAGCAGCTGAGTTGCGCCTCTACTCTGTTATCACTGTGATGGCGCCACTCATGCCTTAGAATCTTTTGTGCCTTGGACAAGATATGTTGCGCCTATACACTGCTTCCCCTGTATAGGCGCCACTCATGATATAGATTCTAAGTTCAACATATTTCCTGAGCTTTGGATATATTAGTTGCGCCTGCACTCTTGCTTCACTGTGTAGGCGCCACTTAACATTTCCTTGACATTTTCTTGCACCTGGAAATATATGTGTTGCGCCTCTCCATTGCTTCAAGAGTATTAATCCACCTTATGTAGTAATACTTGCCTTAGCATATTTCTTTGAAATGCTTGAAGTATTTACCACTTTATTTCACTCCTTGGCTTGGCTTGATCAACTGATTTTCTTATGATTAATCAAAGCAATTCTCTTCTTGTTGTGCTGACGCTTAGTGCACTGGTCTGGTTCACAAACGACTAACACTGAATTGAATTCCCTTGATTTCTTTTCTATTTCAGCTGAGTAAGCTAGGACTGTTGCATTGCTTCAAAACACTGACTGTTGATAGACATGTAATTTCACTGGAATCTTTTCTGGTACTTCGACAACGTCTTCATTACTACAATCCAGTTCAAGACTGCAGCTGTCTTCTTTAACCTTTGTCTTCACCCTTCTGGATTCCTATGCTTCGAACACTGTCTGTCTTCAATCAATGCTACTACACTGAAATCTGTTAGTGGCACTGCAATACTGAATCTTCAACACTTATCTGAAACCCTGAAAGTCTTTAAACATTGTTCTTCACTGAGGCATGAACATCTAAATGAACTTCTTTCAGTGACCTGTAGTAGACTTCAAAACTTCTTCTAATGTCTTGATTCACTGTATCTGCCTTGTCTTCAATTCTTCCTGATTTCTGTGTAGGCGTATTATTATTTACTTGTCCTGTTCTAGTGTTGAGTTATCACGATTACTATACATACAGCTTCGTAATCTCCAACACTTTTAACTTGTTCACCCTCAAGGTTCTGGCCAGACCAAGTCCAGCTATCAAAGCTTCATATTCTTCTTCAGTATTTGTAGTAGGGAAATCTAACTTGATTTCATACTCGACAACAAACCCATCAGTGCTTTGCAAAACCAAGCCAACTCCGCTAGTGCTCATTTTTGAAGCTCCGTAAAAAAAGAGTAGCCAGTATTCTGTGAGTTCCTCCTCTTTTTCCTTCTTCTTTCCAGTTTCTTTATCCTCTTCCTACCTCTTGACTTCTTGGTTGGGAATGGTACATTTAACCATGAAGTCAGCTAAAGCTTGAGCTTTGATTGTCGTTCTTGGCTTATACTTGATTTTGAACTCTCCTAGCTCGATAGCCCATTTGATCAGCCTCCCACTGGCCTTGGGGCTATGCAGTATGTTTCTCAGGGGTTGGTATGTCAATACTTCAACAACATGCGCCTAGAAGTACGGGCGTAGCTTCTTTGAAACCATTATCAATGCTAAGGCAAACTTCTCAACCTTTGAGTAGTTCAGCTCTACTCCATGCAGAATCTTGTTAACATAGTAAATGGGTTTCTAAACCTTTGCTTCCTCTTTCACAAGAATGACGCTCAAGGCTAATCCAGAGATAGCAAGGTACAGGTATAGCACTTCTTCAGGTTTCGGTTTGGCAAGCATGGGTGGCTCAACCATATATTTCTTCAGCTTTTCAAAAGATGTTTGACTCTCGTCATTTCATTCGAAGTTTTTGACCTTCTTGAGGGCCTTGAAGAATGGTAGGCATTTTTCTCCTAACTTGGATATGAAGCGTCATAGGGCTGCTACCCTTCTTGTGATCTTTTGGATATCTTTTACTATCTTGGGGAGTTCCATGTCCAAGATTGCTTGAATCTTATCGGGATTGGCCTCAATGCCTCTTTTGGAGACCATCAGGCCTAGAAATTTTCCAGAACCTACACCAAAGGCACACTTGGCCAGGTTCAACATCATCTTATGGGTTCTCAGAACTTCAAATGCCTCCTTCAGGTGCTCAAGATGATCGGCCTTATCTAGGCTTTTGACTAACATGTCATCAACGTAGACCTTCATGGTATTACCAATGAGGTGCTTAAAGATTTAATTTACAAGCCTTTGATACGTGGCTCTTGCCTTCTTAAGTCCAAAAGCCATAACCAGATAATAAAAAACACCAAATTCAGTGATGAATGATACCTTAGGGATGTCATCGGGGTGCATTTTGATCTAGTTGTTATCACTAAATCCATCCATAAAGCTAAACATCTTGTGCCTAGCCGTGGCATCTATAAACGTGTCTATCCTTGGCAATGGGAAATAGTCCTTAGGACATATATCATTCGAATCTGTGAAGTCCACACATATTCTCCATTTCCCATTGCTCTTTTTGACTATCACAGGGTTAGCCAGCCATGCAGGAAATTGAATTTCTTCAATAAATCCGGCTTTTAACAATTTATCTACTTCCTGCTTAATGACCTCATGTCTTTCAGGAGCAAAGCTTCTTTTCTTCTACTTGACTGCCGTCCTTCCAGGATTCACATTCAATTGATGCGTTATGAGCTCGGGGTCTATCCCTGGCATCTCGGCTGTTGTCCAAGCAAAAACATCTCTGTTATCTTGCAAGAATTAAACTAGCTATTCTTTCAGGTCCTTGAGGAGTGAAGTCCCCACATACGTCACCTTCTCGTGATTTAGAGGTTCCAAAGGAGCATGCTCCAAGTCTTCTGCGGGCTTACCCCTCATTTCTTCTCGATCCCTGACATCCATGTCTTCGATAGGTAGAACCTGCCCCCCCAGTGCCACTAGGCTTTAAGGCGGCCACATAACAGCTCCTAGCCATTTTTTCATCACCTTTCTCTTCTCCCACTCCATTCCTAGTCAGGAATTTGAGCTTCAGATGGTATATAAAGGCTATCTCCTTGAAGGCATGCAGCCCAGTCCCGCCAAGGATCGTATTGTAGGTGGTGTTTGCCTTGATAACGAGGAAATTCAGCATTTGAGTAGACTGTCGAGGTTCTTCACCCATAGTCATGGGTAGTTGTATAATTCCCTCTATCTGAGATTCCACTCCATTGAAACCATAGATAGGCATGTTGGAGGGGCTAAGTTATGAATCGTTATACCCCATTTATACAAAGACTTCATAAAATAGGATGTCTACGGACGATCCACTGTCTACTAAGACTCTTTTCACCAGAGAGTTTCCTATGATAGGGGTGATTACCAAGGGATAATCATGGGGGAATCTCACCCCTTTTAAGTTAGAATCATCAAACGACAAAGAAACCTCAGTCTTTGCTCTCTTAGGATGTTCTCCTATGATGCTCATTACCTCTAGGGCATATGCTTTCCTGGAGTTTCGGGAGTTACCTGCTGTGGTTGGTCCTCCTAAGATTACGTTAATCACAGGCCCTCGGGGCTGATTATTTCTATCTTTGGGGTCGGAGTCCCTTCGTTTGTCATTGGAACCCCTGTCATGTCTAGCACCCTCCGTGGTGTACGTTTCTAACTTTCATCTTCTAATTAGAGACTCTATCTCATCTTTTAACTGATGGCAGTCATCAATGTCGTGTCCCACATCCCTATGGAACCGACAATACGCGTTCTTATTTCTCTTTTCAGGATCAGTCCTTAGTGGCTTCAGCCATCGAAGGTCTTTACCCTTTAAGATATCCATCAGTATTTGGCTACGGGCAGTATTTAGCCTCGCGTACTTGGTGAACCTGGACCCTCCTTTCTTCTTGGAGTCATTAACATCATCTGTTAGGAATCTACATGTGATTTGATGATAACATTAATCTTAGAATCATAGAAATTTTATTTGTTGTAACTGATCAATTGATATGAAAGTTATAAATATCAATTGATCAGGAAACCATTTATCAGTTGAAGTCTTTATATGAATCAACTGATAATTTGGATTGTAGCATAGGTGTACTTAGTCTATTTCAATCGATAAGGTGTAAATCAATTGATATTTTGTTCATCAATTGATGTTAGAGTCGATTGATATGGATCATCAATTGATGTGTAAATTAAACTGTTAAATTGTAATTATGTGAAGACAGGAAATTGCACAAGTGAAGGATGATCAATTGATATTGAAGCATCGATGGATGAAGGATCAATCGAAGAAGCCAAGTCAAGCATTGAAGACCATCAACTGATGTGAAGACCCATCGACTGATATATCGATTGATAACATCTATCAATCGATAAGACATCTTTTATCAATCGATGGATATAAAGATCAATCGAAGAAGTACATCAGTTGATGGATTAAAGAATGGATCAATTGATATGCTTAACAGCAAATTATCAATTGAGTGTGACAACACAGAAAGAATATCTGTTGAAGATCCAGAGAACAAAAGCACACCTATGGAAGACAGTCTAGAGTGACTGTGAAGACTCAATCAGAAGCTGTCTTTCAAACCTTTTTGTAAAATAGAAAAAGGTAAAAAGAATGCAGGTAGAAACAATCCTAGAGTAGGAATTGTAAAAGAACACTTGTGGTATATAAACAAGTGTAGTAGCATTATTAGAAAATACACAAGTTAGACATATTTCTTAATCAACTGTTCAAGCTTGAGAGCACATGTGTAAGAACAGTTGATTTGTTTTCTAATCTTGTAAAAATGAAGCTAGGTTTCTTCTAACCTACGAGCATTGAGCAAAAATATATATTGATGGAAAAACCAATCCATCAATAATTTTAAATCTCTTTGTTCAGTTTTATTTTTCAGCATTAATTTGTTCGAACTTATTCTCTTATTCTATCAAACATCAAGAACAAATATTAGAACACACAAAAAGTTTTAATATTTGTATTCAACCCCCCCTTCTACAAATATTGACATTGTTCTAAGGAATAACATCATCGTTCTTTGCATACTTGGTATCAATAGTATAATAAGTATCGCCGGGTCGCTTCTTAGAGTAGGTGTTTGAGGCTTGAAACCCTTGGGCTTTCCTCAACCTTGATATACTTTCCAGCTCTCTCCTTGAGCTCATTAATACTCTCGGGGGATCTCTTGGCTAACGAACTCTTAAAATTTTCGTCAGAAGTCCCTTGCTGTAAGGCTATCATAGCTACCTTCTGGTCCAAATCAGGGACCTTCAAGGCTTCCTTTGTGAACCTATTGAAATAATCCCTCAAGGACTCATTCTTTCCCTGATGCATGTTCATTAGTGAAGCTGAGCTCTTCTCATGAGTCTTACTGCTGATGAATTGACCAATGAAGGCTCTGCTCAAATCCTTGAATGACCCAACAGAGTTAGGTGGGGGACGACTGAACCACCGCTGAGCCATACAAATCAGGGTTTGGGGAAATGCCCTACACTTGACGGCGTCGTTGACGGGCAGTAGCAGTAGCGCATTAGAGAACGTGAGAACATGATTTGAGGAATCTTCAGTTCCATCATAGGCCCTAATTATAGGCATTTCAAACTTCCTTGATATCTTTTCATTCATAATATTTTCAATAAAAGGGGGAGTATGATCATCAGGATCTCCAAGTGGTAATAAGTTTGGGGGTCAGCCCTAACATGACTTGTCCTTGTTTGCCTCCTAGTTGGGGGCTCATCCAAATCTATCACATGTGTGTTTCTTATCGACCCCCCAGCACCTTCAATTCTAGGGCACTGTCACCTTGCTAACGCCCTCTTCAGGTCCTTTCTCAGTCGCTGGGCTTCGGCTTCATGAGTGTGTATTTTGTCTTAAAGGCTTAGGGAGTCATTATCTTGAGGCCCTCGGGGATGGGTACTCCTCCCTCCAAGGGGCTCCATACTGGATCACCTCCGTCGTGGGTTTATATCCTCGTCAGACAACTCCTCGTCGTTAGTAGAGTAAGGTCCAGAGAAGTCCCGACTTCTTCGTTGGGAGGTATAGTGAGGAAACAACCCTTGCTCATAAGGGGGCTCATAGTTTCTTGGGATCCCATAAAGAGGGTCGGGTGTTATAGCAGACGAGATCTGCAATGTAGGAGGACCAATAAAAGTTGTACAAAGGGGTGGAATTACCTGGAATGGAGGAACCGAAGCATGAATGGACACATCTGGGTTGGAAGGATGAACAACGATGCTTAGGGGTCCGGTACGCCGGATACTTGCTTCAGGGTCCTCAATGGAGGTGGTGGGAACAGTAGCTCCTTATTCATGTGCCATAGCATGGGAAACTTTGGTGTCAACAGTGGTGTCAGGGATCTCTCCTTCGAGGGTGCTCGCGGTTCTTCGTGTTCTTGCCATGGTTTTTATTGGATTCCCACAGACGACCCCAAATGTTACGAATAAAAAACAAGGTGTATTTAATACGCAATTAATGCTGGGGTTTGAGAGAGCTGAGAGCTTTGAACTTCTATGGCTGCACTAATGTTTCGTGACTAACTCAGGTCCTTGTTAACTGCCTACGTATCTATGGGTGTAAGAATCAAGCCAATAAACGTAGTTTTAATGTTGAGGGGTTAGGCCCTTTATATAGGTGCGTGAGGGCCTTGGAATTATATTAGAATTAGGAGATTTGGTGGCCAAGTCTCCTAGTGACAAGGTTGTTTGAAACGTTTTAGGAATGAGGATCCTCGTTGGACTCTTCCCACGTTTCAGTTTTTAGATCCTTCTAGGATGAGGGCCTTCAACAGGCTTCTTGGACCTTTACTGGGCCTTTATTAATTAATTATAAAATTAATTAATAATAAAGGCTTAATGGGCCTATTGCTTCAACAGAGCTTGTGGGTTGGACTTACAAATCTAGTTGATCCTAGGATTTATTTTTCTAATTCGTTTCAAGGGCCCAAGCCTTTGGACCATACCAGGTCTATGAAATGAAATAATAAATGCTATATTTATTATTTTCTCAGGGCTATTTTTACCCATATTAAAAATAATTAGTATAATTATATAAAAATGGGATATTATTATATATATATAGTAATATAATAATCAATGAAAAAGTTAATTAAAATCAGGTGAGGATATTACAACTCAAAGGTTTTCAGTGAGGCTCATTTATTGTAAAATCCTATTTTCTACTTTACTACTACATTGGTTTATATATTACCGGTGTCATTATTGTTAGGAATTATGTGGTCTTGATGATAAACTTAATCTAAGAATCATAGAAATTAATTTGTAACTGATCAATTGATATATGTTATAAATATCAATTGATTAGTGAACCATTTTATCTGTTGAAATGTTTATGTTAATCAACTGATAATTTGGATGTTTTTGTAACATGGTTGTACTTAGTCTTTCAATTGATATGGCTAGATCAATTGATAGTGTTTTACTCATCAATTGATACTAGGGTCGATTGATATAGGTCATCAACTGATGTATATCTTAGACTGTCAAATTATAAATATTTGAAGGCAGGAAAAATATACAAGTGAAGGATGATCAATTGATATTGAAGAATCAATGGATGGAGGATCAATTGATTTCAAGCCAAGTCAAAGTGAAGACCATAAACTGATATGAAGACCCATCGGTTGATATATCGATCGATAACATCTATCAATTGATAAGTCAATTATTATTATTATCAATTGATGTATATCAAGATCAATCGAAGAAGAATATCAGTTGATGGATACAAGGAAGAATCAATTAATATACTTAACAGTAAATTATCAATTGATAGGGATAACACAAAAGGACAAAATGTTAGGAATCTTCAGACAAAAGTACAACTATGAAAGACAGTCTACCTTGACTGTGAAGACTCAAATTGAAGCTGTCTTTCCTAGATTGAAGATCTTTCCCAAAATGAAAAAAGACAGAAAGGAAAAATAGTTTAGTAACATTTTTAGAATATGTATTTTTGTTTGTACTCTATTCTTAGAATTGTAAACACACTTGTAATATATAAACAAGTGTGGTAGTATTGTTAGAATTAACTGAGTTAAAATATTTCTTTAAAATCAATTTGTTCAAGCTATAAAGCACTTGTAAAAACAATTGATTCAATTCTAACTTTGTAAAAAGCAACTAGATATTTCTAACCTAGATTATTTGAGAAATCAATTCACTGGTGGAATACAAAACCCACCATTAATTTTTATGTGAGTGTTCAGAGTTTCCATTTCATATTCTATCTGTTTTCAACATTACCTCTCAAACACTAAAACAAACAAGTTCAAATATTAAACTTATAAATTGTGAAAATGTTTTATATTTATATTATATTCAGCCCCCTTCTACAAATATATTGGCATTGTTCTGGAAAATAATAATTGGTATCAGAGCCATGTTTTCAGCATACATAAAGTTTTAAGATCAAGAACAAGTCAATATGGGCTAAAAAGATTCAGGTGTGAAAATCTCAGTGTTGGAGAAAGATGAGTACTTTGCATGGAAAGTAAAAATGCACCTGCATCTATTTTCTCTTGACCCCTTCTATGTCAATTATGTAGGAAAAGGACCTCATGTTCCTATGAAGCTGGTCACAGGTGTAAACCCTGATGGTACTAGTGTCTTTGACAAGCATGTTCCGAAACTCATCATAGAGTTTACAGAAGAGGATGAAAAAAAGTGTTAAAGGATAAAAAGTCCTTGAATATTTTATTCAATGGCATAGATAAAGATATGTTTGATAATGTAATCAACTGAACAACATCTAAAGATGTATGAGATACTATTCAAACTCTGTGTGAAGGAACTGAATAGGTCAGGAAAAACAAGATGCAACTCCTGATTCAAAAATATGAATCTTTTCATTTCAAGAGTGGTGAGTCCTTCAATGACACCTATAGTAGGTTTCAAAAGCTTCTGAATGGGTTGAAACTATATGGTAGGGTTTATGCAACTGAGAATACAAACTTGAAATTTTTTAGATCTCTTCCAAGAGAATGGAAACCAATGACTGTCTCCATTAGACAATCTCAAGATTTAAGGACTATACTCTTGAGTTGGAAATACAACAAGATGAAGAGATTGAGAAGAATCAAAGAAACAAATAAGAACAAGAACACTAAAACATATGAGTTTCCATTTCATATTCTATATGTTTTCAACACTACCTCTCAAACACTAAAACAAACAAGAACAAATATTAAACTTATAAATTGTAAAAAAGTTTTATATTTGTATTCAACCCCCATTCTACGAATATATTGGCATTATTCTGGGAAATAACATTTACAAAAATCTAGTCAACCGATACAAACAAAATGTTCATAAACTAGAAATCTGTCTATTCTATCTTTCCTTTCTGCATTGTGAAAACTGAGAAATGTTTTTTTCTTGCATTCTCCAAAAAAAGGACAATTCCTTCAAAGTCTTCACAGTCAAGACAAATTTAATTGTATTCAAAGTGTTGTCTTCTAGTCTGCAAGATTCCTGAGACTGGTCTTCATGATTTTTCACTATCAATTCATAATTTAATTTTAAGCATATCAATTGATATTTGTCTGAAGTCTTCAACTAATATTAGATCATCCATCGATTGATAACTTTTTTCCATCGATTAGTATTTATTTTATCAATCGATGGGTCTTCTTCATCCATTGATAGTCTTCTTTCTTCAATATCCGTCAAGTCTCAAAATATCCATTGAGCTTTATTTATTTGTTGATCATCCATCACTTGTGTATTTTTCCTATCTTCAAATAATTATAATTAACAGAATATATTTACATATCAGTTGATGATTGTTGACTCAAATATCAATTGACTCTAGGACACAGTATCCATCGATTACTTAGACTATCAATGTATAATTGACTTAGATAACATTGTTACAAATAAACCATATTATCAGTTGATGAAAAGAGAACTTCAACTAATAATTGACTACCTAGTCAATGGATATTTATAGAACACACATTCATTGACCAGTTACATTATAAAACATGAAATCATGCTTCTAATAGCTAAGTTATCATCAAACTACCTAATTCCTAACAACCTCTATTATTCATCCATTATTAAAGCTTAATTTAAGGTAAACATATAATCTCCGAATTAAATATCATGTTTCGCATGAATCGTGCATTTGTGATTTCATTTTTTTAATTTATTTTTCACGTTTTTCCGCTACGTTTGTGCCTCGAAACCCAACACATATCTCATGTTTGCAACTATATATGAATCATAAGCTTTGTAAGCAGCATGAGCATATAGATGCTTATAAGATGATTAAGTACCTTCAAAAGATGTTTGAGGGACATGCTCATCTAAAAACTCATATTGATTTGATATTGTAATCTTTGAACAATAACTATTACCAGTTTTTTATGAACAAAAATGAATGAGATAGGCCAAACGGCTAATGTGTTGTTAAACATGTTAAGAACTGCTAAAAGCAACATGAAAAAAGGAAGAAACTATTCCTATATTGATAGTGAACAAATTAAATATAAAAGAGAAAGGAAAAATGAAAAGGCAAGAAAAAGATTGGATCAAAATTAGTTGTCAAACCAAAGTCCAATCTGAAACAGGTTTTGTAGCCTAAATGAGGTGTTGCTAAAGAAGGTGATTATTGCTTCTAGGAAAAATTGGAACACTGGAGGTTGAACTGTCATGTTTATTTGAAATATCTGAAAAGAAAGAAGAACAGTGAGGGTCAAGCTTCAGGTATTGAGTTGGAGTGGGGGTAGAAGTTGTTGCTCTAGCCTTAAGAACTCATTACTTACCTTTGTCCATATGGATGATTTTAGAACTTAATAATTTTTATTACGTGCTTGCAAATAGCAAAGACATTATACTAGTTTTTAATTTGAACAAGAAAGGTTTTTCATTTTAATTGAATAATAATAGTGGTTTATTATATTTCGATGATAAAACTTACAATGTTGTAAAATTAGTTAACATTTTATTTGTTCTAAATTTAAAACTAATGACTCAAATCAAACATACATCTGACACTGCCGCTTAGTCCATTTAAATGAGACTCGCATATCTGAATTAAATTAAAGTTAATTTCTGATAAGTTTGATTGCGAATTATATGATGATGCGAACTTTGTTTACTTGGAAAGATGACTAAGGCCCCTTTTACCAAATATAAGGGTTACGAACGATTAATATTGAAACAAAATAATGTATGTGGCCATATAAGTTTGATGGTAAGAGGTGGTTATTACTACTTCATTACAGTCACTGATGATTACCATAAATAGGTATACATGTATCTTTTAAGAAAACTCCGATTCTTTTGAGAAATTCAGAGAATATTAAGATGAAGTAAAAAAACAAGTTAGTAGAGGTAGAGGTATAAAACTCTACGATATAATCGAAGGGTGAATACTTGAGCCTCAAATTTAAGGATTACTAAAATAGTGTGGTATTGTATCACAACTCACTCCTCCCAAAATACCTCAATGGAAAGAGGAATCTCAGAGGAGAAATCACACCTTATTAGATATGGTATGATCGATGATGAGTCAAAACAAGACTTTTATAAAAATTTGAGAATGTGAAGCATTTGTGAAACGTCTAATCTCATACAAGTTTGTACCAAAACAAGAAAAATAGAATTCTATGGGGTATCCAAAGGAAACAAAGGAGTATTGTAAAAGCCAAGATTTAAAGTCATGTATGAAGGGAATGGAAATAACACATGTCAACCAAAAACACAAAGAAAATAGAGACATTAGGATCCAAGGGACACTAGAGGTGGTGGTGTCCAAAGGGACTCCGACGCTCAAGTTAGTGGAGTATACTAGCTGATGAATAATAAATAAATAAATAAAATATATATTATTAAAGAACAACTTATCCTTACTGATATATATATATATATATATATATATATATATATATATATATATATATATATATATTTGTGTGTGTATACTTCCCTACGACGGATGATGAATCAACACAAGAGTATTGATGGTCGACTGATCGATAATTGTACAACCTCTCAACCGATGATCGACTGACTATTCGTGTGATACTTTAATTAATAAAGTGTATAGGTATGTATGTTTGTGTGCCAAAGAGTTATTGAATAAGTATCATTGACTTGCCCACCTTTTGAAGAGAGTAATGTGTGTATATAATTACCTCGTTCAACGTCTAGTCTTCCCCTTTTTACGAATCGTAACTACCCATTAAAGTAATAAATATTATCAGGTTAGCCATGTATTTTATAGAGATATACCTTGCAGTATATTGGTAGCATACATTGTAATATTTCGAACTACTTTAATTGTATTTTAATTGATACATGTGAAGATATGATTTATTATATATTTATTACGTTAAGGAAATAATCAATTATGATGTGAAAAAAGTTATAAATCGTGAAATAGTGTAGGATATTATGCAGAACATGTTTATAGGTTTTTAGGATTATACATTATATGATGCAGAAAATGATCATAGATCATATCCAGAACAATATGTACTAAAATAAATAAAGACCATAGAATTTATTTGCCTAGATGATAATCTATTATAGAAGTGGGGTTGAATATAATAGACTCTAAATAATCGATGAGGAATACAAGTATATAAAAGAAATATTATTTTGTCTTAATGATAATGAACTTGAATACAAAACTCTCTCAAGAAATTCACTGTTCTTAAGAGCTGCTAGGTTGAGAAAAATATAACTTGAATGAATGATTAATGTTAACCTATTTCTGTGTTTATATAGACACAGTTATAAATCCAACCACAAAATAGATAATGAAAAGAATAGCTTCAATAAGGTAATTTAACTTTTATTTGAATTCCTTCTTCACTATCCAAATCATATTCTAATTTGTCTGTTTCTTTCACAAACTCTGTAGATAAACTCTGTCGGTTTGATATTCTCTGATAGAGCATTTTCTGTTAGAGTAAACTCTGACTGAGTAATCTCTGATAGAGTAAACTCTGACCGATAGCTTCATAATCTCTGATGACATCAACATAAACTCTGTCAATAAACTTTGTTTGATATTCTCTGACAGCATCAGTGTTTGCATATCTAACAATCTCTCCCAATTTATTCTTTATTAAGTAAAATATAAATTTCAATTATGATGTCAGAAATATTGAGACAAATGCATCAGAGTTTGAATTTTCCTTCTTGACTTGGATCCTTTTGTATGAGAAATCTTCTATAAAAAATTTATCTAACAGCTTCTTTTCAGCATTCTTCAGTAATTCAACTAACTTCTTCTTTAGTTCTTTAATTTGATCAGAAGAGTCATCAATTTGGAATATTGCAGCTCTCAAGTTATAGATTGATGATCTCTCCATCCTTTCATCTAAAGGAATGCAACAAGCCTTCTTTCCATCAAGATTTAAAATAAGTGTAGGAATTCCTAACACCATCTTGACCTTTGCATCTCCTTTAGCCATTGCTTTCTCAGTATCATCTTTTAGCAAATATCCTGGTTTATACTCCTCAAAGTTTATCATGAGTAGCCTTTCACTCTTCTTCTTTTCATTTATCACTCCTTCAAGAATCTTTGCCTACCTGGAAGTAGCTTCATTTTCATCATTAAGAAGATAAAGAACATATTCAATTTATTTAGATGCCTTGTAGATCAAATCTTCTTCTTTAATTTTCAACACTCTTCCATTCTCCAAGAAATATAGTAGCTTCTCCTTGGCTTGAGCACCATCAAAGATATCCTTCACTATGTTGACAAATATCAGTTTATCAAGATGTTCTTGTGTCAAATCTTCCCCAAGCCTGTCTTTCAATGAGAAGGGATCTTTGAATGTGTTTGCTTCACCCCTGTAGACTTTGGCTTGTGAATCACCAATACCACTATTGTTTTTACCAAGTCTAGCCTTGAGAGTCAGAGTTTGAGTTTTTGTCCACAGAAGATCAGGCTTTTTCTTTCTGATCAGAGTTTGTTGTTCCTCTTCTTCATCTTCAAAACTTGGTCCACCTGGGACAAATGTTGTTCCTAACATAGTGAGATGAATTCTTGATTTAGCTGGAGCTTTCTTCACAATTTCTAGATTAGGTTTTGGTGGAGCAATAATAGGTTTAGGAGTTTCAAAAAGTTTGGCTTGGACAGGCTTAGATACAGTTTTCTTTGCTTGAGCAGGTGCCTTCCTTTGTACTGGAGCTTTCTTTACATACTTTCTTTTCTTTTGGACTTGAGCATTTTCAGTACCAGACTTCTTCAATTCTTCCCCTAAAGCAACTGGATCCATTCCTGGATTTTCTTCTTCAAAAAGCTTTTTTATCAATTCTGCATCCTTCAAGTTTTGCTCTTCAATTTTCTCAGGCTTTTTTTCTTCTTCTTCAAGCCTTTTAGCTAACTCCATGTCAGCATCCATCAGAGTTTGCTTCTTATTAGAGTTTATTTCTAAGGTTGATAGAATCAGAATTTGAGAAGTCGTCAGAGTTTATCCAATAATCAGAGTTTGTTGAGTCAGAGTTTGCTTTCCATCCTTATGACTCCCTTGATCATCATCATTAGGTTTGTGAGATTTTCCAATATCATCATCCTTGCATTTGTCTGTAGACACCTTCTCCCCCTTTCTGACATCATTGCCTTTTCTTATTGTTAAGATTTCAACAATTGTATGTAGCATATTCTGTATAGAGGTGACTACAGTAGAAAGTGTATCAACCTTAACTTCCAAAGCATCTTGTTTTGCTGAGACATTCTTGAGCTTTAATTCCAGAGCATGTTGAAATGTTGTAACAAGAGTCTGAACAGATGTAGTGGTTTTGTTGACAGATTCTTTTAATTCACAAACTTCATTGTGAAGTCCCTTGGATAACATAGTAGTAGCCTTTAAAACTATTTTCATTTCATCAGAATTTAATTCCTTGTCAGCTTTGTTAATCAATTCATGAACATGGGGCAATGAAATTTCTTAATTTGGGTATTTCCAAGACATATCTCAGATGGATTATCTGTGAGAGTTTAACAAATCTTCTTGAGATGGTTCTGCCTTTGAAGTGAAATCTCTTTTTATAGCTTCTTCATCTAGAGTAGCTTCAATTTCTCCCTTGAGAGTTTCAACCACCATGTAGTTAGGATATGTGTTAGGTCCAAAGTGTTGTAGAGGGGGGGGGGGTGAATACAACTGTTTAAAATAAATGAGAGAATATACAAATATGCAGGTAATAAATGATGACACAGAATTTCAAGAATATATCTTTATATTCATTGAGGGATTTGCTACAACATTCATAAAAGCATCATGATCAGTTGAACAATAAATACAGCAATTAAAGCTTGATTCAACTGATCCTCTCTCTCACTATGTTTTACAGTAAATGCTCTCTCTTGAAATATATCGTAGAAAAATATAGAGATGGATAAAAAATCTTATACAAATAAAAACAAAGTGCTGCTTTTATAATGTCGTGTAGTCTTGATCTTGTCCTTTTTGTGTACGTGGCCCAATCAGGAACTTGACAACAAAAAGTACTTTCCCAACCACTCTGGATCAACCGTTCACAATAAGCCACTTGTCCCTTGAACATTAAATGCTACATATCGACCCGCATCTCGATCTCGGCCTGGACCCATCTCGATCTCGATCTTGGTCGACAATCTCGATCTCGATCTCGATCTCGATCTGTGAAAATCTCGATCTCGATCTATGAGAATCTCGATCTCGATCTGTGAGAATCTCAATCTCGATCTCGATCTACCGTGGATCGAGATTTGCCTTGCAATGTTTTTCTTCAATTATCAATCTGAATCCGCATCTCGATCTGCTGTGGATCGACATTTGCCTTAGCAAATATGCACTCATCCAATGTTGACTTTCTTTAGTGACTAATTGTGGATTAACCTTTATGAGCAAGTTTCCCTAGCTTCTTCAATTTCTTTTCCTCATTCAATTCAAATGAGATCTTCTATTACTGACATGAACTTGCCTCCAATGTCCTGACACTTGATGCAATGGTCTGGTTCATAAGTGACTAGTATTGTAGGGGTTCTTGCTTCTGAATGTCAGTTCTCATTTGTTGATTAACCTTTACATTATCCAGTTGTTGAGATACATTACATGAAATCACTTTGGTCTTCTTGATACTTCTTTAATATTAATTTGATTCTCCATTAGATAAGTTAGGGCATGAGCAATACTGAGATTGAACTTCTTCTCACTTAGGCATTCTTGATTAACCAAATTAGTTACTTGTAGTTACCAAGTATCATTACCATTTCTTCAGTTGATTGATTCCATGTGCTTCTTCAGTTTTCCTTGTTTTGCTGTTGTTTTATCTTTTACCTAGTTGAGTTACATAGTAATTAAGTGTTACAAGTTAGTACACCTATGCCTTTCAATCTCCCCCTATTTGATTGTCTAACAATGACAACCAAATTCACAATGAGGATAACTCAACTAACCAGGGACTGAAAAAGATAAAATAACATTCATAAAAGATCATGTCAACTTGCATAATGCTTGGCTTGATTAACTAGCTTCATGTCTATTACTGATACTTCAAGTGCCAAAATTGGACACCTGTTGGATCGATCAAATGGCTTCATGCTCTTCTAGAGATTTTCTCTAAGTACTTAAGAGCACGGTCCACTCAATCTTCAATTATCCTTCTGAAGTCCTTTTAGCAGTATTACCACCGCCGAACTTCGCGAAATAATTGACGCCTAATATAAACCAGTTTTAAGACACTTAGCTAGCTAACTTCTACCTTACACTACACAAGAAAACAGATAATATACTTACAATGCAGGAAAACAAGAAAACAAATTACAACGCAAAGAAACATTACAAGCATAATACATTAAAACTTCGATTTCTTGCGCTCCTCTTCCTCACGAGCTTTCTTCTTGGCTGCTTTTTCTTTCTTCATGAACTCAGGGTTGCAGACTTCATCCATCCTTTTCTTGAGAAGATTAAGCCCTTCCGCTTCCACATGATTTCTGATCTTGTAGTCTCGAAACAACCTCAACCACCTCCCAACCATGCTGCGAGTGGTAAGCTTCGTGGGAATGTCTTCAAACCTCAGCTTAGTGACTTTGTCAGGATACCCCTTTTCCCCTTTCTTCCTTATGACCAGCTGCTTAGGGTATCCAATGACAATAGCGGTGGTGCATTGCTGTAGTCTCTGAATGTCTAGCTGTTGTCTTCTCCTACAGAAGTTATCAAATGTGACCCTTAGATAATCCTGATCAAACTCGTCAACATCATCCATCTCATCAATCAATTCCTTTATGATACACAGTGTTTCATGACTGTGTTCTGCAAAGATGTCGTACTTGATCTCAATGACGGTTTCCACCTGATGCTTGTCTGTATAGATCAGCAGATCATTCTCATTCTCAACTTTCCTTTTGACAAACTTGACATTTGCACCAACCACTGCACTAGCTTCCTCCCTTATTTTTCCTTCTTCAGGAATGTCTAATCTTGGATCTCCGTATCTCTGCACATACTCCTTTATTGCCTCTTCTTGCTGCTCGAATGCATAGTCTTCAGGCTCCTTCTTAACCACTAGTAGTTTAGCTTCAGGCAACTTGTATCTAACATCTTGCCTTCTTATCAACTTTTCCAAATCCTTAGCCACCAGCTTCTTTTCCTTTGTTAGAAAACCCTTTGAGAGGACTAGCTTTGCAACTGCCTTCAGTACATCTCCGCTCGGGGTCAGTTTCGAGTCATGCAGATTTACGATCCTCAAGACCTTGTCATGGACGTATCTGATCTGGTAGGGATTTAGAATAATGTCAACCCCTCTGTCTTCAGCCATCTTCAACAGTTTCTCCTTAAACAGCACTCCAGTCTTGACAGAGGTGTCTACCTTGTGAGCGAATTCTACCAGTTCACTTGCACCCCTTGCATGGAAGAAAGCTTCATCGACCATACACGGCTCGATTCTTGTTATGGGTGTCCAAGTAATCATCAGATTCCATGCCTTCTCCTTGAATATGACTTGTACGGAGGTGCATCCCTGTCTTATACAGTTTAAATAGTTCAGCAGCCCAGGGTTTAGATTTTCTAGCTTGTGTAGAAGGAAACTCAATCTTTCTGAGTCAGGAGCATAGGCTCTTGGTCCAGCTAAGGCTTCTCTAGCCTTGTCCCACTCGGGACCTTCCCTCCTTATGTCAGCCTGGACCTTAGGATCTTTGATCTTTTTCATTTCATACTCATGCCGAGTTTTCTAAGCCCCTCTCTTCTCTTTTGCCATTAGTTCCTTTTCCACTATTCCTTGAAGCACTTCTTCATTCACTCTTTTTCTGGCTTCCCTGAAAATCTATTCTTGCATCTCCGCTTCTTTCACTACTTCACCAACTTCTTCTTCTGGCACATGCTCGTCAGCAACCGAGTGGTCTCCTGCATCACCTGCAACTCCTACGCCGGATCCACCAGGATTTAGACCTCTTTCTCGTTCCCACTCTTTTGCCCATTACTCGAGTCTCGACCTCCTTGCCACTAAGGCTTCTACATCCATCTCGTCATCATCAGAATCTTCAATAAAGTCTCCCATAAATACATCGACGAGAGGTGTTTCTTTCTCAGCTTCTTCTTCAACTACCATCTTCTGCTTGCCTTTGTCCTTAAGAGCCGGTTGAGCCTCCTCCACCTTTTCACCAGATTTGTTTGAGGACTCGATCACCGGACCCTTACTAGTCAGCTTTTTCAGACCCTGATCCTCCTTCTCCCCCTTAGGTGGGTTATCCTCATTAGAAGCATCATCATCATTTTTATCGTCACCACCACCACCGGTTGAAGGACCAGGTCCAGCCCTGTTACGTCCAAAGACAGCATCAAGTAGTTCATTCAGTTTCGTCTAGACCTGAGACATGCCATGAGTGACATCATCGACTGACCGCCCAACCTCCACCTGTACCAATCCAAGATTGTTCATCTTTTCAATCATTTGATTTTAGACGGCAATCAGGTTCTCCATGTACTGAGCTCCGACCTCCAATCTTCCAGAGTGAGAAGAGACAGCAGCAGTAACACCAGCAACTCGAGCCTCCAAAGCCTCTACATTCTTCACTAGATCCTGCAATTTAGGGGATGGTGTTTGGCTTGGGTTAAACCGTTTACTCTCGTCGGGTTCTGTTTCACTCAAAATCCCTAAAGAGAAGGGATCTACTCTCCCTGTCTCTCCCTCGTGTTTAGAGCCTAACAGTACTAGAGCCTCATCTACTAGTCGCTGGGTACTAGCGGTGAGTTGGTCGGCGATATCGGTCAGTGAGACTGAACCTTTAAGCGCTGTGTCTACGTTAGAAGATGGCGTTATGACCATGTCATCCCCTTGTTCACCAAGAACCTTTTCTGGTTCGCTGGGCTGTTCTGGAGGCTTAGACCCACCAGTCACCAGATGTCGTTGCTCTGCGAGCAACTTGTTTTCTGATTCAGATGAGGAAGAGTCATCCGTACTGGATTCGACAAACTCTTCCACATATAAACTTCCTGAGATCCTAGCATCAGAAGGGCGAGTCATAGTTTGCCATTCCTCTTCCGAGAAATTGCTCAAAGAGCCCTGAGCGGACAACTCAGGGGAGGTAGGGCCAGCTCCTATTGGCTGTTGAGCTGGACCCCCTCCTTGACTCTCACCAATATGCCTAGGCGAGTGCGAACGTGTTGGAATGTTTTGGAGAGGTAAGCCACCAGCGTGAGGTGTGGTGGCTGTGAGAGGTGAACTATCCCTAACAGGTTGCGAAGTTGCCACTGGGTTAGAATCCACCTTTTGTTTCTTTGAGGGTGGCAGAGCTGCTGATGTGACTACTCTCTCAACTCCGACACTCCCTCCACTCGATTCACTCGACTCAGATGAGCTTGCCTTCCTTTTATTACCAGTTTTAGGGCTGGCTGTATGTTTGTGAATAGAAGGGCTTGCAGCCTGGGATAGAGCCTGGGGGTTTTCAGGCCCACAGCTGTAGAAAACAGGGCTTGGTTAAATTGACGATTGGTCAAGATCAGCAAGAATAGGTACCTGACTCAGAAGGTCGTCATCCTTGTCGGCTCCAGCTTCTACTACATTTGCATCGGCCATGTCAACATCCACACCAGCTTCTCCCAAATTTCCAGACACTTGATCTCCACCTGCAGCTTCGTTACCGCTACTCTCAGCTTCTACTGCGGTAAACTGAGAAGCGTGCATCCTAGCATACTCATCTTGCAGATCCTGGAAGTACGGAGTCAGGCGCAACTCAAAAAGTCTTGACTTTTGATGGGTTTCCATGGTGGAGATACTCTTTAAGGTCATATCAAAACATGCCATCCTTTCATAGCCTTGAAATACTCTTCTGTGCTCCTCTTAAAGGACGTCATCCAGAACCATCTGAAGGAATCTTGGCATCCAGCATTTGACTGGTCCATCTTCCGGATTCCTAGATGCATTCTTTTCCAATGCCCACCTCTCAAGCAACTGAATCAACAGATGTTTGCCCACATTCACCTTCCTGTTGTTGGCCACTCAATATAGTATTACCCGGCAGCTGTTGTTTATCGGCCTGTAGTCTTTGTCCTTTGGGAACATGCAGCGTTGAATGGCTTGAACTACATAATCCCACTCAGCTGGTAGCATACCGGTGTTAACCTTTGTTACCTTGATAGGACCCGTGGGAGGGCGACAACCTATCTCCGTGAATAATTGTAACATATCCTCCATAGTGGGTTCCAGAGCAAAATTTTCTGAAGGATCCCCGAGTATCTTATTGAACTTCTGCAGACTAACCTCATATTTAGCACCACCGATAGTGAAGGATAAGCCTGTTGGATTTGCTTTACCACCCTGAATCTCTAATGTTGAGTAAGCAGCTTGAAGGGCTTCGATATTCAGAATGAGAGAGGTGGTTAAAGCATGACTTATTATGGATGAGTTGTTGAGGGACTCAATCCAGAACTGATAGTGAATGAATCTACCAGTTGCTAGATCAGCAGAGAGATTAACAAAGTTGGTTTTGGGAATTGTGAAATTTGGATTTGCCATTTTAAATTTGTGTTTGAGAAAAGAAATGTTCTGAAAAAGGTTTTGCAATGGAAATTTAGAGAACAAGTTCTAAATTTAAACAAAAAAAAATGTACACTATCCCCACTAATTACCCCACGTAATTAGAGACACAATTTAAAACAAATTAACTTCCCCACTAATGACCACTTAACTCCCCGCTAATGATTGACGGTTGAGTTTTAGAAAATTAAAGTGAACAGCCGTTTTTGTTGTTTTAGCTATGAGAAAAAAAAACTTATATTTCGGAAAAACACAAGACAGGGCGGTTAAGTTGCACTTTATGGATTAAACGGTAATACACACAACTATTCCACTCATGAACACACAATAAGTGAAGAACAAGAAAGCACGAAACTAAGAACAACAAACTCAATCGAATGAAAAGAAAACTGAAGAACGATTTGCAAGAACACTAATATCACAGAATGACGTAGAAAAAAAACGCAAAGAGTTCAACAGTTTATTTTAAACAAAATTTTGGCAGAGTTTTGTTTTAGTGATTAATGCTTTCAAGTAACAGTTAGTGATTTTTGTTTAAAAAATCACAAGAAAACTTGGTGCAATGGCAGGGAAGAGGATGCTGTGTATGTATGTATATGCGTGTGTATATGAATGGACTTAAACTTTTTGAAAGAGAGAGAGAGAGAAAGTTAATGGAAATAATGAACAGTCTATATAATGCTATTTATATATAGGCACGCTTAAAAAGGTAATTGAAAAGACAAGTCACATCTCGATCTCGAGATACGCATCTCGATCCATATCTCGATGTCGATCTCGATGTCTATCTCGATCTACATCTCGATCTACATCTCGATGTCGATCTCGATCTACATCTCGATCTCGATCTCGATGTGGACAGATCGAGATTTACCTTAAACTTTTTAAGCAATTTTCGCAAGTCGATCTCGATCTCGATCCAGAAACAGATCGAGATTTGCCTTAGAAAATTTCAATGAAATTACAGGAATTAAACATTTATATGTAAAATTCATAAGATTTCACCACAAATTGTCACACCATTTTAGAAACTTACAATTTTGAAATGACAGGGAATTTAGCAAATAAATCGTGCATTTCAAAATTAAGTCTAGCATTAAATCCCATCACTTCATTTGACATTAATCATATAGATACACAGATCAACACAAGATTAATTTCATGAAACTTTCTAACTTCCCCTTATGACATGCAACACATACATTTTTGAAATTAAGTACACATGATTAATTATGAATATTCATGCACAACTATAATATGTACACAAACTGAATTACAACAGATAGGTAGCAAAACTAACAGGTGTTAAGCATCCCCAATTCACCAACCAATCTAGAAAATGTTGATTCGTCTAGAGGTTTAGTGAATATATCTGCTATTTGACATTCAGTAGACACAAAATGCAACTCTACAGTTCCATTTTCTACATGCTCTCTAATAAAATGATACCTGATATCAATGTGCTTGGTCCTGGAGTGATCCATAGGGTTGTTGGTCATTGCAATAGCACTTGTGTTGTCACACATGATAGGAATCTTAGATACTTCCACACCGTAGTCCTTGAGTTGGTTCTTCATCCACAGTATCTGGGCCACACAGCTTCCAGCAGCAATATATTCTGCTTCAGCTGTCGAGGTAGATACTGTGTGTTGTTTCTTGCTTTGCCAAGACACCAACCTTCTTCCAAGGAACTGACAGCTTCCTGAAGTGCTCTTCCTATCTATTCTATAACCTGCGTAATCTGAATCCGAATAGCCAACAAGATTAAACCCTGTATCTCTTAGGTACCAAATCCCGAGATTTGATGTTCCTTTGAGATACCTAAAAATACGCTTTACGGCTATGAGATGTGACTCTCTAGGATCCGCTTGGAACCTTGCACATAAGCATGTAGAGAACATAATATCAGGTCTACTAGCAGTTAAATACAAAAGTGAGCCGATCATACCTCGATAGCTTGAGATGTCTATAGGTTTACCCGCTTTATCCTCGTCAAGCTTCGTGGCTGTTGCCATAGGAGTCTTAGCTTGTGATACATCTTCGAGACCATACTTCTTCAATAGATCATGAATGTACTTGGTCTGGCAGATAAATATCCCATCCTTCTTCTGACTAACTTGAATACCCAGAAAGAACGTCAGCTCTCCCATCATGCTCATCTCATACCTCGATTGCATTAACTTTGCGAATTTAGCACACAGCTTCTCATTTGCAGACCCAAAGATAATGTCATCCACATATACTTGCACCATTATTAGATCATCTTTGCATTTCTTGTAGAAAAGCGTCTTGTCGATTACTCCTCTAGTGAAACCACTTTCTAGTAAGAAGTCTGATAGAGTTTCAAACCACTTCCGCGGAGACTGCTTAAGGCCATATACTGATTTGAAGAGACGATAAACATAATCACAGTATTTGCTGTCGACAAACCCGGGAGGTTGATCGACATACACTTCTTCATCCAGTTCACCGTTTAAGAATGCACTCTTGACATCCATTTGATAGACTTTAAAACCATGATGTGCTGCGAATGCCAAGAACATCCTCACTGCCTCTAGCCTTGCTACTGGTGCATAGGTTTCATCATAATCAATTCCTTCTCTTTGAGTATAACCCTTAGCAACCAGGCGAGCTTTATTTCGTGTTACACATCCGTCTTCATCCAGCTTGTTTCTGAATACCCATGTTGTCCCAACAACAGATCTATTCTTTGGTCTGGGTACCAGCTTCCACACCTTCTGCCTTTCAAACTGATTGAGTTCCTCTTGCATAGCAATCACCCAATCAGCGTCATGTGTATTTGGAAAAGTCATCGACAATTACCAGCGCATATCTTTTCCTTGACATTGACATAACATTAACAAGTCCAAACAAATCCATGTGAAGGAGTTGTAGGGGCTCGGTAATGCTATTCACTTGTTTATCCTTATGCGAGGCTCTTTTTGATTTTCCCATCTCACATGCTTCGCAGAGACCATCTGGGGTGAACTCCATCTGCGGCAGCCCTCTCACCAATTCTCTCCTTACGAGATTATTCATTGTTTTAAAGTTCAGGTGATATAATCTTTTATGCCATAGCCAACTTTCATCAGCAGAAGCCTTGCTGTAGAAACACGTGACTTCAGACTGATCAGCAGAATTCATGTCGGCTATGAACAAATTTGACTTCCTTACTCCTTTGAGAGCAAGGCTTCCATCCTTTTTGCTTCGAATCGAACAATCATGCTTCCCAAAGTTGACGTCAAAACCCCTGTCGGTGAACTGACTAACACTGAGAAGATTATGTCGCAATCCTTCCACAAAAGACACGTCCTCAATGATAACATTTCCACAAACAATCTTGCCATATCCCCGGGTGTAACCCTTGCTGTTATCTCCAAAAGTAACCATGGAGCCGGCTCTCAACACCAAATCTGTTAGCAGGGACTTGTTGCCGGTCATATGCCTTGATGCTCCACTGTCCAGCACCCATATGACTTTACTCTTTTCCTGTTCACTGCCCTGCAAATCCAGAAAGGTTAGGCGTTCTTCGGAACCCAATGATGTTTGGGCCCGGCATCAATAATTTTCTTTTTCTTTTCAGATACAGAAGGCTTTGCCTTGTTGCCATCAGGGGCATTCATCTTGACTTTGTCTTTTCCCTTGTCAACGTTGACTGGTTTGTCAGGTTTGGGAGTAGACTGGTCACTCCTAACGTTAGGAGGACTTGAAGTCTTAGCCTTTGACCCAGCATGCTTTTTCTTACCACTACTAAATGTATGTTCAACAGATGCACTAGCAGTATTCATCAAATTAAAATAAGCATGCATGATGTTTACAGCACATGGCATACAATTAGGATTATTGAATTTGGCATGATTTGCATACATGTTAGGCAAAGCAGTAGTTGCAGGCATGGTATTACAACCAACAGGTTTTTCTTCCTCTACATAGGACGGGCAATAGTAAGACAAATGATCAGTTTGATTACAGATATAACATGCCTTCCTAGCTCGTGTAGATGTAGATACAGATACAGGTTCAGTTTTAACTGCCTCTACAGGTGTTTTCATTTGGTCTGACCCTGCTACCCATTATTTATATGACACCGTCTTAGCCTCTTTGGTTCCTACACCTCTCTTAGCATAAGCAATCTTACTCGCTCTCTTTGAAGTTGTAGGTTCTACTACTTTTTATTCTGAATCTTTTTCCATTTTAATCTCATGTTCAATTTTAATAGCAACAGGATCTATGGTCCTAGGCTCAAACTCCTTAAAGATAGGTTTTCTAACATTCACTGGAACCTCAGGCACATCTTCTTTGACTAACACTGGCTCTAACAACTCAGCAACCCTATTTTTCTTTTTCTGTGTGTAGTCAAGTCCTATGTTTACTTTTTCATTTTTACTCTTGCCTGCCAGTTTCATGTACATGTCCCTTTCTACGAAAACTTTATTAGCTGCTTCTTTAAAAGATTGACATGTTATTTTAAGCTCAGCTAATTCATTTTTAAGTTCTTCGTTAAGGTCTTCCCTAATCTTAAGCTTGTGTTCTAAAACGTCTACCTGATTTATTAACTTCCTTTCTGTACTTTCTCGTGATTCTAATTCCTCTACCCTGGCCTCGAGAAGTCTATTTTTAAGGGAGAGTTTAGCATTTTCCTCATTAACAGCGATTAGATTCAGTTGGAGATTGTACATGTCTTTAGTCATAGCAGCTAATTCATTTTGGTACTCAGAAATAGACATTTCATTTACGGTTAGAATTGGTACCTCTGATTGTTCTGAAGATCTTGCCATTAAAGCGAAGTTGCATAGCTCCTGATCTTCATCTTCATTAGACTCGTCCCAACCCTTCCCTTAAGTCACAACATACGCCCGGCTTCCCTTCTGTTGCTTGCAAACCAAGGCATCATATTTCTTTTTCAAATCAGCATAGGATTCCTTGGGATGAACGTACTTGGGCTTCTTGCACTCTGTTGCAAAGTGTCCCAATTCATTGCAGTTGTAGCATCTGAACTTGTTCTTGTCTACCAGGTTAGGTCTGTAGCCACTACCAGATGTGCTACCTCAACCGCTGTAACTTCCCCGACCACTTACACTACTGCCTCTGCTGCTGCTGCTGCCTCTTCGGCTGAAAGAACTACCAAATCGTCCTTTACCTCTTCTTGACTTCCTGAAGCTGATATGAGCAAATTCTCGAGCAATACAAGCATATGACTTGTCTTCTAATTTGTCCAGCTCTTCAAGGGTATAGTATTCATCCTCACTTTCTTCGGATGGATCTTCAATGTCTAATACCACCCTTTCAGGATTAGCAGTTTTCAATGAGACAGCTGCAAGTGCCTTTACAGCAGACTCTTCAGCTACAAGTCCAGACTCACTTACCGCTTTGTATTCTCCACTATTGTAGGATCTTCTTTTGTCATTTTATTCCTGCTCCAGCTCGTAGGTCTTTAAAACATCATACAGCTTTTCGAGAGAAGTATTTTTCAAGTCTCTTGACTCTCGAATGGTAGTGATCCTATGTTCCAGATGTTTAGGCAAATTCAAGAGAAACTTGATATTTGAATCTGCCAGTGGATAGACTTTATCTCTTATACTCAGCTCGATAAGCAATTTACTGTAACGTTTGTAAACATCCGCTACACTTTCTCCTCGTTCGCATCTGAACGATTCATATTCAGATATCAGAATGCGCTTGTGATTATCTCTAACTTCCTCGGTCCCCTCCATCACTACAGCCAGTTTATCCCACATGGCTTTAGCTATTTTTAATCCCTTTATCTGAACATTGTACTCTGAGTCTAGGGATTCAATTATGACGTTGCGTAACGACGCATCTATACCAACCAATTCTTTATATGCGTTTGAAAACTCCATTTCCTCTTTAGGAACAGACCGGGATGGTATTAGTATCCCTCCTTCCATTCGCTCTGGCTCAATTTTCATGGGTATGTATGGACCGTTCTCCAATATTCTCAAGTATACCTTGTTTATTGATTCAAGGTAGGCTTTCATCCTTCCGGTCCATTCGTCATAATGTTGTGCATCAAACGGAGGTATCTTAAATCTGTGTGCGGCGCCATTTTAAGAAAGTTTAAAATTAAGATAATACACTTTTCAAATTACAATAAATTGTATTTACTTGAAAAATTGATTATCTCACTTTAAATATCCAACACTTAATATCCAATGGGTTTTGCACTTAAGATTCAAGCAAGTTAGTTCTAATCACAGGAACAGTAGCAGGGTCCACCAGTTTTTCAAGTCCAAACAAAAAAGTTGTCCACTTTCTAGTTGACAGAAGTTCGAATATGTCCTTTTTGTTCAGTCAAACAGTTGATTCAAGTTACCTAGTCAACCAATCAAATATTCTTTTATAACCAGATTTTTGACCACAAGAAAACCCACAAAGCTCTAAAGTACAATGTTTTGGAATGTTGTACAAATATTCCTCACACCCTGACTCAGAACTTTATAGATCTATGAGTTTTTCAAGAAGAAACAAATAAAAGCTTTCGGCATAAACTTCAAAAAAAATTGGATCTGGGATTTTCAAGAACCAACTCAAACAACACAGTAGGATCTCTGTTAGATGTGTTTAACAGTAGCTTTGATACCAATTGTTAGGTCCAAAGTGTTGTAGAGGGGGGGTGAATACAACTGTTTAAAATAAATGAGAGAATATACAAATATGCAGGTAATAAATGATGACACAGAATTTCAAGAATATATCTTTATATTCATTGAGGGATTTCCTACAACATTCATAAAAGCATCATGATCAGTTGAACAATAAATACAGCAATTAAAGCTTGATTCAACTGATCCTCTCTCTCACTATTGTTTTACAGCAAATGCTCTCTCTTGAAATATATCGTAGAAAAATATAGAGATGGATAAAAAATCTTATACAAATAAAAACAAAGTGCTGCTTTTATAATGTCGTGTAGTCTTGATCTTGTCCTTTTTGTGTACGTGGCCCAATCAGGAACTTGACAACAAAAAGTACTTTCCCAACCACTCTGGATCAACCGTTCACAATAAGCCACTTGTCCCTTGAACATTAAATGCTACATATCGACCCGCATCTCGATCTCGGCCTGGACCCATCTCGATCTCGATCTTGGTCGACAATCTCGATCTCGATCTCGATCTCGATCTGTGAAAATCTCGATCTCGATCTATGAGAATCTCGATCTCGATCTGTGAGAATCTCGATCTCGATCTCGATCTACCGTGGATCGAGATTTGCCTTGGAATGTTTTTCTTCAATTATCAATCTAAATCCGCATCTCGATCTGCTGTGGATCGACATTTGCCTTAGCAAATATGCACTCATCCAATGTTGACTTTCTTTAGTGACTAATTGTGGATTAACCTTTATGAGCAATGTAATAACCCGGATTTTTGGACGATTTTTTATTATTATTTATAAACGACCCTGATGAATAGTGATTCTACGGATTATGAAAATTTTTTAGCCCACACTAGGTAAGTGGTGGAATATGGGAAAACCGAAGATGTGAGATTGTTGTATGAAGAAAATGAGTGAATGTAAAAGCAGTCAGAATCCGAAGATTTCCGCTTTTACTAATTGTTTCATAATTTATGAGATATCAAGGAATAAGAGAATTAAGTTGTGATCAAGTGGATTATATTTTAGAAAGTTCATGGTTATAATCGAATTAGAGTATTTGTAATATTAAGGATTTACGTTACGGAAATTTTCCGTCGGAACGCTTCGGAAATAATCGAACTTACGTGGAGGATTAAGTGTTAATCATGGGATGGCAAGTGAAGTGCACTACCAAGGGAGCCATGCAAACCATGCAAGCAAGTACTTACATTAGTGGAACCAAGTGGATGAACTAGAAAAGAAACTAGCCAAGGCAAGTAACTAAATGAGTAACCAAGATTAAGGAACATAGTTCCCAAAATTAGGGAAAAGCAAGTCATAAAGCTACTTTATCATCTTTGAACAATTCAACCAAGCCATAATTGAGTATAAATCAGTCATGTAACAATACATACACATTATACAAACACAAATACACCAACACAAAAAGCAAGTAAAGAGAGAAAAGCTCTCCCCCTTCATTTCTCCAGTTTCTGCCCAGCTTGAGCAAGGTTGAAAGAAAATTTTATAACTCCAGTTCTACTCATCCAAAAATCACCAAATTTTAACCATATCTTCTTCACTATAGATAGAAGGTACGTATTTAAGTTCATTATTTTTGGAGGTGTTTTGATTGGGTAAATAAATTTTAGAAGTTGAGGCTGAATAGTAACTCCGAAAATTACTAAGTTTTGTTCTTGATGTTTACTTATGATCAAGGCTAGATCAAGCTCTCCCAAGGACTCTAAGCTCTAGATAGGTGTTGTTTGAGCTCTAAGAAGGTATGAACACCACTAACCCTTACGTTTGTGTGAGTTGCATGGAGTAAAAATGTTAGTAGATAGATGTATGACTTAGCATGACTAAGTAGTTGTTTTGTTAGTAAGATGTAGTGTTGTGGGTTGAGGTTATGAAATGATGTTAATCTAAAGTTGTGAAATCAGTATCTTAATGATATGGTTATGATAATTTGATTAAGTTTGAGTGTTGGTTGAGAATGGATTTCAATTGGTTGAATCCGTAAAATGTTAAGTTTATAGCCGTCGTAATGCCCATTTTTCGTGAGCACTCCTTTAAACTGTGAAATCCAAATTGTCAAGCTCCTGACCCCTAACACCTCTGACCATAGTTGGATAGTACTTGACTCATAGATCGTTTTGACACTTGAATCATGTTATTCCGATTTACGGTATAGGAGAAAACTTAGTTTTAGTGGAGGTATCTACAAGGACCAAACTGTTTCGAATGACTCCCTTTGCATATATAAACAGACCCCTTGACAGTCACGAAAAATCATGACATTTTGAGATTAAGTAATTTGGTCAGTTAATAAGGCCTCTCTAAAATTTCAAGGGCAGATGTTAATTTTTCGATTTTATAAAAATGTTGGAACCAAAGTTGTGCAATGCACTATTCACTAGAGGAGCTACTGCCCTGTTCTGTAAATTCGAGAAAATGAGTCCTCTGTCCAGGGGCAAACTTTGATGAATTATATTCTAGACATTCTCTAGATCGTGCACGCGAAATCGGTGCGTCATTTGAGTTAACGGTTAATGAGTTATGAGCGATTTAGTGAAAGCGGTGAAAATAGTAAAACCCCGTAGTTGACTCGATTTGTAAAATACATTTCACCAAGTTAAACTCAAGGGTTCCAAATCAAAATATTTTTGATAATATTACAAATACTCAAGAAGCTCCTTGAGGTGGATTCATATTTAATTATGAATTTTTGGATTTATTAAAAATGTTAGAGTGGGAGTCACGTAATAGTAATTTGCAGAAGAGTCAACTCTAGAGGCACGATTTTGACGAGTCATTTTGGCTAGGATAAAAGGATAATTTCGAGTCGGTTAAAACACGAAAGATGTTGAGGAATACCACGACTATAGATTGGAGTAAAGGATTAGGTTAAAAGTCTTTGACGAGATGGTTTACGAAGGGTTAAGATAGACCCGAGGAGGTGAATGCTGGATAATAAGGGTTAAAGAAAAATAGAAATAAAACTTGAGTTGACTTAATACTTGCGTATGTTTACTAAAACGAGTTCTTATATGATTATAGCGTATCCGAGAAGTGAAAGGAGCAGGGTTTTCATTTCGCATAACCAAGGCAAGTTTTATATCCCTACGTTTTTACATATTAAAAATATGTGTATTGCTACGTATGCATGCTTTCCTATTCTTTCTTGTTCAGAGTATTATGACCTTGTTTTAGCATGGTTTCTATTTTTAAAATATACATTGCAAGTATTCTATCTAGTTGATTATACCGGATCTTATTCATACAAATTTGAAATGCCTATATATTATTGTCGAGCTCGTTATCCAGATATTATGAAAGGAGATGTATTAAATAATATCTTCATACTATATCTTATTGATATTCAAGAGTGGAGTTATATATAGAGAGTAAGTTGAGAATACTGATATGGGTTAACTTTTTCTGAATCCATGATCAGAACAGTTGTTCATATAAATATTTCCTCTACTCATTCAAGGGGAAAATTTAATTATTGGAGGTGTTTATCATTCATTGTTTATGAATGATATTGGAGTAATATTTTATTGAGAAGTAAATAAAGGTGCACGTGTTATTTTGCCGTGACGCCTAAGAGATGTATTGTTGAAGGTGATCGAAGATTCCGACACCTTATATTCTGGACTAGAGATGACATAAGTGACCGGAGTAAAGCACCGGCCCAACCTGAGGAGTAACCCCATTATGGGTTAAGGGTGTGTTCGAGACGTCGGCTCATCCTTCTATCGATAGTAAACGAGTAGTGACAATGGACTGATCAATCCATTACTTGAGGTGGCGTTTTCGAAGAAGTCCAATCCTTGATACCTTAATCGTTCACGGAGGCCTCCGTGATTCGGTTAACTAGGGTATCAATTTGAGAAGTTATTGAGATATATTTATTCAATTCATATGAGTAGTATTCAAAGATTCATGAGGGTTTTTGAGATAATTTCTTTTCAAAAAGAGTATAATTGTATATGTGGAGGGGTTATTTTAGAGTGGTAAAAGTTATATATTTACGTTGAGTTGTTGTGGCATATATAGACTTGCTGGGCATTTTTGGCTCATTCTTGCTATTTAAATATTATAAAACAGCGGCAAACAAAGCTGGTATGAGTACGGTGGACCGTGACAAAGGGAGGGGGAAAGCAACTGATTCAACACGTTAGCTTTATAGTGTCTAACGAGGGTGCGAGTTGGTAGAAAGTTTATGATGTTTTCATCATCTTGACAATTGAAGTTGTAATATTATTTCAGAGATTATGAGAGATGAGAATGTGATGTAATAACTTTTGAATCAATAAGTATGCGTTCTAAGACTATAACCCGTGGAGTAGTTTGGGGGAGTTTATTATGAATATTGTTGTATATTATATTGTGAGCAGGAGATTAAATATTCCGCAAAAGAATGTGACGACCTGGATTCCTGTAGGGGATTTGGGGGGCGTTACAGAAATGGTATCAGAGCGGTAGGTTATAAACCTTAGAACGAGAGTAGGAGGAGATATGACTATATACAAGAGAGTAATGTAGGAGTTCATGTAGAGTTCGCGATTGGACTACTGGAGGTGGTACCAAGAGTGAGTCTAATAAGACTCTTAGTGGTAGATGATATTGTTGTGGAGTTCTTTCAAGATTATTATAAGTCGATAAGGACATACACCGTTTGATGGACACCTCAAGATGATTAAAGGGGGAGTTAGAATCAAAGAAACTGAGATAGAAAATATAGTAGAACCCCAAAGAGTAGTTAGGGTAGGCACCAATGGAAGAATCGATTGAGACAAAGAAAAAGTGTATCCATGATTTATCGGGTTAAATTTTTTAAAAATAGTAAGTATATAGGTATACGTATATATATATATAAATACATGTATACATATAGATGCATATATATACATATATTTATGTATATGTACCTATATATACTGTTTTGTTTTTACAAAAGACTATCTTATGGGTATGCAGTTTTATTGAACTGAACATTTTTAATAAAAAATTCTTTTATTTGGATTTCAGAAAAATGCCACCAAAGAAGACCAGAGCTAACCCCAGGGAAGGTGAGGCTTCTACGGGGGGGGGGGGGGGGGGGGGATAACAACCGAGGAGATAACCAGAATAACAACCAGAATAATCAAAGTTTGAACCAACTAGTAGATTTGTTACGACAAACCCTAGACCGTGGCCAACAGGGTCCCATACCCAATTTAGTAAACCAGACTGCGGCAGCTTTTAAGGCTTTTAAGTCAATACAACCACCTGAATTTAAAGGGTTTGGTGAACCATTCGAGGCTAGGTCATGGTTGAAAGAAATGGAGAAATCCTTTAAGATTATAGGAGTAGAAGAAGGGCAGAAGACGATCTTCGCCACCTATTTGCTGAAGGAAGAGGCGAACTATTGGTGGGAGTCTAAGGAATTAATGGAGCCCGCAGGGATAGTAACCTGGGAGAGGTTCACTGAGTTATTTTTGGAGAAGTATTTTCCTGAGCATATGGAGAGTAGAATGGAGATGAGGTTCTTAGAACTAAAGCAGAATAATAAAACAGTTGCTGAATATGAGAAGGAGTTTATAGAGCTATCTAGGTTCGTGCCATATTTCGTGGATACTGATAAGAAAAAGGCGAGGAGATTTCAATATGGGATGAGACCGTGGATACAAACTAGGGTGGCTGCTTTTGAGCTTACTGAGTACATTAAGGTGGTGAATAAGGCTGAGATAATAGAAGAGGGAAGTAATTTTATTCCAAGGGATAATGAAGGGAAGAAAAGAAAAGTGGAGAGTTGGGGAGGAAATCAGTCGTGTGGAACATTTCAGAACCAATATGGTAGGAGGCCAGGGTTTCATACTGGAAAAGGTGGAGGATTTAACCAAGTAGAAAGTACGAATAGTGTCCGAGTAGGACAACAGGGAAATGAGAGCCAGTTTCGGCAGCCGAGACCGCCACTGCCAGACTGTAAGGTGTGTGGAAAGAAGCATCCGGGACTATGTGCAAAATCAGAAGGAAGGTGTTATAACTGTGGTCAAGAGGGGCATCAACGGATGAATTGTCCTAGGAAGGGAGTAGTTTGCTACAAATGTGGAAAGGAGAGTCACATCTCCAGAGATTGCAAGGCGTCAACATTGGGACTAGCAATATCACAACAAAGCTGTGGGGCTAATAACAATCAATCAACTGCTAGGATTTTTAACATGACGGTGGCCGGTGGTGCAAGAGAAATGGATGCGATAGAAGGTACACTTACACTTAAACGTTGTAAATACTATTATAATTGTTAAGCCGAGATGAAAATAGAGGTATGTTAAGAAGTGTTAAGAAGAATATTGAGACATAATGATAAGGATGAAAAGGAGTAGAATGCCTAGCCGTCTCTTACATAGATTCCGAGGACGGAATCCTTGTAAGGAGGGTAGACTGTAATAACCCGGATTTTTGGACGAATTTTTTTTTTTATTATTTATAAACGACCCTGATGAATAGTGATTCTACGGATTATGAAAAACTTTTAACCCACACTAGATAAGTGGTGGAATATGGGAAAACCGAAGATGTGGGATTGTTGTATGAAGAAAATGAGTGAATGTAAAAGCAGTCAGAATCCGAAGATTTCCGCTTTTACTAATTGTTTCATAATTTATGAGATATCAAGGAATAAGAGAATTAAGTTGTGATCAAGTGGATTATATTTTAGAAAGTTCATGGTTATAATCGAATTAGAGTATTTGAAATATTAAGGATTTACGTTACGGAAATTTTCCGTCGGAACGCTTCGGAAATAATCGAACTTACGTGGAGGATTAAGTGTTAATCATGGGATGGCAAGTGAAGTGCACTACCAAGGGAGCCATGCAAGCCATGCAAGCAAGTACTTGCATTAGTGGAACCAAGTGGATGAACTAGAAAAGAAACTAGCCAAGGCAAGTAACTAAATGAGTAACCAAGATTAAGGAACATAGTTCCCAAAATTAGGGAAAAGCAAGTCATAAAGCTACTTTATCATCTTTGAACAATTCAGCCAAGCCATAATTGAGTGTAAATAAGTCATGTAACAATACATACACATTATACAAACACAAATACACCAACACAAAAAGCAAGTAAAGAGAGAAAAGCTCTCCCCCTTCATTTCTCCAGTTTCTGCCCAGCTTGAGCAAGGTTGAAAGAAAATTTTATAACTCCAGTTCTACTCATCCAAAAATCACCAAATTTTAACCATATCTTCTTCACTATAGATAGAAGGTACCTATTTAATTTCATTATTTTTGGAGGTGTTTTGATTGGGTAAATAAATTTTAGAAGTTGAGGCTGAATAGTAACTCCGAAAATTACTAAGTTTTGTTCTTGATGTTTACTTATGATCAAGGCTAGATCAAGCTCTCCCAAGGACTCTAAGCTCTAGATAGGTGTTGTTTGAGCTCTAAGAAGGTATGAACACCACTAACCCTTACGTTTGTGTGAGTTGCATGGAGTAAAAATGTTAGTATATAGATGTATGACTTAGCATGACTAAGTAGTTGTTTTGTTAGTAAGATGTAGTGTTGTGGGTTGAGGTTATGAAATGATGTTAATCTAAAGTTGTGAAAGCAGTAGCTTAATGATATGGTTATGATAATTTGATTAAGTTTGAGTGTTGGTTGAGAATGGATTTCAATTGGTTGAATCCGGAAAACGTTAAGTTTATAGCCGTCGTAATGCCCATTTTTCGTAAGCACTCCTTTAAACTGTGAAATCCGAATTGTCAAGCTCCTGACCCCTAACACCTCTGACCATAGTTGGATAGTACTTGACTCATAGATCGTTTTGAAACTTGAATCATGTTATTCCGATTTACGGTTTAGGAGAAAACTTAGTTTTAGTGGAGGTGTCTACAAGGACCAAACTGTTTCGAATGACTCCCTTTGCATATATAAACAGACCCTTTGACAGTCACGAAAAATCATGACATTTTGAGATTAAGTAATTTGGTCAGTTAATAAGGCCTCTCTAAAATTTCAAGGGCAGATGTTAATTTTTCGATTTTATAAAAATGTTGGAACCAAAGTTGTGCGATGCACTATTCACTAGAGGAGCTACTGCCCTGTTCTGTAAATTCGAGAAAATGAGTCCTCTGTCCAGGGGCAAACTTTGATGAATTATATTCTAGACATTCTCTAGATCGTGCACGCGAAATCGGTGCGTCATTTGAGTTAACGGTTAATGAGTTATGAGCGATTTAGTGAAAGCGGTGAAAATAGTAAAACCCCGTAGTTGACTCGATTTGTAAAATACATTTCACCAAGTTAAACTCAAGGGTTCCAAATCAAAATATTTTTGATAATATTACAAATACTCAAGAAGCTCCTTGAGGTGGATTCATATTTAATTATGAATTTTTGGATTTATTAAAAATGTTAGAGTGGGAGTCACGTAATAGTAATTTACAGAAGAGTCAACTCTAGAGGCACGATTTTGACAAGTCATTTTGGCTAGGATAAAAGGATAATTTCGAGTCGGTTAAAACAAGAAAGATGTTGAGGAATAGCACGACTATAGATTGGAGTAAAGGATTAGGTTAAAAGTCGTTGACGAGATGGTTTACGAAGGGTTAAGATAGACTCGAGGAGGTGAATGCTGGATAATAAGGGTTAAAGAAAAATAGAAATAAAACTTGAGTTGACTTAATACTTGCGTATGTTTACTAAAACGAGTTCTTATATGATTATAGCGTATCCGAGAAGTGAAAGGAGCAGGGTTTTCATTTCGCATAACCAAGACAAGTTTTATATCCCTACGTTTTTACATATTAAAAATATATGTATTGCTACGTATGCATGCTTTCCTATTCTTTCTTGTTCAGAGTATTATGACCTTGTTTTAGCATGGTTTCTATTTTTAAAATATACATTGCAAGTATTCTATCTAGTTGATTATACCGGATCTTATTCATACAAATTTGAAATGCCTATATATTATTGTCGAGCTCGTTATCCAGATATTATGAAAGGAGATGTATTAAATAATATCTTCATACTATATCTTATTGATATTCAAGAGTGGAGTTATATATAGAGAGTAAGTTGAGAATACTGATATGGGTTAACTTTTTCTGAATCCATGATCAGAACAGTTGTTCATATAAATATTTCCTCTACTCATTCAAGGGGAAAATTTAATTATTGGAGGTGTTTATCATTCATTGTTTCTGAATGATATTGGAGTAATATTTTATTGAGAAGTAAATAAAGGTGCACGTGTTATTTTGCCGTGACGCCTAAGAGATGTATTGTTGAAGGTGATCGAAGATTCCGACACCTTATATTCTGGACTAGAGATGACATAAGTGACCGGAGTAACGCACCGGCCCAACCTGAGGAGTAACCCCATTATGGATTAAGGGTGTGTTCGAGACGCCGGCTCATCCTTCTATCGATAGTAAACGAGTAGTGACAATGGACTGATCAATCCATTACTTGAGGTGGCGTTTTCGAAGAAGTCCAATCCTTGATACCTTAATCGTTCACGGAGGCCTCCGTGATTCGGTTAACTAGGGTATCAATTTGAGAAGTTATTGAGATATATTTATTCAATTCATATGAGTAGTATTCAAAGATTCATGAGGGTTTTTGAGATAATTTCTTTTCAAAAAGAGTATAATTGTATATGTGGAGGGGTTATTTTAGAGTGGTAAAAGTTATATATTTACGTTGAGTTGTTGTGGCATATATAGACTTGCTGGGCATTTTTGGCTCATTCTTACTATTTAAATATTATAAAACAGCGGCAAACAAAGCTGGTATGAGTACGGTGGACCGTGACAAAGGGAGGGGGAAAGCAACTGATTCAACACGTTAGCTTTATAGTGTCTAACGAGGGTGCGAGTTGGTAGAAAGTTTATGATGTTTTCATCATCTTGACAATTGAAGTTGTAATATTATTTCAGAGATTATGAGAGATGAGAATGTGATGTAATAACTTTTGAATCAATAAGTATGCGTTCTAAGACTATAACCCGTGGAGTAGTTTGGGGGAGTTTATTATGAATATTGTTGTATATTATATTGTGAGCAGGAGATTAAATATTCCGCAAAAGAATGTGACGACCTGGATTCCTGTAGGGGATTTGGGGGGCGTTACAAGCAAGTTTCCCTAGCTTCTTCAATTTCTTTTCCTCACTCAATTCAAATGAGATCTTCTATTACTGACATGAACTTGCCTTCAATGTCCTGACACTTGATACAATGGTCTGGTTCATAAGTGACTAGTCTTGTAGGGGTTCTTGCTTCTGAATGTCAGTTCTCATTTGTTGATTAACCTTTACTTTATCCAGTTGTTGAGATACATTACATGAAATCACTTTGGTCTTCTTGATACTTCTTTGACATTAATTTGATTCTCCATTAAATAAGTTAGGGCATGAGCAATACTGAGATTGAACTTCTTCTCACTTAGGCATTCTTGATTAACCAAATTAGTTACTTGTAGTTACCAAGTATCATTACCATTTCTTCAGTTGATTGATTCCATGTGCTTCTTCAGTTTCCCTTGTTTTGCTGTTGTTTTATCTTTTACCTAGTTGAGTTACATAGTAATTAAGTGTTACAAGTTAGTACACCTATGCCTCTCAATATGCCATCCTCAACCTCTCATGAGCATCAAAAGAATCAGCAGGCTATTTCTTTGTGTTGTACCTTTGAGTGTAGGGAATTGAAAGATCTGTAATTTCTTCATCCAAAAATATTGGCTCATTAGAGATTGTGTCCTCTCCATCAGAGTTTGCAGCATTGTCAGAGATTGGCAGATTAGATCATAACTTTTAATAGTCAGAGTTTTCTTACTAGAAGTAACTAACTTCTTTCTCAATTCTACCTCTCTTTTTGCCAGATTCAATATTTGTCTCTCATTATTAATTCCATTTTTCACACATTTTACCTCGGTCTCACATGAAAGGTTCAAATCACAGTGTCCTACAGAAATAAGAGGTGGCTGAAAAAGGAGGTCTGTAGTCACATGAATAGGGGTATCCTTTTCAGGACTATCCATGGTCATCCCAGCAGTAAGAATTGGAAAGGTAAAATATGAACTTATACTATCAAAGAATGTAAACTCTGAAGAAAAGTCAGAGTTTATACCTTGAGTTGTAGTTGAAGTGGATGTAGTTTCCATAGTCTGTGCAAAAAAAGGTTGCACCATGATAGCATCATGGATTGTCATTGGAACTTCATCAAAGTTTATCTTTTCAGCATCAGCAGTAACAAGATCTTCCAAAATTGAGTGAGTGCCTGCATCCAAACTTTGATTGGATGCTTCTTGTGTGGCAGGGGCCTTAACAACTTCTTCAACCCATTGAGCTGAAGGTTCTTGTGGGTTATATCCCTGATCTTGGCTGGCTTCATCTGCTTCAACTATGGGTGCTTCAACCCTTTTAGTTGAAGGTTCTTGTGTGCCTGGCTTATCAATGACTGCTACCTCACTTTGAGAGGCAAGTTCTTTTGGGTCCTGGCCAAAAGATATTGTCTTCTTTTTCTTCTTGGTGAAGAGCTTTGATTTGGAGAATTTAATGTTGATTTTGACTTCTTCTCTGCCATTTCTTTTCTAACTTCTTCATCTAGCTCCTTCACCCTTTCATAAGATATCTCCTTGATTATTTGTTTGGGGGAATGAACATGAGAATCAGAGATTGTCACTGGAACAACTTCATTTGCAGCAACACCACCAACAATTACATTATCACCAGCTAATTCAAGTTTTACCAACTCATCAGAGTTTAAAGCTGTTTCAGAGTTTAGTACAACATCAGAGTTTATGACTGGTACTTGATCAAAGTTTGTTCCTTCAGAGTTTAAGACTTGAATTTGATCAGAGTTTGGCTGATCAGAGTTTATTACTTTAGTGTTTGCCAGATCTTCAAAAATTGCAGCCTTTACCAATCTTCTCCTTTTCTTTTTGGCTTCTAGCATATGAATGATAGTGAATGGCTTCATAAAAGGTGCTAGAGGAATCTTAGAAGCCTTCTTGACAACTTTTTTTATTGGAAAAAACCAGACTTTCATTGTTATCTTCAGAATCAGTATTTTCATCTTTTAACTTTCTTTTCTTAGGAGAAGACACCTTTATTTATTTTCCCTTCCTTTTGTTGCTTGGCCCTTGTTGAGAGCGGTTTGTTACAACTACAGTCTTTTGGGAGAATATAGAGGTTGGCAATTTTGTTTGGGTATCAGTGTTTGGAATGTGACTTGGGTTAGAATTAGAGAATGCTAAACTCTGATTCACATTCACTTATAAGAAATCTCTCCCATACAGGGTAGACATTCTCTGATGTAAGAGAATTCTAACCCATGTGGGATAAAATAAGTTACAGAGTTTACCTTCAGCCTCTTTCTTTGAATCTTTCCATGTTAAATCAACAAATATTCTTTTATTCATACAAAAACTAACTATCATTGTCAAAACTAACATTAGGCAATAAATGGCTAAAAATCAATTGTAAAAATCTAGCAAAGTATACAGTATGGGCATCATCATTAATTTTTCTTGCTAATTGCCTAATAAATAAATAGGGAAAATTAAATTGTAAGTTATGGGTCAGAGAATACCCAATCTGTTGAGATAGCTAAGGAATGGCATCAAAATTCATGCATTTAGCTGTGAAAGCTCTTGTAATGCAATTGAAGAAAAAACTCCATTCTCTTCTTAAATGGGGCCTTGTCAAACTCCCTAACTTAGATAGGCTTCCACCATAGCCTATTGCTCTGAAAAACTCCTTGATTTATTTATCCACAACCAGGTCATCATACACAGTCACTTCTGGAAGATGAAGGGCTTGTCTCACCACATCAAGAGTAATTAAATGTTTGTCATTGCATTGAAAGGTGATTACTGGTTCTTCATCATCTCCATCATTATTGAACTTGGCTGTTGACCAGACTTTAGTCAGATATTGAGCAGAGAAATTATTTGGTTCCAATAGTGCATACCCAATGTAGCTGTTCTGTAAGAAATCTTGAATAACATGAAAGTCCCGTGGTGCTTCAGTCTTGTTCAAAAGAGAAATGTAATTAGTAGCAGCAAATGTATAGTTTTGAAACGAGAGTCCCTTAGATACCATTAAAGAGCAAGGATTTGCAGTTGTGAGTAATTAGGGTTTGAGAGTTCGAGAGAGAAAGATAGTAATAATAACTTGCAGGTGAATAATTCAATAGTGAAAAAATGAATTAAACTATTCCCACTCAATTTCATATACCCTTTAGTGGGACACATGGCATGAAATTATTGGAAAAGTAATGAGTAGTGCAATTCTCAAAATACAGCATGTATGGGTATATCTGTGTCTAATATGAATCAATTTTCGTGAGATACACGCGCCCTTATGATTAGTTCAATCAGAGAATAACAATTATGATGTCATAAAATGAAATATAATGACATAAATAATATCTCAGAGTTTAGCATGTAGACTAGGATCAGAGTTTATATAAATCAGAATTTAATATTCACTGTCAGAGTTTACTATAAACATTGATGGCTGATGATCAGAGAATAAATGTTCTAATGATCAGAGTTTGCTTCAATCAGAATTTATCTTAAACTCTGATTGTCTGCTACTTGTTATCTAGAGTTGAGCCACTTGTCACCATTCCTAATTCGGAAACCAATCTTGTAAATGTTGCTTCACACAGAGGCTTGATGAATATGTCTGCTAACTATTGATCTGAAGGAACAAAATGCATTTAAATTGTTCCTTCCATGATATGTTCCCTTATGAAATGATATCTAATACTGATGTGCTTTGTCAGAGAATGTTGGACTGGATTTTCTATCATTGCAATAGCACTTTGATTATCACAATAAATATGAATTTTTGAAAAGTTTAACCCATAATCAAATAGTTGGTTTCTCATCCATAAGATTTATGCACAACAGCTTCCTGTAGCTATATATTCAGCCTCTGCTGTTGAAGTTGAGATAGATTTCTATTTCTTACTGAACCATGAGACAATTCTTCCACCTAGAAATTGACAACTACCACTTGTTCTTTTCTTATCAATCTTACATCCTGTGAAGTCAGCATCTGAATAACCTATTAATTTAAAATCAGACTCTCTAGGATACCATAAGCCAAGATTAATGGTGCCCTTGAGATATCTAAAAATTCTCTTAACATCAATTAAATGAGGTTCCCTTGGATTTGCCTAAAATCTAGCACATAGACAGGTTGCAAACACGATGTCTAGTCTACTTGCTGTCAAATAGAAAAGTGATCCAATCATACCTCTATATGCTGTAATATCTACAAGTTCTCCAGTGTCTTGATCAAGCTTGGTCGTAGTAGCCATTGGAGTTGTAGCAGATGCAGAGTCTTGCATTTAAAACTTAGTGAGTAAATTCTTTTTATATTTAGACTAATTTATAAAAATTCCTTCATCAGCCTGTTTCACTTGTAACCATATAAAATAATTCAATTCTCCCATCATGCTCATTTGATACCTGGACTGCATTAGCTTTGAAAATCTTTTACAGAGTTTTTTATTAGTGGAACCAAATATAATATCATCAACATATATTTGAACCAATAATAAATCTTTACCTTGAGTCCTATAAAACAAGGTTTTATCAATTGTACCTCTTATAAAACCACTTTCCTAGTAAAAATTGGGTCAGAATTGCATAGCAGACTCTTGGTGTTTGCTTGAGTCCATATAAGGCTTTATCCAATCTGTAAACATGATTTGGATATTTTGGATTGACAAAGTCAGGTGGTTATTCAACATATACCTCTTCTTCAAGTTCTCCATTTAAAAATGCACTTTTAACATCCATTTGGTAGACCTTAAATTTTGTGTGTGCAACATAAGCAAGAAAGATTCTGATTGTTTCAGGTCTAGCTACAGGTGCAAAGGTTTCATCATAATCAATACCTTCTTGTTGAGAGTAACCTTTGGCAATTAGTCTTACTTTGTTCCTTATAATGATTCCATTAGAGTCTGTCTTGTTTCTAAAAACCTATTTTATGCCAATAATTGATTTATTCTTTGGCCTTGGAACTAGGGTCCAAACTCCATTTCTTTCAAACTCATTTAACTCTTCCAGCATTGTAGTAACCCAATCTGCATCCTTCAAAGCATATTCAACCTTCTTTGGTTCTGTTTGAGAAAGAAAACTATGAAATAGACATTCATTCTGAGTAGCTTTCCTTGTATGTATTCTACTTTCTAGATCACCAATAATCAAGTCAGGTGTGTGATCTTTGGTCCATTTTATTAGATGTGGAAAATCTCTTGAACTAGATGATCCCCCATTATTTGTGACTTCATAGTATGATTCTTTTATAAATGATGATCCTCCTCCTAAAGTTGTGCTTCCATCAGTGTTTGATGACTCAGGTTTTATGTACTCAGAGTTTGAATGATCAGAGTTTGAGTGATCAGTGTTTGTAGTTTCAGAGTTTGATTGATCAGAGTTTAGGGTTTTAGAGTTTGTGTTGGTCAGAGTTTGGTCAGTTTTTGATATTTCAATAACTGTGGTTTGTTCTTCAATATCAGTAATTTGTTGATGTTGTTCCCCCTCAAAATGTGCAAAATCTTCAATTTCTGTTTCAATTATTTCTGAATCAGAGTTTAATTCATCAGAGTTTGGCTCAAAAATGTTTATCTCATCATAGTTTAGCTCATCAGAGATTGTGTTATGCTATTTATTTTCAATTCTCAGAGTTTCTTGAGCATCTACATCATGTAACCCAACTATTTTTCCTTCTCAAAAGAGACATTAATAGATTCCATGACTGTCCTGGTCCTTAAATTAAATACTTTGAATGCCCTTGAAGAGGTTTTAGAAGTTATTGCATAGCCAATAAAATTTTCTTTATCTGCTTTGAGTTCAAATTTCTTCAATTGTTCAGGATGTGTTTTGAGAATAAAACACTTGCTTCCAAAGATCTGAAAGTATTTTACATTTGGCTTTCGTCCCTTCAATATTTCATATGGATTCATTCCATGTTTATTTATGAAAGTGCAATTTTGAGTAATGCATGCAGTATTCACAGCTTCTGCCAAAAAATAAGTAGGTAACTTTGCTCCTTCTAGCATTGTTCTGGAAGCTTCAATAAGAGTTCTATTCTTTCTTTCTATTACACTATTTTGTTGAGGTATACCAGGTGCTGAGAATTGTTGAATGATTCCTTTTGTTGAGTAGAATTCCTCCATTGCAGAGTGTTAGGTCCAAAGTGTTGTAGAGAGGGGGTGAATACAACTGTTTAAAATTAATGAGAGAATAAACTATATGCAGGTAATAAATGATGACACAGAATTTCAAGAATATATCTTTATATTCAATGAAAGATTTGCTACAACATTCATAAAAGCATCATGATCAGTTGAACAATAAATACAGCAATTAAAGCTAGATTCAACTGATCCTCTCTCTCACTTTTTGTTTTACAGTAAATGCTCTCTCTTTAAAAAATATCGTTGAATAATAGAGATGATGAAAGTCTGTTTTCTAATAAAATCAAGGTGCTGCTTTTATAATGTCATGTAGTCTTGATCTTGTCCTTTTTGTGTACGTGGCCCAATCAGGACTTCGACAACAAAAAGAACTTTAACAACAACTCTGGATCAACCGTTCACAATAAGCCACTTGTCCCTTGAACATTAAATGTTACATTTCTACCCGCATCTCGATCTTCGCCTGGACCCATCTCGATCTCGATCTGTGAAAATCTCGATCTCGATCTGGGAGAATCTCGATCTCGATCTATGAAGATCTCGATCTCGATCTGTGAAGATCTCGATCTCGATCTATCGCCTGGATCGAGATTTGCCTTTGCCGTGTTTTACTTCACTTGTAAATCTCGACCCGCATCTCGATCTGCTGTGGATCGACATTTGCCTTAGCAAATATGCACACATCCAATGTTGACCTTCTTTAGTGACTAATTGAGAATTAACCTTTATGAGCAAGTTTCCTTAGCTTCTTCAATTTCTTTTCCTCACTCAATTCAAATGAGATCTTCTATTACTGACATGAACTTGCCTCCAATGTCCTGACACTTGATGCAATGGTCTGGTTCATAAGTGACTAGTCTTGTAGGGGTTCTTGCTTCTGAATGTCAGTTCTCATTTGTTGATTAACCTTTACATTATCCAGATGTTGATATACATTACATGAAATCACTTTGGTCTTCTTGATACTTCCTTGACATTAATTTGATTCTCCATTAGATAAGTTAGGGCATGAGCAATACTCAGATTGAACTTCTTCTCACTTATGCATCCTTGATTAACCAAATTAGTTACTTGTAGTTACCAAGTATCATTACCATTTCTTCAGTTGATTGATTCCATGTGCTTCTTCAGTTTCTCTTGTTTTGCTGTTGTTTTATCTTTTACTTAGTTGAGTTACAAAATAATTAAGTGTTACAAGTTAGTACACCTATGCCTTTCAATCTCCCCCTATTTGATTGTCTAACAATGACAACCAAATTCACAATGAGGATAACTCAACTAAACAGGGACTGAAAAAGATAAAATAACATTCATAAAGAATCATGTCAACTTACATAATGCTTGGCTTGATTAATTAACTTCATGTCTATTACTGATACTTCAATTGCCAAAATTGGACACCTGTTGGCTCGATTAAATGGCTTCATGCTCTTCTAGAGATTTTCTCTAAGTACTTTAAGAGCACGGTCCACTCAATCTTCAATTATCCTTCTGAAGTCCTTTTAGCAGTATTACCACCGCCGAACTTCGCGAAATAATTGATGCCTAATATAAACCAGTTTCAAGACACTTAGCTAACTAACTTCTACCTTACACTACACAAGAAAACAGATAATATTTTTACAATGCTGGAAAACAAGAAAACAAATTACAACGCAAAGAAACATTACAAGCATAATACATTAAAACTTTGATTTCTTGCGCTCCTCTTCCTCACGAGCTTTCTTCTTGGCTGCTTTTTCTTTCTTCATGAACTCAGGGTTGCAGACTTCATCCATTCTTTTCTTGAGAAGATTAAGTCCTTCTGCTTCCACATGATTTCTGATCTTGTAATTTCGAAACAACCTCAACCACCTTTCAACCATGCTGCGAGTGGTAAGCTTCGTGGGAATGTCTTCAAACCTCAGCTTCGTGACTTTGTCAGGGTATCCCCTTTCCCCTTTCTTCCTTATAACCAGCTGCTTAGGGTATCCAATGACAATAGCGGTGGTGCATTGCTGTAGCCTCTGAATATCAAGCTGTTGTCTTCTCTTGCAGAAGTTATCAAATGTGACCCTCAGATAATCCTGATCAAACTCATCAACATCATCCATCTCCTCAATCAATTCCCTTATAATACACAGTGTTTCATGACTGTGTTCTGCAAAGATGTCGTACTTGATTTCAATGATGGTTTCCACTTGATACTTATCTGTATAGATCAGCATATCATTCTCATTCTCAGCTTTGCTCTTGACAAACTTGACATTTGCACTAACCACTGCACTAGCTTCCTTCCTTATTTCCCCTTCTTCTGGAATGTCTATCCTTGGATCTCCGTATCTTTGCACATGCTCTCTTATTGCCTCGTCTTGCAGCTCGAATGCATAGTCTTCAGGTTCCTTCTTAACCACTGGTAGTGTAGCTTCAGGCAACTTGTATCTAACATCTTGCCTTCTTATCAGCTTCTCCAAGTCCTTAGCCACCAGCTTCTTTTCCTTTGTTAGAAAACCCTTAGAGAGGACTAGCTTTGCAACTGCCTTCAGCACATTTCCGCTCGGAGTTAGTTTCGAGTCATGCAGATTTACGATCCTCAAGACCTTGTCATGGACATATCTGATATGGTAGGGATTTAGAATGATGTCAACCCCTCTGTCTTCAGCCATCTTCAACAATTTCTCCTTAAACAGCACTCCAGTCTTGACAGAGGTGTCTACCTTGTGAGCGAATTCTACCAGTTCACTTGCACCCCTTTCTTGGAAGAAAGCTTCATCCACCATACACGGCCCGATTTTTGTTATGGGTGTCCAAGTGATCATCAGATTCCATGCCTTCTCCTTGAATATGACTTGTACGGAGGTGTATCCCTGTCTTATGCAATTTAGATAATTCAGCAGCCCAGGGTTTAGATTTTCTAGCTTATGAAGAAGAAAGCTCAATCTTCCTGAGTCATGAGCATAGGCTCTTGGTCCAGCTAAGGCTTCTCTAGCCTTGTCCCACTCGGGACCTTCCCTCCTTATGTCAGCCTGGACCTTAGGATCTTTGATCTTTTTCATTTCATACTCATGCTGAGTTTTCTGAGCCGCTCTCTTCTCCTTTGCCATTAGTTCTTTTTCAACTATCCCTTGTAGAACTTCTTCATTTACTCTTTCTCTGGCTTCCCTGAAAATCTCTCCTTGCATCTCCGCTTCATCAACTTCTTCTTCTGGGACATGCTCGTCAGCAACCGAGTGGTCTCCTGCATCACCTGCAACTCCTGCGCCAGATCCGCCAGGATTTAGACCTCTTTCTTGTTCCCATTCTCTTGCCCGTTGCTCGAGTCTCGACCTCCTTGCCACTAAGGCTTCTACATCCATCTCGTCATCATCAGAATCTTCAATAAAGTCTCCCATAAATGCATCGACAAGAGGTGTTTCTTTCTCAGCTTCTTCTTCAACTACCATCTTCCGCTTGCCTTTGTCCTTAAGAGCCGGTTGAGCCTCCTCCACCTTTTCACCAGATTTGTTTGAGGACTCGATCACCGGACCCATACTAGTCAGCTTTTTCAGACCCTGATCCTCCTTCTCCCCCTTAGGTGTGTTATCCTCATCAGGAGCATCATCATCATGATTATCGTCACCACCACCACCGGTTGAAGGACCAGGTCCAGCCCTGTTACGGCCAAAGACAGCATCAAGTAGTTCATTGAGCTTCGTCCAAACCTGAGACATGCCATAAGTGACATCATCTACTGATCTTCCAACCTCCACCTGTGCCAATCCGAGATTGTTTATCTTGTCAATCATTTGATTTTGGACGGCAATGAGGTTTTCCATGAACTGAGCTCCAACCTCCAATCTTCCAGAGTGAGAAGAGACAGCAGCAGTAACACCAGCAACTCTAGCCTCCAAAGCCTCCACTTTCTTCACTAGATCCTGCAATTTGGGGGACGGTGTTTGGCTTGGGTTAAACTGTTTACTCTTGCCGGGTTCTGTTTCACTCAAGATCCCTAAAAAGAAGGGATCTACTCTCCCTGTCTCTCCCTCGTGTTTAGAGCCTAACAGTACTAGAGCCTCATCCACTAATCGCTGGGGACTAGCGGTGAGTTGGTCGGCGATATCGGTCAGTGAGACTGAGCCTTTAAGCGCTGTGTCTACGATAGGAGATGGCGTTATGACCATGTCATCCCCTTGTTCACTTAGAACCTTTTCTGGTTCGCTGGGCTGTTCTGGAGGCGTAGACCCACCAGTCACCAGATGTCGTTGCTCTGCAAGCAACTTGTTTTCTGATTTAGATGAGGAAGCGTCATCCGTACTCGATTCGACAGACTCTTCCTCATTAAAACTTCCTGAGATACTAGTATCAGAAGTGCTAGTCTCAGTTTGCCATTCCCCTTCTGAGAAATTGCTCAAAGAGCCCTGAGCGGACAACTCAGGGAAGGTAGGGCCAGCTCCTATTGGCTGTTGAGCTGGACCCCCTCCTTGACTCTCACCAACATGCCTAGGCGAGTGCGAATGTGTTGAAATGATTTGGAGAGGAGAGCCACCAGCGTGAGGTGTGGTGGCTGTGAGAGGTGAACTAGCCTTAACAGGTTGTGCAGTTGCCACTGGGTTTGAATCCACCTTTTGCCTCTTTGAAGGTGGCAGAGCTGCTGAAGAGACACTCTCTCAACTCCTACACTCCCTCCACTCGAATCACTCGACTCAGATAAGCTTGCCTTCCTTTTATCACCAGTTTTAGGGCTGGCTGAACGTTTATGAACAGAAGGGCTTGCAGCCTGGGATAGAGCCTGGGGGTTTTCAGGCCCACGGCTGTAGAAAACAGGTTGAATTGATGATTGATCAAGATTAGCAAGAATAGGTACCTGACTAAGAAGATCGTCATCCTTGTCAGCTCCAGCTTCTGCAACATTTGCCTCGGCCATATCAACATCCATTCCTGCTTGTTCCAAATTTCTAGGCACTGGATCTCCACCTTCAGCTTCGTTACCGCTACTCTCAGCTTCTACTGCAGTAAACTGAGAAGCATGCCTCCTAGCATACTCATCTTGCAGATCCTGGAAGTACGGAGTCAGGCGCAACTCAAAAAGTCTTGACTTTTGCTGGGTTTCCATGGTGGAGATACTCTTTAGAGTCATATCAAAACATGCCATCCTTTCAGAGCCTTGAAATATTCTTCTGTGTTCCTCTGAAAGGACGTCATCCAGAACCATCTGAAGAAATCTTGGCATCCAGCATTTGACTGGACCATCTTCTGGATTCCTTGAGGCATTTTTCTCCAATGCCCACCTCTCATGTAACTGAATCAACAGATGTTTGCCCACATTCACTCTCCTGTTGTTTGCCACTCCATATAGTATTACCCGGCAGCTGTTGTTCATTGGCCTGTAGTCTTTGTCCTTTGGGAACATGCAGCGCTGAATGGCCTGAACTACATAATCCCACTCAGCTGGTAGCATACCGGTGTTAACCTTTGTTACCTTGATAGGACCCGTGGGAGGGCGACAACCTATCTCCGTGAATAATTGCAACATATCCTCTATAGTGGGTTCCGGAGCATAATCTTCTGTGGGAAGCCCGAGTAACTCATTGAACTTCCGCAGACTGACTTCATATTTGACACCACCAATAGTAAAGGATAGTCCTGTTGGATTGGCTTTTCCACCCTGAATCTCTAGTGTAGAGTAAGCAGCTTGAAGGGCTTCGACATTCAGGATGGGAGAGGCGGTTAACGCGTGACTTATGATTGATGTGTTGTTGAGGGATTCAATCCAGAACTGATAGTGAATAAATCTACCAGTTGCTCGATCAGCAGAGAGATTAACAAAGTTGGTCTTGGGAATTGTGAAATTTGGGTTTGCCATTTTAAATTTGTGTTTGAGAAAAGAAATGTTCTGAAATGGTTTGGCAATGGAAATTTTTAGAGAACAAGTTCTAAATTTAAACTACAAAAAAAAACGTACACGAACCCCACTAATTACCCCACGTAATTAGTGACACAAATTAAAACAAATTAACTGCCCACTAATGACCACTTAACTCCCCACTAATGATTGACGGTTGAGTTTTCGAAAATTAAAGTGAACAGCCGTTACAAAATAAATTATTTTTCCAGAAAAACCACAAACACGGCGGTAAAGTTGCACTTTAAGGATTAACCAGTAGTACTCACAACTATTTTGCTCAAGAACACAAAAGTACTTAAGAATAAGAAAGCATGAAACAAAAACCAAACTCACTCGAATGAAGAAGAAAACTAAAGAACTAATTTCAAGAACAGTAATAACGTTAAAAACAACGCAAGAAGTTCAACAGTTTTAAACAAAATTTTAGCAGAGTTTCGTTTTAGTTATTGATGCTTTTAAGTAACAGTTAGTGATTTTTGTTTAAGAAAATCACAAGAAAACTTGATGTAATGTATGTATACGCGAGTGTATATGAAGAGCTTAAGCTTTTGGAGAGAAAGAAAGTTAATGTAAATAATGAACAACCTTTTTAATGCTATAATATATACCTGCACGCCTAAAAAGAAGCGACTGAAAAGACACGTCACATCTCGATCTCGAGATCCGCATCTCGATCCTCATCTAGATGTTGATCTGGATGTCGATCTCGATCCGCATCTCGATCTACATCTCGATGTCGATCTTGATGTCGATCTCGATCCGCATCTCGATCTACATCTCGATGTCGATCTCGATGTGGATAGATCGAGATTTGCCATAGAAAATTTCTCATTACTTCATTTAGACACTAACCATAACGATATACAGATCAGCACAAGATTAATGTCATGAAACTTTCTAACTCCTTATGATATGCAACACATACATTTATGAAGTTAAGTACACATTATTAATTATGAATATTCATGAATAACAATAATATGTACACAAACTGAATTATAACAGATAGGTAGCAAAACTAACAGGTGTTAAGCATCCCTAATTCACCAACCAATCTAGAAAATGTTGATTCGTCTAGAGGTTTAGTGAATATATCTGCTATTTGACGTTCAGTAGACACAAAATGCAACTCTACAGTTCCATTTTCTACATGCTCTCTAATAAAATGATACCTGATGTCAATGTGCTTGGTCCTTGAGTGATCCACAGGATTGTTGGTCATTGCAATAGCACTTGTGTTGTCACACATGATAGGAATCTTAGATACTTCCACACCGTAGTCCTTGAGTTGGTTCTTCATCCACAGTATCTGGGCCACACAGCTTCCAGCAGCAATATATTCTGCTTCAGCTGTCGAGGTAGATACTGTGTGTTGTTTCTTGCTTTGCCAAGACACCAACCTTCTTCCAAGGAACTAACAGCTTCCTGAAGTGCTCTTCCTATCTATTCTACAACCTGCGTAATCTGAATCCGAATAGCCAACAAGATTAAACCCTGTATCTCTTGGATACCAAATCCCAAGATTTGATGTTCCCTTGAGATACCTAAAAATACGCTTTACGGCTATGAGATGTGACTCTCTAGGATCCGCTTGGAACCTTGCACATAGGCACGTAGAGAACATAATATCAGGTCTGCTAGCAGTTAAATACAAAAGTGAGCCGATCATACCTCGATAGCTTGAGATGTCTATAGGTTTACCCGCTTTGTCCTCGTCAAGTTTCGTGGCTGTTGCCATAGGAGTCTTAGCTTGTGATACATCTTGAAGACCATATTTTTTCAATAGATCATGAATGTACTTGGTCTGGCAGATAAATACCCCGTCCTTCTTCTGACTAACTTGAATGCCTAGAAAGAACGTCAGCTCTCCCATCATGCTCATCTCATACCTTGATTGCATTAACTTAGCGAATTTAGCACACAGCTTCTCATTTGCAGACCCAAAGATAATGTCATCCACATATACTTGCACCATTATTAGATCATCTTTGCATTTCTTGTAGAAAAGCGTCTTGTCGATTACTCCTCTTGTAAAACCACTTTCTAGTAAGAAGTCTGACAGAGTTTCATACCACTTCCGCGGAGACTGCTTAAGGCCATATACTGATTTGAAGAGTCGATAAACATAATCACAATATTTGATATCGATAAACCCGGGAGGTTGCTCGACATACACCTCTTCATCCAGTTCACCGTTTAAGAATGCACTCTTGACATCCATTTGATAGACTTTAAAACCATGATGTGCTGCGAATGCCAAGAACATCCTCACTGCCTCTAGCCTTGCTACTGGTGCATAGGTTTCATCATAATCAATTCCTTCTCTTTGAGTATAACCCTTAGCAACCAGGCGAGCTTTATTTCGTGTTACACGTCCGTCTTCATCCAGCTTGTTTCTGAATACCCATTTTGTCCCAACAACAGATCTATTCTTTGGTCTGGGTACCAGCTTCCACACCTTCTGCCTTTCAAACTGATTGAGTTCCTCTTGCATAGCAATCACCCAATCAGCGTCATCTAGAGCTTCTTCCACCACTTTAGGTTCCATCTGGGAAAGGAACACTGAATATAGACATTCATTCTCAGTGGCAATTTCAGCTCTAGCTTTTCCTCTAGTAGTCACTCCGGCTTCTGGATCACCAATAATTAGCTCGAACGGATGGTCCTTGTTCCAAGTGCGATCCCTAGCAAATGTTCTTAATGATTCAGCTTGATCTTGTAAGTGAAGGTGACTTAGTCTAGAAGCACTTTCACTAGCTTCCCTTGAGCTAGTACTGGCTCCCCCTGAGTGAGCTGCTCCCCCTGAGTGCATACTGACTCCCCCTGAGTTAGTACCAGGTCTGACGGAAGGTGATCCTTCAGCCCTAGTGTTTTGAGTTTGCGAAACACTAGACTCTTGATTAATTTCATTATTTATAGTTGGATCACTACCCTGCACTACTGACTCAGGAACTGTATCCACTTCATCAATATCCACATTTTCAAATCTTAGGGAGTTGGGCTCACTATCTTCTTTTTGAATAGAGGGGAGCTTTGAGTCGTCGAATGTGACATTAAGGCTTTCAACCACCTTGCGATCATTAAGCACAAACACCCTGTACGCTGCTACTACTTCAAGAGAATATCCAATGAAAACCCCTTCATCTGCTTTGGCATCAAACTTTCCAAGTTGTGCATTGTCTCTTAACACAAAGCATTTGGCACCAAATACGTGAAAGTACTTGATAGATGGTTTTCGTTTATTCATCATGTAATACGGCGTCTCATTATGGTCCTTTATAATCAGGGTTCTGTTCTGTGTATAACAGGCCGTGCTGACTGCTTCAGCCCAAAAATATAAAGGAAGTTTTGACTCATACAGCATTGTCCTAGCTGCTTCAACCAGTATCCTGTTCTTCCTTTCTACCACCCCATTTTGCTGTGGTGTTCTCGGTGCTGAATACTGTCGTCTGATCCCTTTAGATATGCAGAAATCCATTAACACTGAGTTCTTGAATTCTGTCCCATTGTCGGATCGGATAGTCTTCACAGTCAGACTTGCTACGTTTTCAATTACCAGTACATGTCTAATGATCTCATGTGGCACTTCATCTTTCGATGTCACAAACTTCACCCATGTGTATTTGGAAAAGTCATCGACAATTACCAGCGCATATCTTTTCCTTGACATTGACATAACATTAACAGGTCCAAACAAATCCATGTGAAGGAGTTGTAGGGGCTCGGTAATGCTATTCACTTGTTTATCCTTATGCGAGGCTCTTTTTGATTTTCCCATCTCACATGCTTCGCAGAGACCATCTGGGGTGAACTCCATCTGCGGCAGCCCTCTCACCAATTCTCTCCTTACGAGATTATTCATTGCTTTAAAGTTCAGGTGAGATAATCTTTTATGCCATAGCCAACTTTCATCAGCAGAAGCCTTGCTGTAGAAACACGTGACTTCAGACTGATCAGCAGAATTCATGTCAGCTATGAATAAATTTGACTTCCTTACTCCTTTGAGAGCAAGGCTTCCATCCTTTTTGCTTCGAATCGAACAATCATGCTTCCCAAAGTTGACATCAAAACCTCTGTCGGTGAACTGACTAACGCTGAGAAGATTATGTCGCAATCCTTCCACAAAAGACACGTCCTCAATGATAACATTTCCACAAACGATCTTGCCATATCCCCTGGTGTAACCTTTGCTGTTATCTCCAAAAGTAACCACGGAGCCGGCTCTCAACACCAAATCTGTTAGCAGGGACTTATTGCCGGTCATATGCCTCGATGCTCCACTGTCTAGCACCCATATGACTTTACTCTTTTCCTATTCACTGCCCTGCAAATCCATAAAGGTTAGGTGTTCTTCGGAACCCAATGATGTTTGGGCCCGGCATCAATAATTTCCTTTTTCTTTTCAGATACAGAAGGCTTTGCCTTGTTGCCATCAGGGGCATCCATCTTGACTTTGTCTTTTCCGTTGTCAACCTTGACTGATTTGTCAGGTTTGGGAGCAGACTGGTCACTCCTAACTTTAGGAGGACTTGAAGTCTTAGCCTTTGACCCCGCATGCTTTTTCTTACCACTACTAGATGTATGTTCAACAGATGCACTAGCAGTATTCATTAAATTAAAATAAGCATGCATGATGTTTACAGCACATGGCATACAATTAGGATTATAGCATTTAGCATGATTTGCATGCATGTTAGGCAAAGCAGTAGTTGCAGGCATGGTATTACAACCAACCGATTTTTCTTCCTCTACATAGAACGGGCAATAGTAAGACAAGTGATCAGTTTGATTACAGATATAGCATGCCTTTCTAGCTCGGGTAGATGTAGATACAGATGCAGGTTCAGTTTTAACTGCCTTTACAGGTGCTTTCATTTGGTCTGACCCTGCTACCCATTGTTTATATGACACCGTCTTAGCCTCCTTGGTTCCTACACCTCTCTTAGCATAAGCAATCTTACTAGCTCTCTTAGAAGTTGTAGGTTCTACCACTTTTTCTTCTGAATCTCTTTCAATTTTAATCTCATGTTCAATTTTAGTAGCAACAGGATCTATGGTCCTAGGCTCAAAATGCTTAAAGATAGGTTTTCTAACATCCATTAAAACCTCAGGCACATTTTCTTTGACTAACACAGGCTCTAACAACTCAGCAGCCCTATTTTTCTTTTTCTGTGTGTAGTCAAGTCCTATGTTTACTTTTTCATTTTTACTCTTGCCTGCCAGTTTCATGTACATGTCCCTTTCTACGAAAACTTTATTAGCGGCTTCTTCAAAAGATTTACATGTTATTTTAAGCTCAGCTAATTCATTTTTAAGTTCTTCGTTAAGGTCTTCCCTAATCTTAAGCTTGTGTTCTAAAACGTCTACCTGATTCATTAACTGCCTTTCCTTACTTTCTCCTGATTCTAATTCCTCTACCCTGGCCTCGAGAAGTCTATTCTTAAGGGAGAGTTTAGCATTTTCCTCATTAACAGCAATTAGATTAAGTTGGAGATTGTACATATCTTTAGTCATGGCAGCTAATTCATTTTGGTACTCAGGAATAGACATTTCATTTACGGTTAGAATTGGTACCTCTGATTGTTCTGAAGATTTTGCCATTAAAGCGAAGTTGCATAGCTCCTGATCTTCATCTTCATCAGACTCGTCCCAACCCTTCCCTTCAGTCACAACATACGCCCGGCTTCCCTTCTGTTGCTTGCTAACCAAGGCATCATATTTCTTTTTCAAATCAGCATAGGATTCCTTGGGATGAACGTACTTGGGCTTCTTGCACTCTGTTGCGAAGTGCCCCAATTCATTGCAGTTGTAGCATCTGAACTTGTTCTTGTCTACCAGGTTAGGTCTGTAGCCACTACCAGATGTGCTACTCCGACCGCTGTAACTTCCACTACCACTTACACTACTGCCTCTCCTGCCTCTTCGGCTGAAAGAACTACCAAATCGTCCTTTACCACTTCTTTGCTTCCTGAAGCTGATATGAGCAAATTCTCGAGCAATACAAGCATATGACTTGTCTTCTAATTTGTCCAGCTCTTCAAGGGTATAGTATTCATCCTCACTTTCTTCGGATGGATCTTCAATGTCTAATACCACCCTTTCAGGATTAGCAGTTTTCAATGAGACAGCTGCAAGTGCCTTTACAGCAGACTCTTCAGCTACAAGTCCAGACTCACTTACCGCTTTGTTTTCTCCACTATTGTAGGATCTTCTTCTGTCATTTTGTTTCTGCTCCAGCTCGTAGGTCTTCAAAACACCATACAACTTTTCGAGAGAAGTGTTTTTCAAATCTCTTGACTCTCGAATGGCAGTGATCCTGTGTTCCAGATGTTTAGGCAAATTCAAGAGAAACTTGATATTTGAATCTGCTAGTGGATAGACTTTATCTCTTATACTCAGCTCGATAAGCAATTTACTGTAACGTTTGTAAACATCCGCTACGCTTTCTCCTCGTTCGCATCTGAACGATTCATATTCAGATATCAGAATGCGTTTGTGATTATCTCTAACTTCCTCGGTCCCCTCCATCACCACAGCCAGTTTATCCCACATGGCTTTAGCTGTTTTTAATCCCTTTATTTGAACATAGTACTCTGAGTTTAGGGATTCAATTATGACGTTGCGTAACGACGCATCCATACCAACCAATTCTTTATCTGCGTCTGAAAACTCCATTTCCTCTTTAGGAACAGACCGGGATGGAATTAGTATCCCTCCTTCCATTCGCTCTGGCTCAATTCTCATGGGTATGTATGGACCGTTTTCAAGGTAAGCTCTCATCCTTCCGGTCCATTCGTCATAATGTTGTGCATCAAACGGAGGTATCTTAAATCTGTGTGCGGCGGCCATTTTAATAAAGTTTAAAATTAAGATAATACACTTTTCAAATTACAATAAATTGTATTTACTTGAAAAATTAATTATCTCACTTTAAATATCCAACACTTAATATCCAACGGATTTTGCACTTAAGATTCAAGCAAGTTAGTTTTAATCACAGGAACAGTAGCAGGGTCCACCACTTTCTCAAGTCCAAACAAAAAGATGTCCACTTCCTAGTTGACAGAAGTTCAAAAATATCCTTTTTGTTTAGTCAAACAGTTGATTCCAGTTTTCTAGTCAATTAATCAAATATTCCTTTATAACCAGATTTTTGACCACAAGAAAATCCACAAAGCTCTAATCGTACAACGGTTTGGAATGATGTACAAATATTCCTTACACCATGACTCAAACCTTTTTAGATCTATGAACTTTTCAAGAAGAAACAAACAAAAACTTTTCGGCACAAACTTCAAGAAAAATTGGATCTGGGATTTTCAAGAACCAACTCAAACAACACAATAGGATCTCTGTTATATGTGTTTAACAGGGGCTCTGATACCAATTGTTAGGTCCAAAGTGTTGTAGAGGGGGGGTGAATACAACTGTTTAAAATTAATGAGAGAATAAACTATATGCAGGTAATAAATGATGACACAGAATTTCAAGAATATATCTTTATATTCATTGAAGGATTTGCTACAACATTCATAAAAGCATCATGATCAGTTGAACAATAAATACAGCAATTAAAGCTAGATTCAACTGATTCTCTCTCTCACTTTTTGTTTTACAGTAAATGCTCTCTCTTTAAAAAATATCGTTGAATAATAGAGATGATGAAAGTCTGTTTTCTAATAAAATCAAGGTGCTGCTTTTATAATGTCATGTAGTCTTGATCTTGTCCTTTTTGTGTACGTGGCCCAATCAGGACTTCGACAACAAAAAGAACTTTAACAACAACTCTGGATCAACCGTTCACAATAAGCCACTTGTCCCTTGAACATTAAATGTTACATTTCTACCCGCATCTCGATCTTCGCCTGGACCCATCTCGATCTCGATCTGTGAAAATCTCGATCTCGATCTGGGAGAATCTCGATCTCGATCTATGAAGATCTCGATCTCGATCTGTGAAGATCTCGATCTCGATCTATCGCCTGGATCGAGATTTGCCTTTGCCGTGTTTTACTTCACTTGTAAATCTCGACCCGCATCTCGATCTGCTGTGGATCGACATTTGCCTTAGCAAATATGCACACATCCAATGTTGACCTTCTTTAGTGACTAATTGAGAATTAACCTTTATGAGCAAGTTTCCTTAGCTTCTTCAATTTCTTTTCCTCACTCAATTCAAATGAGATCTTCTATTACTGACATGAACTTGCCTCCAATGTCCTGACACTTGATGCAATGGTCTGGTTCATAAGTGACTAGTCTTGTAGGGGTTCTTGCTTCTGAATGTCAGTTCTCATTTGTTGATTAACCTTTACATTATCCAGATGTTGATATACATTACATGAAATCACTTTGGTCTTCTTGATACTTCCTTGACATTAATTTGATTCTCCATTAGATAAGTTAGGGCATGAGCAATACTCAGATTGAACTTCTTCTCACTTATGCATCCTTGATTAACCAAATTAGTTACTTGTAGTTACCAAGTATCATTACCATTTCTTCAGTTGATTGATTCCATGTGCTTCTTCAGTTTCTCTTGTTTTGCTGTTGTTTTATCTTTTACTTAGTTGAGTTACAAAATAATTAAGTGTTACAAGTTAGTACACCTATGCCTTTCACAGAGTTCTTAAACTCTGTTCCATTGTCACTCCATAAATTATTTACCTTGTGTGGTGATCCATTTTCAATCATAGCAATATGATCAAAAATTATCTCTGTTGTTTCATCCTTTTTATGCAAAAAGTACACCCAGGTAAATCTTGTGTAATCATCCACTATCACCAGAGTATATTTCTTCTTTCCAATGGACACAATGTTGATATGACCAAATAAATCAAGATACAATAGATGAAAAGGTTGATCAATAGAATTTTCAGTTTTGCTCTTGAAAGATGTCTTATTTTGTTTGGCCTTTTGACATGAATCACATAGTCCATCATGATGAAATTGAACTTTTGGAAGACCTCTTACCAGATCCTTTTTCACCAATTCATTAATATTTCCAAAGTTTAAATAACACAACTTTTTGTGCCAATTCCAGCTTTCCAAAGATGATGCCTTTCCAAGTAAACAAGTTAATGGACCATAAGAGTTTATATCCAAGCTAGCTTCAAATAAGTTGTTATGTTTGTGACCTATGATAACTATTTTACCATAATTCTTACTTTTCACTTCACAATGAGTTCCATGAAATTTTACAGAATAACCTATGTCTATCATTTGACTCACACTTAACAGATTATGCTTGAGTCCTTCAACTAGAGCTACATTTTCAATGATGACAATTCCAATAACAATATTGCCATATCCCAATGTTCTTCCTATGTTGCCATCTCCATAAGATACTGCTGGGTCAGCCTTCCCCTCAAACTCTGAAAGCAGGGATTTGTTTCCAGTCATATATGTAAAACATCCACTATCAATCACTAGGATGTTTTTCCTGTTTCCCTGCAATCAATTAATGCAAATTAATTAGTAGATTTGGGGACCCAAACAAGTTTGGGTCCTTTCTTTTGAAACTTGTTAACTCTTGCAGCATAAGTATTTTTGTCAGAGTTTATGTTAACAGAGTTTACATTATCAGAGTTTATACTGTCAGAGTTTATCTTTCTATTATAAGCATTTATCACATATTTTTGTTCGACATCATGTTTAGAAAAGACAGGAGTTTTATTCAATTGAGGCAATAATTTATAATAATTGTAGTACAAACTATGATATTCTTTACATGTGTAAATTGAATGCCATAGACTACCATAGTGAAAACAGGGATTTTGTGGTCTATATCTAGTTTTTTTTTTAGTCTCTGAACTATGTCTCTCAGGTTCCTTTTTTTTTTATTTTGTTTGTAGTCAATGGCAAGATGATTTGAATTTCCACAAGTAAAACAGAGTTTTTTAGGAGCATCAGGCATATACTTATAGTTATTCTCCTTGGTAATTCCTACTTTCCCATTTCTATTTTTCTTTACCTTTTTAGGTTTTTTCATTTGTGACTGCCTTCAACTTTTCCCTAAGTTGCTTCTGAGAGAGTAACCCTATGTTTACCTTTTTATTCTTTGACACACTATTTTCTTTACCTTTGTTATTATTAGAGCATTTACCAGAGATATTCTTCTTGTGATTACTAGCTCTAACAAATTTTACAGGTTCACTCAATGTTCCTTTTATGTGTGTTTTAATGTGTGTTTCCTTGTCAGATTCATAACCTAAGGCAGAAGTCCAGTTCTTGTTAGAAAGCATTTGTTGGACACTTTTGCTAGAGTTTGTCCAAACTCTAAAAGTCTCCCTTTCTTTAGCTATCTCAGATTTTAAATATTTCACTTGTATTTCTAACTATGTTTGCATGCGTATAGCATTATCACGGTCTTTCTTAGTGCTAAGCATATGTGAATTTTTAGATTCAAGAAAGTCATTCCTAGCAGTCAGAGTTTGCATCTCAGATTTTAATCTTTCATTCTCAAGAGATTATGATTTAAAACTAACATGCAAAGTTCTAAGAAAAGACTTTAATTCATGGGCATCTTCAGTATTAAAATTGAAGACATAGTTTGGTACCTGATCAGAGTTTATGATATAAGCATCAGTGTTTTCCATGAGAGCATAATTTGTTTCCTCTTCAGAGTTTGATGAATCCATTCAATCTTTCTTTGATGTGATTAGTGCTTTTCCAGATTCCTTGTTTCTACACTCAGTAGCAAAGTGCCCCATCTTGTTACACTTGTAACACTTGACCTTTGATTTATCAACAGTTTTTGATTTTCCATCTCTATCTTCCCTTTTCTTGAATCTGTCTTTCTTCTCTGGTTCTCCATGCTTCTTCTAGAAGTTCCCTTTCTTTCTGTTCTTCCTATACTTCATCTTCTTGAAGCCTTTGACAATCATGGCAACCATCTCCATCATGTCAGAGTCTGTGGAGTCATCAGAGTTTGCATCAGAGTTTGTCTCAGACTCTGATTCACTATTATCCTTGATCATTACAGCCTTTCCTTTTCTTGTTGAAACTTTCAAGGCTTTATCCTTTAGTTCTTCAATTTTAGTCTCAACATTCAAGGCAACAGATTTTGCCTTGCTACTTTTCCTATTTTTCCTTTGTTGTAATTCTAGATCATGAGTTTTCAATCTTCCATAGACTTCATCTAGAGACATCTCATCTAAATCAGCCACGTCTCTTATCAAGGATGTTTGTAAATCCCATTCTTCAGGAAGAGCCCTAAGAAACTTGGTGTTTGAATCTTCATTGTCATACACATTATCCACCAGAGGCAAGTTATTCAGTATAGTAAGAAATCTGTCATATATATCTGTGATGGACTAATTCTTCTTGGCCTCAATGCTAGTATTCATACTCTTGGATTAAAACAGATCTTCTATTCTTCTTTATCTCCTTGGTTCCTTGGCATTGAACCTCTAGTGCATCCCAGATTTCTTTAGCTATTTTGCAGGAAATTACTCTGTTAGACATTACAGAGTCAAGACTGTTATGCAGTATGTTTCTTACATTTGCATCTTTGAGAACTTCTACCTTTTCCTCATTGGTCTACTCCTTTTTATCCTTCAGAGTATAAAATTCAGGAACTTGTCTTCCTTCCACAATTGTTGATGGGATTAGCTTAGTTGGAAGATATTGACCTTCATTGATCCTGTCTAGATAATCAGGATCTGTGGCTTCCAGGAACATCATCATCTTAACCCTCCATGTAGGGTATTCAGCTTTCTTCAAAATTGGAATTCTGATGCTTTCATATTTGCTTCCAGACATGTTTATATGATCTTTTAATTGTGATTAACTACCTGCTCTGATACCAATTGTTTGCCCAGATGATAATCTATTATAGAATGGGGGTTGAATATAATAGACACCAAATAATCGATCAGGAATACAAGTATATAAAAGAAACATTGTTTTGTTTTAATGATAATGAACTTGAATACAAAACTCTCTCAAGAAATTCACTGTTCTTAAGAGCTGCTAGGTTTAGAAAAATATAACTTGAATGAATGATTAATGTCAACCTATTTCTATGTTTATATAGACACAGTTACAAATCCAACTACAAAACAGATAATGTAAAGAATAGCTTCAATAAGGTAATTTGACTTGTATTTGAATTCCTTCTTCACTATCTAAATCATATTCTGATTTGTTTGTTTCTTTCACAAACTCTGTAGATAAACTCTGTCGATTTGATATTCTCTGATAGAGCATTTTCTGTTAGAGTAAATTATGACTGAGTATTCTCTGATAGAATAAACTCTGACCGACAGCTTCATAATCTCTGATGACGTCAACATAAACTCTGTCAATAAACTCTATTTGATATTCTCTGACAGCATCAGTGTTTGCATTTCTAACAGAATTATATGAAAATTAATGGTTAGGATTTGGTCTCTAAGTATTCACAAAAAAATGGTCTCCACTGAACACAACAATATATATATATATATATATATATATATATATATATATATATATATATACAGAGAGAGAGAGAGGCTAGTGCTCAAACGAGACCTTATATTAAAATGAGAACTGAGACCAAATCATAGTCCTTCATTCTTTTTAACAACTTTTAATTTGTACCACATATTATATATTATATATGTAACATATATTTCCATATCTCTTTTCTCTCTCACTCTACTATATCATCTCACCTCATCTGATTATTTTTTGATGATAGTTCCGATATCGATGACCTTCCAATCTCCCAACTACGATCTCTTCCTTTTTTCGTTGACTTCACGATCTCTTCTTTTTCACCCTCACCAATCACGAGTTCTGTTAGAATCACTTATGTTTCCATCATGAACTCCTGCAAGACATTCATTTCCTCTTTTAATGATATAATATCTCTATCTCTATAGCAATGATATTATACTTATTTCATTATCATGGTTTTTATGTGTTCATGTAAAAAGGAGATGAAATTCAGAAAATCATTAATCTTAAATTTAAAAAATTGACATGAGTAAAAGGACTTCATCATATATTCATATCTGATACTTCTTTGTGATTTTATGTTAAATTTGTTTGTGGTTTTTGTTGTAGTAGATAGATGTGATGAAGGATATGGAGGCACTGTATTTTTGATAACTTATTTTTAAAAAATTTGATGATTTCTGTTGAAAAACAGTGATTTGTGTTGAATTATTGGTAATTGAACCTTAAATTTATTAATTTTTAGTTGTTAAATTTTAATTTTAGTGATTTGGTTTTTAAAATTTGGTGATTTTTGGTGATTTGTGTTTTAATTTGGTATTGGTGATTGAATTGGTGAACAAACTGATAGTTTAGAGAAGACGTATAATTATAATAGTTAAATTAAACATAAAAGAATAAAGGAGATTCAGAACTCAATTGATGAAAGTAGTGCCATGATGATTGATTATTGAAAGTAATGGTGCTAACATCATCGAAAATGAGTAAACCAGATATGACTGTATATATAAAATAGCATATAAACATGTATATATCTTAACAATAATTTAATCATATACCTAGTTCAATTATAAATTTATCATAGGTTCTTAGTTCTCATTATAAAGAGTAATTCTCATTGGAGTAGCCATACATATATATATATATATATATATATATATATATATATATATAGTGGGTTACTCCAATGAGAACTCTCTTATAATGAGATCTGATAAAACAATACATAATCACAAAATTCAAAAACAAAATCACCAAAAATTAAATATATATTATAATTATATATATCACCACTACTCTATCACATTGCACAACATCACTGCGACTACCACGTACTGCATCATCACTATTATTACCCTACACCACCATCATCGTGTATCTCTACCATTTTCTCATAACCATTATCACAACAACTATGACCACCAACCTCCACTAATTTCACAACCACCACTTCTTTATCGGTACCACACTATCATCACCATCAATAGAAGCATAATCACTGGATTTCTACTCAAAACACCAAAATTTAAATGTAAATGACCAAATATTTAATACAAATCACCAAATATTTAACCAAAAATCACCAAAAAAATTATGTATAAACTACCAAAAAACCATCCAAATATGATTGTGTAGTGGTATATATATGTCAAACTACTGACAATCGAATCATAAATCAAGAAACTCGAAATTCTCCAGATTTACGTTCTTATCATCACAATAGATTATATATAACCATAACCTTATTTGTGAAATCTGATTTACGTTGCCTCTTCATGGTGTATATTATGAGTATTGTGAGAGTACATCGCATTCTAGTAAGATCTATCAAAGAATCTTGATACCGCTCTTAAAATCGAGTTTGAAATTCATATTACACATAAATAAATATGTATACATACAAATATATAGATATGATTGATTATATATGTGTGTCTGTATTATGTATATCATGAGAGTGGGAGATGGAGAATAAATTTAGAGGAGGCGAGAGATGAGAGAAGAGAACAGAGCAGGTGGAGAAACATGTGGTCCAGATTTAAAAAAATAATATAAATGAAGGGATGAAATTGGATCTTAGTTCTCGTTTTAAAAAAGGTTCTCGTTTGAGCACCTACCTATATATATATATATATATATATATATATATATATATATATATATGAAGTAGGCTCAGCACATGAGCAAAAGAGAATTACAAACTAAAGTGTTTATTGCATTCAAATGTTGCTTCCTTACAACTGAAAACAAACTCTCTCTCTATATATATAGAGAAAAGATGCTTGTCAAACATGCTTGAACAAACAACTTTGAAAAAAGTAAATAGAAAATTCAAAAAGTAAAAAGCAAATAAACTAAAGCTAGAGCATTATTGATACCGGGTACAACTTTAAGCCCCATCGACATATCAAATAATGAAGCTTTTAACAAGAATACAAAAAACTTTTATGAAAGAAGAAATTATTGCTGCTAGTGGCAAAATTATTGCTGTGGCATAATTGGCAGACAAGATTATCTTCTTATCTTTTTTTGGACTTTATTATCCTGTAAGATTATTCTGTCGGAGCAGAATCTTCTCAAAAACCAAAGTCCTCTTCTTTTTTCTTTGAAGCTTTACTAGTAAGAATTGTAAATAAATGAAATCTAATTCAATTTCGTTGGTGGGCCTATTAGTCCTTTCCTCCAGAGTGGCTTCTCGATATTTCTTGAAGTGAGCATCAATTCTCTGGTCTAGCTTAAGGTTTTTTATTTTATCCTTCTTTAATCTCTTGAAAGCTTCCTTGAACAAAGTCATTCAATAATACTTTTCCCTTTGTCCTTAGAATTTTTGGACTGAATAGATGCAATGAGGAAATCCCAAAAATCTTCAGGAGTAGGTTCAATAGCTTGAGATTCGCCTGCTAAACAATTAAAAGTATTAGTCGAATCTATTGATCCTGGAAAAGATACAGTCTTCATAAATTCATCATCTTCTTTTGCATTAGGAAAATTCTTGAAGAATTGATTTTTCATATGGTTAAGAATTCTGACCATGATTTCCTCTTCAGATTCACAGAGATATTTTTTCTGAAAATAATCTTTTAGATTACTGATAGAGTCCTTATGGGGAGTCCTGTTTCTTGACTTCTCTAGTTTTATCCTGAGAAATAGTAGTTTTAATATTTACTACTATCTTCTGAACATCTTCAGCAATCATCCCCTTCCACCATTTGAAGAAAAAGGTTCTGTAGAGAACTGGGATGCATAACTTATATGTACCAATAGATACTGCCAACCTCCAAATCCATGGAATTTGAAATTTGGTGATAAAAAATAGAGGACATTGTCCAAACATTAATTTTTCTGAAATATTATTCAGAACTAAGGGACTATTGTCACACCATGAATTGTATAATCCCATAATCTCTTTGGGAAGAATTTCCATAGAAAGGCCAAATTTTGACCACCATTCAATGAACCAATTGGGAACTTGTTTATCCAGAATTTCTGGATTCATTGAGAAAAACCAAGACTGCTTATTCTTAGGATTTTGATAGTAAAAAGCTTTAGTAAAAGCCTGGATATAATCCCAATAGTTGTAGTAAATATATTTACCTTCTGCTATCTTAATAGCCTTTTCTCCATTTGGATTCAATCCCCATTCTTTTGGAGATAGTACCTTGTTAATTTGGCACTTGCTAAAATTTATAAAACTCTCAGGATTATTATTCTGAAAGTGATGAGTTATAGTTACTGATTCGGTAACTGTGAGTAATATCTCTAGATTTTGCCTGGCTTGATTTTGGAGACCTGGGTATCCTCTTGATTCAAGATACCTTGTTTTAATGAACCATCCATTATTATGAACAATATCAATGTGTTCATTCTCAATATACAGAAAGATTTCCCTATTAGGGTTTTCAAAGAATCCTTGTTCTTCTTTTTCAGCTGCATCTTTGTAAGATATTATCTTTACTGGATGATGAAGAGGAAGGTATTTCTTCCTTTTTCAGAGGAGTAGGAGGTGCATGCAATTGTTGCACTCTTCTTGCCCTATTATGATAGGTTGTCCAGTCCCCTATTAGGGTAACAATAGGTTCTTGACGAGGTAATATATTGTTACTCCCATATCCTCGACTACAGCCATATCCGTCGCGACCTCTTCCCCTATTAGGGGTTGTCATTGACCCTGTAAAAATTATCGGGTTAAATAATCAGCAAGAGAATTATTTTCTCTTTTTATATATTGAATATCGAATTCAAAGGCAGAGAGCTGAGCTTGTCATCCTGTAAAAATATGTTTTGCTACAAGATTTTTAACATCTTTTTCTATAATTGATTTTGTTGAACTACAATCAATTCGTAATAAAAAAAATTTATTTAATAAATCATCTTGAAATTTAGATATACATTTGATAATAGAAAGCATTTCTTTCTTAATAGTCTAGTATTTTGACTGAGTAGGATTCCATTTTCCTGAGGTAAATCTTACTAAGATTTCCTTTTTCGTTTTAGGATTTTTCTATTTTAGGATACCACCATATCCTAAGTTTGAGGCATCGATTTCAAATATTTTGAAGTATTTTGGGTTTGCCAAAGATAAACAGGGTAAACATTTTACCTTTGCTTTAATAGTCCTGATGGCCTGAGAGTGTTTTTCAGTCCAAGGACCAGCATTCTTTTTAAGTCTTGAATACAGAATTATTGTATCTGTAGCTAAGTTTTCATAGAATCTGCTATGTAATTTAGACTACTTAAAAATCTTTGTAGTTGTTTTGTATCAGTTATTATATCAGGGAATTTAGAAGCAAATTCAATACTTCTATCTATAGAAATAATTTTTCTTTGATTAATAATATGACCTAGGAATCTAACCTGAGTCTGAAATAATTTCATCTTTGGGGCAGATATAACTAACCCATTATGTTTAATTAAATTTTAAAATATTTTTAAATGTTTTATATGATGTTCTATTATTTTAGAATATACTAAAACATCGTCAATATAAAAAATTATAAATTCTGTGTATGGATTAAAAATATCATTCATAATATTCTGAAATTTAGAAGGAGCATTTTTTAATCCAAAAGGGACTAAATTCCATTCGAAATGTCCAAATAAGACTGTAAAAGCATTTTTATATCTGCCAATATCCTGATTTCATATCAAATTTTGAAAAGATTAAAGCATCGTTTAATCTATCTAATAAATCTTTTTTATTAGGAATTGGATACCTAATCCATTTTAACACCTTATTAAGGGGTTTATAATTAATAACTAATCTAGGAACTCCTCGTTCCTTTTCTGCTGCATTATTAACATAAAAAGTTGTGCAGCTCCATGGATATTTAGATTTTCTAATCAATTTTTTCTCTAGTAGAGAATCTATTTCTTTCTTACATAATTCTAAATATTCTCTCTTCATTTAAGCAGGTCTGGATTTTATAGGGATTTGCTTTTCATCAAATCCTTCTATATAAGGTAAGGAAATAAAATGTTTCTTCCTATCCCAGAAACATTAGGTAAGTTGTTACAAACCTCAGTATGAAATTGTTGTTCAATTGATTTTATTTGAACCTGAACATTACTTTTATTAAGTTGTTCATTAATATTTAATATATTTATTTCTTCTTTAAGAAAACATAATTATTTTTCTTTATTTAAGAGAATATCTCTTACTTCATTTAACATACGCGTATGAGGGTCGGTAATGAATTTGAATAAGGTTTCTTTCCCTCATATAGTGGCTAATATGTCATTTTGATCTACCATTTTAATAGGCATAATCTTATGAAAAAAAGGGTTCCTAAGATAACCCTGTGATTAATGTTCTTTACCAAAATAAAAGATGTTGGTAAACAAATCTATTGATTACAAATATAAGTGTTGGATAATTTATATTTTACCCTTAACTTATCTCCTCCTGCATGAGAAAGAGATTGAGTGGTTTTCTCAAAATATTTTGTAGGAATAATTTCTTCATGTATACAATTTAAATCAGCACCACTATCTACTAGTGCTATCTCATTTTCTAAGATAAAATCTTTATCTATGACTAAAATAATTTTCACAAACCATTTTTGTGATGTTACTTGTTCTAAAAGATGAAGGTACTTAGAACCTTCTAGATTTACTAGTTGTAGGAACATCTTCATCTTTAATAAAAGTTCCTACTTCTAATAAGGTTACTCTATTAGATAACCTATCATTATTTTGTTTAATCTGACTTATTTCAGATTTTAATAGAGTTATTTCTCTTTTTAAATCTATTACAGAAACAGGAGTTTCTTTAATATTAGATTGTTGAAATCTTTGTAATATCTCACTTATTTGATAAGGTGTTGTGGTTATTAAAGAAGATTCTTTATTAGAATTTTCTTTATTCTTTTTAATTAAAACTTCTATCATTTTTTGTTTTAATTCTAGATCCATAATAGAATCTATAACCTCTATTGCCTATCGTTCATCTGAAGTGATGATATTTAATCCATTCATTTCTACTATAGATTTCCAATAAGTAAGTTCATTACATTGACAATCTTTATTGTCAGGGGATGATGATTCCGAAGTGGTATCATTAACCAATTCTAAATCCTCTTCTTCATTAGAGGATTCTAGTTCTGATTCTGAACTTATTAACATAATCTTCTTTACCTGAGAACGTAATTGTTCATCTTCTAATTCATTTAAGGCTTTCTTAGTCCAACATTTGTTAGCATAGTGCCCTACTTTTCCACATTTGTGGCAGGTTACTTCCAGCGTTTTAGCTTTTCTTTTTCCCTTAGGTATAAAAGGTTTTTCCTTTTGTTTATTCTTGGCATAAAAATGCCTCTTATAATTTTTCTTATAAGGTTTTTCATAATATTTTTATTTTTTATAAGATTTATTCTTCTTATATACAATTTTTTATTTTCCTTTCGCTTTATGAGCCTCTGGAGGTGTTGGGGTTCGGGCACATATACGCAGCGGAATTATGCTAAATAATAAAAAAATAACGAATCCCAAACGCAGGATCCGTTTATAATTGATGGATGATTATAGAGAATCGGATGTGTACCTTATTAAAGTTTTCCTTATGATGATTATAGAGGTCCAGAAGCGATAAATCACAGCAGCTCTTCACAAAGATCTGCTCTCTATCGGTATCCACACGAACGTTGTATCGTCTAACGATCACCGGAGTTAGGTACTAGCCTATTTCTGCCTCTTTGTCTCTCTCTTTCTCTAGCCTCTAAAAAACGTAGAGCTACTAGGGGTTTTTCTCAAAAACGAATTTTATAAAATTGTTAACCCTAAACTATACATCTTTATGTATATATAGGGGAGAGAGGGACTTGGGCCAAAACCCTAATCTAATTGGACCTTTTAAAACCCATTCAGATTTTGGATTTATATTATTATTAAATTCGAATTCTAATATATATATATATATATAATTAATCAAGTCTCACTTAATTAATTAAATAAATAAATTCGAATTAATAATAATAACAGTATTTAAATTAATAATTTAAATAACACTCCGTTTAAACATTCTTTGTGTGTAACCCTTTAGTTTATTATTACGTTGACAATAATTTTATTTTTTAATAATAAAATTATAAACAATGAGCGGCATCTAGTAATACATCATTGCTACCCAAGTAATAATAATAATTGGTGATTCAATTAAACCTTTCGTGAATAATGTATAATGTAATATAATCCCTTTAACCATATATTATAGATCAAACTCGAGGCATGTATTGTGTCATCCTCTTCAACATTTAATCCGGGTTTCCTTGATCAATGAGTAGACTATTAATCAAATCAACATTTGAGCATGGCCATGCATTTTATAGTCTCACTTAATCAAGAGGCCAATAATATCACTCCTAAAATAGGAGGGTTAAATCCTATATCTATCATTCATATTTCTCATACAATTCATATCATACACAATGTCCACCTTTATCATTACCCGGTTAAAGGTAACTTTGAGTGTAATCAAAGTATATTAATTCTCGTATAGAAATATAATGATTTCAAGTCAAAGGATCAATACATCATTATCACAGTGAGAATTTCTTATGACACTTATTAACATGTAAATTCTCACAACGGGTCTGTCCAGTGCCATGTATTGAGACATGCACTTATGTTCATGACTTTAGTATCACCATACCTATGACCAATGAGATGTGGTCATCAGTCAACAAACATGCTAGTCTTATTGCATTATTATTCTCCTTAAATAATAATACTCGACTAGGGACTTTTAAGAATATAATACTGTTCATATAATCTCATTTTTAAGTCACATACTTTAAGATATATAATTTACATTAATATTCCAAGGACATTTATTATGCTTTCAATTTATAATGCAGTAAATAAAGAAATAATAAATATTAATTAAATAATCAAGTAAACATAATCTTTAATTATTTATCATAAAATATTGTCTCTAGGACACCAACACTAACAGGAGGTCTAAGAGATTTTCCTAAGTCAAAAGCAAATTGCTCACAGAATTCACCAATCTGGTATTTCTCTGAAATTTTTTGCTTTTTTAATTAATTTTTTTAGCTTGATGTCATTACATAAAGCTAATCCTTCATTTATACAACTACTTATGAGCTGTCCATAAGTTAGGTCAGAATAATTAATATTTATTCCATCATTTTTTATTCTTAATGATTGCCTAACCTTTTCTGCAAAAAGATGAGGAAGACCGTCTATGAATTTAGACTTCCAATGGGTAGAATTAGGGTTTGATAATTGATAAACCCTAGATAAGAAAATATTCTTATACCATCTAAAATGGGTCAATGAAGGACACCTAAGATTCTGGAGAAGTGTTTATAATTTTTCTCCTATAGGAACTGTAGTTCCTATAAAATGTTGTAATATAGAAAGACATAATTTATAAACTGCATCTTCTTCTCCCGTAGGTATGACAGCCTGGTTTTCAGGATTCTTTGGTTCTAATTTAACCAATTTTTTATGATTCATAATTTCACTTCTTTGAGAATCAGTAATATAATGATCCCACCAACCCCTAACTTGACCCACAAATCCTGTGGTCATAAAAGATGCTATAGTGCTATCGCTATTTCCATGTTGTTTACAGATAGTATACATAATAATTCTATGTATTACATCTAATACTTGTTTAACATTTAAACCATCTATATTCCATTCATAAATGGCTTTTCCTGAGTAGGAATTTTGAAAAGGTTCTGGTTCTCTAAAAAGAAGATTCTAAGGAGAAGGTCTCTTGTAATAATATTTATCAAGAGGTTTAGACGCATATATTGGATTTATTTCTTTATTAACGTCTAATTCTGTAAACATATTTGTTAATTGATTTACATCATCAGATATTTTTGAAGAATTATCACTAGAATTTATTTTAAAGATTCTTCCTCTTGTGATAAAGCCCTAAGGTGTAAATCATTTAATTTTTGTTCTAATTTTTTTATAAATTCACTATTATTAGTTTCCATTTTAAAACCTGTTATTAAGATTGGAGGTTGAATCATAGAAGTTTCTTGAGGAATATACGAAGTTTCTTCTATGTGATTAGTTTTCTTTAATTGTTTTAATTTGTCAACAATCAATTGTTGTTGGGCCATTTTTTTTCCATATTTTTATGGATAGATTATAAATCCTTTTCTAGAGTTATCATTTGATCTCCTAGACAGATTAAAAAAGTATTTGTATAATTTAGGGACTTAATAATTCCATTTAATTCCCTTATGGTTACTTGAGCTCCTTCAACCTTTTGAAGACTTAGATACGCAGTGGCTTCAGAAGTTGAACTTAAACTTATTATTTGTTCAGGGGGAAAAGAAGAAATAATTCTATCTGTAATATCCTCATTTTTTTCTATTAATTATAGTTATTGAATATATATATATATATATATATGTATATATATATATATATATATGTTAAATTATATATATATGGGTGTGACTTTGTATATTATATATAGTTAAAAGATATGATTATAAAAGTATTAGAATATTTATTTTTGTTTTAATTGAAAAAGATATGGTGATCTTTTGTTTTGGAAAGTTTTTGAAATTTGAATTGGTTATTATAATATTATACTGATATTATGAATATTAATTTTGACATCAATTAGGGATTGTGTTAAGGGTCAGGAATGTTATAAATAGAAGCTTTGGATTAAAGAAAAATACACACAAAGTTAGTCAGATAGTTTTCACTCTAGGTAATGTCTTGTTTCTCTAGCAATATTTTTATGTCCATAACAATTTCTTGATATAATTCATATATATTACATTGAGTTTTTGTAAACAAATCTTAGTTATAGCATTTCATTTTATGTTCTTAGCAATTTCTTGATGTGATATATAACTCATATATATTACATTGAGTTTTTGTAAACACATCTGAGTTATAGTATTTTGTGTATATATATATATATATATATATATATATATATATATATATATATATATATATATATATATATATATATATATATATATATATTGTGTTGACTCATTTACTCATCAGTTAGCTATGATATTGATACTTGTTCTCAAGATTTGGGCTATGTCAAGCTTTATTTACAATGTAAAGATTGACAGATCCCTATTTGTATAGTTGCTTTTTAATATTATTAATGACTATGGTGCTACCTACTCTCATATATATTATATAGTAATTTTGACTTGTTTTAAAATTGGGTTATGTTAGACTTTATTTACAATGTAAAGATTGACATAGCCTTTTTTGTATAATTGTATCATATAGGTTATGAATGGTTATGGTGCTACTTACTCTCATGTATAGTATGTAATATTTTAGCCATTTTGGGTCAAAACCCTTTTTACAAATTTTATTAATGATTATATTTTCCCATCAGTGCTATTTTGTTATGTCACTATTTTATTATATTGTCATTATGCTAGTACAAATTTTTGTATCAAACACCTCTTTTATATATTGTTATATTTATTGATTTTATCATTTAGTTATAGTTTTGTAGCATGTATATTTGTCAATGGATTTGATCAACAATACTGATATGTTATTTTTCATTGTTATTTGTGTTGAATATGTGATTAATTTAGGATCTCTTCTTGAATAGCTTGATTTTTGATTGAGGTAAGTTTCTCTCCGGACCTTTAGTTAGTTTTTGAAATGTATATCTATATGTTTAAACTCTGAAAATTATTGTTTTTGTACCATATTTTACTTTATTAAAATATGGTCAAGTGGTATTAATTTAATTTCGTTACCGTAAAAATGTAAGATTTTAGTACCCCAGTTTAGTCTTTGTATTGGACCAGTTAGTACTTGCGTTATAGTTCCGGAACTAGCTTTCGATACCTTACTAGGGCACACCAACTTTTGGGCTCTTCGGGGATGTGCACTTTTATCGATAGCTTAATAAGGGGCGCAATATTAGCAGTTTTGTGTTAAGCACCGTATCACCGGGTAAGTGGCCTGAGTATTAAACTGTGGGGATAAAAATGTTTTCGGATTTTGTATCGAAATTGTTATCGTATTGTATATCGAAAATTATTTCAAATTGATATATTCAGTTTACTTGTTTTTACTGTACTTACTTGACCAGACTAGTGGCGAGGTTAGTTACTTGCTGAGCTTTGTAGCTCACTCCTTTATAATATTTCAGGTTATATTTGGGATGAATAAAGACGCTTCAAGCATGCTATGGGACATATTAATTTTATCTCTAAGTTTCAGTATTGTTTTTTTGTGAGAGCTGCGCCTCTTTATTGTGAACGTTAATTTTTATTTGACCTTTAGTTATATGTTGACTTGTCTTTTGCCATCAATAAATATATAGTTTTTCATTTTATTGGGTTTTCGATATAAGTTTAACATCCCAAAAAAGTCAGGATGTTACAGTTGGTATCAAAGCCAAGGTTATTTTCCTGTAGACTGCGTTTAGGCTTGACCTGTGAGTTGGAAAAATATATTATGACTAACGAAAGATATAAATAAATGATTTGGATATTGTAGATGGTAGATGATGATATTTGAGGAGAGACGGGTTTCCTTCGGACCGTACTAGGTATGGGACTAGTATATTCCCTAGTGTGTGTTACTGAACACCGTGTATATTTTGACCTTTGTTATAATTAATAGTTTAGGGTCAATGCATTTATTTTTGTAGATTTTATGTTGTATATATGTGACTATGTGCAACTTTGTGCTAATTGATCTTTTGTGTTGTGGTGAGAAATTTTTTCATGTTATAAATTTGGAGGACCAAATTTTTTTAAGGAGGGTAGAATGTAATATCCTCATTTTTTTCTATTAATTATAGTTGTTGAATATATATATGTTAAATTATATATATATGGGTGTGACTTTGTATATTATATATAGTTAAAAGATATGATTATAAAAGTATTAGAATAGTTATTTTTGTTTTAATTGAAAAAGATATGGTGATATTTTGTTTTGGAAAGTTTTTGAAATTTGAATTGGTTGTTAGAATATTATACTGATATTATGAATATTAATTTTGACATCAATTAGGGATTGTGTTAAGGGTCAGGAATGTTATAAATAGAGGCTTTGGATTAAAGAAAAATACACACAAAGTTAGTCAGATAGTTTTCACTCTAGGTAATGTCTTGTTTCTCTATCAATATTTTTATGTCCATAACAATTTCTTGATATAATTCATATATATTACATTGAGTTTTTGTAAACAAATCTTAGTTATAGCATTTCGTTTTATGTTCTTAGCAATTTCTTGATGTGATATATAACTCATATATATTACATTGAGTTTTTGTAAACACATCTGAGTTATAGTATTTTGTGTATATATATATATATGTATATTGTGTTGACTCATTTACTCATCAGTTAGCTATGATATTGATACTTGTTCTCAAGATTTGGGCTATGTCAAGCTTTATTTACAATGTAAAGATTGACAGATCCCTATTTGTATAGTTGCTTTTTAATATTATTAATGACTATGGTGCTACCTACTCTCATATATATTATATAGTAATTTTGACTTGTTTTAAAATTAGGTTATGTTAGTCTTTATTTACAATGTAAAGATTGACATAGCCTTTTTTGTATAATTGTATCATATAGGTTATGAATGGTTATGGTGCTACTTACTCTCATGTATAGTATGTAATATTTTAGCCATTTTGGGTCAAAACCCTTTTTGCAAATTTTATTAATGATTATATTTTCGCATCAGTGCTATTTTGTTATGTCACTATTTTATTATATTGTCATTATGCTAGTACAAATTTTTGTATCAAACACCTCTTTTATATATTGTTATATTTATTGATTTTATCATTTAGTTATAGTTTTGTAGCACGTATATTTGTCAATGGATTTGATCAACAATACTGATATGTTATTTTTCATTGTTATTTGTGTTGAATATGTGATTAATTTAGGATCTCTTCTTGAATAGCTTGATTTTTGATTGAGGTAAGTTTCTCTCCGGACCTTTAGTTACTTTTCGAAATGTATATCTATATGTTTAAACTCTGAAAATTATTGCTTTTGTGCCATATTTTACTTTATTAAAATATGGTCAAATGGTATTAATTTAATTTCGTTATCGTAAAAATGTAAGATTTTAGTACCCCAGTTTAGTCTTTGTATTGGACCCGTTAGTACTTGCGTTATAGTTCCGGAACTAGCCTTCGATACCTTACTAGGGCGCACCAACTTTTGGGCCCTTCGGGGATGTGCACTTTTATCGATACCTTAGTAAAGGGCGCAGTATTAGCAATTTTGTGTTAAGGACCGTGTCACCGGATAAGTGGCCTGAGTATTAAACTGTGGGGATAAAAATGTTTTCGGATTTTGTATCGAAATTGTTATCGTATTGTATATCAAAAATTGTTTCAAATTGATATATTCTGTTTACTTATTTTTACAGTACTTACTTGACCAGACTAGTGGCGAGCTTAGTTACTTGCAGAGCTTTGTAGCTCACTCCTTTATAATATTTTAGGTTATATTTGGGATGAATAAAGACGCTTCAAGCATGCTATGGGACATATTAATTTTATCTCTAAGTTTCAGTATATTTTTTTTTGAGAGCTGCGCCTCTTTATTGTGAACGTTAATTTTTATTTGACCTTTAGTTGTATGTTGACTTGTCTTTTGCCATCAATAAATATGTAGTTTTTCATTTTATTGGGTTTTCGATATAAGTTTAACATCCCAAAAAAGTCGGGATGTTACAGTATCTCCCTTAGTAGTCTTCTAAGTCTTATGGAGGACTAAAATTTCATTATTAGTAGTTTCTATATAATTTTTTAGAAATCATCTAACAAAAAACATAAAGTCTCATGTTCTTTCTAAATACTCATAATATTTATCTTTATATCCTTTTAACTATTTAGTAGAGTATTTATTAAAATACCATTGATGAAATTCTTTATGTTTATCATCTTGAAATTCCTCATTAAGGAACTCTCTCATTCTGCTTTCTGGAGAATAATCAATCATTTATATGAAAACTCATTTCTGATTGAGTTGGTGATTCTCTACTCTGATTTTTATGATAAATTCCTTCTGGAATTTTATTCTGACTTATATGGATTGATTCTACTGATTCTAGATCTTCTCTTAATCTAGAACTTGATGCACGCAAAGTAGAAGCTCTAGCCGATTCGTTTCGAGCAGAGTAGAACTCACTAGGAGAACTAGACCTAGCTAACATAGTTCTAAGTAATCTTATTATTCTTTGAGAATTATTAAATTTGATTTCAACATCTCCTTCAGATGTTTGAATTATCTGTTCTATATTTTTATTAACTATTGGCTCAGGTTCTATTTTCTGAGGTAGACACCAAGTGTCTGGGAAATCTATTTCATGCCATTTAATCAACCTATTAGTTGCTATGTTTGAAGTTAATAAATTAGTCTGAACTACAGTTGTAGTTCCTGGGAAAGATATTTGTTTTACTTTAGGATTTAAAGTATGTAATACCTTATAGTAAATTCTATAGCATATTGCTATAATTTCACTACCTGGTTTAAAATTATAACCATTAGTATGAATGGTTAACTGCATGGCATCTAACAAATTACTGTCAGATAATGATAGATTGAGGTTGGGAGATACCTCAAAATATATTGGTCCATGACATAGACTAGTTTCTATTAATGCAGCTAGAGAAGGTTTAAAATCTCTTCATCTGCCATCTCTTACATATGCCATTATACTAGAATTAACACATAATAATGTTAGATATTTGAAAGTAATTTGTATCATCCCAATATGGATGAATTTATAGTTCCTAAATGGGAGTAAATCTTTTTTACTCAATAATCTAATTGTCTGAGTATTATCAGAAATTCTGATTGTTTGTTCTATTGTTTTGATAGCGAACCTAGATTTTACATCAAACAAACCAATATTATAAATTTGATTTGAAGGAACAGAAGGAATTATCCATTTATTTAACTTATCCAAATTGTTTGGATATTCTACAAATTCAGCATTAGAAATAGACATATCTTGATGATCATTATCATCAGTACTAGTAGTACTCATATTCATATTCATGATAATAATAATTAAGTTTGTTTTGGTTGGCTAATCAGTAGATTTTAAGTAGGTTCTTGCAATATAAAAATTATTTGAAGAACATAAAAATATAATATTTTTTGTTCATCTTTGTAAACGATTTCTCGTTTAAACTATCAACCACACTGGGATAGAAGGATAATCCTAAATCAAAGATGAGAAGTGGACTGTTTTTAGAAAAAAAATTTCTTTTTACAAAATCATGAAAACAGCCTTTTACTCTTCGGCTTTGAAAGATGATCAAATTAAGAAAACACTAAAAAGTCATCCATTTTTACTTTTTTTTTACATTCTCAATAACTCACTATCGATCTACTACCAGCCTTCCACAACAAATATTTAGTTACTAATCATTATAAATTAAATACAATGAAGGATATGTACCTTAAATAACAACGATGTACCCATTTTCGAATGGCTCTAATACCAACTATGTGCGATACAAAGGGAAAAGTATTATTGAATGACTTTGTTCAAGTAAGCTTTCAAGAGATTAAAGAAGGATAAAATAAAAATCCTCTAGACCAGAGAATTGATGCCCACTTCAAGAAATATCGAGAAGCCACTCTGGAGGAAAGGACTAATAGGTCCACCGACGAAATTGAATTAGATTTTGTTTATTTACAATTCTTACTAATAAAGCTTCAAAGAAAAAGGAAGAGGACTTTGGTTTTTGAGAAGATTCTGCTCCGACAGAATAATCTTACAGGATAATAAAGTCCAAGATAAGATAAGAAGATAATCTTGTCTGCTAATTATGCCACAACAATAATTTTGCCAATAGCAGCAATAATTTCTACTTTAATAAAAGTTTTTTGTATTCTTGTTAAAAGCTTCATTATTTGATATGTTGATAGGGCCCAAAGTTGTACCTGATATCAATAATGCTCTAGCTTTAGTTTATTTTCTTTTTACTTTTTGAATTTTCTATTTACTTTTAATAAAGTTGTTTGTCCAAGCATGTTTGACATGCATCTTTTCTCTCTCTATATATAGAGTTTGTTTTCAATTGTAAGGACGCAACATTTGAATGCAATAAACACTTTAGTTTGTAATTTTCTCTTGCTCATGTGCTGAGCCTACGTCATATATATATATATATATATATATATATATATATATATATATATATATATATATATATATATATATATATATATATATATATATATATATATATATATATATATATGAGTTAGGTTCGGTGGAGACCCAAAAAAAATGGAGACCGTGAAGACCTATATTCACATCATACGATCTATTTTCATCTAGCGGCTATGATTAAAGAACTAAAAAAGATAGTATTCTATTGTCTAAACAAAATTACGTATAAATTACATATATTACTTATTAGTTATCAATAATCAGATTAACCGATCACACTAATATATGATCAACACAAAAATATCATTGCAAGACATACATAGTTTTGTTTAGACTACAGAACACTGTTCTTACACCATCAGTATCCAAAAGTGGTGTATAGTATAACTGTATATCATTGCAATACACAAATATAACGTTGTACGACATTGATAATATGAGTGAAGGACAAAAATATCATTGCAAGACATACATAGTTTTGTTTAGACTACAGAACACGGTCCTTAAACCATCAGTATCCAAAAGTGGTGTATGGTGTAACTGTATATCATTGTAATACACAAATATATAGTTGTAGGATACTGATAATATGAGTGAAGATATCATTGCGTAACACAAATATATGGTACGTGTATGGTGTAACTGTATATCTTTGTGGTACACAATTGTATAATGTACACAAATATATCATTGCAGTACATAAATATATGAGTGAAGGTATCATTGCTACAATCATGGTGTATGGTGTAGCTGTTTTTACGTTATATCCTGCACCTATGTATTAGATTGAAATGAACGGTCCTGATTCGGTCTCCAGGGTCTCCACCAAAATTATGGTCTCCACTGAACTTTACTATGTGTATATATATATATATATCATTATTCATCAAATATAATTATAAATAAAATAAAAATGAATTTATATAAATTTTTTTCTTTGAAAAAATAGTGAAAATTACTCCAAATAAATTATTAATAATTTAAATTAATTCTATAGTAGCATCAAATTGTCCAAAATGATTTATAGTTGAATTATATATGGTTAATATTTATATAAAAATAAAATTTCTATTGTATAGATTATAAGTATGGTTAATTTTATAATTATTTATAATATTATGCAATAGAATCAAAGGGTTGTCTTTGCTAGTCCATATAAGATGGTACTTCTTAGAATAATTTCATACGTCTATACTATATTATTAAAATCGAAAGATTAAAAGTTTTGGTCGGTCGGTCGGTACTCGGCCACGGGCCTAAAAAATATACATGTAGAAGATATAATTTTACTTATTATAATACGATCCCTACCTATGTACATCTATACTATATTATTAAAGTCCAAAGATAAAAAGTTTTGGTCGATCGGTCGGTATTGGGCCACGGCCTAAAAAATATACATATATTAGATATAATTGTACTTATTATACTACGAGCCCTAACTATATACATATCTATTTTATCTTTATCTAAAATTTTATTTTTTAAGCCCAAATTATATATTTATTATAACACGGGTCCAAGTTATAACATACTTATATTAAATAAAATAAATTTATATAAAATAAAAGAATATATAAAATGTATTAACATAAATTCTTAATATAATAAAATTTTATATTAAATACGAATTAAAAAATTTACTTAAATATTAGTTATCTTGTACTTCTCTCGGGTTATAAGCTTGTATGTATTAAAGTCGAAATATTAAAACTTTAGTCAACCAGTTGGTTATTCAGTTAACTAATGGACTAAGCTATATAAATGCATAACTAATTATTAAATAGTATTATACTTATTATAAATGAGGTCAATAATTGTAAAATTTTAAATAGTTATTTACAGCATCTAGAATATTTCTACAAAAATCTATATACAACGCATGTCTTCTATGCACATTAGATTTTTCTCATTTTTTTAAGTATATTATTAAAGACCTAATTTTTCTCGTGACAATGGGCCTACAAATTTTTTGGTTCAGCCTAGTCCATATCACTTCTTACTATACATCATTATAAATAATTTAGTACAAAACCCTTCTACCATTGTCCTTCACCGCTACTTCTCATCATTCCTCCCTTCCCCCTTTTGTTTGTTAATTTAGAAAATTCTCCATCCTCTATCTCTTTATCAAATTTATAATTTCTTGGCTTCTTCAGCTTTGGTGACTGTATTAACCATATACATACATATTTATAAACATACACCTTCACAATAAATATTTTTAGCATTGCGGCTCGATCTACACAACAAGGTTCTCTGTTATGCGTGCAAAATGACTAGCATCATGATTTTATCTAAATTAGCTAGGTAAGTCATCGCAAAAACCAAATTCTAGTCCAGTACATATTTGTCATTATACGAATATATGGATATATGTTATAAATTTGATTCAATTTTTAACTCAATCCAAAATTTTATGGTAAAATATTTTCGGAATCATGAAATTTTTTAATGAAAATATTCTCTAGTGTAAAGTAAACCAAAAGGAGAACCTAATTTAACATTTTATTTTTTATAACGCATATATTAGTAAGTATATACAACTATGGCCTGAAATCAATTGAATTTTGACTGAATTTTTAGGTTTCAAATATATTGAATTAAATTAGACTCAAGTTATGTTTTTGATTTCTAGCTTGTGCTAGAATGGGTCTTATATATTAGTTATAAGCTTACGTATAACATTAAAATATCACACGATTTTAAAAGATTCTTCTTCCCAATATGTGCATATTCTATAATATAAAATCTTGAATTTGATGCATAAATATATACTACATAAGTGACATATCATCTTTAACGTCTCCAACGTATTAATTTGTAGAATGTTTATATATGCAGTAAACAATAAAGAAAGTGCTCCAAATAAAAATGAGTTCTCTTATCACTGAGACGGATCGGACCAAGGAATCACGTGGTGCACTGTGTTTCCATATGTGCTTATGTTGGGTAGTTCTTTGTAATTCTACTTCTGCCTTATGAGCTAGCTCCTTAGCTTTAGTGGAATGTAAGGAAGCCTCATTACCAGTTGTTCCGAGGGTCCACTTTACAAAGAGGCACTCTTGGGACTAAGCCCTTGGCGATTGAGAGGTCATGCCCTCATTAATTGTACTGAAAAGTCTATTCACACTGCTGTAAGATCTAAGGTCCTTTATTAGTTATATCTATATATCTTTGTTCATGTTACATTCTCCTCCTTCGCTAGAGACAAATGCTAATATTTGTCGGCATCACTCTTCAACTAGCCAAATGTGTGTGTTTGTGCGTGTGTGTATGTGTATTTGAGTCAGCTGGTCTTGATGAGGAGGAGGATGTTTTACCATCTTGTGTCATTTAATGTGGTGTTATTTTTTGACAGGCTCCAATTAATATGCCATTGTCAAACTAAGATATTTGTTTGCTAGTCATATATAATTCCTAATTGTGTAAAATTCTTATTGCATGCATGTTAATATTAATATTGGTTATACTTGGTTAGTGACTTTATGTTGTCACATTTTAAGTATCATCTATACAACACCAAAGTGTATGGTATCATGTTGTTGCTATCATTTTAAGGCTTTATCATGCATTTACAATAGTTTTCTTTAAAGTTCGTAACATATTGAGGTCCTCTTAGAGGAAATTCTTTAAAGTACCATTCAATGTGTTAGAGATTCTTGAGCATATGCATGTGATAACCTCATTGGGCATACAAATTAAATCAAGGCTTAAAAATGAAAATTGCATAATAAAGGTGTTCTATACGTTATTTTAATTATTAAATACATTTTTTTGGTATCCTATATAGAGGATAAGCGACCAAAAGAAAGACTTCAAGCAAAAAGATCGAAACGACTTGAAAAGGGTAATGTCGATGCGTTGTTAATGTACATCCAATTAACCATGTAAGGTACAGTCACAAGTTTTTATTATTTTAAATGAAATCCTAATCAACATTATCAATTATTATCTTGCCCCAGGTAGATTAGTTGGTTCGGCTCTTGTTCAGCCTGAGGCCAAGATAAAGATGGTTGCTCTAGGTTCTAGTGGGCCTTAGTTAAAGTAACCTGAGGTCAAGACATAAGTGATTGCTCCAAGGTTTGTGCAACCCGAGTCGAAGACATAGGCCTCTACCCCAGGTTCTACAGGTCCGACCTCTACTGATCATAAGACCTCTGCTGATCGTGTGTATGAGGCTATACGATACTCCTATAACAACTTTAGAAAGTATAGCTGCACTCTCATTTGCATGCATTTTAACATCCCAATCTGGTTTCATTATCTTTTTAATCGGAGCTAGTATGAGGCTATGGTTCTTAAAGTCTTCTGGTTTCATTTCTTGAATTTGGTTAGCCCATAATAGCCTAAGTCGTTCTCGTACATGGTCGAGATGCTGATCTTGAACATCCTTTTGTACGAGTTGATGCAAAGTTATGGATATTAGAAGATGAGTATGCTCTATTGTAAAACTCATTGGAACATACACATTGATGCTGGTAGCAACATTATCCGATGTGTCGAATGGGGGTGGGGTATAGAAAATTTGATCTACATCATCAGTATTAATATTACTGTTATTGTGAAATCTCTTCATATTGTTCCATAATCATGTTTACATGTATTAACTCCTTATAACTGCGACGTGTCTCCTTGTAGTATTGCATGTCGTTCCATAAATAACATGAATTTAGAAGTGCCTAAGAAAAATTATTACCAAAATAATAATGTATATAATAACATTCCCAAATAATCATCAGTTCAAAACTTGTTAGAAAGTCGACCTTAAGATTGAAATGCTTGAAAACACCATCTTTGTCAACATTGGTTGGAGGAAGATATAGACCTCCATACCCAGTAGTAATTAAGTTTCTAAAAAAACACAAACAAAACTAAAGCAAATTCACTCTCATCCATGATTTAGGAAATAATCACCATGCCATCAACAAATTTATGTGTATGAAATATGATGTCGTTCTAGCTACCTTAAGAATTTAAAAAATATTTGTACAAGTTCAAGTAAGTATTTTTACACTGATATTTCAAAATTAGAACGGATATTTCCAAACAAAAAAAACATTTTAAACAATTATTTTTACATTGAAAAATTAATATTTTCGAATTAATAAGAAAAATTAAATATTTATTTATATTGTTTTTACTTTAAATTAGAACTGAACCATAACAAATATTTCCAAAGAAAATATGTGTGTCTTAAATAATAAATATTGAAAATGTGTTAATTTGAAATGACACATATAATGTGAAATGATCCATATAATAATGTATTAATGAAGCATAACCAATTTATAAACGTATATGTAAAACTTAAATAATTATTTGTCATGTGTTAGATGTTCCAAAGAATGACCTCAACAATATGTATAAAGTGTATAATCATAATGTTTTTATATTACGTATTAAAATATAATTTTAATTAAACTAAATATGTTTATTTTGATTTTTTTCTTATTTTTGTTTTCATAGTAAATTATAACAGAACTATAAGTAATAACTTATATCTCATCAAATATATTAATTTTATTTAATTTGTGTTTTAGTGTTTTTCATAAATATAATTGTTTCTATTATTCTAAAAATAAATTTTAATTTTATTTATTTAGTATCATTTAGGAGGTTAAAATAAATAACTATAGATAACCTAAAATATTATTTTAGTATTCATGCAAAAATACTAAATTTTAAAAATACTATAAAAATATTTAACTACATGAATGATTTAAGAAAATTAATATTTTATTGATATAATAATATCTCTATTAATTAAACTACTTGATATGGATAACAAATAACCCTAATGAAATAATAAATATGGCATTTATTATTTCATTTATTTAACCTAGAATATTCCGAAGGCTTGGGCTTAATTAATGAGGTCCATTAATCCCAGACTATACATGCTATGAATCAAACGAACTATGAATAATAATTCAAGGATCAACTGGATTTGTAAACGGATCAACGGTATTTGTAATCCAGGAATCAGTTGGATTTGTAAGTCCAGCTCATAAGTTTTGTTGAAGCCTTAGGCCATTACGTTTTTATTATTAATTAATTCATAATTAATTAATAAAGGCTCAATAAAAGGCCTGAAGAGTCCAACGATGACCCTCATCTATGGAAGGTTCTAGAAATCCTATCACAAAGATAGACCTCATTTGCAAGAGTCTAACGAGGACTATCATTTCAGGAAGGTTCCAGAAACCTTATCACTAGGAGACTTGGCCACCAAATCTCCTAACCATAGTCTAACTCCTAAGCCCTCATGCGCCTATATAAAAGGTCTAACCCCTCAACATTAAAAATAACCATGGCAAGAACACGAAGTACCACATGCACCCTCGAAGGAGAAATCCCAAACTCCGCTATTGACACCGGAGACGTTCCTCCTACCACCACGCATGAACAAGAAACTGTTGTTCAACGAATGGGACCCCAGAATGTCATCGTTCATCCCTCAAATCCTGAGATATCAATTCACGCTTCTGTCCCTCCCCTTCAGATAATTCTACCCCTTAATACTTCTATTGTTTCTCCTCCATCATTGCAGGTCTCAACAACGGTGTTTCCCAACCCTCGTTACGGGTTTCCAACAAATTATTAGCCCTCGTATGAACAAGGACTGTTGATCCAATACGGTTCACACCGAGGAAATCAAGATTTCTGAGGCCCCTACTCCATCGATGATGAATCACCGGACGAAGACGTTAACCCCAGGATGAGGCAACCTAGCAAGGAACCCCTTGGAGGGAGGAGTACCCAGCCCCGAGGGCCTCAAAGTACTAATTTTGCATCCCTTCAGGAGATGATACGAGCTCATGAGGCCGAAGCCCAACGACTAAGGAAGGACCTGGATAGGGCACAAGCAAGGCGACTAGCAAGGACCTGGTATGGCTCAAAGATGGTTTAACCATCTACCCCCTAATTCTGTTGGGTCATTCAAAGATCTAAGCATGACCTTCATTGGACAGTTCATCAGTAGCAAAACTCATGAAAAGAGCTTGGCGTCATTAATGAATATGCATCCAGGAAAGAATATTTCCCTGAAGGATTATATGAACAGGTTCACCAAAGAAACTTTAAAAGTCCTTGACTTAGACTAGAAAGTAGCTATGATAACCCTATAGCAAAGGACCTCAGACGAGAACTTCAAGAGGTCTTTAGCCAAGAGGGCTCTAGAGAGTATGAATGAGCTCCAAGAGAGAACATGAAAGTATATTAAAGCTGAAGAGAGTATGAGGAAAGCCCAAGGGTTTCAAACTTCTAATACCTACTCTAAGAAATGAGCAAGTGATACTGAGTATATGGTCGATACCAAGTATGCGAAAGGTGATAATGCTGATAACTCCAAGAAGAAGGGAAGATCATGGTTCATTGAGTATGCAAGGCTGAATACGGCCCAAAATCAAATATTGATGGATATTGAGAAGGGCAAGGACCTTCGATGGCCGAAGGCACTAGGCACTAATCCTGAGAAAAGAAATAAGAATGCTTACTGCTGGTTTCATAGAGATGTGGGACATGATACTGATTATTATCGTCAATTAAAGGATTAGATTAAGTTTTTGATTAGAAGAGGAAAGTTGAATAAATACACAAAGGACGGTGATCGAAATGACAGAGATTACAATGACAAGTGAAGGGATTCTGACCCCAAAGATAGGAATAACCAGCCTTGTGAGCCTGTGATTAATGTAATTTCAGGGGTACCAACGCTGTAGGTAACTCCTGAAATTCTAGAAAGGCTTATGTCCGAGAGGTGATGAGCATCGTTGGAGAAGCTTCTAAGAGAGCAAGAACTGATGTCTCTTTGTCCTTTGATGATTCGGATTTGGAAGGGGTGAAGTTCCCCCATGATGACCCCCCTGGTGATCACCCATATTATAGAGAATTCACCAGTAAAAAGAGTTTTGGTAGACAACGGGTCGTCAATGGACATCTTGTTTTATGATGCTTTTATAAAGATGGGTTACAATGACTCACAGTTGACTCCATCCAACATGCCCATATATGGTTTCAATGGAGTCAAATCCTGGATTGAGGGAATAATATAGCTACCTATGACTATGGGCGAGGACCCTCGACTGTCAACACAAATGCTGAATTTCTTGGTTATTAAGGCAAATACTACCTACAACGCAATTCTCGGAAGGACTGGACTACATGTCTTCAAGGCGATAGCTTTTATATATCATCTGAAGCTCAAGTTCATAACTAGGAATGGAGTAGGAGAAGAGAAATGAGATCAAAAAATGGCTAGGAGTTGTTACTTGGTTGCTTTGAAACCCGATGGGGTCGGGGGCAAGTTCTACCCATTGAGGACATGGATGTTCGAGACCAAGAAAAAATAAGGAGGAAACCTGCAGAGGACTTGGAGCCCATTTCCTTAGATCCTCGAGATCCTGAGAAGGTGACCTATGTTGGGACTTCAATCCCTAGGGACCTGAAACAATGACTAGTTCAGGTCCTGCAATATAACAATGATGTATTTGCTTGGATAGCCACCGACATGCCAGGGATAGACCCTGAACTTATTACACATCAGTTGAATGTGGATCCGCAGCGGACATCTGTCAAGCAAAAGAAAAGAAATTTTTCTCCAGAGAGGTAGAATGCCATTAAGCAATAAGTGGAAAAGCTGTTGGAAGCTGGATTCATTTAAAAAATCTAATTTCCTAAGTGGCTAGCAAACCTCGTGATGGTCAAAAAGGCTAATGGGAAGTGGAGAATGTGTGTAGACTTCACAGACCTGAACGATGCTTGTCCAAAGGACAGTTTCCCCATGCCAAGAATAGACACTCTGATTGATGCCACAGCTGGGCACGAGATGCTTAGCTTCATGGATGGTTTCAGTGGCTACAACCAAATCAAGATGCACCCCAGTGACCCTAAGGTATCATTCATCACTGATTTTTGTATTTTTTGTTATCTAGTTATGGATTTTGGACTTAAGAATGCAGGAGCAACATATCAAAAGCTTGTAAATAAATTTTTCAAGCACTTAATTGGTAAGACCTTGGAGGTCTATGTTGATGATATGTTAGTCAAAACTCTAGACAAGGCTAATCACCTTGAGCACCTAAGGGAGACATTTGATGTTCTGAGAACTCATAAAATGATATTAAAACCAGCCAAGTGTGCCTTTGGAGTTAGCTCTGAAAAGGTTCTAGGCCTGATGGTCTCAAAGAGAGGCATTGTGGTCAATCCTGATAAGATTCAAGCTATCTTGGACATGGAGCCCCCTAAAACTATAAAGGATGTCCAGAAGCTCACAAGAAGGGTATCAGCCCTAGGGCTTTTCATATCCAAGTCCGGAGAGAAGTATTTATCATTCTTCAAGGCCCTCAATAAGGTCAAAGACTTTGTGTAGAATGAAGAGAGCCAATCGGCATTTGAGGAATTGAAAAAGTACATGGCTGAGCCACCTTTACTCACAAAACCAAGCCCTGGAGAGGTGTTATATCTATAATTAGCGGTCTCTAGCTCATCTTTGAGCACTGTTCTTATGAAAGAAGTAGCTAGGGTTTAAAAACCCATCTACTATGTCAGTAAAATTTTGCATGGTGCAGAATTAAACTACTCAAGAGTCAAGAAGTTTGCCTTGGCAATGATAATGTCTTCAAGAAAGTTACGCCCTTACTTCCAAGTACATACCGTTGAAGTCTTGATAGACCAGCCCCTAAAAAACATACTGCACAACCCCAAGACCAGTGGAAGGTTAATCAAATGGGTAAGTGAACTTGTAGAATTTGAGATCCGCTAGAAGCCTAGGATGACCATCAAAGCCTAGGCGTTAGCTAACTTCATGGTTGAATGTACATTTCCAAACAAGAAGTCGGGGGCCAGGAAGAGAATAAGGAGAATGAAAAAGAAAAAGATAAGGAGGAAGTTTTGAAAGAAAAATAATATTGGGTACTCTTTTTCGACGAAGCTTCAAAAAGAAAAACAAGTGGAGCTGGTTTGGTCTTAAAGAGCCCTGATGGCTTCATTGTGGAATATGCGATTAAGTTGGATTTTCCAACTACGAACAATAAGGCAGAATGAAGCTTTGATAACTGGACTCAGTTTAGCCAGAGCCCTGAGGGTGAAGAACATGAAAGTTTGTGGAGACTCAAGGCTCGTAATTTCCCAAGTAAATGGAGAGTTTGAGGCCCATGAAGAAACAATGATGAAATATCTGAGGGTTGTTAAGGCTCAGATAACCCAGTTTAATGAGTGCCACTTTGAATACATCCCAAGGGAGGAGAATGTGAAGGCTGATGCCTTGTCTAAATTTACATCATCAAAAATAGAGAACCATTCTGGTAGTGTTTATTTTTAAGTCTTGAGGACCCCAATCATTGATGCCAAGTTGATAGCTTTGATTGGGCTAGGAACATGCTGGATGGATCCCATCAAGCTTTACTTGGAAATAGAAACGACACCGACCGATCCCTTTGAAGCACAAAAACTATCAGTGAGGGCTTTGAAGTATGCTCTTATTGAGGGGATACTTTATAAAAAGTCACATGTGATACCTTACTTGAGGTGTTTGAGACCTAATGAGACTGAAACAACCCTAAGAGAAGTTCATGAAGGAGTGTGTGACCAGCACCTAAGAAGTAGGGCTCTTGCTCATAAAATTGTAAGGCTGAGATTGTTTTGGTCTGAGATGCTTAAAGATGCTAAAGCCTATGTCAAGAAGTGTGATCGCTGCCAAATGTTTACACTCATAGCTAGGCATCTCCCTGAGATGTTGACATCCATAAACTCACCAATCCCTTTCGCTATGTAGGAGATGAATATTCTAGGCTCGTTTCTTATAGATAGTACACAAAGGAAGTTTCTCATTGTTGCAATTGACTACTTCACTAAGTGGATTGAAGCCAAGCCATTGGCTAAGATTGATACAAAGAATATGATACAATTCTTCTGGGAAAACGTCATATGCAGGTATGGGTTACCCAAGATCTTAGTAACGGACAATGGGACCCAGTTCAACAACAAAGACTTTACTGAGTATTATGGAAAGTACGACATTGAGTTGCGCTTCACTTCGATAGCTCATCCTCAGTCAAATAGACAGCAGAGGTTGCCAACAGAATTATCCTGAATGGACTCAAAATGAGAGTTGAGCGCTCTCAAGCGACTTGGGTTGATGAATTACTTCTAATCATGTGGGCGTATAGAACTACTTGTAAGACTTTGACGGGTCCAACACCATTTCAACTAGCCTATGGGGCTGAAACTATGGTACCCGTTGAAATCAGTCATGAATCCCTGAGAGTGCAAGAATTTCAACCTGAAATGAATGAAGAAGGCATGAGGCTTGCTCTGGACTTAATTGATGAGGTGCACAATGAAGCTAATGCTCAAATTATTGAAAATGAAGGAATATATGCACCAGGGGAAGCATTGAATAACATTTATTGTTAGTGTAGGTGCCCTAGAGGCAATACAATTTTTCCTTTTAATAAACATTTATGTCATTTGATTATTCAATAAACGTATTTATTATGACTTTAATTACTGCGATATATTTGTTAGCATAATAAATGTCCTTAGAATCATGATACTCGTTATATAGTTTAAGTACATGACTTGAACTTGAGATTATATAATATATCATATTCTTAAAGGTTCCCTAGTCGAGTATTATTATGATAGGACAATAATAATACATAAATAGACTAGTATGTTGTTTGACAGATAACCACATCTCATTGGTTATAAGTATGGGGATACTAAAGTCAATACATAGGTACATGTAGGGGTACATGGTACTGGACAGACCCACAGTGAGATTCTTCATGTTTAATTAAGTCATAAGAAAGACTCACAGTGATAATGGTGTAATGATCCTCTGACTTGAGATCATTATATTTCTATACGAGGATTGATATACTTTGACTACATTAAAAGTTACCTTTGACCGGGTAATGATAAAAGTGGACATCGGGTATATCATGAGTCGTATGAGAAATATGAATGATAGATAAAGGATTTAACCCTCCTATAATTAGGAGAGATATTATTGGCCTCTTGATTGAGTGAGACTATAAAATGCATGGTCGTGCTCAAATAATGATTTGTTTTTCATAGTCTACTCATGGATCAAGTAAACCCGGATTAAATGTTGAAGAGGATGACTAAATACATGCCTCGAGTTTAATCTATAATATATATGGTTAAAGGGATTATATTACACGGAAACATTAATCACGAAAGGTTTTATCGAATCACGATTTAATTATTGTTTAATTAGGTAGCAATGATGTATTACTAGATACCGCTCATTGTTTATAATTTTATTGGAGAATAAAATTATTGCTAATTAAATAATAGCCTATAGGGTCACACACATAGAGCACCTAGAGGAATAGTTAATTTAAATTATAGATTTAAATTAATTGATGATTAATTCGAATTTATTATATTAATTAAGTGAGACTTAATTAATTGAAATAAATTCGAATTTGAAGAATTATATTTCTGCCAATAATAATTAAGTGTGACTTAATTATTAATTAAATAATAGAAGCATGTTTTATTATTTAATCCTATGCCTACATGGGTTAGGTTTTTGCTAAAAAAGGCCCATTAACCAATCATTATAAATAGATAATGATAGGTTAAATGGCTTGCACGTTTTTGTATAAACCCTAGCAGAAGAGGCAGCATAGGAAGAGGCAGAGAGAATTCGAAACCTATCAAAGGAGGCTAGTACTTCCGTTCCGTGTTCAAGATCGTGAGACGTTCTTGAAGGTGCTCGTGTGGATACCATAGAGGTGCTTTCGAGAGGAAGACACAAATCGTGATAGCAAGGATCTCCGTTGAGTTCGTGGCATTCAAAATCTTAATAGGTATGATTCGATTATCACCATAATCCGTCAATTCTTATACATGATCCTGCGTTTGGGTTCCGAAAATTTTCGTTATATTTACGTTTATCCGCTGCGTTTTATGCCTCGGAACCCAACATTTATTTGCATATATTCCTATGTATACATACATATAGATACAAAAACTATTTTATAAATTGAAGAATACCTCGATTGCTTTCCGGCAACAGCTAGAGAAGATCTTGTTCTTCAATCCTTGCAATCACCCCTCAAGTGTGGAGTGCTCTAAAGATATCCACTAAGAATCAAACTAAAAGATGAAGGAGGAGGCTAGAGAGGAAATTAGGGTTGCCTCCCTTTTAAAATATTTCTCACAAATATTAGGGTTAAAGTATTAGGGTTTATAATCCTATATTTATAGGCAAATATCTCAGCTGAGATAATTTCTATAAATATCTTATTATCAATTCCATTTTTAATTAATTAATCTTATTAATTAATTAGTCAATGATTAAAACTATTTTAATCATTAATTTCTTTTTCTAAACTCTTTTAAAAAATTAATCTCTCTTCATATTTAATTACTTTAATTAAATATTTAATTAATAATATTAAGATCTTATCTTAAATAATTTATAATCAATTAAATCTCATTTAATTAATTTATAAAATTTGCTAAGTAATTATTTATTTCATAAATAAATAATGACTAGCTATTATTAATTATTCCTTCATATATAATTTAATCTCTTTGATGGTGTGACTCTTTAGGTTCAATATTAAGCCGGTAGTAGAAATAAATAATAATAAACATTTTATTTATTATTTATATGAATTCTATTAATTCATTAAATATAATTAATCTGATTAATTATATTTATTCTACATCGTGAGTGATGCTTCGACTCAACATATCGCGACTATCCAGATAATACGAAATCATTGCTTAGAATACTTAGAACATGTCAGTAATTAGTTACCGTACAATTAATTCCTTCTACCCTTCAATATCCCGATTAAATACAAGGCATGGAACTCGTGTCAAGCCTATCTAATTTAATCATATGATTTCTTATTCATAATACAAAGTTCCTTTTAATGCAAATTAGAAACTCTTTCTAATTTCATTCACTCTGGCCAGAGATTCCTGAACTTGCATATCTAAGAATAACATAGGTTATTTACTTCCTTTACTGGAAGGGGCAGATCCTTTATTGATCCGTTAACTATCTCTATACACAAATCACTATGCCCAGAATGGACCTAATGAATGTCCTAGAGACTAAGGACTAAACCAAAGCATAAATCATTGTGTACGAGATTACTCTAACGATATCAAGTCCAAGGATACTTGTACAACTATTTACTTAATAAACAACTATCGACACGTGAGTAAACTCCATTAGTTGTTCTACTTATCGAGTCATGTTCAGTGAACTTATTCCTTAATAAGCACCTACATACTAGATATAGTGTCACCACACAAATGTCTATGAGAACAGACATCCTCCTAAGAGAGCTAGCATAATATGTACTGATCTTTACGGATTTACCAATTTCCAATTAGTTATCCTATGATCAGGAACTGTTTAAGTCTAAAGCTATTATCTTCTAGATCTCATTATTACAATCTCATTATAATTCTAGAAGCTTTGCTCTAAACTATGGAACATCTTATTTAATACACTTCAAATAGATTAAGCCCGTAACATAACAAATAAATACTTTATTATTATCAAATGAAATTAAATAAAAGTAGCAGAAAGTTTTTCCTAACTCATCATACATGATTGGTTTTAGGTCAAACACTTTCAGAAAATCAGAAGAAATCTTCTTTCTATTATAACCTTAGAGTCAAAGAAAGGTTCTTCCGTTAAGGGGCTTTAGTCCTGTGAAAGATCGAGGCATCTGGATTTGGTCTCAAGGGCAATCTAGCCCTGAATTGGGAAGGACCGTATCAAGTTAAGGAAATTAATAGGCAATGAGCGTACAAGCTCCAGACCTTAGAAGGAGTCAAGATCCCAAGAAGCTGGAACGCTACTAACTTAAGGATTTATTATATTTAATTAATGACTTTGATGTCCAAAGAACATTTAATTTTTGGTTTTATAAGCCTTGGAGGCTAGATATTTCTAAGTATTGTTTGCATTTGAAGACATGGTTTTTCCTATTATACGAAAGGATGGTTTCCTGTTTACTTCATTTTTGTGAAGATCTTGCTAAGTTTTGTTAAGCCTTTTATAAGTCGCGTGAATATTTATTGTTTATGTTCATATTAAACACAAAAAATAAATAAAACAAAGACAGATAGAAAAGGCAACGAAAAAGTGCAAGTACATAAATAAAAAGGCTCGCAAGCCATACAAAGTCTACAAAAGCCACTAAGGGCCAGGATAAATAAAAATACAAGGGAAATCCTAAAACTACTCGGTCTCTTCGTTCCCCGAAGATTCCTCGCTCGACGAAGACTCTTTGCCTGATTTACCGGACTCCTCCTCATCAGATGAACTGGAATCAGAAGAACTCTCCTCCACCGACTTCTGAGGAGTTGCCTCAGGAGTATCCTTCGAAGGCACAACTCTACGAGGAGAAGGAGTAGACACACGGGTGTCCCTCTGACAAACATCAGGGCTGCTCTCCCCATCAATTTCATCCTCCTATGCTTCGACCAACCGCTTTAAGGCTTCGGCCAACTGAGGACTTTTAAAGTCCACCTTTGGGTCACATAACCCCGGATGCTTCTCCAGCACCGCCTTCAGAGCCTCGTTCCACTCCACCGTATAGTTGACAGGGAAGATAAGGTCGTCATGCTCCTTTATCAGGTCTAGGTATTCTTCCGAGCCTAAGTAGTTGTCGATAATAGCATATCTATTAGCTCAGAGTTCCATCACCTCCGCCTGGGCCTTCTTAAAGAGCAACGCCTGATCGGCCAACTTATCTTTCAACCCTTTCAGCTTGGCCTCAGCTACTGTTAGCTTCTTCTTATGCTCATTGGCATGTGTCTTCCAAGCTTCAACTTGGTGAAGAGATGCTTGGAAGTAAGCATTAGCTTGGAAAGCCAACAAAATAGGGTGTATCAGAAATGAGCCTTGGTATTCACTTATCGCAAATAAGTAACGAGAAAATACAAAATGCAAGAAATGAAAATAGTAAAGAAAAAAGACCTACCGAGGCCAAATCTTAGCTACCAAAAGCCTTGCTGCTCTCTTGATCGCGCCCCACCATGATCTCCTTGTAGTCAGAAGGAGTGATCGAGTGGAGGGACCAATCCCTGACATGGTCTGTGCACCACAGTGTCCGTCTTTCTAAATCCCCAGCCAGGCCTGTAATCTAGGGACCTTGGAACTTTGGCAGCTTCACTGCCTTCTCCACCAACTAACCCAAAGTGGGGATGCAAGAACGCCAGCAATTCCTTAGCTTGCCTTGGGTCATGTTTAAGATTAAGCCGCTTCATGCGACCAGTTTCATCAACGGGTGAAACTGTCCACTCGTCGATCTGCGCGTAAGCTGAAAAAGAAACATGAAAACATTAACAAACAATCAATATGAAAGACAAGAACAAAGGCTAAGTTAGGTAATATACCTTTGCTGGAAGCCCTGGAAAGGCCAACAGCCTTTAGCCGATGCTCGTCAAGGAGAACCCAAGAATCTTCTTTGGTTTCACCCTGAGTGAGCTCGACATAGATAGCTTCTTCCACCCCCGTGAACACTATAGTGTCAGCACTCCCGTTGGCCATCTTCCCAAAAGTGAACCTAAAGAGGGTACCCTAGTTGCCTTCTTCCCATTTTACTTGAACAAAGTTTTCTTTCCAGTAGGGACATGTTGGGCCTATGAGCTATATGGACCCAACCCAATGACAAACTCGAAAAAAATTTGAATTGAAAAACCTTGCGGAACAAAGGGATTGTCATTTTTAGTTTCTTTTCAAGGTAGAGGACCATAAAGCAATGGTTGATCCTCCACCCGTTTTGCATTCTTCAATAGCTACGAGCCTCGAAGCCCTCTTGTCGGCCATTTCTTTGACCGAACTGCTAAGATAGTTGGGAGAAAACTTAGAGTTGGATTGCTAAAAAGCTTGAGAGCTCAAAATGCTGATAGAAATTTGAGAAGTGAGAAGTGTGAATGGTGAGTGTCCTTACATTACTCATATATAGATGCCCAGCCGGTCACATGACCGTTTGAATCCCTCATGAATGGGAAATTCCAGGTAAAATGACCGTTAAAGGGTCTGGCAACCGGTATAAACCGGTAAATGGGCTCGGCTATGAAAGCCACTGATTGATAGCCCAGTATTAACAAATAATAAATAAATAAAAATAGGTTTCTAGAGCCTTGTAAAAGGATCTGGAACCAGGGCCAACAAATTGGGCCATGCCCATTAACCCATGAATGGATCGCAAACCAACCACATAGGCCCAACTAAAGGCTCACGATGTCAAAGAGTAGAAATAAATCAAGACCCTTGATAATTAAGGTCCTAGACTGATTTTATTTGAAGGCCTAGGATTATGTGGGCCCAATGTATGAAGGCCCAAAAATATTAAGAGAAAAAATGAATTCTAAACCAAAAGTAAGTTTGGCTTAGATAAACTCAGGCCCATTGGGGTCCAATCCACTATAGTTTCTAAAGCCAAATACAAATCGACTTGGGTGAGGAATTAAAGGTTAATTCGACCTCATTCTAGGTCAAAAAGCATCAAGGCCATGAAGCCCAATACAAATCGACCTGAGTGTGAAATTAAAGGTTAATTCGACCTCAATCCAGGTCAAAAAACATCAAGGCCATGAAATCCAATATAAATCGACCTGGGTATGAAATTGAAGGTTAATTAGACCTCAATCCAAGTCGAAAAACATCAAGGCCATGAAGCCCAATATAAATCGACCCGGATGAGGAATTGAAGGTTAATTCGATCTCAATCAAAGTCAAAAAGTATCAAGGTCATGAAGCCCATTATAAATCGACATGGGTGAGGAATTCAACCTCAATCCAGGTCAAAAAGTATCAAGCCATGAAGCTCAATATAAATCGATCTGAGTGAGGAATTAGAAGTTAATTCGACCTCAATACAGGTCGTTAGGAATTAAAAACTTGTAGGGCTCGTCGACCTCAATTACCTTCGACCTGGGTGAGGAATTGAAGTCCAATTTTACTTCAATCCAGGTTGATGGGAGGTCCAAGCCTTGAGGACCGTCGACCTCAATCCCATTCGACATGGGTGAGGAATTGAACCCCAATTCGACCTCAATCTAGGTTAATGAGAGATCAAAACATTGAGGCTTGTCAACATCAATCATTTTTCGACCTAGGGGTCAAATTGAGCCCCGGTTCAACCTCATTCCAGGTCGAATTGGCCAGACCCATAAGAAATTTTCTATTTTTTATTTTTCAAAAAATAGTATAAAAATCCTTCAGGACTTTATACAAAACAATTCTTTTAAAAGAATTAATTATACAAAAGGCACGAGTCCAAAATCAAAGTGAAATTTATAAAATTTCATTAGCTAGATAGTAAGTCACATGTCTGAGAGGAACCAAGAACCCTACGTAAAACTTTTATGAAATCTCGTGAAGTTTTCCCAAAAGTTGGGGGGAAAATGATATTGGTAAGAAATAAGCCTAAGGAAATAATAAATGTGATATTTATTATTTCATTTATTTAACCTAGAATGGTTCGAAGGCTTGGGCTTAATTAATGAGGTCCACTAAGCCCAAACTACACATGATATGGATCAAACGAACTATGAATAATAATCCAAGGATCAACTGGAGTTGTAAATGAATCAACTGGATTGGTAATCCAGGGATCAGTTGGATTTGTAAGTCCATCATATAAGCTTAGTTGAAGCCTTAAGCCTATTAAGTCTTTATTATTAATTGATTCATAATTAATTAATAAAGGCTCAATAAAAGACCTGAAGAGTCCAACGAGGACCCTCATCTATGGAAGGTTCTAGAAATCCTATCTCAAAGATAGACCTCATCTGTAAGAGTCTAACAAGGACTCTCATTCCAGGAAGATTCCAGAAACCTTATCACTAGGAGACTTGGCCACCAAGTCTCCTAACTATAATCTAACACCAAGTCTCCTCAACATTATACTACGTTTTTTGGCTTGATTCTCATCACTTTAGATACGTAGGTAACTTGCAAGAACCTGATTAGTCACGAAACATAAGTGCATCCATTAAAGCTCGAAAGCTCTCAACACTCATTAATTGCATCTGATTTTGATCCATAACACTACTTATATGATTTCTAATTGTATTATGTATAAAAGTGTTAAAATAATATAAGCTAAACATTATTTTATTATAATATTTATCTAGAATATTTTTTTTAAATAATCTTGAAAGTAGTTATAGACTTTTGAGTTCAAGACCTTTAGCATTTCTAAGGGGATCATGCACTTAGAGAGTTATATATTAATTAAGGTGCATGTATTAAGAACTATTCTAGTAACTTTCAAGTAGTCCTATAATATTACAATCTTCCAATATTTGTAATCATCAAAAAAATTATCAAATAATTTTGAGTGCTAAATACAATTACGAGTTTTATATATCTCTTTTGTGTTAGTAAATTGTGGGTATTATTGAGATGAAGTTTCTTCTCTTTAATCTCAAATATTTTATTATACATATAAATTCCCATAAAAAAAGTTCTACTTTATTATATTCCTAGAAAATTTGACATTTGTTGATCTTGATGCAATTTCAAGTCATCTGTCGTATACTTATTTTGCTGAATCTTTATTTCCTACATTCAAAATACCAAAAATAATATATTAATTATATGAGATATTACTTAAATAATAAATTAATATTTTTAATTTATGGATAACTATAATTTTTATAATTTGTGTATATTTGTCTATCTATCTATATCTATATATGCCTTCTACACAGAGGATCTAGGCCTATGGTCTTTAGAGTTTTATATCTATTTTTCTTAACTTTTTTCTGCCCCATGTTTTAATTGATCCATATACTAGTTTCATGCTTATATCAAAAGACAAACATCAATTATTTATTATTTACAACTACAATAATCTCCTCAACTTTGAAGTTTTAAGTTACTACATAGGGTTATTATAACAACCCAAGCCCACAACTGAACGCATACCAGACCCAACAACCCATCACAGGTCAGCCCAAAAGAGCAAGCAATTTGATATATATTATTATTGACTTGTCCTTATAAAGGGCCCAAACACATACTTTCTATTCGATGTGTGATGTTACAAACACCCCACCTTATTGGGTTAATGTCCTCATCGAGTACACGGATAAACTTACGGAACCCGGACAGTGCCTTAGCACTTCTGGCCGGGTATGGCTCTGATACCATTTATAACAACACATGCCCACAACTGAACGCATATCGAGCCCAACAACCTACCACAGGTCAGCCCAAAAGAGCTATCAATTTGGTATACATTAGTTGTTGACTTGTCCTTATAAATGGTCTAAACACATACTTTTTATTCGATGTGGGATGTTACAGTTATATATACTATTTGTTTACAAAGATTTTAACATAAATGTGCATGATGGTTTGCCCAATTTCATTATTTTAGGTTCCTTATGCATGATTTCTGAATTCGAAGGTGCCACAATAATATTTTCTATGTTTCCCTCTTGTAAAGTGTAGACTCTAATAGTTTAAATTAAGATAAAATCATTAGTTTTTTTATTTTTGGTATTATATAAATTTTATTATATGTCTCTGTGTAAAATGACTCTGTTATATTGTGCCTGCTAATGTGGCCTCATTCAAAGTCCTTTAACTAGTCAAGGAATAACTATGTAATTCTTTTTTTTTACAAAGAGAGGTATCCATATGAAGATTTTTGTCGCATGTTCAATGTATATATATACTTACGAATATAAGTCTCAAAACATTTATTTAAGTTAGGTTAAAATAATTATATTTAAGATGTAAACATAGTTAATCTTTGTATGCTTGAAATCTCTATAACATGTACAAGTGCAGTCAAACAATTGTCTATGATGTGACGTCTAACAAAAAAAAGTTTCTTGAACAACTTCACATTAGACTTCACACATTCTAAAAAAGGCAATTTGTACCTCTTAGATGTAAGCAAAGCTTTACTCTATTGGTTACTTTTCATGCAAACTTATGGTGCTGACATTCCAGTTTCCAACCTAATCAAAGCTATATGTCTTAATTTTCTTTAATCTTGTGGAGTTACAGGACTGAAAAAAATAAAGAGATTTACAGTAAGTAACATATAAACTTTAACAACATCAATCATACTACAAACACAGTTTCCACTTTCCATCAAGCTCTCTACTTTTCCGGGCCATGGTTTTATTATTTCAAATGAAATCCTAACATTATAAATTATCATCTTAATATAGGTACATCATCTAGTCTTGTACCTCCTCAGCCTGAGGTGAAGATAAAAATGGCTACTATAGGTTCTGTTAGGCCTCAGTTAATTTAACCCGAGGCCAAGACATAAGTGACTGCTCCGAGATCTGTGCAGCTTGAGTCCAAAACATAAGCCTCTGCCTTTTGTTATGCTTTTACAGCAGTCGTTGATCCTGAGGCACTGGCTGATACAAAGGCATAAAAGCTAGAGTTTGCTGCCGAGGAACATTATATGGGGGAATGCTAGATTCTGTATCTGGCATTTTTGTGCTTTAGAATTTTTTGCCCCAAGTCATCTCTTGGAATTACGTCTTCTAGAAAATCAAAGATATTTATATTATAAATTGTTACAGCAATGTATTTATTTTCAACTGTTCTTCTTGCATCCTCTTTTGAGTCGATCCAAGCCAGTGAAGTAATAACATCTCATCAGCTTTAGAAAGTTCAGTTGCACTCACCTCTACAACTGTTCTGGCATATCCATCTAATTTCATTATCATTTTAATCGGAGCTAATTGGAGGCTATGGTTCTTGAATCCTTCTAGTTTCATTTCTTGTATTTAGTTAACCCAAAATAGCCTAAATCGTTCTCGTACATGGTCGAGATGCTGATCTTGAGCAGCGTTAGGTATGAATTGATGCTGAGTTGTGGATACTAGAAGATGATTAGTCCGTATGGTAAAAGACATTAGCATACAAATGTTGATGCCCTAAACCAACATCTTTTGGGTAAATGTAACCCTACATTAGTTGTTGGATCATTGTAGAAGTAACTTCTATATCTTATGAAATCTAAACACCCCACATGAAGCACTTAGAGAATTGGATTTCAGTGATGAAACCGTTTTTTCTTTGGAAATGTAGTATTCATTAGTAGCTTCAGACTTTCTAGTCAAACCTTCACACAATAAACAGTTTTATAGCTATTAAAGTTTTGAACTTAACGTTCGTACTTAGATAAAAAAATTCAGTTGTAATGGTAGAATCATGTACATTAAAAAAGGATTTAAATCTTCTACCACAACCATAGAGTCTATGTGATTCACTCTGGTGGTTTGTCGATGCTAGTTCTTGTGTGCTATGTGATGTTTGTGTGGGGCTCCTGGTTGCCTACTCAGTGTGCACTAACCCTAACATTCTTTTAGCATCTTGATTTGATGTAGATGTCTGGATGTGATTGTGTGACGACTCGGAATTTCTTCAGAAAGTTATTTTTATTATTTAAATATTTTATTGTTTTTTCTCAAAAAAGAATGAATATTTTTATTATTATTTTATAAATTATCCCCGCTTCAATGGGGCTGAGTTCGGTTTTTAATTTTTTTATATTATTTTACTAATTGGGTCAGTATCTCGAGTCGGTATTTTTTTCGGGTGAAAATTTTATTTTATTTTTGAATTGTGAAATTATTCAGTAAAAATTTTATTTTTAAAATTACTATATAATTTGGAAATTTTTCTATAATTATATTTTACTTATAAAATTTCCATTTTATCAAAATTATTATTTAAATTGTTTTGGGATTTTAGAAACCCATTTGGTATTTTATAGGTGACAAATCTTATTTGAGTAAATTATTTGAATATTCAAAATTTATATTTTATATTTTTGAATATTTAAAATATTTATATATTTTGAAAAAAAATATTATTTTTAATTAGTTGTAAAAATAATAAAATTTATATTTTTCTCTAAAATATTTTTATAGAATTTTTGAATTATTGTGCAATATGATATAATCCATCCAGGTGATCACCATAGAGTTCTTTTAATTTTTCTTTAGATAAGAACCTATCAGTAGATTATCCTGAATCCCTATCATGTTGCACAGGTTTCAGCCATTGTGAGATAAAGTGAGAGCTAGGATCATCACTTATGGTAGTGAGTCCCTCATTGTCTATTTCCTCATCCAAATGTTCAGATTAGTCATCAGTAGACCCTGGATGGATAGGTGAATTCCTCATAGAGGATAATCTTTGAATGATTAGAGAGTGTCCGGGGGATGCCTTTTGTATGGTGTGGAGGTCCCCTAGATTTCCCAATGTCTGTGAAGACATGGTATCCAATGGCTCATTAATGAGATCAATTGATGATGTTACTTTAGCCCCCACAGAGTCTGAAATAAAAACTCCTGGAACCTCTATGGTTTTGATGGTGTCATCAGGGTATACCCCACCATGTACTCCATCACTATCTTGATGTGTGTCCTGGGTGGTGAGCAAGGTGTCATGCACTAAGTCACTTGAAATTGGCTCACCAAGAGGAGTAGATTCCTGGTGATCAAAAGCCTCTTTTGCATGGTTGTGCACAATTGGTTGAGGCTGTGCACAATTGGTTGATAGAAAATTTGAGGAGTGAAAGAGATATTTTGAGTAGAAATTAGTGTTGGCAACTCCTCTTAAGAAAGTGGGGAAGTTTCAATAGAGATTCTTATGTGCTCATGTGTCTCCTTTTCTACTTCACTTCTAACATCAACAAAAGTGGGTTCCTGTGATGGTGCAGCCTCTGTGCAAAGTGGAGTGAGTTGGCTCCAAATTTCAATAGATACATTCTGTTGAGAGAATGCATCTAGTAACAATTTTAGTCCCTTTGATACCTCTACACCCTGTTGGGAGGATGTATAGTAGCTTTGTCTGGTCTCTTTGTTTTTCTTTCTCCTCTTTAGAGTTGCCACAGGTGACTCATGTTCTTCAGATTCTTCTTCCACTACTTCTATTTTCTTCTTAGCAGCTCATTTCTTCCTTTTCTTCTTTTCAACTTCACCCTGTTGAGAAGATGTAGAAGTTGGTTTACTAACATCTAGAGGATTTGAAGAAAGGTTTGTAGTTGGGTTAAGAGTTCCTGTGTTAGGTGTATTAGGTTCTCCTGCATCATTGGGACCCTATACTACTTCAAGATAACCATATGTAAGCTGCACAAGTGGATACCATTTAAATATACTCCTCATATGAGGTGTGATTTGAAGAGGTACATTCACTGTGGTTCTCCTGTCTAATGTAGCAAAAATAATTTTTGATATGGACTTAGAATAGCCAGTTCTATTTTTGTTCATTCCTCGTAGTTCAATCAAACTAGCATTTTTGAAGTTTAAAATTGATTGAATAAAGCGATGAAAGAAAATCTTATTACCTCTCTTAGGGATCCTGGTTATGAGCTCTGAAAGGATAAGCTTTCCTATATTTAACTTCAGGTTATATGCCAAAGAGTAGGCCAGGTTCAATCAAATGACATTGATTTAATCAAAGTCAGTCTTTCTGCAGGTGAAGACTCTCAGTAGAGTATCAAATAGAAATGGCCACTCCTTTTGAACATATTTCTTGTTGATCTTTTCAAGCTTGATCTCATCAGAGTATCTGATAAACTCCATGAAGTCCTCCAGTTCAGCCTCTGTTGGCACCATGTCATGCTTTTCAGTTGGGAGTGACAAACTTGAATTTATATCATTTTCATTGAAACTTAAGTCAACCCCTTGAATCTTGTAGGTGACTTGAATCATGGAGCTCCCATCTGACAATGCAATCTCCTCCCAGTTTGTAGTGTTCCAGAACTACTCTAGAATGTCTAGATACAGTGTTGGGTTTGCCAACAAGTCTTCCTTCAAGTATGAGTCAATGAGAAATCTGGTGAAGCACTTGTACTACGTCTTAACATTAACATCTATACCAATGGCAAGGAAATTGGTTTCAGGGATTACATACATTTCAGTTTCAGGGTTGGAGCTCGAAGATGCCATTGAATAGTATGTCGAAAGGAGAAGTGAAGAAATGAAGAAGTTTAGTGAGATTGAGAGAGAATTCGAATGAGACCGTAGAGAGCAAGAGTTTCTTTGAGTTTGTGATTAAGCGTAGAAATGAAATGTTAGATCTACTTTTCTATTTATATGTTTTAGACAACTTGACTATAATTGTAATCGATTGTGAATGATCGAGGACTCAGAAAATGAATAAAGTTACTTTAGTAGAGAAGTGTCATAATTTTGATCGAGAACTCAAACACTTGCATGATTCGAGAACTCACAAAAGTGAACTATTCAAGAACCCATAAACTGTATATAGTCGAGAAGTCAGAAAAAAAGGTTGGCAAATAATCACAAACTACAGTTTTGAAATATTACTTTATTTTCACTTGGAGAATAAAATAATTAAAATTTATCAAACACATTTTTCAGATTAAATTTAAGTGAAATTAATTTAATATGTGGATAAAATGCATTTATTAGATATTCCTGCATAATTGAATATCACACTTGTTATTTAAAGATTCACAAGTATAATAATTCATTTCAGGTTTCCTTAGAACATTAAAATGGTTCCAAGCTATATTTTGATTTTGAATTTTCAAAAACAATGTACAACAATATGAATGATATATTTATAAATATACATTAGTTTACTTCACTTAGATAAATCATTGAGAATTCATGTATGTGAAGTAATTGTTGTAACAGTTAGGTAGATATATTTATTTTGCCATTTATTTAGAAGAATTTAGCATTCCAATCTCACTAACCAACCTGTTGAAGGTGGTTTCATCAAGTGGTTTAGTAAATATATCAGCCAACTGTTTTTGTATAGGAACATATAATAATTCAATAACACCATTTTTTGCATGTTTCCTTATGAAATGGTACATTATATCAATGTTCTTTGTCTTTGAATGATTCACTGGATTTGCAACAGTAGATATGATACTAGTGTTGTCACACATGATAGGAATCCTTTCCAAAACTAGTTCATAGTCCCTTAACTGATTTCTTATCCAAAGCACTTGAGCACATAAACTCCCAACAGCTATATATTCAGCCTCAACTGTGGAAGTTCAAATTGATTGTTGCTTTTTGTTATACCATGACACTAATCTCTGTCCAAGAAATTAACAGCTTCCAGAGTTGCTTTTTCTATCAATTCTGCATCCAGCAAAATCAGCATCAGAATATCCAACTAGGTTGAATCCTGTTTCTTTTGGGTACCACAATCCCATATGTGTTGTTCCTTTGAGATATCTCAAAATCCTTTTGATAGCAATGAGATGAGATTCTTTTGGATTGGCCTAAAACCTTGCACACAAACATGTAGAGAACATGTTATCTGGCCTACTAGCTGGTAAGTAAAGTAGAGATCCAATCATTCCTCTATAGGTTTTCATGTCTACACTTTTTTCTTTCTTATCCTCATCAAGCTTGATAGCTGTAGACGTTGGTATTTTGGCAGGTGAGCAATCTTGCTTATCAAACCTCTTCAGCAAGTCATTGATGTACTTGGTTTGACATATGAAGATCCCATCTGTTCTTTGTTAATTTTAAGTCCTAAAAAATAATTGAGCTCTCCCATAATGCTCATTTCATATTCCCTTTGCATGAGCTTTGAGAATCTTTGACAACTTTTTATTTGTAGAGTAAAAAATGATATCATCCACATAAATTTGAACTAGAATGATGTCATCACCATGCTTCTTATAAAAGAGAGTTTTGTCAATTATTCCTCTAGTGAATTGATTTTCTAATAGAAATTTTGACAGAGTGTCATACCATGCTCTAGGAGCTTGTTTGAGTCCATATAATACTTTGAGGAGTCTGTAAACAAAATCAGGAAATTTTGAGTCTTCAAAGCTAGGTGGTTGTTGCACAGAAACTTCTTCCTCTAATTCACCATTTAGAAATGCACTCTTGACATCCATTTGATAGACTTTAAAATTTGAGTGAGCTGCAATGGCTAGAAAGATTATTATTGCCTCTAGTCTTGCAACAGGAGCAAAAGTCTCATCATAGTCAATACTTCTTCTTGTGAATATCCTTTTGCAACCAAACTTGCCTGATTTCTTATGACGATACCATGTTCATCCATTTTGTTTCTATAAACCCATTTAGTGCTAATAATTGATCTGTCTTTTGAAGGTGATGCTAATTCCCAAACATTGTTTCTCTCAAATTGATTTAGCTTTTCCTGCATGACAACAACCTAGTCTGGATCCAACAATGCTTCTTCAATCTTTTTAGGTTCATTTTGAGAAAGAAAGCAAGCATACAGATATTTATTTATGGTTACCCTTCTTGTTCTCACACCTTCATCAGGATTTCCTATAATTTGGTCTGTAGTGTGAGCTCTATTCCATTTTCTTTCATGAGCCACACCTCTTGCATTTCAACTTGTTTCTTCCTGATTTAGGTTATTTGCGTTTTTTATTGATCCTTGAGAAGCTCCCTATTGGGTCCTGAAAGTGTCGTAGATGGGGGGTTGAATGCAATACTCACAATAATTTATTTATTTTTCAGAATTTGTGGAATTAAATTATTGCTTTTGCTGAGGGTTCGAGTCCTTGTAGTGTTTAGGAGGCCGACTTACTAGTTTTTTATTTTAATAAATAAACATTTAAGATCTAAAAAATTAGCAAGTAAGTAAACAAGATTCAAGTTAAATACATATATTAAACTTGAAAGGGGTGTTATAATATTCCGTAGAATATTCCTTAATTCCTAGAATGAAATTGACATGAATTGTTCTACTTAAGGAATTAAATTCAAACTAGCATAGAAAGTCTGTGAATATGACAATCAAACAAATTACTAAATTTGAATGGTTTTTTCAACTAGAAGTTATGAAGCTGTAAAACATAATGTAACGTAACATGTAATAGTGATATCGATAACTCAACTAAGAAACAAAAACAGTCAAATAATACTAATATGCAGCACAGAAATCGAGAAGGACATGTGAACATGAATCATACATACATCATTACATAGAATTCAATATGAAAGGCTTATTGTACGTCAGCGATAGAAGTTCATTAATATGTTCAAGCCTCAGCAACAAATAAGAGTTCATAAGATATCATATTAAAGACAGTGTAATGATTTGAGTAAATGTCAAAGGGTTTCAGTGATCAAAAGCAATGCAAAAGTCAAAGATTAATCAACTGAAACAGAATAGAAGTCAAGGAAATTCAATTTAGTGTTAGTCTTTTATGAACCAGACCAGTGCACTAAGCGTCATCACAATAAGAAGAGAATTACATTGATTTATCAGAAGAAAATCAGTTGATCAAGCCAGAAGAGTGAAAACCAAGTGGTAAATACTTTAAGAATCTCAAGAAATTGTTTAAGGCAAGTATTACTATATTTGGTGGCTCTTATACTCTTAAGACAATGTAGTAGGCGCAATAAAGAACCTAAGGCGCAATAAAATGTTAACTTAGCGCAAGGAAACATTCCTCAAGATTTCTAAGTTGTTTGTGACGCCTATACAAGGGAACAAGAGTATAGGCGCAACAAACTAACTCCTTGGCACATCAAAAGGATATAGGCGCAAGGAAACTAGTGGATGATTTTTCTAAGTGATTCATGGTGCCTATACACTGGAATAAGAGTAGAGGCACAACAAAAAGAGATGCTTAGGCGCAACAAAACTCTATGGGCGCAACAAATACCTTTTGTGGCGCCTATACTCCATTAACACTCTTGCAGGCGCAACAAAGGACTTAGCATTATTGGAAAATCAATTCAATTAGTTTTTAAAAAGTCTACAAAATATATATGAGTGAAATCAATACCGACAGGAATTGATTCATCTTCTACATTCAAGACAAACAGACGAGAAGCTCCATTAAAGCCATACATTAAATATACCCAACTGTATTCTTGTTGTAATATTGTTTGAACCCATTGAAGCTAATCTCTTGATTAGAAGTATATCCTGAATCGCTATGTTTCAATAACTGCCATTTTTATATCTCAAGAACACACACACTTAATCCGCAATTAAACAAAAATCTACCAACATCATATTCACCCCCCCCCCTCTATGATGATTTAGGACCTAACAATTGATATTAGAGCTTGTTGATTGAAGTTATAAATCAAGATCCAAAAATAGTTTTACAAACAAAAGTGTATTTTTTAGATCTAGAAAAATTTATATTGAAATTTCCTTATTTTTAACGAAAATAAAATAAGAATTTTTTAATGATTTTAAATCCACTATTTTTTAAAAAGCTATCAATCATCAAGAATTCAAATTAAAATTTTATTTCTCGAAATTTTATTTTTTTTATTCAAATTGATTTTAATTTTTAAGAAATTATTTATTTCTTGAGATTTAAAATTCTTCATAACCATGAGTACCCAAAAACTTAGTAGCATCAAAATAACAGTTTTTGACAAAAATGAATACATTCTATGGAAGATGAAGATGTCCACTTACATCAAATCAACTAATTCTCAATAAATGAGGATTTTGGAAAATGAACCCTATGTTCCTCAGAAGCTTATACCAGAAACAGTCTCAGATGACGGAGAACAAATTCCTGAAGAATTTACCCTAAAGGAGCCTTCATAGTAAATTGACAGAGAATGAGTAGCATGGGATAATCATCTTCAATGTATCCTAATGGATTCACTGGACACTACAATGCTGAATCAAGTGATAAATTGCACTAGTGCCAAACAAATGTGGGATACGATTGATCTGCTAATGGAAGGTAATGCAGAAGTGAATGAGAATAGGCTGGATATTCTTACATCCCAGTACGAAGCTTTCAAGTCACTACCAGGAGAAAGTATCACTCAAGTCTTTGAGAGATATAATAAATTGTTGAATCACTTGTCACTGCATGGGAAGGCCTACTCATGTAGGGAGATCAACAAAAAATTTATGCTGACACTGCCAGCGCATCTTGAATACAAAATCTCTACCATCAGAGAGAGAAATGACATAAATGAAATGTCTATCAAAATTCTATATGAGAAGCTCAAGACTCATGAAATGGAGCAAGAGCAAAGACAAATCATTTATGGTACAGGAACAGTGGACAATAAAAATACAACTCTGTTAAAAATAACAACACTTGTAGCTAAAGATTTTGTTAGTACAGAGACCAACAAAGAAAAACCTGTAAATGAGAAAGAAGAGATTCTAGAAGCTGAATTTATAGAGAATGCTCAAGCAGGTGATGAAGATGACTTCTACTAAATGGAACAACTTGAACAGTTGGAAAACAAGATAATGGCCTATATGGCAGGAAATTTCAAGAACCTCAGGTTTAGAAGGAATCCTAAGTACAAATACAAGAGTAACACCAATTATAGCAGTTCCAGCTTCAGAAACAACAACCGAGGTGGTTCATCTTCAGGGTCTTATAACAAAGGAAGTTATAAGACTAGAATGGTAGACCGTAGTAAGTTTAAGTGCTATAACTGCAATGAACCCGGACATTTTGCTACAGAATATCGGAAGCCTAAGCAAGAAAAAGAAAGAAATGAGTCATATGATGAATTGAAAGAGAAGTATGATGTACTGGTAAAGAAGCATCAGGGCAGAGCTTATATAGCCGAGGGAAAGGGCTGGGATGATTCAGGGAAGGATGAATAAGAGACATATGAAAATGTTGCTGTAATGGCAGACTCTTCAGAGGCATCACCTTAGTCATCGAAGGGCATAACAAAGAACAAGAGTGTCATGTGGATTCTCGACAACGACTGTTCTAGACAAATGACCGGTGATAAAGTCCTGCTATCAGATGTGATTGAGAAAGCTGGCCCGATAGTGACCTTTGGAGATAATAGCAAGAGGTTCATAATGTGATATGGCATTTTGGAAATCGGAAATGTTATCATTGAAAATATCTCTCTTGTGGATGGATTAAAGCACAACCTCCTAAGTATCACTCAGTTCACTGACAAGGGCTAAAAAGTTACATTCGAAAAGGAAAAGTGTGCAATTCAAAACAGGAAAGATGCGATGCTTGCTCTTCAGGGAGTGATAAAGGGAATCTCTTTGTGGCTAACTTATTATCTGCAAGCAAAGGTGAAGTTCAATATTTTTATAGCAAAGCTTCAACAGAGGACCGTTGGTTATGGCACAAGAAACTTTTACACCTGAACTTTAAGGCAATGAACTCTTTAGTGAAGAGGGGATTGGTTAGAGGTCTACCTGAGATAGAATTATGTCAAGAAGGTTTGTGTGAAACATATGAAAAAAGGAAGTCAAAGAAAGCATCTCACCGAAGCAAAGACTCATTAGACATTACTGAACCACTACAACTTCTGCATATGGATTTATTTGGTCTAGTCAACGTCATGTCTATGTCAAGCAAGAGATATGTACTAGTAATTGTAGATGACTACTCCAAGTACACTTGGGTGTTGTTTCTAGCCTCAAAGGATGAAGCCCTTCAAACAATTATTGATCACATAAAGAAGATAAAGTTAGAAGCTGATTTGCCTATCAGGAAAATAAGGTCTGATAATCGAATAGAATTCAGGAATGTAACCTGAATTATTTTTATATGGAAAAAGGGATATCAAGACAATATTCAGCGCCCAGAACTCTATAACAAAATGGAGTAGTAGAAAGGAAGAACATAACTTTAGTTGAAGCAGCAAGAACAATGTTGAATGAAGCTAAATTACCTCTATACTTTTGGGCTGAAGCAGTTAACACAACTTGCTACACTCAAAATTGTACCCTGGTTAATAAAGATCATGACAAGACTCCATACGAGTTAATGGCAAAACAGAAACCAACACTGAAATAATTTCATGTGTTTGGAGCAAAGTGCTTCGTATTGAAAGATGATGAGCATCTAGGAAAGTTTGAATCCAAGGCTCAAGAAGGCATATTTCTTGGCTACTCTCTGGAATCAAAAGCGTATAGGGTTTATGTGATTGAACACAAAAAGGTCATTGAAAGCATGAATGTAACTGTCGATGATCTCAAGCTCCCAAGTCTGCAAAGAACAGATAACACTGAAACTCTACAGTTTGAAAATATGAACTTAGATGAAAGTGAAGTAGAACCTGAAGCTGCAACAAAGAATCAAACACCAATTGAGAATAACAATAATGATGATTCTGGCCCTAGTAGTGGAAACAGTGTAAAATTCACAGAACCTACAAGTAGTGACCGGGAATCTCATTCTCAACGAAGCAGCAGCGCAGGGGGAGCAACTGAAGGATCTACTAATAGGACTCAGCACTTTAATGATAATTAGGCTGAATCTTCTAGGGCAAATCAACCAAGGCATAGGGTGTGGAGTAGAGATCACCCCTTTGAGTTTATTCTAGGAGATCCAGATACTGGAGTTCAAACAAGACATTCTTCACAAAATGGATGTTTATTCTCTGGTTTTCTTTCTGTGATAGAGCCAAAGAAAGTAGAAGAAGCTCTAGAAGATCCAGATTGGGTTATTGCTATGCAAGAAGAACTCAATCAATTTGAAAGACAAAAAGTCTAGAAGCTGGTACCCAAGCCAAAGAACAAGTCTATTATTGACACAAAGTGGGTATTCAGAAATAAACTAGATAAAGATGGCATTGTTACGAGGAACAAAGCCAAACTGGTTGCTAAAGGTTATTCCAAAGAAGAAGGAATAGATTATGATGAAACATATGCACCAATGGCAAGGCTTAAAGCTATTAGGATGTTTCTGGCATTCGCAGCACATTCCAACTTTAAAGTATATCAAATGGATGTGAAGAGTGCATTCCTGAATGGAGAAGTTGAAGAAGAAGTGTATGTGGAACAACCCTCAGGGTTTGAAGATCCAGAATTTGCTGATTTTGTGTACTTTCTCTTCAAGGAACTCTATGGCCTAAAGCAAGTACCTCGGACATAGTATGACACTCTATCTGTATTCTTACTTGAAAATAGTTTCACTAGAAGTGTCATAGATAAGACTCTGTTTCATAAAATGCATAAAAATGACATGATATTAGTACAAGTATATGTGGATGACATTATATTTGGTTCTACTAATGATCAGTTATGTAGTAGATTTGCTAAGTTAAATGCAGAGTATGTATGAAATGAGCATGATGGGGGAGCTAAATTACTTCCTTGGACTCCAAGTAAGCCAAAGGAAAGATGAAATCTTCATTTACCAGACCAAGTACATCAGAGATCTGTTGAAAAAGTATGGTCTTGAAGATGCATCACTAGCCAAAACCCCAATGGCAACTGCCACTAAGCTTGATAAAGATGAACCTGGTAAAAGGGTAGACATCACAAGCTACATAGGTATGATCGACTCATTACATTACTTAACTACAGGTAGACAAGATATTATGTTTGCCACATGCTTGTGTGCTGGGTTTCAGTCTGACCCTAAAGAATCACATCTTATAGCTGTTAAACACATTTTTAGGTATCTTAAAAGAAGTCCGAATCTTGGAATTTGGTACCCTAAAGATATAGGTTTTGACCTTGTTGGCTATACAGATATTGATTATGCAGGATGTAGGATTGATGGGAAGAGTACATCAAGGAGTTGTCAATTCCTTGGTAGAAGATTGGTGTCATGGTATAGCAAAAAGCACCACTCAGTTGCAATGTCAATAGCTGAAGCTGAATATGTCGCTGCTGGAAGCTGTTGTGCATAACTATTGTGGATAAGGAACCAACTTCAAGACTATGGACTATTGCTGAGCAAAATTCCAATATTCTGTGACAATACAAGTGCCATAGCAATCACAAATAATCCATTTCAGCACTCAAGGACCAAGCACATTGATATCAGGTATCATTTCATAAGAGAGCATGTTATGAGTGGTACTGTAGAGTTACATTTTGTACCTACAGAGTAGTAAATTACAGACATCTTCACTAAACCACTGGATGAAATCACTTTCACTAGACTGGTTTGTGAACTTGGGATGTTAAATTCTACTATCTAATAAGTTAGTAATCAATGACTGCAATTTGAAGTTGATAAATTCACTAGTTGATTAATTTCAATATTTTTAGGACTTGTGAATTTATTTACCAGATTATTTTCCAGTTCTTAAGATTATAAGTTAGATAAATACCTTATGCATGCCTGCTAATTTTGTTAATCTTGTATTTATTTAATTTTATCTGAGAAAATATTTAAGTGCTTGTGTTTAAATAATAAATTCTTAGCACTTATATATTTAAATATTATTTTAAATTATTTTAAATATAAAGGATGAATATTTATATTTGTTCTCATATTTAAAATAAAAGTAAAATAATAAAGAAGCATAATTTATTTATTTTGATAATTTTAACAATTAATGTTATTATTATTATTAATAAATATTTTGTAAGTTTTAATAATTATGGACCTTATTATAGTTAATATTTTAAAGGCCAGAATTGTTAATATTAAAATGTAGCATAAATTATAAATATTTATAATTATAATAATTTATTGTTATTCTTATAAATTGTTAATAATTTGTGATATATTTGTATTAGTGAATAATTATTTTATTGCTGATTTGTTTCAAATTATTCACATAAATATAAATATATTTTAAGTAACAAAAAATTTGTGGAACAACAAAATTCACCAAGTGATTTTGTTGCGCCACTTTTTTTTGTTGCACCACACAGGGGAATGACTGTGTAGGCACAACAAAAGTGGCCAACACTTAGTGAAATTTTGTTGCGCCCATATAGTGGTTCCACTATACAGGCGCAACGAAAACACTTAAACAAGATTTGGTTTATGTTTGTTGCGCTAAGTCATTTTGTGGCGCCATCACAGTGTACACACTGTGTAGGCGCAACAAAATAACTTAAGCCTCTTATGTTGTGCTTATGCGGTTTGTGGCGCCATCACAGTGTATACACTGTATAGGTGCAATAAACGTCCTTAGTAATTTTCTTTCTGTTTTAGTGGCGCCTATAAATACCTGTGCAAGTGTTTTGTTACGATTCATATATATACACAGTACTTACAACATTTCAGGCGCAACTAAGATCTAAAATTTTTGATCGAACTTTTACAAGTCAATTCTTGTCCGATTTTAAATCTAAGATCATTTTCGTGAAACCCACAGTCATATCTTTCAATTGCAATTGTTCTCATCAAATTTGGTTGAGGTTTTAAAGTTAGCATTTTTTTAATATTTCGAACTGATTGACTTAGAGTTCTCAAAGTTTTAATCGATTAAAAAAATTAATATAAAAATAGCTGGGTGCTTAAAATTACTAGGAGATCATCATATATAAATTTCAAGTCAATCCAAGTAATTTTAAAATTAGGGTTTAGTTCATAATTTACTAAATTAATTTGACTTTAATTAGTAATTTCAATTCGTAAAAATTACCTTTCACGTTGATAAAATGGCAGGTCATTTTGTGATTAAAATGATTAATTATTTATCTATTTTAGTAGATGACTAGACTGAAGTATGTGAGTTAGGTAAATGGGCCTGGTTTTTAAATGAAAGTTCTATGGTCCATTGTGCACTAACTACTAATGTGCCTTTGAATCAAAATATTTTTAGACAGGTCTGCAGGTCTTCTAAAGACACATCTGCATATGGGATATCAGCTTTCACTTGTTCAATTCAGTGATAAAAAGTGTGAATAACAAAAAATGACATCAATCTGGCACTTTATTTGCCAATTGAAAACTTTGAAAATGAACCATCTCAAACAGATTTAAACAACTTCTTCATGTGGCTGCACTGCACAAGGGAAAACAATAATCTCCCTAAGAAGATCTACAAGCATCATCTGCCCAAGGAGTGAAACTTGTTCTTCAATATCTTATCTCATGGTTTTACACCAAAGACATGAGGTTTTCACGGGATTACACAGTTTAACAAGGTGATAGCGTATGCAGTGGCTTCAGATGTTAGACTCAACTTCAGAAGATAGATCATGATTGAAATCTTGAAGAACCAAGCAAAAATGGAGAATTTTTGTCTATATCCAAGATTTTTGCAAATGGTGTTGAATAATAAACTGAATGCTGATCAACTTCAATCATTTCAGAATAGTCCTTTGAAAGAATCACCCTATCTTCAATTCAAAAAAATATTATTGTTACAACATGAGGATGATTACCCAAACAGGTTTACTCCTGCTCCAATGACTAATTCTATCGGAGAATACTTTGCTCTTCTTAGACAGGCTGAAGAAGAAGCTGCAGAAGAAGAAGATCATGTATCTCAAAATGATGAGTCAGCAAATAGAGATTCAGAAGAAGCAGCCTCTCAAGAGGAGACTGAAGCTGAAACATCAGATGACTCTGGAATAGATGAAGCATCATAAGAAGAAGAACAAAGATACGAAAAAGAGGATGAAAGCATGGATGAAGCTGGCTCAGACAATGAACAATAACCAGATCCTGAACAATATCAACAAAGGCAAAACCCTGATAATGCACCAGAAGAGGTAGCTGTGGAAGAGACTCAGAAAACCGATGTGTACATTCCTAACCTTTCTGATGAACAAATGGAAGAAGGTACACTTCTGGATTTTGAATTTTCTACTTTTCTTCAAGATGAATTTGTCACAATATCTACTTTTATGCCTCAAACGGTAGTGCACATGCTTGAGCCCTCAGTGGCCTTCGAAGCTGGCAATGAACTTGGCGGCCAACCAGTTCTAACCACTGCCAGAGATTAATAAACACTTCATAACTCTCCTGAAACTAGAAAAAGAACACTTGATATAGATGATAGGAGTGTATCCCTACCGAATCAGGAATTTATTGAAATATCCCCTACAGCTCTGCCTTCTCGAAAATGTCGTAAAATGAATTTTAAACCTAAGGCATCTATGAGCCAAGAACCCGATTCTCATATCTCTGAGACCTTTATTTTTCTTCATGATCTCAATTCTGAAATTGACTAACTTCTAAAAGGTACGGGAACTGAACCAGAGATGGGAACGCAATCAGCTACTTCAGTAGCCAGTACTATTTTGGTAAATCCAATTCAGAACCTGTCTTCACAAACAGTTGGGGGCATCACTGACTCTCAAGAGCCATTCATTACATTGTCAAATGTGGTGACCCCCTGGATTTAACATCTCCAGATCCCAGTAAGGATGTTTTCCCTCCCCAATTGGGTGAAGTGGAAAGGCAACTCTCCTTTAGAAGGGAAGAGGTCTCCATTCATGGAGTAGTTGCGTCAGCAGCATCACCACTTCAAGTGGAATTTCCTTCACACGTGTTGCGGGGCACCACAGGCTCTAATTTGTCGCTCATTACATTGCCCGAAGTGGTGACCCCCCTGGTATATACAAATCCATCTCCTTCAAAGGAGGTCCTCTCCACCTTTTTAGGTCAGGCGAAGGGACAATACACCCATAGAAGGGATGTAGACTCTATACATAGAGTATCTGCTGCTTCGGTAGTAGAACCTGTTCAGGGTGCCTCTGGACAGGTATGGCTTTCAATAGCTTTAGCTGGCATCACGGATTATTCAACTCTGCCAGTCATTACATAATCCATAGTGGTGACCACATTGGGTCTAATTCCCCCAGTTCCTGAAAAAGGAGTTCTCCCCACCCAAAGTGGTCAGGCGGAGAGGTAACCTACCCATAGAAGGGATATGGATTTACATGCAGGTACAGAAGATTAGGATGGTTTTAATGAGATCAGTGATACAGTTAACCTAAGTGATCTTCACTTCCCTGACCCTGATCAGCGGAGTGTGAGTGTTGAGGGACGAGAATAAACAGTAACAGTGAGCGATGAGACACCCACTGACCAAATAAACACCCACACAATGCACACACAACACACAATCAAAGGATTCTAAATCTGGAGGCCCAAGTCACTGAAATTCATTATTCTCTACGGAAGATCTTGGAAGTGCAAGAGCAGCAACGAAATGAAATGAAAGAACTTAAAGATTTGGTTCAACAGCTGTTGGCTCAGAAAACTCCTACTACTCAACAATCAACTTTTATAGCTCATATAACTCCGGTCGAAATGGAGGATAACCCAATTGAGGGGGAGAGAAGAGAGCAAGAAAAAGTTGGAGCTGAAATGATAATGGAATATACAGCTCAGGGGGAGATGGATATCTTTTACAGGCTTGGAGCAAGGCAAATGGAGGAAGGTGAAATCTTTGAACCCTATGTGCCAATTGATATTCCTACTGAGAATGAAATAGAGGAGACCGCAAAGGCTGCAGGTATTGATGTCCAAAAGGAATTGGCCGAAGAGTATGCATTTGATAATGACTATCTTCTAGTTGGTGTGGATGAAGTTGTTACTCAAGATGTAGCTCAAGCTCAGGAATTAATGAAGAGGAAGTGGAAAAGAGTTCAACATGCAATCGAAAGAAGAAGCAGAAACTAAAGTTGGTCCTGAATGGGATGAAGCAAGGAGTCTGTTGGAGAAGAAAGAACTAACTCTAAGCAAGAAGAAAGACAAAGAAGTCCTTGACCTGTTCAGAATCATAAGAGAAAAATTTCAAGATGTTCATGAATTCTATGTTTCTCTATCAGAAGAAATAACTAGTGTGTCAGTAAGTGCACTAAAATCCAGTTGGAAGATGTATATCAATTCAACAACACTAGGATCGAGAATTAATTCTCGATCCTAAAATGAATTAATTCTAAATGAATTAATTTACTTATTAAATTAACTAATTAATTTAATTATTTAATAGAGAATTAAATTAAAGTCTTGATTGTAAGGCTATTGTCGATATAGATCAAACTCTTTTTTTCTTCAATAATAACCTCTCTAACCACTTGAATTTTTTGATGATGAATCTTCATTGACATTGTTGACGCCCTGTGTAGTGGTTTGGTTCCCGGATGACTAACTACAACGTTAATTTTCATGTCTTCTATAGTGTTCTTTTATCCTTCTTCTGCTTCATTGTCTTTCCTCATTTGTTTTCTTCTTCTTCTAGGATCTTCGTGTAGTAGCCACTTAAAATCTTATGTATCTTCTAAACTCCTTGAGATACTACTCTTTTATTTTACACTGACACTTGATCATATAAATGAACTTCTTTCAGTGTTGAGTAGCAGTCTTGTCAGAATTCTTCTGATATTCTGATTCTTCGTGTCTAGTTGACATTCTTCATCTTGATTCATGTTATCATATTTATTATTTACTTGAGTTGAGTAGTTATCTACTTATTACAAATAGGCCTAGTCATATGACTTTCAATCTTCCTCTATTTGTTGTTAAACATTTAAAACACAAATTCCTAGAGGATGTCTCAACTAAACATTTAGGAAAAATTATATAATACATTTCCAGATATCAAACATGAAAGATAAATATAAGATATATTTTCCTCTAAACTGAATATATTTAACAAAGTTCTATCTTCACATATCTATAATTACCATCTTCAGAAGTATCAAATTCACCTTCTTCTAGAGTTGAACTTTTGTATACGTGTGTCATTGGTACATCTTCAGTGGCTGGTTTTTTTGGTTCAGATTCTGCATTTCCATATTTCTTGAGTGAACTAGAAATGAAAAATTAAAGACAAATCTTCAAGTTAAATCATCGTCACTTCTCAGACTCATCACTACTCCTCCTTAGGATGGCAGGGATGAAGTCTTGTTCTCTTCTTACCACTTCTCCTCTGCTTCTCTAACTTCTGTCTTCACTTCTCACCCAAGGTGAATTCATTCTCCCCTTACGTGAATTATTCAACACTTTTCTTGTTCAACCATTTTAATAGAGGTAATAACAGACATGGCATACATTCAGCATTAAACCATCGCATATATAAAAAATACAAATTATGACATGTTATGCATTTTAGAAAATCTGGTTTATCCTATATAGAAAAATTTTCTAAAATCAAATGGAAAAGAAGAATTAATAAATAATCACTAGTTCTATCCAATCCAAGAATGCTGTTATATACCCCCTTTTTCTTGTTCAATAATTCTCCCCCTAGTTGAGTAATCCTCTTTAGAAGAAATTTTCTCCCCCTTAGTTGAGCAACATTAGAACTATGTAACAGAGAATTGAGAATGAGATTTGGTAATTGTGCTAGTGTGTTATTTTCCTTTGTGTATCTGACAAGTGTTTTGCTCATATACTCTCTAAGTGTTTCACTCATAGAATATATATTTTCACTCTTTCTCACTTGTGTTTCACTCTTTTCTCACAACATTGTTTCTTTCAGTATGGATGACACAGTCTTTTATACCTGTAAGAAAGTCACCATAGCCCCTTTAAGAGAGGTCACTGGTGATGTAATGGAGTTTCTTAAATCCCCATCCTCAATTGAATCTATTAAAATATTTGACTTTGAAAACTGAATTACTTCAGGAATAGATTCAATGAGTTGCTTATCAGCTAAGATGATCTGTTCCGTAAGAAATCTAGATATGTTCCATCTGGGGAGGGAGACAAGGATCTATAATGTAGCAAATGATCCAAGTTTCCACCTGACGCCTGTGAAGGCATGTTGATTCAGTTAGAATCATCAATCATCCTTCCTTCCTTGATATGGAAGTTTAGAATAATTACTTCCGTCAATTCATCCTTAGTGTTTGACAATCCTTACAGTGTATTTGAATATATACATTTCTAGTTTTCAGTATTTAAAAGTGTCCAGATGAATTGACTCTTTATAAATGGCCTTGGCTGACAAGCCGAATTCAATAGACTTATCATGTTAAGAAGACGAACCTAGTTACTGTTTTTCCATTTGCAAATCTATATTCTTTTGGGAGGATATAAATTAGTTAGCAGTTGCCTTGATTTCAATTTCTCATTATAACTAGAGGCAGAGCTGTTGGTTCACTCAAAGATATTTCCTTATTTAGTGCACTAGAGGCACTTACTCACTCACCCTCTTTAGTTGAGAAAACTTTTCTTTTCAGGGGTTTAGTAGATGAAGCTGTATCTGTTTGAGTGTATTTGGTTTTATGATCTGTGTTAGAGATTATAGGTTTTCAATCCCTTGATCTTGTCCTATAGCCATTGAGGGCTCAATATATCAATTGTACTATTTTGATATCAATTTATTAGAGAATATATCAAGATCGAGATTACCTGCTTTACTACGAGTGAATTGCCCTTGTTCGGCAAGTATTATGACTAAGAATATCAAAAATAAAAAACTCCTCTGAAAATTTTGAAAATAAAAGTATGTTGAAGAGTTTGTGATTTAGAACACAGATATAATTTTACTATTAGTGATTTTCAGATAAACAATATATATTCTCACTAACAAGAAAAATCACAATTAATTGCAATGAAATAATAATAAACTATCAATACATGATAATTTATAATAATTTCAAAAAGTAAATAATTATGCTCCTAATATCTCATCGTATTAAAATTATGAAACTAATAAATATTGAATTGCTTCAATTAATAATTTTAATAAGATAAAATACCCTTGCTAAATACTACATAATCATAGGAATGAAAATTAGCATTTAACTTCATACACTATATCTAATAATTGTTACTTAAGCATATGACAATTATACTCATAATAATTTTCAGTGATATATGTAAACGCGAGAAAGTAGTCATAAAGAAATTCACAAGTCCTTTAAGTATTGACATTTTAATACTTACGATTCTTATAACAATTTCTCGTAGACAAAACAAATATAAAAATAAAATAAAAATAAATATGCTTATAAGAAAATAAAATAAAATTACTCACTCTCTCTCTCTCACACACACACACATACATATATATATATATAGAAATAATGATACCGAAAGTTTGAAAATAAAAATAATATAAAATATATTTACAGTAAAGATGTCAATTGAATAAACTATATATATATATATATATATATATATATATATATATATATATATATATATATATATATATATATTAAGGAAAATTTTGGAAATATTTCAAAGTATTTAAAATATTGAGAATTTTATACACATTACTTAGAAAATACTTCGGCTTTCAATATTAGTGATTTTTGAAATATGCATTGATTACTTAGATCATCAATTCTAAATAATGTCACTAATATTAAAAGTGTCACAATTATTTGTAACAAAACATTTAAAAATATCAGAGGTAAATATCAAAACAATTAAGCAAGATATCATTGACTGATACAAATAAAATATTTAACATACAAATAATTATACTACATATTATTTTAATTTATTTAAATTATGAGACTGATATGATATATAATTGCCTGACATCATAATTTAAATCAATTAAGATAATATACAAACTTATGCTAGAACACCTAATTACCACATATGCATATAACATTGTAAACATGATAATTAAAGTAGTAGAAATAAGCACGAGGTACTGGATTTTAAATAAATTCACAAGTTCTTTCAATATTGGAAATTTAATATGTGTGAACTCATTTGAGAATTCCTTGCAGATGGGATTTTCAACAAATATGCACATAAATAATATCTCAACTTCACAACCAACTTAGATAAAATGAATTCATCATGTTGTTTAGCAAATATCTGCAAATAATTCTACTAAGGACTACTATCGAAAGAAATAATACCTGGTGTCCATGCGCTTATTTCTTGAGTGGTGTAGAGATTATCCAACAGAGTTGATGGATTTTGACAGCTTCTAGAAATTACTTCCATGTCTTTCTTACAACCTGAATTATCTATATCTATATAGCCAATTAGGGTAAATCTAGTATCTTTGGGGTACCTGATTCTAAGAATTGGTAATCCCTTAAGATATCTAACAATTCATATCTTAGCTATAAGATTAGATTCTCTAGTATCCACTTGGAAACTTGCACATAGGCATATTAAAAATAAAATATATGGTCTTTATGCACTTGAATAAGTAATGAGCTGATCATACCTCTATAGCTTGTCACTTCAGTTATGTACCTGATTTGCCCTGATCAAGCTTAGTGGTTTGTTGGCAAGAAGTCTTGGGAGGTCTGGAATCTTCTAAATTGTGCATCTTCAAAAGATCCTTGACTTAATTTAATTGTCATCATTCTTTTGAATTACTTATAATCCAAAAAGAATTACAACTCTTCCAACATGCTCATCTTGTACCTACTCTGCATTAACTGAGCAAAAGTCTCTTGCTAAATTTTCTTTAGTAGACTCACATATAATATAATCATGGTATACTTGCACTAATATTACATTATATGTGTGCCTTGTATTCTAGAGAGATATGCATATAACGACTATAAAATTTAATCATTTTCAAGTAATTAGCAGTTAGAGTGTCATACCATATCCTTGACGATTGCCTGATATCTTACTTTCGTCATAGAGAGCTTGTGAAGAGAATGATATACAAATTCCAGTGGATATGTAACTTCAAAGTCCAGGAGTTGTTGTACATCAACTTTAACTTCTTACTCACCATTCATGACATCCCTAATAGTCCCAAGTCTCGTCTCTGGTGCTTGTAGTTAGATCTTGAAAATCCTAAAGATTTTGTTTCCATCATCATCGATACCTTCTACTTTATAGTAACCTCTAGAAACCATCTTGACTTTGTCCCTCATAACAATGCCAAAAATCATCTAGTCTCTGAAAACACCTACAATACCAATTAAAACCTTGTCTTGTGGTCTGGGATCTAGATTCTGTAAATTCTGCCTTCGAACTGATTGAGATCATCTTGCATTTGCAATCACCCAATCTGGATCAATCAGTGTTCTTCATTCTTCTTTAGGATACCAACTGTTAATAATTATTCTTTCCCAAGAATAACCATTTATTTTGCATAACACTTTTAGTCTTTAATCTAGTATCCGGATCACTAAGAACTAGACTCCAGGAAAGACTTTGACTCCAAACCCTTTGTCTCGGCAGATACATTCTTAATGTATTCCTTTGATCTTCATTATGTTGAGTACGACTAGTAGATCCTTCTTTTATTCCCCCACCCCCCCTGAGTTGCTACTAGGATGTGTTGAAGATCCTTCACCTTGTTGAGTGGATTCTGTTAAAGTCCACGAGTTGTGTAGGTTCACTGCCATTTCCACTACTAGGATCTGAATCATCATCATTAATATTGATTCCTTTTGCCACCTCAGTTTCATCATCAATATCTGAATATGACTCTGACAAGATGTCAAGCTTCAAAGATTCAGAATAGACTTTCATTTGAATGCTCGGGAGCTTGGTGCAGTAGGACGACACATTCAGACTTTGAATCACCTTCTGGTTTTACATCACATCTTAATTCGCTTCCAACTTGATCTTCTCGATGGGATCAATTATCATACTTGATGTATTATCTATTTAATGCACGAACATCACCAAATTGTAACTAGGGTTATCATTAACCACCACTAAGCATATTACTTCCATGACATTACTTGCTTCAGTGTGATGTTTTCATTGACTTCCCTATATGACATACTTCAAAATATCCTTCTGGATAGAATTCCATATGAAGCAGTCCTCTCACCAATTTCTTCTTTATCAAAGAATCCATTGTCTTGAATATCAAGTGTGAGAGCTTCTTATGTCATAGCTAACTCTTTACTGATGAAGCTTTACTAAAAAACTTAATTCACCTTTACGTATAAAATCCATGTCATCTACGAACATATTTCTTCACTCTCAGTTGAGTGAGCTTCCATCTTTCTTTCTCGAAATCAAACACTTTTCCTTTTTAATACTTTTCCCGAAAACCTTTGACAAAGAATTTCCTAGTGCCCTGTAAATAGTGCTCAAGTTCATCGATAAGAAACATATTTCCAGTGATGACAATTCCAAAATCATGATAGCCAAGTCCCTTGTACATCATTTGCTCTCATCTCCAAAGGTTACCGTTGGGTAGGCTTTCTCAACCAACTATGATAGTAGAGATTCAATGTTAGTAATATGCTTCGAAAAATAAATGTCATAAAATAACATAATTTTTGTCTTTTATTTCATACTCTGCAATCACAAATGATTAAGCTTCTTGGTACTCAACTTCAATTGAGTCCATATGGGTAAGAGATATTACTTTCAATAGTGGTAACAACAGCTTCAACCTTAATATGCATAAACTTATCTTTGACTGATCACTTCTCATTTATAGCAGCCTTGATAGAGTAGTTTTTGGGCTATTAGGTTAGTGATTCCAACCTAACTTTAGATTGACTAACAGTCTTTACCCTATTGTGATTCTTATAGATGCTTTGCCTAAGATTATGCAAGTCCTAAGATATGCATTTTCAACTTTAAACAAACAAGTATGAAAATAAGAACACAATGTAACATTTAGCTTCAATGCATTATAGATAATAATTATACATTTCAGGCATGTTATGCATATTAGAAAATTCAGTACTATCTACTTTAACCATTCTACACAAATCTGACATGTATCAAGCAGATTTACATATATTCAATAATTTTCTACAATCACATGGAATAGAAGAACTAACAATTTAATTACTAATTCTGTCTAATCTATTTATGTTGTTTTCTAAAATTTTAATTATCTCTAATTACCTAAGTCAGTTTTAGATTAAGTCTCAAATTTACAAATTTTACTAACTACTTAGATAATTCTACCATCTTTTAATCTTCTGCTCCTTAATAAACAATACATGATAAGATCTAACATTTAAGTGCAACTATGTGAGTATGAGCAATTCATATGAAAATAAGTACATAAATAATTTCAAGAATATGCAGAATATTTGAATAAAACATTATGAGCAATATCAAATTCTACATACACTTTTCAAGTCATTTATCACAATAAGAATAAATATAAAATATCTGATCTATGACTTGTTTGTCTATTAACAATTTTCACAACATTAGCAGAGTTATTAAATCACATAAAATTTAAATCAAGTTCATGCAAATGTTCATGATATACCTAATCGTCTAGAATAACCTATCTAATTCTAGATATCCATTTTACTGTATTGAAAATCAAGTATGAAATGTACTAACTTTAACTCATAAGTCCTATCATGCAATATCTCATTCTTTGCAATAATCAAGCATTTAAGTTCTAAGATGCTAACATGCTGACATGAATATAATACATTTCAAAACATAATAATTATACAGTTCTGAATTAGATAAAAGTACACTAGTTAAAATGCGTACCTTTGAAGTGCTTAGTGATTTATCTCCAGTGTTGGTCATTGATGCCAGATATCCATATGGTTAATCACTGTCACTAATAGAATCAACTTTGTATTTAACTTCACCAACAAATGATTTCCCTTGTTATAACCCATAATTTGTTTGTTCAGGCTTCTTGAATAGTGTAACACAACCCATATCTTGTCTTGTTACTTTTAACCACATATGTTACTTCAGTTGTGACCTCTAACGATTCTTAAATCCTTTTTGTACAAATAGAATTGTACAAAAACTAGAATGATCAGTAGAGTTAGAGCAAAATTCAACACAGTTCCCTACTAATAAATCTATCCTTTCTTTACATTTGAGCAGTTTGTGAAACTATAACAAAAATAAACGTAACATCCAGAATAAAATCCATACGCTCCAGAATAAACCTACTAATATGAAATGACCACTTTCCTCGAAACCGGGTAATATACTCTGGTAATTAATTTTGAGTCAAAATGAAGAATTTTTCAACTACAAACCCCTTAGGAAAAATGGACCAAGATTTTTTAATAATTTTATATTATAAATTAAATATATATAAATTTAAATAATAAATTTACGTAAATTAAATTTATAAAATAAATTTATTTAAATAAAGTTTATGAAATAAACCTTTTCAAGTTTAAATAATAAACTAATTTAAATAAAATTTATTTAAATAAAATTTATAAAATAAATTTATCTAAATTTGAATTTATAAAATAAATTTATTTAAACAAATTTAAATAATAAAAGTTGATATGAGTAAAAATAGACCTAGGGAAATAATAAATATAACATTTATTATTTCATTCATTAGACCTAGTATGGTGCAAAGGCTTGGGACCTTGAAACAAATTAGGAAAATAAATTCTAGGATCAACTAGATTTGTAATCCAAGGATCAACTGGATTTTTAAGTCCAGCCCACAAGTTCTGTTGAAGCCATAAGCCCAGTAAGCCTCTGCTATTTAATTAAATTCATAATTAATTAATAAAGGCTCAGTAAAGGCCCAAGAAGCATGTTGAAGGCCCTCATCCTAGAAGGATTTAGAAATCCGAACGTGGGAAGAGTCCAACGAGGACCCTCATTCCTATAAGGTTTCAACAACCTTGTAACTAGGAGACTTGACCACCAAGTCTCCTAATTCTAATCCGATTTCAAGGCCCTCGTGCGCCTATATAAAGGGCCTAACCCCTCAACATTAGAACTATATTTTTTGTCCTGATTCTCACACCCATTGGGATATGTAGGCAGTTAACGAGGTCCTGAGTTAGTCACGAAACGTTAGTACAACCATTAAAGCTCGAAGATCTCTCAAAACCTAGCATTAATTACATATTAAATACACCTAATTTTTAATCCGTAACATGTGGCGCCGTCTGTGGGAAAACGAATAACAACCATGGCAAGAACACGAAGTACCGCTAGCACCCTCGAAGTAGAGGTCCCTAATACCACTGTAGACACCAACGTTTCTCCTCCTACGGTGCGGGAACAAGGAGCTGTTATTCTAACCACCTCCGTTGGAGGCCTTGAAGCAAGAACCCGGTGTACCGGACCCCTTAGCATCGTTGTTCATCCTTCCAACCCCGATGTGTCTATTCATGCTTCAGTTCCTCCACTCCAGGTAATTCCGCCCCTTGGTATAACTTTTATCGCTCCTCCTACCTTGCAGGTCTCATCTGTTATGACGCCCGACCCTCGCTACGGGCTCTTGAGAAACTACAAGCCTTCTTACGAGCAAGGGCTATTGCCCCACTATGCTTGGCAATAAAGGAGTCAGGACTTCTCCGGACCTTACTCTACCGATGATGATGAATCGTCTTACAAGGATATAAACCCACGAAGGATGTGACCCGATAAGGAGCCCTTTGGAGGGATGAGTACCCAGCCCCGAGGGCCTCAAGATAATGACTCTCTAGACCTTCAGGAAAGGATACGTGTTCAAGAAGCCGAAGCGCAGCGGTTGATGAAAGACATGGAAATGGCACTAGCAAGGCGGCAGCGCCCCTGAGTTGAGGGAGCTGGAGGGCCGATAAGAAATGCACCTGTGATAGACTTGGACGAACCCCCAACTAGGAGACCAACAAGGACAAGTCATGTTAGGGCTGACCCCAAGACTTATTGCCACTTGGAGATCCTGATGATCCCACACACCCCTTCACTTAGGATATTATGAATGAAAGTATATCATGGTCGAGGAAAGTATGAGGAAAGCCCAAGGGTTTCAAGCCTCGAGCACCTACTCTAATAAGTGACCCAGCGGTACTGAGTATACTGTCAATACCAAGTATGCAAAGAATGACGATGTTAATGACTCCAAAAAGAAAGGAGGATCCAGGTTCGCTGAGTATGCAAGGCTAAAAACCGCTCGTACTGCCGGTTCCATAGGGATGTCAGACAAGGCACTGATGATTGCCGCTAGTTAAAGGACGAGATAAAAATTCTATTTAGAAGATCAAAGTTGGAAAAGTACACCAAGGAGGGTGCTAGACATGACAGAGGTCACAATGAAAAACAGAGGGACTCAGACCCCAAATACAGAAATAATCAGCCCCAAGGGCCTGTGATCAATGTGATTTCAGGGGAACCAACCACTGCAGGTAACTCCCAAAATTGCAGGAAGGTATATGCCCAAGAGGTAATGAGCATTGTAGGAGAGCCTCCTAAGAGAGCAAGGACTGAGGTCTCCCCCACGATGATCCCTTGGTAATCACCCCTGTCATAGGAAACTCTCCTGTGAAAAGAGTCTTAGTAGAGAGTGGATCGTCCGTAGACATCCTATTTTGTGATGCTTTTGTGAAAATGGGATATCACGATTCACAACTGACCCCCTCCAACATTCCTATCTATAGTTTCAATGGAGTGGAATCTCGAATAGAGGGAATTATACAATTTCCCCTGACTATTGCAAAAAACCTCGACAGTCCACTCAAATACTGAATTTCCTATTTATCAAGGCAAGCACAACCTACAATGCGATCCTTGGGAGGACTGGGTTGTATGCCTTCAAGGTGATAGCCTCTACGTACCATCTGAAACTCAAATTCCCGACTAGGAATGGAGTCGGAGAAGAGAGAGGAGATCAAAAAATGGCTAGGAGTTGTTACGTGGCCGCCTTGAAACCTAATGACCTTGGGGGGCAGGTTCTCCCTATCGAAGATATGGATGTCAAGGATCGAGAAGAAAGAAGGGGTAAGCCCGTAGAGGACTTGGAGCCTGCTCATTTGGATCCTCTAGATCATGAGAAGGTGACATATGTGGGGACTTCACTCCCCAAGGACCTGAAACAACAGTTGGTTTAATTCTTACAGGATAACAGAGATGACTTTGCTTGGACAATATCTAACATGCCAGGGATAGACCCCAAGCTTATTATGCATCAATTGAATGGGAACTCTAAAAGGGCAGCAGTCAAGCAGAAGAAGAAAAGTTTTGCTCCAGAAAGGCAAGAGGCCATTAAACAAGAAGTAGAGAAATTTTTGGAAGCTGGATTTATTGAAGAAATTCAATTTCATGAGTGGATGGCTAACCCTGTGATGGTCAGGAAGAGCAATGGAAAGTGGAGAATGTGTGTGGACTTCATAGATTTAAATGATGCATGTTCAAAGGACTGTTTCCCTTTGCCAATGATAGACACGTTGTTAGATGCCACAGCTGGGCATGAGATGCTTAGCTTTATGGGTGGATTCAGTGGCTATAACCAGATCAAAATGCACCCCAATGACATCCATAAGGTATCGTTCATCACTGACTTTGGTGTTTTTTATTATCTGGTTATGGCTTTTCGGCTTAAAAATGCAGGAGCCACGTATCAAAGGCTTGTAAAAAAAAATTCAAGCACCTCATCGGTAAGACAATGGGAGTCTACGTTGATGACATGTTAGTCAAAAATCTAGACAAGGCTGGTCATCTTGAGCACCTGAATGAGGCATTTGAAGTTCTGAGAACTCACAAGATGATGTTGAACCCGACCAATTGTGCCTTTAGTGTAGGATCTGGAAAATTTCTAGGCTTGATGGTCTCCAAAAGAGGCATTGAGGCCAATCCCGATAAGATTCAAGCAATCTTGGACATGGAACCCCCCAAGATAGTAAAAGATGTCTAAAAGCTAACAAGAAGGATAACTGCCCTGGGGCGCTTTATATCCAAGATTGCAGAAAAGTGTCTACCATTATTCAAGGCCCTCAAGAAGGTCAAGAATATTGAATGGAATGACAAAAGTCAATCAACTTTTGAAGAGCTAAAGAAATATGTGGCTGAGCCACCTTTGCTTGCCAAACCAAAACCTGAAGAAGTCCTATACCTGTACCTTGTTGTCTCTAGCTCAGCCCTGAGTGTTGTTCTTGTGAAAGAAGAAGCGAATGTTCAGAAACCCATTTATTATATTTGCAAGATTCTGCATGGAGCAGAGCTGAACTACTCAAAGATTGAGAAGTTTGCCTTATCATTGATAATGGCTTCGAGAAAGCTACGCACGTACTTCAAGGAACATGTCATTGAAGTCTTGATAGACCAGCCCCTGAGAAACATACTGCACAACCCCAAGGCCAACGGGAGGCTAATCAAATGGGCTATTGAGCTTGGAGAGTTCGAAATCAGATACAAGCCAAGAACGACCATCAAGGCTCAAGCTCTATCTAACTTCATGCTTGAGTATACCATTCCCAACCAAGAAGTCGGGGGGCAAGAAGAGGATAAAGAAATTGGAGTTGGAGAAAAGAAGGAAAAAGAGGAAGAACTCAAAGAATACTGGGTACTCTTTTTTGATGGAGCTTCAAAAATGAACACTAGCGGAGGTGGCCTAGTTTTGCAAAGCCCGGATGAGTTTGTTGTTGAATATGCAATCAAGTTGGATTTTCCAACTACAAACAACGAGGCAGAATACGAAGCTTTGATAGCTGGGCTTTGCCTGGACAGAACCCTGAGGGTGAAGAAAAAGGTATGTGGCGATTCAAGGCTAATAATCTCATAAGTAAATGGGGAGTTTGAGGCCTGTGAAGAGATTATGGCAAAATATTTCAGAATTGTTAAAGCTCAAGCCACGCAGTTTGAAGAATGCCACTTTGAAAATATCCCGAAAGAGGAGAATGTGAAGGCTGATGCCTAGTCTAAATTTGCATCATCAGAAGTTGAGAGTTACTCTGGCAGTGTTTATTTCTAGGTCTTGAAGACCCCAAGCATTGATGCTAAATTAGTAGCCCCGATTGGGTTGTGAGCATGTTGGATAGATCCCATCAAACTCTACTTAGAAACAGGGAAAACACCAACCGACCCCGTGGAGGCACGCAAGCTATCAATTAGGGCCTTGAAGTATGCCCTCATAGACGGAATACTTTATAAGAAATCATACGTGATACCTTACTTGAAGTGTTTGAGACCCCATGAAGCTGAAGCTGCCCTGAAGAAAGTTCATGAAGGTATACATGGCCAGTACCTTGGAAGCAGGGCTCTTGCTCATAAAGTCGTAATTGAAGGGTTTCGAGGCATAACCGCAGCGGAATAAACGCGAAAAATAAATCAAAATAGCGAAACACTCCGCAGGATCCATGCGAAAACAAAAGATTTAATTTGGAGATAAAGAATAAATACCTTTAGTAGCTTTAATAGTTCATTAATGGAGGATTAATGGAGGTCCAAAGCTTGTTTAATCACCACGTATCCCGCTCTCGCGATCTACGCTCTACGGTATCCACACGAACACTTTTCATGAAGGATTGATGTGTACTAGCACCTGAAAACTGCTTCTCTCTTTCTATCTTCCTCTTTTCTCAAAACGGCTAGGGTTTTAGTAAAATATGTCTCATAAATTAAATCAGCTCATAAAGTGATTATATAGAGAGAGGAATAAGTTTTCTAATTATAATCTAATTATAATTAATACTAATCCAAAATCCAAAATTATTTAATTAAGTCTCACTTAATTAATTAATTATTAATTTTGGAATTAGTTTAAATAATTCATTTATTCTATTTATATAATTAATTAAGTCATACTTAATTAATATCATAAATAAAATAAATTACTTATTTAATTTAAATTATTTCTCCTTCAAGCGTTCTTTGTTTGTGACCCTGTAGGTTATTATTACGTTGACAACAATTTTAATATCTAATTAAAATTGTAAACAATGAGCGGCATCTAGTAATACATCATTGCTACCTAAGTAATAATAATAAATCGGTGATTCGATTAAGCCTTTCGTGAATAATGTTCCATGTAATATAATCCCTTTAATCTTGATATTATAGATTAAACTCAAGGCATGTCTCGTGTCATCCTCTTCATAATTTAATCTTTATTTTTTTGATCGATGAGTAGACTATTAAAATCAAATCAACATTTGAGCACGGCCGTGCATTTCATAGTCTCACTCAAACAAGAGGCCAATAATATCACTCCTAAAATTAGGAGGATTAAATCTCATCTAGATCATTCATATTTCTAATATGATTCATAATATACCCAATGTCCACTTTTATCATCACCCGGTCAAAGGTAACTTTTAATATAATAAAAGTATATTAATTCTCGTATAGAAATATAATGATTTCAGGTCTAAGGACCATTACACCATTATCACAGTTAGAATTACTTATGACACTTATTTAACATGTAGAATCTCACGGCAGGTCATTCTAGTGCCATGCATTGATACATGCACTTATGTTCTTGACTTTAGTATCACCATACTTATGACCAATGAGATGTGGTCATCTGTCAAGAAACATACTAGTCTTTGTGCATTATTATTATCCTTAAATAATAATACTCGACTAGGGAATTTTTGAAATAAGATACTATTCATATAATCTCATTTTTAAGTCACATACTTAAAGATATATAATACGTATCAAAATTCCAAGGACATTTATTATGCTTTCAATTTATTACGCAGTAAATAAAACATAATAAATAAATAATAATCAATAAAATATAATCCTTAATAATAAATATTTTCCTTAAAATATAAAAAGTATTGTCTCTAGAGCGCAATTACTAACAATCTCCCACTTGCACTAGAGCCAATTACCCAAGTATCCAATACTCATGGAACTAGTGTGACTTTTATGCTTCTGCTGCGACAAAGCCTTAGTCAGTGGGTTTGCAATATTATTATTAATATGCACTTTACATATATGTATATCTCCTTGGTCATTAATCTCATTAATTAGGTGATATCTCCTAAGTACATGCCCAGACAGCCTCCTTGGCTGCTTCGCAAGCATCAATATACTCAGGCTCTATTGTAGAATCAACAACTGTCTCTGCCGTGAACCATTCCAGCATACAACATCTCAATAAAAATAGATAAAACACAAAGCTAGACAGAAATATTAAATCAACGTTGTCTGTCTAGAAACTAGCATCACTGAAACATCTTACAACTAGCTTCACATCTCCTTCATATAACAAGAATGAATCTTTAGTCCTCTTCAAGTACTTAAGAATATTCTTGACTGCAGTCCAGTGACCTTCACCTGGATTAGACCGGTATCTACTCGTCATGCTTAAAGCATAAGAGACATCAGGACGAGTACATATCATTGCATACATTATAAAACCAATTGCTAACGCATATGGAACTTTACTCATGCGGTCCTTATCATCCAATGATTTAGGACAAATTTTATTTTGAGATCATTATCCCATGAGACATTGGGACATATCCATTTAGCCTCTTTGCATTCAAAATCGATGTAAAACTTTGTCAATGTATGTACTCTAACTTAGGCCGATCAATCTCCTTGATCTATCTCTATAGATCATGATCCCTAATATATAGGTCGCATCTCCTAAGTCTTTCATTGAGAAATTATTTCTCAATCAAGTCTCCACGGTCCATAGAGAAAGAATGTCATTCCCTATTAGTAATATATCATCAACATATAATACTAGGAATGCCACATGGCTCCCACTAAACTTCTTATAAACACAAGTTTCATCTTCATTCAGAATAAAGTCAAACTTTTTTTGATTGTTTCATGAAAATAAATGTTCCATCTCTTAGAATCTAGAGTGTTCATAGCATCTTGGTAGGTGAGAGGCTCATCTTTATCCACAAGCATCACATCACCATCTTGAGTCAAGAGAAATCCATAATATCTCTCGGGCTCATGGTGAATCCTACCAGACCTACGAACAACCTGTGTTTCTTGAGCAGTATTGTTTTCTTGTACATTCTGCTTAGGTTCCTCCATTGGTTCAATGTTATCATGTGGGTCTCGAACTTCATCGAGATCTATTATCCTCCCACTATCTTTCTTAGAGAGCATCTCTCTCAAGGAACATAGCAGTTCAAGCAACAAACACTTTGTTCTCGGAAGGATTATATAAAGAATAACCCCCTATTTCAGTTGGGTATCCCATAAAATTACATTTATCTGATTTTGGTCCTAGCTTGTCAGAGATTAGACGTTTCACAAACGCTTTACATCCCTAATTTTTCATAAATGACATGCGGTGACGTTTCTTAGTTCATATCTCATAAGGAGTCTTTTGAACCATTTTAGTAGGAACACGGTTAAGTGCATGTGGAGCCGTTTCCAGGGTGCAAACCCAGAAACTAATTGGAAGATTCCTTTACTCAACATTGATCGCATCATGTCCAACAAGGTGTGCTCATTCCTATCAAAAAAAAACTTTTCTTTGATATTTTCTACTTCATCTTTATAGTCTTTGAACTTTTCAAATGATTCGGATTAGTTCTTCAAAAGATACATATATCCGTATCTACTAAAATAATTAGTAAATTTTATGAAGTTAATAAAATCTACCTTTTGTCATCGTATACATATGACCACATACATCACTATATATAAGTCATACCCGTTCAATGACCCCTTCACCATGTCCGGTAAAAGGATCTTTAGTCATTTTGCCAAATAAACCAAGATTCACATCATTTTGTATAATTCATAATCAAACTTATCCATGAATGCATCCTTATGTATTCTGGAAATGCGTTTCTCATTAATATGGCCTCAACAACAGTGCCAAAGGTAATATTTGATTTGAGTCACTTTAGAACATATAAGTTGTTAATTAGTTGTACAACATTATAAGCCTCATCATCAAAATAGAATAAACTGTTGGGATTCGGGCACACACGCAGCGGAAAAACGTGAAAAATAAATACAAAAAAAATGAATCTCAAACGCAGGATCCGTGTATAATAAGCGGATGATTATGGAGAATCGGATGTGTACCTTATTAAAGCTTTCCTTATGATGATTATAGAGGTCCAGAAGCGATGAATCACAGCAGCCCTTCACATAAATCTGCACTTTATCGGTATCCACACGAACGTCGTATCGTCTAACGATCACCGGAGTTAGGTACTAGCCTGTTTCTGCCTCTTTGTCTCTCTCTTTCTCTAGCCTCTCAAATAATGTAGAGCTGCTAGGGTTTTATCAAAAAACGAAATTATAAAACTGTTAAACCTAAACTATAAATCTTTATGTATATATAGGGGAGAGAGGGACTTGGGCCAAAACCCTATTCTGATTGGACTTCTTAAAACCCATTCAGATTTCAGATTTATATTATTAATAAATTCGAATTCTAATATGTATATAATTAATCAAGTCTCACTTAATTTATTAAATAAATAAATTTGAATTAATAATAATAACAGTATTTAAATTCATAATTTAAATAACACTCCGTTTAAACGTTCTTTATGTGCGACCCTATAGGTTATTATTACGTTGGCAATAATTTTATTTTCTACTAATAAAATTATAAACAATGAGCGGCATCTAGTAATACATCATTGCTACCCAAGTAATAATAATAATTGGTGATTCAATTAAACCTTTCATGAGTAATGTACAATGTAATATAATCTCTTTAACCTTATATTATAGATCAAACTCGAGGCATGTAATGTGTCATCCTCTTCAACGTTTAATCCAGGTTTTCTTGATCAATGAGTAGACTATTAATCAAATCAACATTTGAGCATGGCCATGCATTTTATAGTCTCACTCAATCAAGAGGCCAATAATATCGCTCCTAAAATAGGAGGGTTAAATCCTATATCTATCATTCATATTTCTCATACGATTCATAGCATACCCAATGTCCACCTTTATCATTACCCGGTTAAAGATAACTTTGAGTGTAATCAAAGTATATTAATTCTCGTATAGAAATATAATGATTTCAAGTCTAAGGATCATTACATCATTATCACAGTAAGAATTTCTTATGATACTTATCAACATATAGATTCTCACAGCGGGTCTGTCTAGTGCCATGCATTGAGACATGCACTTATGTTCTTGACTTTAGTATCACCATACCTATGACCAATGAGATGTGGTCATCAGTCAACAAACATGCTAGTCTTATTGCATTATTATTGTCCTTAAATAATAATACTCGACTAGAGACTTTTAGGAATAAAATACTATTCATATAATCTCATTTTTAATTCACATACTTAAAGATATATATTACGTATTAATATTCCAAGGACATTTATTATTCTTTCAATTTATGACGCAGTAAATAAAGACATAATAAATATTAATTAAATAATCACATAAAACATAATTCTTAATTGTTTTCAATAAAACATTAAAAGTATTGTCTCTAGGACACCAACACTAACATAAACAACTATTGTTATTTAATTAAAATGAAAAAACCTTTCTTGTCCAACCAAGAAACTGAAATAATGTCTCTGCCAATTGCAAGCACATTATAACAATTATCAAGTTCTAAATTTTCCTTATAGGCTAAAAGTTAAGTAACGAATTCCTCTAACCAGAGCAACTACTTTTACTCCAATTCCAACCCAATACCTGAAGCTTGACCCTTATTGATTATCTTTATCAGATCTTCCAAATAAGCATGACAGTTTAATTTTTAGTTTCCCAATTTTCCACAGAAGCGACAATCGTCTTCTTTATCAACACCTCATTCAGACTTTAAAGTTTGCTTTAGGTATTGGACTTTGGTTTGACAACGGAACTAGATCAAATCTTCCCCTTTCCTTTCCATTTTCCTTTCCCTTTTGCATTCCCTATGTTTACCATCAATATAGTAGTAGTTCATGCATTTATCATATTGCTTTCAACAGTTCTCAACATGCTTAGCAACTCAATGGGTGTTTTACCAATGTTATTCATTTTATTGTTCATAACAAACTAAGAATAATATTTGTCCAAAGATTGTAAGATCAAATCTAACTAAGTCTCCAAACCAATATGGAAACCCAAAATATCAAAGGTACTCATTATACCCTATAATCTTTAGAACATGTGGTGTAACCTGGTCTCACTCTCTCTACTTGTAAGTGTATAGTGCCCTTTTATTTTTAAATATATCTTGTGCTCAATTGTCTCATAAGCATCTATATGCTCATGTTGCTTCTTAAGCTCAGCACAATATTTGTGAGCATGAGACATGAAACATCAGTCGCAACATCAATTTGCTTCCAATAAGCACTATGATTTGCACATGTTACATTCTCAACTTTAAGAGCAGGGGAAGAGATTTGACTAACATCATGGTGTTCGAGGACGATCATCAAGCTCCTATGTCAGTCAAGGAAATATATTCTCGTTAACTTGTCCTTCTCAAGAACTGATCGCATAGAGAAGTTGTTTGTGTTTATCATTTGATATCTACAATATTAAAGTGTATACAATAAACTAGATTGAAAATTTAATATTAATTACGTTTAAGTGATTATGGTATATCACCTTATACCTCCCACTATTTTTATCAAACTAATAGCCCTAACTATTAATTCTGAAAATATTTCTTTAAATCTTTCTAGTGAGCCAAGATCCATATTTCATCCATGTTTTAAGATAGCGTTGGCTAATACACTCAAAACATGACTATTTAGGTAGACAACAATTGTCGATTATATCAAATATAACTCTTGGAAAGTTTGGTGGAACAACCCTTTGTACACATTTATCTAATAAATCTCACCAAACTCTATGCCTCTAAACCCATAATCCTATTGTGATGATTTAGTTAAGTTAGACCCAATATTTCAATAAACTAAGTACACTTACTTATCACGTCTTCCCATGATTGATAAAAGTACCTTGCTTTGGCAAACCCACTTCTTCCCAATCTAGATCTTGACGAGTATTAAACATTGGAAGGCATCCGATTAACTTAATATGTATTTAGGGATTTTTATTGTTTATTTTAACGATCATGATCCCATCATAAAGAGATTCTCAATTTTTCCTTGATCAAATAATTTATTTCAATATTCGTCAATGGATTGATTTCCAGGTCGTCGGAGAAGTCACAAGCGGTCTCACTTAAAACCCAACTTTCTTACAAATTAAACTAATAATCCATTTTTGACAAAATCTCCCCATATCAGAAAAAGAAAATTCATATTTAATACCGTGTTCATAAACAGAAGAATCGCATGATCGTTTGTTCAATTTTAAAATCTTGAATCGTTACAGATTTTATCTTTCTTAAGCAAACATGGCATGGGTGTCGTATCTAATACATACATGATTAATCAATATTAAGCATGCATCTCGATTATATCTACGCATACATACTAACACATGCAATCATATATATATATATGTAATGTGCGTAAATTAAACGTGTTTGGTTATGGCCTCATCCTATGTGATCTTTCCAAGCTAATAAAAATATCAAGGTCAGTTTATGGTGGTTTTAAAATACTATCTATTACATGTCTTCTTTCTTCATTGCTCCATCATCCCCTTTTGGATCGCTTCCTTGCTTGCAAGTCTTCATTGATAATTACATTGAATAATAAAAATAAAACTATTCTAATAAAATTACAAGAAGAACTCGAGTTACATTCGAGATAATTAAATTACAATGAATAAACGACATGCAAGTCGTATTTAGAAACCAAAACAATAAATCAAAACCACTATACTATGGGTCTTTAGGCCATAACCATCCACCATGCTATCACATAACACATATAATATATCTAAGATTATATAAACATATCATATAATCATATATAACAAATTTCGAAATTTCAGAAAATTAAAAACAGATTTCTAAAGACAATAAATCGCTGTTTCGAGTCCCTTAACGACGTCAAACGCCTTACAAACCTGTCAATGATAGCATAGCTATCAGTTTTATTCATTGGCCCGATTCCAATTAGAAAACACATATTGTTTGTGAAAATCGGATTCGGAAATCAGATTTCACCAAATCTGACGATGTTTCGGAAATCATATCATATACAATCCCCATAACAAGACCAAGAATATACCATATATACATACACAGTGATACATATAATCATCACATGATTATATATCACATGAATATCATATATTCATAATATATACATACATATACTCAAAATTTTAGAAAATCAAATAATTTTCAGAAAATAATAATTCACCGTTTTGGGGCCTGTAACGACATCTAATGGCTTACAAACGCAGAGCTGAATATGTCAGTATTGCTCAGTGACCCGATTCCAGTCAGAAAACACATATCATTTGCGAAAATTAGACAACGAACACAGGTTTCAGAAAATCTACGACAGTCATTTCAGAATTCATATCGAATACGATTCCCGTAATAAGAACAAACATGTATCATATACATACATCAATACACACAATCATCACATGATTATATATCATATGAATATCATATATTCATAATATATAAAAACATATACATATTGTATCAATACAAAATCATGATAGATCGCATACATGCTTACATATCGAAAACTATTAAGCACATAAATGAATTAAAACGTTTCACAAGTAGCTCTGTTGGGTCCCGGAAGTATCGTAGAAGGGGGGTTGAATGCGATACTGACAACAATTTAAAATTCTTTTCAGAATTTGCGGAATTAAATTATTACTTTAGCTGAGGGTTCGGGTCCTTGTAGTGTTTGTGAGGCTAACTTACTAACTTTCTATTTACATGATTAAACATTTAAGATATAGAAAATTAGCAAGTAAGTAAACAAGATTCAAGTTAAATACGTATATTAAACTTGAATGGGTGTTACAATATGCGGTAGAATAAACATTTAATTCCTAGAACAAATTTGACATGAATTGTTCTACTTAAGGAATTAAACTCAAACCAGCACAGAAAGTCTGTGAATATGACGTTGCAGACAAATTGCTGAATTTGACTGTTTTTTTACTCCGAATTATGAAGCTCAAGCCTCATATTTATAGAGGTGGAAAAGCTAGCATGACCTTTCTCACTATGACTTTATTTAATGAAATTAAGCCTTGTATGACATTTGAAAAAGCTGGGTATGACTTTTTTCACTCGGTATGACTTTCAGAAATTCGGTATGACTTTTTTTATTAATTAAAAAATCGGTATGACATTTTAATTAAATAAAAAATCACTCGGTATGACCTTTTGTTCAACAGAAATTTGGTATGACCTTTTTGTTTATTAATTAAAAAATCGGTATGACTTTATAATTAAATAACAAAAATTTCGGTATGACTTTTTGATAAAAGAATTCGGTATGACATTTCTTTTTACTCGGTATGACATTTCTATTCTTCGATATGACTTTCTTTTCTGCAGGCTTTTCATTTCTTTTCCACTTGTTTGGACATGTGGCAGGCTGTGATTGGCTCCTTTTAAAAATATCTTCTGCCATTTCAATTTGAGAAGAAAGGGGCCTATTTTGTCTTATTACAGACAGGCTCCGTAGAAATATTTTTCGACCCACACAGCTTATAATCTTTGATTAATAAATAATAAATTATAAAAATAAATATATAATATTATTTAGATATTTATAAATATAATTTACTAAATAAATAAAATATTTATTAATTAAAATAAATCCTTACGCTCTAAGCTGCGGTCTTCTGAACGTCTGGAACCGGACTCCTTTTGACTTGGAAATGATAAATCAATTCCAACCGGGGTTCCACCTTTAAGAATATATGACTCTTCATTTCTTCCGTATCATTTCTTTTTCCGTCTTTTCTTCAAGTCAGTACTGTCAGGCATGTTTAGCTGTATCTACAGTTGCAATTAGAAGTACCTCTGTTACTGAAATAATCTGACTCTTTAAAGTAGACAATACTTCTTTTCACCACTGCATGTACCCAGTCAAATATTCAATCTTGGATTCTAACTCTTGTATACTGCATTCCAAACAAACCTGTATCCCTTTGAGCTTCCAACTTTTGTCTTCTGTCATTCTAAAATAATTCTAAATTAATTAATTCTTTAATTAATTTAAGAAATAAATTAATTCTGAGTGAATTAATTTACTAATTAAATTTACTAATTAATTTAATTAATTAATAGAGAATTAAATTAAATGCTTGATATTGTTGATGTAGATAAGACTCTTCTGTTCTTCAATAATAACCTTTTTAACCACTTGAACTTTTTGATGACGAATCTTCACTGACATTGTTGACACCCTGTGAACTGGTCTAGTTCACGGATGACTAACTACAATGTTGATTCTCATTTCTGCTGTAGTGGTCTTTATGTCTTGTCTTGTCCTGTTTTAGCTTCTTTTTGTTCTTCCTCTATATTCAATATTTATTATTTACTTCGCTTTCTTATCTGAGTTGAGTTGTTATCTACTTATTACAAATAAGACTAGTCATATGACTTTCAATCTCCCCCTATTTGTTGTTAAACATTTAACACACAAATTCCTAGAGGATAACTCAACTAACAACTAAGAAAATAATATGACATTTTAAGAACTGTAAATAATAAATTGTTTTCTGCATCATATAATACATTTCCAGATATCAATTATGAAAGATAAATATAAGATAGATGTTCTTCTAGCCTGAACATATTTAACAAAGTTCTATCTTGACTTACCTATCATTACCAGCTTCAGAAGTATCAACTTCACCTTCTTCTAGAGTTTAACTTTTGTGACCAGGTGTCATTGGTACGTGTTCAGTGACTGGTTTCTCTGGCTCAGATTCTGCATTTCCAGATTTCTTGAGTGAACTTAGAAATGAAAGATGTTTGTTCCTCTAGCACTGAACATATTATACAAGTAGTATTATCTTCATTTCTCAGACTCATCACTACTCCCCCTTAGGATGGCAGGGATGAAGTTTTGTTCTCTTCTTACCATCTATCCTCTGTTTCTCCAACTTCTGTCTTCACTTCTCTCCCAAGGTGAATTCATTCTCCCCTTATGTGAATTATCCAACCAATTTAATAGAGGTAACAACAGACATAGCATACATACAGCATTAAACCATCGCAGATATAAAAAATGCAAACTATGACATGTTATGCATTTTAAAAAATCCGGTTAATTCCTATATACAAGAATCTTCTAAAATCAAATGGAATAGAAGAATTAATAAATAATCATTAGTTCTATCCAATCCAAGCATATTGTTATATACCCCCGTTTCTTGTTCAACAATGGAGTAATCCTCTTCTAGTAAAAGTCTTTATTAAACAATTCTCCCCTTTGGATATTGTTCAACACTTCTCCCTTTTTGGATCTTGTTCAACAGTTCGAACTGTTCAACACTTCTCCCCCTTAGTTGAGTAATCATCTTCAAAATCCTTAATATCAGAAGAAATTTCATCCCCCTTAGTTGAGTAACATTAGAAATCTTTAACAGGGAATTGGGAATGGGATTTGGTAATTGTGGTAGTGTGTGATTTTACTTTGTGTTTCTCACAAGTGTTTCGCTCATATACTCTCTAAGTGTTTCACTCATAGAATATATATTTTCACTCTTTCTCACTTGTGTTTCACTCTTTCTCACATCACTATTTCTCTCTCTCAGTACGGATGACATAGTCTTTTGTACCTGCAAGAAAGATCACCATAGCCTCTTCAAGAGAGGTCACTGGTGGTGCAATGGGGTTTCATAAATCCCCGTCCTCAATTGAATCTATCAAAATATTTGATTTTAATAACTGAATTGCTTCAGGAATAGATTCAATGAGTTGTTGATCATCTAAGATGATCTATTCCGTTAGGAATCTAGATATGTTCCATCTAGGGAGGGAGACAAGGATCTATAATGTAGCAAAAGATCCAAGTTTCCTCCTGACGCTTGTGAAGGCATGTTGATTCAGTCAGAATCATCAATCACTCTTCCTTCCTTGATATGGAAGTTTAGAATAATTGTTTCCGTCAATTCATCCTTAGTGTGTGACAATCCTTACAGTGCATTTGAATATATACATTAATGGTTTGCAGTGTTTGAATGTGTCCAGATGAAGTTGACTCTTTACAAATGGTCTTGGCTGACAGGCCGAATTCAATAGACTCATCATGTTAAGATGACGAACCTAGTAACAGTTTTGCCATTTGCAAATCTATACCCTTTTGGGAGGATATAAATTAGTTAGCAGTTGCCTTGGTTTCAATTTCATATTCTAACTAGAGGCAGAGCTGCTGGAACACTCATAGATACTTATCTTTTCTAGTGCACTAGAGGCACTTACTCTCTCACCCTCTTTAGTTGATAAACTTTTCTTTTCAGGGATTTAGTAGATGAAGTTGTATCTGTTTGAGTGTTTGTGTCTATGATCTGTGTTAGAGATTGTATATTTTCAATCCCTTGATCTTGTCATATAGCCACTGAGGGCTCAATATATCAATTATATATATATATATATATATATATATATATATATATATATATATATATATATATATATATATATATATATATATATATCAATTGATTAGAGAATATATCAAGATCGAGATTACCTGCTTTTACCTCGAGTCAATTGCTCTTATTCGGTAGGACACAGATATGCTTTTATTATTAGTGATTTTTAGATAAACAATAAATATATATTATCACTAACAACAAAAATCATAATTAATTGCAATGAAACAATAACAAATTATCAAAATATGATAATTAATAATATTTTTAAAAAGCAAGTAATTATGCTCCTAATATCTCATCGTATTAAAACTATGAAACTAATAAACGATGAATTGCTTCAATTCATAATTTTAATAAGAAAAAATACTCTTGCTAAATACTAAATAATCATATGAATGAAAATTAGCATTTAACTTCATATATTATATCTAATAATTGTTACTCAAGCATATGACAATTATACTCATAACAATTATCAGTAATATATGTAAGCTCGAGAAAGTATATGTAAAGAAATTCACAAATCCTTTAAATATTGACATTTAATACTTATGATTCTTAGAACAATTTCTCGTAGACAAAAATAAATAAAATAAAATGAAATAAAAATAAGATAAAATATGCCAACAAAAATAAAATAAAAATAACTATAAAAATAAAATATGCCAATTTATAAGAAAAAATAAAAATAAACTTACACACATATATATCTATAGAAATAATAATATTAAAAGTTTGAAAACAAAAATAATATGTGCCAATTGTTAAAACAAAAATAATAACTAATCGATATAAAAAGAATCAATCGAGATAAAAAGATAATCACATAGATTACATTAAAGCACTTTCAGTAAAAGAGTTTTGTCAAAACTAAGGATTTATCATTTAAGAGCATGATACGAAATTTTCTTTAAGATACATGTCCCATAATAAAACGCGGGAAAGTTGTATCAGAGAAGAAAGTTTCTATCCCTTCTGAGCATGATACGAAATTTTCTTTAAGATACATATCCCATAATAAAATGCGAGAAAGTTGTATCAGAGAAGAAAGTTTCTATCCCTTATGAATTTCCTATAAGGCAAACTTCCCATAATAAAACGCGGGAATTTATACCAAAGAAAAAATTCAACTCTCTTTCCAAATTATATCTCGTTAAAATGACTCTTTTCCTTTATACCTTAATACTGTATGTTTTGAAAACAGTTTTGCAAATCATCCTTATCAGATAGAGGACAATGATTTTCTGAATCATAATGCAATTATGAACTTTATCATTTTCGTCCACCTGATATTATCCCTGACTTATAATAAAAAATATCATGACAATAGGGGTGGATGTATTCTTAGCAATACAGTACAAGGCTTTCAAAGCAACAACCATTATTTAGGTACTTTGAATCAATGTGAAACATACATTGAAACAAGTGTTTGAAAATAAATAATTTTACAAATGGTTGATACCTTAAAGTAAAAACAAATTTTGAAAAATAAATATAAAATATATTTACAGTATGAATGCCAATTAAATAAACTGTACAAAAATAAAATTTTAGAAATATTTCTGAGTATATAAAATATTGAGAATTTTATACACATTACTTGGAAAATACTTCCCCTTTTACTTCAATATTAGTGTTTTTGAAATATGCATTGATTATTTAGATCAGTAATTCCAAATAATGTCACTAATATTAAAAGTGTCACAATTATTTGTAATAAAACATTTAAAAATATCAAAAAAATTAAGCAAGATATCATTAACTGATACTCATAAACTATTTATCATACAAACAATTATGTTACATATTATTTTAATTCATTTAAATTATGAGACTGATATGACATTGAATTGTCTGACATCAAAATTTAAATTAATAAAGATAATATACAAACTTATGCTAGAACACCTAATTACCACATATGCATATAATATTGTAAACATGATAATTAAGGTAGTAGCAATAAGCACGAGGTACTGGATTTCAGATAAATTCACAAGTCCTTTAAATATGGAAAATTTAATACTTGTGAACTCATTTAAGAATTCCTTACAGATGAGATTTCCAACAAATATGCACATAAATAATATCCCAACTTCACTAACCAACTTAGACAAAATGAATTTATCAAGCTGTTTAGTAAATATCTGCAAGTTATTCTACTAAGGACTACTCTCGACATAAATGATACCTGGTGTCCATGCGCTTGTTCCGTGAGTGGTGAAGAGATTATTCAGCAGAGTTGATGGAGTTTGACAGCTTCTGGTAATTACCTCCCTGTCTTTCTTATAACCTGCATTATCTATATTTATATAGCCAATAAGATTAGATTCTCTAGTATCCACTTGGAAACTTGCACATAGGCATATTGAGAATAAAATATATGGTCTTTATGCACTTGAATAAGTAATGAGCTGATGTACCTACTCTGCATTAACTTAGCAATAGTCTTTTGCACAAGTTTTCGTTAGTAGATCCATATATAATATAATCATGGTATACTTGCACTAATATTACATTATGTGTGTGTGCCTTGTATTCTAGAGAGATATGTGTATAACGACTCTATTATAAAATCATTTTTCAAGTAATTAACAGTTAGAGTGTCATACCATTTCCTTGACGATTGCTTGATTTCTTACCTCCGTCATAGAGAGCTTTGTGAAGAGAATGATATACAAATTTCAGTGGATATGAAACTTCAAAGTCCAGGAGTTGTTGTACATCAACTTGTTCAGCCCTAATAGTATCAAGTCTCGTCTCTGTTGCTTTAGTTAGATCTTGAAAGTCCCGAAGATTCTGTTTCCATCATCGTCGATACCTTCTGTAACAACCAGTTTGGCTTTGTCCCTCATAACAATGCCAAAAATCATCCAGTCTCTGAAAACCCTTACAGTACCAATTACAACTTAGTCTTGTGGCCTGGGTTCCAGATTCAGTAGATTCTGCCTTCGAACTGATTGAGATCATTTTGCATTGCAATCACCCAATCTGGATCAATCAGTGCTTCTTCAATCTTCTTTAGGATTCCAACTGTTTAACAATTGTTCTTTCCCGAAGAGTAACCATTTACTTTGCATAGCACTTCTAGTCTTTACTCTAGTATCCGGATCACTAAGAACTAGACTCCAGGAATGAATTTGACTCCAAACCCTTTGTCTCGACATATATGTTCTTAATGTATTCCTTTGATCTTCATTGTGTTGAGTATGACTAGTAGATCCTTCTTTTATTTGCTCCCCCTGAGTTGCTGCTAGGATGTGTTGAAGATCCTTCACCTTGTTGAGTGGATTCTGTTAAAGTCCATGAGTTGTGTAGATTCACTACCATTTCCACTTCTAGGATTTGAATCATCATCATTAACATTGATTCCTTCTGCAACCTCAGTTTCATCATCAATATCTGAATATGACTCTGACAAGATGTCAAGTTTCACAGATTCATAATAGACTTTTATTTTAATGCTCGGGAGCTTGGTGTAATAGGACGACACATTCAGACTTTCAATCACCTTCTGGTTTTACATCACATCTTACTTTGAAAGCTTTCAACTTCAATGAGTAGCCGAGGACAATTGTTCCTTGAGCCTTAATTTCAAACTTGTCAATATGCTCATATAAATCTTCAATAAATAACAATTTCCTCCAAACACACGAAAGAACTTTAATGTTCGCTTTTGGTTGGCCATTGACTCATATGATGTCTTTTCACGATCTTGTTGATTAAAGAAGCATGATTTGTTAATCGTTTCAATTTCAAAGTACTTTGCTTCCAACTTGATCTGCTTGATGTAATCAATCACCATATGTGATATATTATCTATTGAATGCACGAACATCACCAATTCACTTTTAGTTGAGTGATCTTCCATCTTTCTTGCTTGAAATCAAATACTTTTCTATTTCAATGCTTTTCTAGAAAACCTTTGACAAAGAATTCCCTAGTGCCCTATAGATAGTGCTTAGTGCTTAAGTCCGTTAACAAGAAAGATGATTCCACTGATGATAGTTCTTAAATCATGATAGCCATATCCCTTGTACATCCTTTGCTGTCATCTCCAAAGGTTACCATCGGGGAGGCCTTCTCAACCAACTGTGATAGTAGAGCTTCAATGCTAGTAATATGTCTCGAACAATAAATGTCACGAAATCACATAACTTTTGACTTTTGTTTATTCTCTGCAATCACAAATGATTAAGCTTCTTGGTACTCAACTTCAATTGAGTCCAGATGGGTTAGAGATATTACTTTCAATAGTGGTAACAACATCTTCAACCTTAACATACACAAACTTATCTTTGACTGATCACTTCTCATTCACAGCAGCCTTGACAAGGTAGTCTTAAGGCTATGAGATTAGTGATTCCAACCTATCTTAAGGTGGACTAGCAGTCTTTACCCTATTGTGATTCTTATTGATGCTTTGCCTAAGATTATGCAAGTCCTAAGATATGCATTTTCAGATTTAAACGAACAAGCATGAAAAATAAGAGCACATGGTAAACATTCAGCTTCAATGCATTATAGATAAGAATTATGCAATTCAGGCATGTTATGCATATTAGAAAATTCAATACTATCTACTTTAACCATTCTACACAAGTGTAATAGGTGTTCAGCAGATTTACAGATATTCAATAATTTTCTAAAAGCACATGGAATAGAAGAATTAACAATTTAATTACTAATTCTTTCTAATCCATTTCTGTTGCTGTTTAACATTTTAATTATCTCTAATTACCTAAGTCAGTTTTAGATTAAGTCTCGAATCTACAAATTTTATTGACTACTTAGATAATTCTACCATCTTTTAATCTTCTACTCCTAAACAAGCAATACATGAAATGGTTTGACATTTAAGTACAACTATGTGAGTGTGAGCAATTAATATGAAAATACGCACCTGCTTTTAACTCAACACAGTCTCTGTCATTATTTGCTTGTTCAGGCTTCTTGAATTTTGTAGCACAGCCCTGATCTTGTCTTGCTACTTTTAGCCTCATATTCTTCTTCAGTTGTGACCTCTAACGATTCTTAAATCCGTTTTGTACAAGTACAAAAACTAGAATGATCAGTAGAGTCAGAAAAAAAAATTCTTCAGAATTCCCCACCAATAAATCTATCCTATCTTTACATTTGAGCAATTTGTGGAACTATAACATAAACAGTCGTATCATCCACAATAAAATCCAAATGCTCTGGAATAAACCTACTAATACGAAATTACCACTTTCCTCGAAACCGGGTCATATACTCTGCGAATTAATTCTGAGCCAAAACGAAGAACTTTCCAACTACAAACCCTTTTGGACAAAATGGACCAAGTTTTAATAACTTTAGATTATAAATTAAATCTATATAAATTTAAATAATAAATTTACTTAAAATAAATTTATAAAATAAATTTATTTAAATTAAGTTTATAAAATAAACTTTTTCAAGTTTAAATAATAAACTACTTTAAATTAAATTTATAAAATAAATTTATTTAAATAAAATTTATAAAATAAATTTATCTAAATTTGATTTCATAAAATAAATTTATTTAAACAAATTTAAATAATAAAAATAAATCTATTTAAATTTAGAGAATAAATTTATTTAATTTAAATTTATAAAATAAATTTATTTAAATTAAGTTTATAAAATAAACTTTTTCAAGTTTAAATAATAAACTCATTTAAATTAAATTCATAAAATAAATTTATTTTAAATAATATTTATCAAATAAATTTATCTAAATTTAAATTTATAAAATAAAATTATCTAAACAAATTTAAATTATAAAAGTAAATCTATTTAAATTTAAAGAATAAATTTATTTAATTTAAAATTTATAATGTAAACTTATTTAAATTAAGCTTATAAAACAAACCTTTTCAAGTTTAAATAATAAACTCATTTAAATAAAATTCACAAAATAAATTTATTTTAAATAAAATTTATAAAATAAATTTATCTAAATTTAAATTTATAAAATAAAATTATCTAAACAAATTTAAATTATAAAATTAAATCTATATAAATTTAAAGAATAAATTTATTTAATTTAAAATTTATAATGTAAACTTATTTAAATTAAGTTTATAAAACAAACTTTTTCAAGTTTAAATAATAAACTCATTTAAATTAAATTCACAAAATAAATTTATTTTAAATAAAATTTACAAAATAAATTTATCTATATTTAAATTTATAAAATAAAATTATCTAAACAAATTTAAATTATAAAAGTAAATCTATTTAAATTTAAAGAATAAATTTATTTAATTTAAAATTTATAAAGTAAACTTATTTAAATTAAGTTTATAAAACAAACTTTTTCAAGTTTAAATAATAAACTCAATTAAATTAAATTCACAAAATAAATTTATTTTAAATAAAATTTACAAAATAAATTTATCTAAAATTAAATTTATAAAATAAAATTATTTAACAAGGCCTCTAGATATTCAGGGTTCAAACAACTTCGGTACCTTGAGTTTCACTGGACTGCGGATCTTGATTTGTATATCAATCAGCTTGCTCTGATGCCAATTGTTGAGTCCCGGAAGTATCGTAGAAGGGGGGTTGAATGCGATACTGACAACAATTTAAAAATCTTTTCGGAATTTGCGGAATTAAATTATTGCTTTAGTTGAGGGTTCGGGTCCTTGTAGTGTTTGGGAGGCTGACTTACTGTTAGGAATCTACATGTGATTTGATGATAACATTAATCTTAGAATCATAGAAATTTTATTTTGATGTAACTGATCAATTGATATGAAAGTTATAAATATCAATTGATCAGGAAACCATTTATCAGTTGAAATGTTTATATGAATCAACTGATAATTTGGATTGTAGCATAGGTGTACTTAGTCTATTTCAATCGATAAGGTGTAAATCAATTGATATTTTGTTCATCAATTGATGTTAGAGTCGATTGATATAGATCATCAATTGATGTGTAAATTATACTGTTAAATTGTAATTATGAGAAGACAGGAAATTGCACAAGTGAAGGATGATCAATTGATATTGAAGCATCGATGGATGAAGGATCAATCGAAGAAGCCAAGCCAAGGATTGAAGACCATCAACTGATGTGAAGACCCATCGACTGATATATCGATTGATAAGATCTATCAATCGATAAGACATCTTTTATCAATCGATGGATATAAAGATCAATCGAAGAAGTACATCAGTTGATGGATTAAAGAATGGATCAATTGATATGCTTAACAGTAAATTATCAATTGAGTGTGACAACACAGAAAGAATATCTGTTGAAGATCCAGGAAACAAAAGCACACCTATGGAAGACAGTCTAGAGTGACTGTGAAGACTCAATCAGAAGCTGTCTTTCAAACCTTTTTGTAAAATAAAAAAAAAGTAAAAGGAAGGCAGGTAGAAAACAATCCTAGAATAGGAATTGTAAAAGAACACTTGTGGTATATAAACAAGTGTAGTAGCATTATTAGAAAATATACAAGTTAGACATATTTCTTAATCAACTGTTCAAGCTTGAGAGCACATGTGTAAGAACAGTTGATTTGTTTTCTAATCTTGTAAAAACGAAGCTAGGTTTCTTCTAACCTAGGAGCATTGAGCAAAAATATATATTGATGGAAAAACCAATCCCTCAATAATTTTAAATCTCTTTGTTCAGTTTTATTTTTCAGCATTAATTTGTTCGAACTTATTCTCTTATTCTATCAAACATCAAGAACAAATATTAGAACACACAAAAAGTTTTAATATTTGTATTCAACCCCCCCTTCTACAAATATTGACATTGTTCTAAGGAATAACAATTGGTATCAGAGCAGGCTTTCAACATACAGAAAGTTTAAAGATCAAGAACAGTCAATATGGGTCAAAAAGATTCAGGTGTGAAAATTCCAGTTTTAGAGAAAGATGAATATTTTCCATGGAAGGTCAAAATGCATCTGCATCTTCTTTCTCTCGACCCTTCTTATGTTAACTGCATAGAAAAAGGTCCTCATGTTCCCATAAAGCTAGTCACAGGTGTAAACCCTGATGGAACTCCTGCACTTGACAGACATGTTCCAAAACTTATTTCTGAGTTCACAGAAGAGGATGAAAAAGAAGTACTCAAAGACAAGAAGGCCATGAACATTCTGTTTAATGGTCTAGATAAAGATATGTTTGACAATGTTATAAAATGTACTTCATCAAAAGAAGTATGGGATACACTTCAAACTCTGTGTGAAGGAACTGAACAAGTAAGGAAAAACAAGATGCAACTCTTGATTCAAAAATATGAATCATTTCATTTCAAGAGTGGAGAATCTATCAATGACACCTATAGCAGATTTCAGAAGTTGTTAAATGGACTGAAGCTATATGGTAGGGTTTATGCAACTGAAGATACAAATCTAAAATTTCTTAGATCTCTTCCAAAAGAATGGAAACCAATGACTGTTTCCATTAGACAATCTCAGGACTTCAAGGATTTTACTCTGGAGAAACTTTATGGTATTCTCAAGACATATGAGTTGGAAATCCAACAAGATGAAGAGATTGAGAAGAATCAAAGAAAAGAGAAAACTGTGGCTTTGGTAGTCAAGGGAAATGAAGAGAAGAAGGAAAATGGCTATGAAGAAGAGTCAGTCATGATGGCTAGTGATGCTGTTGAAGAATCATTCAAGAGAAAAGGAAAGAGCAAGTGTGAAGAAGATGAAACATGCTCTCAGGATGATTTGGATGAGATTGATGAGCACCTTGCATTTCTGACAAGGAAATTTTCAAAGCTAAAATTCAAGAAGAATCCATATGCTCAAAGGCCTGGATCCCAGTTTAGAAACAACAATCAAAATAAAAATCTGGTTGATAGATCTAAATTCAAATGCTTTAACTGTGGATTGGCTGGTCATTTCTCAAGTGAGTGCAGGAAGCCAAAATAAGAAAAGGCAAAGTCATATGAGGGTATTGATTATAAGAAGAAATACTTTGACCTTTTAAAACAAAAAGAAAAGGCTTTTGTAACTGAGGAGAAGGACTGGGCTGCTGAGGATAGTGATTCTGAAGAATATGTCAATCTTGCATTAATGGCCAATCATGAAGATGAAGAAGCTAGTTCAGCATCTAATCAGGTACTAGCTACCAACTTTTCCGAGCTTACATCTGAGGAATGCAATAGTACTTATTAATGAAATGTCTAATGAACTGTACAATTTGCATGTCACTCTAAAATCTCTAAACAAAGAAAATCTCAAATTAAAGAACACCATTGATGCCTTAACTGAGAGAAATATTTTTCTTGAAAATGAACTTTGTTGTTTAGAAAGATTTAAGCAGGAAAGAAAGGATGCTAGGAATGAACTAGTAAACAGTTTGAAAAGAGAAGAATTGTTGAAAGAACAATTAGCTGAAGAAATTGAAACCATTAGCAAATGGAATAGGTCTGCTAAAACTGCCAAACAAATTATTGATGTTCAGGGTGTAGATACTCTAGGAGAACTCCCCAAATCAATAGGCAAGTCTTTGGCTGATACTTCAATGGATAAAGATCAATCGACTGCTAATCTTTCATCAACTGATAAGGATTATCAATCGATTGATGCTGAATCAATCGACAAGTAAATCATCAATGGCTAATAAAAAGAACAAATTTAGCACTCCTATTAAGTTTGTTAAGGAAACCAAAAATCAAGTTGAGGCTGAGGCGGAGAAAATCAACATAGGTAGCTTATCCAAGAAACAACTAAAAGAAAAATTAGAAAAGATAGCACCTGTGGAAATTACTCAACCTAAGCCTGAGAAAAAGAAAAAGAATAGGAATGGTAAAGTAGGCATAAATAAGCACAGTAACTACACTCCTGATATGTATGCACCTAGAAAAGTCTGTGCTAAATGTGGTAGTGTAAATCATTTGTCCATGCAATGCAAAAGTGAAAAGAATTCTATATCTGCAAATGATTTAAATATACATGCCATGACTGCAAATGCCATGTTTACCAATCCTATGCTCATGAATGCCATGTCTTCTAATTTGGTTGCACCTAATGTTCATATGCCTTATGCACAAGTTCTATACATGTATAATCCCTTCTTTGCATATCCTAATATGAACATGCCTGGTATGCCATGGAACATGCTTAATGTAAATGATGAAATTCATGGAAATTCTGCCATGAGTTCCAAGGTGTCAAAGCCCCAAAAGTCAACTCCCAAAGTTAAAGTGGATTTAAACCCACCAAAACAAAAGGAACCTAAGTTGACAACAGGGACTCAGGCTGCAACTAATAAAAGAGGACCCAAGGCAACTTGGGTACCAAAAGCAACTTGATTGTTTTATATGTGTGCAGGGAAACAGGAAGAAAAATCTCTGGTATTTGGATAGTGGATGTTCAAGGCACATGACTGGAGATTTGTCCCTGCTCACAAAATTTGTGGAAAAGGCTGGCCCGGGAGTTACTTTTGGAGATAACAGCAAAGGTTTTACTCTGGGATATGGCTCAATTGCAAAAGAAAATGTTATCATTGAAACTGTAGCACTAGTTGATGGATTGAAGCACAATTTGCTCAGCATTAGTCAACTGCGTGATAATGGTAATGGTGTGTGGTTTACAACTGAATCATGCATCATAGCCAACAAAGAATCTAGTGAAATTCTCTTTACTGGAGAAAGAAAAGGGAATGTCTATGTGGCTGATTTTCACTCTGTAAAGGCAAATTCAATGACATGTCTACTTAGCCAAGCCAATGCAGAAGAAAGTTGGACTTGGCACAAGAAACTAGCCCATTTGAATTTCAAAGCCATGAATTTATTGGTTAGAAAGAATCTGGTTAGAGGCATTCCATAGATGGAATTCACCAAGGATGGACTATGTGATGCATGTCAAAAGGGAAAACAAAGAAAAGCATCATTCAAGTCAAAGTCTGAATCATTAATTGATAAGCCTCTGGAATTATTGCACATGGATTTGTTTGGTCCAGTCAACATCATGTCAATTTCCAAAAAGAAATATGCCTTAGTAATTGTGGATGACTTCACAAGATTTTCATGGGTATATTTCTTACACTCTAAGGATGAAGCAAGCAAATTAATTATCAATCATGTGAAGAATGTTGACAATGGCACTGAATGGAAGGTCAAGAAATTTAGAAGTGACAATGGTACTGAATTCAAGAATTCAACCATGAGAGAATTATGTGAAGAAAAAGGTATCACTCATCATTTCTCTGCTCCAAGAACTCCACAGCAAAATGGAGTAGTTGAAAGGAAAAATAGGACCTTGATTGAAGCTGCTAGAACTATGTTAGAAGAAGCAAAACTTCCTACATACTTCTGGGCAGAAGCAATTAATACTGCTTGTTACATTCAAAATATTTCCATGATCAATAAACTTCAAGGCAAAACTCCATATCAATTGATAAAGAAAGATAAGAAGCCAACAGTTAACTTTCTTCATGTCTTTGGCTGCAAATGCTTTGTACTGAGAAATCAAGGTGAAAATCTAGGAAAATTTGAAGCCAAAGCTGATGAAGCTATATTTGTTGGATATGGAATAACAACCAAAGCATACAGAGTCTACAATCTTAGATTACACATTGTTATGGAATCTATGCATGTAGTTTTTGATGACAAGAAAATTCAAGGGTTGTTTGATGAAGGATTTCATGATCTATTGCATTTTGAAAATGAATCCACAAGTAATATTGAAGATAGTGATGATGATGTGGAAATCATAAGAGTTCAAGTACCTAGAATCCTCCCATCAATTGATGTCAATGCATCAACAGATAACTTATCAATTGACAATCATTAATCAACTGATAATACATCAATTGATAATCATTCGATGGATATCAACTCTGCTCAACAATCTTCAAGTAGAGTGTCCATCTCAGGGGGAGGGTTCTCAAATAGTCAATCACATCACAATGATCATAACACTTCCAATGATCATGAAGCATCATCTTCAAGGACAAATTTACCATCACAAAGGAAATGGACAAAAAGCCATCCCTTTGAATTAATAATTGGAGATGCAAATGATGGTGTCAAAACTAGAAGTGCAACTCAAAATGAATGCTTGTATAGTAGCTTCCTGTCTCAAGAAGAACCAAAAAGGATTGAAGAAGCCTTGAATGATCCTGATTGGATAATTGCTATGCAAGAAGAGTAGAATCAATTTGAAAGAAACAAGGTATGGAAGCTGGTGCCCAAACCAAAGAACAAGTCTATCATTGGTACAAAATGGGTGTTCAGAAACAAAATGGATGAATCTGGTACAGTGACAAGAAATAAAGCAAGATTAGTGGCAAAGGGCTATTCACAAGAAGAAGGCATAGATTTTGATGAAACTTTTGCACCAGTTGCAAGATTGGAAGCAATCAGAATCTTTCTAGCATATGCTGCTCATGCTAATTTCAAGGTGTATCAGATGGATGTGAAAAGTGCTTTTATCAATGGAGAACTAGAAGAAGAAGTATATGTAGAACAACCTCATGGCTTTATTGATCCTGTTCATCCTGGATTTGTATACTATCTTCTCAAGGCACTTTATGGATTGAAGCAAGCACCTAGAGCCTGGTATGACACATTGTCTAAATTCTTGATTGAGAATCACTTCACAAGAGGTACTGTTGATAAAACTCTCTTTCATAGAAATGTAAATGGCTCTATGATTCTTGTTCAAATCTATGTAGATGACATTATTTTTGGCTCAACTAATGAAAAACTTTGTAAAAAGTTTGCTAAGTTGATGCAGAGTAAATATGAAATGAGCATGATGGGAGAACTAACCTACTTTCTTGGCTTGCAAATCAAACAAGTTAAAGATGATATTTTCATAAATCAAACCAAATATGTTTCTGATTTATTAAAGAGATTTGATTTAAGTGAATGTTCTTCTGCTAAAACTCCCATAGCCACTGCAACTAAACTTGAATTAAATACTAAGGAAGCCAAAGTGGACATTTCAAGTTACAGAGGTATGGTTGGCTCATTACTTTATTTAACTGCAAGTAGGCCAGACATAATGTTTGCTACATGTCTTTGTGCTAGGTTTCAAGCTGATCCTAGAGAATCTCATTTAATTGCAATAAAAAGAATATTCAGATATCTCAAAGGAACTCCAAATCTTGGAATTTGGTATCCTAGAGATTCTGGATTTGATCTAATTGGTTATTCAGATGCAGATTATGCAGGTTGCAGAATTGACAGAAAAAGCACAACAGGCTCCTGTCAATTTCTAGGAAATAAGCTTGTTTCATGGTTTAGCAAGAAGCAGAATTCAGTGTCTACATCTACTGCAGAAGCTGAATACATTGCAGCTGGAAGTTGCTGTGCACAAATATTATGGATGAGGAATCAACTACTTGACTATGGGTTCAACTTGAACAAAATTCCTATTTTCTGTGATAATACAAGTGCCATTGCTATAACAGAAAATCCTGTGCAACATTCCAGAACCAAGCACATTGACATAAGGTATCACTTCATTAGGGAACATGTAATGAATGGTACAGTTGAATTACATTTTGTCCCTAGTGAAAGACAACTTGCAGACATTTTTACCAAACCATTAGATGAATCTACCTTCAATAGATTGGTCTGTGATTTAGGTATGCTTAATTATATTTAATCTTTTAAATATCTGACAAGTTATGTATTTATATTACTTGTAGCCATTGACTATGTTAAATTATTGATTCTTCAATAATCAACTGATAAACATTTTACATATCAATGGATATTATTGGAGCTGTCGACAGATAAATATATCAATTGATGATATATTTGTTTATCGATGGATAGGGGTAACTATCGACAGATAGATATATCAATCAATGATATATTTGTCTATCGATGGATAATTGTACCTGTCAATGGATAAGCAATTTATCAATCGATGACCTGGAATTTTAATAGTCCAAGTCATCAATCGATCTGTACAAACTCTAGCCGTTGATTACTTATTTTATCAATTGATTAATACATACACTCATGTATGTATATCAGTCGATTGCCAAAATTGGTAACTTTTACTCTTAAATACTCTTCCAACGGTCAATTTTGTTCTATTTTGAGTAAGTAATTGATTGAGAAATCAGTAAATATAAATAGTGAGATTAAAACATCTTTTAATTCTTACTTGCAATTTTTACTAACGACTTCTCTATCTCTTTCTCTTTATCAATCTTTGAACTTACTCTGTATCTATCTCTTGCTAAGAACCCTAAACTGCTACTGTCTAATTATTGTTTCTGTTATAATTACTAACAAGTTTGCCAGTTAATTCTATTATAAATCTTCAAACTCGATAATGGCATCTTCAAAGAAAGTCTCACAATCTGGATTCTACTATGAGCTCAACAACTTCGTTGCTTGCACTATGGTGGAGGAAGCCCCAACAGAATTTCATCCCCTAATGGAATTTCTAAGGAGTTCAAAAATTGCAAAGGCCCTCTCAGAAGCACCAAAAATAGTGTGCAATCTAGTTGAAGAATTCTGGACAACAACAGAAGTAGCAGATGATTTTTCTACAATCTCCTTTGAATGCAAAGGACAAAGGTATATTCTAACCACTGTGGTCTTGGGTGAGTGTTTAAATATTCCTTTAAATAATACCGAAAATGCACCCACTGACACAGATATTAGAAACATGCTTAGAGAAATCAATTATACTGCTCCTGATGCTAGTCTAGGTAGTATTGTTAGAAAGAATCTAAGAAAAGAATGGTCATATTTCTTTGATGCTTTAATAAAGTGTTTTTCTGGTAAGGTTAGTAATTTTGATGCAATAACAACAAGTATGCAACAAGTAGGGTATAGCATTTTATATGATAGATATCATAATTTAGGAAGCCTGTTACTCAATGAAATATCTGCCAAATTGGGGAATAAAATAAATAGATCTAATCATATTTATTATGTAAGATTTATTATGATTATTATTAACCACTTTGTCAAGGATATTGAGATTGACAGGAATACAGAAATTTTGGATTGCTGGACTCAAAACAAAAGGGTCTTTAAAGACTTGGTTAGGATCAATCTTCACAGCAATGTGGAATTGATCTATCCCCCTTTTGTTCAGGTATTTATCTCTACTCTAAACTCTTCTAAACCTAATTCTTCTTTGCCTTCTGTGACTATGGAGGGTGGTAGTAATGACCCCAACCCTCCTACCCAAGCCACACAACCAATCTCTAAATCCAAATCTAAGAAACCAACCTCAACAGGTTCTCAAAAACCTGTTGTTGTAAAAACCAAGAAAAGAAAATCAACTAGTGTGGTAGATAGATTAGAGGAGGATGTAGGTGGTGAGGGAACTGGGGAACATCAAAGAACCCAGAAGGATAAGGAGAGTGAGGGTGTGCAACCTTAACCAAGCCACTCCATAGTCTCCCAAAAGACTGTGGATGTTAACATGGAAAATACCACATCCCTATTGCCATTCTCTCAAAAGGATGACAATATTGAAAATAGCCCACAACCAGGGGCACAGAATCAAGTTGGGGACACAAAAGTCAAAACACTAACACCATACAAAAGGAGAGAAAAGAAAGTCACCTTTGCACTTGGGGAATCACACACTGCAAAACCACAGGAAACTGTGGAGGAGCCTTCACAAAGTCTGCTTGATGCATCTCATATAAATGATGAGATGCAGTCCCATTCTCTTTCAATTCCTATCTCTTCTATTCTTCTTTCCCCATCTCAAACTTCTTCAGAAAATGTTTTGATAGATTATCAAACATTTTCAGATTCTCCTTCTTTGTTTTTCAAGGAGAAGCCAACACTCTCTCCTGAATCTTCTTCTCAGAATTTTCAGGATTCTATTTCCAATATCATCTCAAACATAACTTCACAAATTATCTCAACTGTTTCTTCTCCATCAATTGATGTTCCTTCATCAATTGATATTCAACCATCGACTGATAAGCCATCGATCGATACTCAAGATCAATCGATGGGTATGCATCAATTGATGGATATCCCAAACACCACTTCAACTGATAATGTCAATACATCAATTGATGCTCAATCAATTGATGTTGCACAAACACTCTTAGGATTGAGTGAGTTGAGTGAGAGGCAGGATTGTAACCTGGCAAAAGGAGAGGAAGTGAGTCAAAACATTCCTATTTCTTCCAGGAATGAGAGTGAAACACTTGAGGGCCCCACCTTAGTAGGTGCAAAAGAAATGAGTGAGGGAGAGGTGAGATTCCAGGATGAGATCCTGATGCAAAATAGAGAGATGAGTGAAAGTGATAAAAACATTCTACTTTTTGCACATGAATTGGAAATTGAACTGATGGCAGAAGAAGGAGTAAAGGAGATAGGGGGAGCAAATAATGCTGAAGCTAGTGGGAGTGGAATTGCTAAAGACTTTGAAGAGGAAATAGATGCTGGTGAATTGGATCCAAAGAATTTCATTCATCCTGATCCACAATATCAAGGGTTGGCTATTTCAAGTAACAGGAATGCAGAATAACTCTTGGGCATTGATCATACAGATCAAAGGACCAGGAATCTGAAGGAAAGCATTGCCAATACAACAGACACTTGTTATATGGCACCTGAAGAGTTGGAGAGTGATTCTGATGAAGAGCCATGGATGAGCACTATTGATGGTTCCTTAGAAGCTGCTGAGACTGAAATTTTCTCTCAATATAGAAGAACAATGGTGGAAGGAGAAATTGAAGATCCTACTCAAAGGAGAATTGCTCACTATATGAGAGAATTAATGAAAATTCAAAAGATGACAGTAACAGGAGTAAGGAGGGAACTAGAGAGGATTAAGGACTCTATCTCATCTAACAAGGATGCAATGGAAAGGAGATTGGATGAGAAGCTACCATTCAACACCATGAATTGCATCAAAGACAAGCTTTTCAAAGAATCCAAAAATTTTACATCTTTGGAGACAAGAGTAGGTTCTCTAGAAAAGAAGATGGATGATATTATCAGAGGTCAAAATCTTCATGCTTCCATTCTTCAAAAGTTTCTTGACAGACTTCCACCACCCCCTCCAATTGATGATAACAAAAAGGGGGAGAATACAAAGAAGAAGGATGATGATGGTGGTGATGGCAAAGGCAGTGGAAGTGGTGGTATAGGTGGTTCTGGTATGGATAAGTCAAGTGGCATTGGTGGTTCTGCACCTAGAAGAGATAAAAGCAGAAGTAACATGGACAATCAATCTTCAAAGAAATCTAAGTCATCTAATTCTCCAAAAGATAATTTAGAACAGAAAAAGAAAGATTACAAGAAGTTTGATGATGATCTTGAAGCTAGGAGAATTTCTAGGGAGAAAGAAACTCAATCAATGATTGAGAGAGAAAAGAAGAGAATTGAAGATCTAAGGAGAAACACTGAGTTAGTAACAGAGGCAGTAGAAAAAGGAGACTTGGATGAGTTCATTGCTCAAACAAGAAAAATAAATGAAGATGCACAAAAGGCTGCCAAGGAAAGAAACTCAAATACAGAAGCTTTTCTTCAATTGGATATTGAAGCTCTTAAAGAAAAGAAGAAAGGGAAAGCAATAGTGATTGAAGAAGAGAAGAAGAAAGAGACTGAACCAGTAAGTCAAAAGCTACTTCAAGGAGCCATCACTACAGGAATCTCAGATGCCTCAAGGAGAGAAAGGGAGAATGAAGAGATTTCTAGACAGATGGAAATGCAATGACATTTGGAAGAAGAGCTACAGGCAGAGCAACCTTTGAGAAAAAGGAGAAAATTTTCTATGGCCAAGAAAAGGTCAAGTTCTACTCAAGAAATAGTGGTTCAGAAAAACCTCCAGGGTCAACAAGAAGAAATCAAGGAGGAGGTCACAATTGAAGGATATGATTTGAAGGGAATACCAGTAATCAATGAAAAAGGATTAATTGGAGTAAGGACTCACCCTGCAACCTCTAACCATGAAGAATCAATGAGGTTGGAGTATGAAAATGGAGTGAAAACAATCTATTCATTGAAGGTGATAATGAAGAAAAGCTACAATGTTTTAAAGACTATTCTTCCTCTACTCAACAGAAAGTACAAACTCAACACAACAATTGCTCAGGAGATACAACAACAAATTTCAAAGTTAAGAAGATCCAAGGCAGAAGCTGAACCTGATTCACCTCTAAAGCTATGGAAGTCACAGGTCAAAAAGGTGGTGTTAGGTCCTGGAGATCGTAGGGGGGGGGGGTGAATACGATTCCCAAATAAAAATCTGACTTTTATTTATTTTTGGGACAACATAAAAATTACTTTGGTTCAAACCCAGGTATTGTTCATCATCTTCTTCAACCTCAAGAACACCATTAAAATAACCAAGATAATGAACGGTAAATCATCCAAAACACACAACACAACAAGATCCAAGAATATAACTTTATATTCATTGAAGTGGGGTAGATGCTACAAACAAGTTCAAGAACATAAGCTCAAGAACACAACAAAGAAGTGATTTTTGTCTCCTCTAAAAGTATTACATTTTGTAGATCTAGGAGACAAAAATCAGCCCTATCTTCTATACAAGATTTAGCAAGTGTTTACAATAGAAAGATAGATGAGTGGTATGATAAAGAAAATCATGGCTACAAAATATTAAAGTATTTAGTTTGGCCATGGGGGAGAGAATGATTTTTCTCTCTCTCCCCTTTTCTTTCTCATCCGAATTTACACACCCACCACTTCGATGGAGACTTGAGTTTCTTCTTTTTATATTGAAAAAGGTGTTGCTTTTTGCTTTTCCACCTTTTACTCTTGTCCACTCAAATCATATCTTCAAAGTCATGTGCCAAGCATGCCTTTGGAAATATTTAATGTAAAAGTAATATTTAAATAAATATATATAATATAAATAAAGAATGTCTTTATTTATAAAATATATAAATAATTAAATAAATACTTTATTTAATTAAATTAAATATTTCCATTCCACTCTTCAATTTGTGTAGACTTCCTTATCCAAATACTTGGCCCCGTATACGTGACTCCACCACGTCCAAGTATTTGGCCTTCTAATTTGTGAAGCTTTAGTAAGATCCAATCAGGTTGTGCCGTCTGTCCCTTATCCATTAGGCTGGCATTTCTCCAACACTGATTTACCACCTTTGTTGATCCTCCACATGACTCAAGAAAACCAACAACTTTAGAATGATTAAAACCATATTAACCGACGAGAGCTTGCCTCCAATGCCCTGACACTTGATGCAACGGTCTGGTTCATAAGTGACTAGTCTTGATAGGGGCTCTTGATTCCGAACATGATTCCACATTCTTCTTTGCAAACCTTACTTGTTGCTTCGATTGTAATGCACTAAAATCGTCATAGACTAAGACAATCTTCTGTAGCTTCCACATCCTTGAATAGATGTCAACATCTTTTATTCTTCACTGAGGCATGAACATGTTAATGAACTTCTTCCAGTGAGCTTCAAGTCTGTAGATGATCCTTTGATACTTTGTCTTAACTGAACTCTGTGATCCAAGATTTCTGTGCACCTGCATATTATTACATGTCCTGTTCTATTGTTGAGTTATCATCAACCATTACATAGAGATTACATTTAGCATTCCTAGTACACATGAAAGTGCAGTGAGTTACTTCCCTTCACTCCTATCTCCCCTTTCAATCTCCCCCTATTTGGTTGATATGGAATAGCAATCAAATACTATTTCCATTTACAATTTCCCCCAAAAGCAATTAAATAAAATTAGCTACTAGAGGATAACTCAACTAATATACAAGAAACAATTAAAGTACTGGACATGAAAATAATATACAAAAGGTTCTGGAAAGATATAATCAGTTAAATCCAGATTTCCTGAGTTGCTGAAAATGAATGATGAATTTCTGAATTTCATTTTCCTTTAGCTTCCTCCACTTCAATGTTCTTCAAAGATGGGGTTCTTTCAATAAAGAAACAAATCATTAGTAAAGACTTCTGAACAATCATTCTTGTTCATCTTGCAATTCGAACTAGAACATACAGCTCTCTATGTTCCCCATAAGAGGTCAACTCAATCTCCCCTTAAGGTTGTTCTCTCTTAGAATGAAAGTCACTTCTTCTTTTTCTTCAGGATGTTCTATTTCCAGGAAACATATTTTTCTTTCTTCCCTGCACTACTCCACTGACTTCATCTATCACTGAAACAAGAAATAGAACACACTTGGACACTTCTCAGATGCCCCTTGAAAATCTCCTTCACATTCTTCTTTACCCAGAAAACTTCTACTTAGCAAAAACTCCCCCTGAGTTGATACTCTTCAAAGAAATCTTCATTTTCATTCATTGATCGTGCTAGAAAGAATTCTTCTGCCGAACCTCTCCTAAGAATGTTCCAAGGACAGATCTTCAAACAAATAGAGCAAAATCCCTTAGATATCTTTTCAGAATAAGATATAGCATTGCAAACCAAGATGCTAAGATTCTCCATAACTTCTCCCCCTTAGTACGACAAGAAACTTCTTCGTAATTGACAAAAAGTAACTTCTCCACTTCAGATGAAAAATAATTAGTTAAATCTACAACACCTTTAGGGATTAGGCTCTAACAAATTACTAAGAAACTCCCCTTTAGTAATTTCTCCATTGCATCACTAAGGTTTCAATTTTATCTAATTCTCCCCCTTAGTTCATGCAAGCTCCAATCCACCCTTGTGTCTTTAGATATCCTCTAAGTAACCTCCACAAGATAGGATTGACAGATCTCATTTCTTGTATCACCAAGAGATCTCGTTTCTTGTATCACCAAATTCTCCCCCTTAGTTGAGAATATCCTTTAAAACAATAAAAGTATCATCTACATCCAATCGAAAAAGAAACTCTCCTCCAATTGAATATAAAATCCTCCTTAGGCCTAAAAATTAATGTCTCCCCCTTTGAGATTGAGAACAACATGAATTAATAGACCCAAAGGTAATAGTTTGGACATTCCCACTAAGCTTCAGCTAGACTCTTCTTCAGCTTGTCTTCCAGAAAAGAATCTTTTCAACATTCCAGAGCTGGAAAATTCAGTAACAGGATTCAAGCATAGTAGCAAGGTTAGTGTTTGGTATATGGTTTCCTCACTTCTACTACGTTCTGTTGGTGTTTACACTTTCAAGCGTAAGTGTTCCACTCATTTCTCTCCCTATTTCTCTCACTCAAGTGTATCACTCCCTCACTTCACTCAAGTGTTTCTCTCCCTTACTTGCACTCATTCCATTTATAGCAATTTGTACCTGCAAGTAAATCCATGCTAGTCTCACCAAGATATTATGGATCGTTGACTGTAGCATGTTGTCGATCACTAAAGATCTAGGTTCTGAGATGGAATCTCAGACAGGGTTTCAGTTAAGCCGTCACCCAACTCACCATGAGCAAATCCATGCACACGTGGCTCGTCGTCGGGGAATAACCCTTCTGAAATTGGAATCTCCTCCATTCCAGGAGTGACTGAAATCCCATTACCCTGATCCTCAAAAGACTCATCAAATTGGTAAACCAACTGAATCATAGTCTACGAGTTGTTGCTCAGCTACTTTCAGCATCAACAATCTCCCCATATGCAAATCCATGCACTGGATCGTTGAATGTGGTATGCGTACTAGCAGTTATCTAAGCATCAACCGACTCCCCATATGCAAATCCATGCACTGGATCGTTGACGGTGATATGCCTTTAAGTTTTGAGCGATCCATGTATTCCAGAATTTGAATTCCTGGGAGAGTAGACGTGTACAAACATCTCTCTCAATCACCTGTGAAGATGAATTAACTCACTATTTTCAGTCATGGAAAACTGTTAGTGATTGCCTCTCAACATCAACAGATTGCTCTGCGGATGTGAAATCCCGTTAGGGAACTAGGACTGTTCCTCCTAGGAAGGTTGACAAGGATTCTAATATATGGCAAGAAATCCAAGTTTCCCTCAAATACCTGTGAAGGTGGCTCAACAACTTCATTCACCATGAATGGTAAACACAGAAGTTTAGGGGTTTTACCTATACCTCACAATGTGCACTTCTTGCAATGTGTCCTCACAATAGTTAGTCCCAAGAGAGGCTAGAGAACTGTTAGGTCCTATAACAACCCTTAGAAGCAAAAACTTTAGGATTACCATCAGCGTGAATGCTTTTGGTGTGCTTGACTCATTACAAGGTGCTCTGGCTGACGAGCGAATTTTCAATGAAATCACCCTGTTGAGAGAGTTCATTCAGAAACGGTTGAATTGCCTTTTCAGCTCTGCATCCTTTTGAGAGAATACAGATGAGCTATAGTTACCTCAATTTGTATACTTCTTTCCTTCTCGAGAGGTAGAGCTGTGGGTGCACTTCCGACTTCATCCTTATTTGCTGCATCAAGTGCAGTTTCTCCCTTAACAACCGCTAATCTACATAAATTCCTTATATCACCAAGGGTTGAAAGTTTGAATTAGAATGATAGTGTTTGGTACTAAGGCCTTGGTTAGAAATTGATGGATTATTCAACTTCTTGACCTTCCCCTATAGCCATTTAGGCCAAGCCATTACGGCTAAACAGATAGAGTTGATCAGAGCTATATAAAATTTGGTAGAGTATGATTAAACTTATTCTCTATTCCTTCTCAGAAATTTAGCATCGGAGCAATGTATCCTCAAGAAACAATGCACCAGAGCTAAAATGTGGGAATTAATAAAGAATAGGTAAAAGAATATTAAGCCAAATTTCATAAACTCACAACTTTGAAAAAAAAGTTTAACAGATTAACAAAAGTGTTCTTTTGAATTTCTCTTAGACAAATATCCAATTGAAATTCAACTCTTTTAACAAAAACATTTTGATTAATAACTCAAATCTATTTCATCTTGCTCACTGTATGTTTTCAGAAATTGTTTTGCAATTCATTCTTATCGGATATTATCTCCGACTTAAAACAAAAAAAATCGAATGAATGCTTTAGTCATACAGTCCAAGGCACTAATCCCAAAGCAAACAACCATTGTTTTAATACTACAGGTCAATGTGAAACAGACATTAACAAGAGTTTTGAAAAACGTTTTACCAATGGTTGATACTTTAAGATCAAAACAATTTACTCAAATAAAATAACCTGATACCATGCAACTTAAGTTACAAGTTATCAAGTAACTTTATTTAAACAAATCGTGGAGAGAAAACAGTTTTCATTAAAAAAAATTTAGAGAGAGAGAGAGAGGATATATGATTTTGAAATGGAAAGATAATCCTCAAGAAATGTTCTCTTTCAAAGAAAACTTTTAGTGGCTTTTCATTCTCTGGCAAATGAATGCATGTTTAGATAAAACATTTTTCACAAGAAATAGACAAGAAATTTCTTTATGCATTCAAGTTCTAAAGAATGAAAAACATATGTTAATACTAATGAATTATCAAAGATATGAGTGACAATACATTCAAAAGTACTAACATCATTCAATCATTTTGTAATAAAATGCATCTTACTACAAAATAATCAAGCACATAAGATACTTACATTATGCTAGACAATTACCATTTGTCGCTTGAAACAAACACATTTTGCAATATAGATCATGGTAATTCTAAAGCATAAAACATAAGCATCCGCTAAACACTGAACATACATTGACCGAATGATAGCATTTAACTTCTTACACTACATCTCAACAATTATCACATAAGCATATTGAAAATACTCATGACAATCAGAATGTATGTAAGCTCGAGGTACTAGTTGCATCAGAGATCAAATACCTTTAAATATTAATGCTAAAATTTATGATCTTTGACAACCCCTCGCGATGTAGTAAATTACTTCCAATATCAGTGTTTTTGAAATAATCTTTTTGTCACTTAATGCAGAAATTCTAAGTGACATCACTAATATCAAAAGAATGACAACTAATATTAATGGATTTTGCAAAAGACATGAATTACATCACTTAAACTACATATTAAGTGGTTCCATTAATATTAGCATTAAACAATTAAAAGTAAATAAAATTACAACTAAGTAATATATACAAATACTTATGCTGAAACATTTGATACATATAGCATGAATAACATATGACAGCACAAAGTACAAGATCCTGGATATAAATTGACTATACAAAGAGATGCTACAATGTTAGGTCCCTAGGTCCCGGGTGATCATAGATAATCTCATAGCGATAATATTGAGTCCCGGGTGGTCACACGCCAAACATTAATCAGTTCCTAGATATCGTAGACATCTAAATAGCATGAACACTCTCTATAAACTTTACATTTAAATAAATCAATATTAGACTAGAGTGACATACCTTAGTCAATAGAGCTTTTACTAGTGTATGATCGTTGAATGAACAATTACTCCTCTTCGCCCGAGAGATCGAACGTTTACTCCTTTCGAGATCGAACGTTTACTCCATTTGGACAGGAATAACTTTTCAGCTACCAGTTAACATTGTTCCTCGAAACAATACCACGCTCATCCAGACGGAAACTGCATTACCTTCAGCACCCAAATATTTTCTTGTAGATATTGGTCTTGGCAGCAGCTTCACTAAACTCAGCACTCTAGAAACCAGTAGTCTTGACACTAGCAGAGTAGAACCTTCAAAAACTCCGAACTACCCTTCAGCTTCTGTATCAATACCAAGTCTTCTTGTGGATTGATTCCTTGTGCTAAGTGTATCTGCCTCTGGTTCAATTGAGTTAGTTCCTTGATTCGAACCCTACTCAATCTTGATTAGTTAGTGCATCTTCATTCTTCATTGAATTCACTCAAAAAAACCAATGAAATACTCTTATACATGCACGGTACTACCAATCACTACTCTACTACCCAGATTCATCAATAACTGACTCTAGGAAATGTTGTTACACAAAACCCTTTGTCATGACAGATGTGTCCTTAATGTTTCCTTAGATTTTCAGTGGGTAGAGTAGTCTTCTTCAATTATGATTGAGATCATCTTGCATTATCTTTAAATTGATAATTTCCTTTCTAATATGCAATCACTCAATCTGGATCACTCAGTGCTCCTCAGAATCTCAACTCTTACTCAATGAGCACTGCTAGTCTTTGAACATCAAACACGACTAGTTGATCCAACTTACTGATGCTCCCCCTGTGATGTTGCTTGCAGCTTTTCTTCATCTGGTGTCATCTGATCTTGAGCCCTAAATAGGATGTCAACCTTTAGAAATTCAGAGCTAAAATCAAACGAATGTTAGGGAGCTTGATGATGATGTTCACTGCATCTAGATCATCTTAAATCAATCACAGACTCTGTGTAAGCTCTTAACTCCAAATAAGATAGCCTTCCATCACACCATGTGACTTCAGGCATGATTAATCTTACTTGATGTCTTCTCTTTACATTTGCTGATTAGACTTGCTATGTCAACTGATTCAGCCGTAGTGAATAGGAAACCTTAAGTCTATCCATTATCCTTGTAATTTCAATCAAGGTCTGGATTTCCTTATCAACTCCTCCATTTGGTCATGAAGTCCGGAAACTGAACTTTATTCTAGAATACTCCTTTCAGTGCAGACATAACATAGAACTTCGTTCGTCAACAAATTTCATTACCTGCCCTCAAAGTGTTCTTACAGTAATCTGCCTAATCCTTTGAATGTGATTAATCACTGAGATGCTTCATCTATCGAATGCATGAACAAACACCAAAACTAAACAGGGTAGCCTTTGACTTGACTTCCCTTCAACTGACATACTTCACTAATGTCCTTCTTAATAGAATTTCATTAGAAGTAGTCCTTTCTCACTAACTTCATCTTTACCGTCGAATCCGTTATCTTGATAAACCAAGTATTATATGATAAACCAAGTGTGAGAGCATCACTTGTTGTTACAGCTAACTCCATTCTGATAAACTTCAACGAATAGTTGACTTCATCATAAGCATTACATTTAGTGTCAGCAATAACCTCACTTCCAGTAGAGTGAGCTTCTATTTCTCTTGACCCCGATCAATACTGTTCATCGTCGAACTGATATTGGGAAACCCTTCGCAAAGAGTTCCCTAGGTCTTTCTTAATATTGTGCTTCAGATCATTCAAGAAAAATAGGTAACCTTGCTTAACCATTTGAATACCAAAGTAAAAGTAGTTACATGCCTCGAACATGAAAATGTCAGAGATATATAACTTGTACATGTTGAAAGATACTCTGCATTCACAAATGATTAAGACACGTGGTCCTCAATTTGATTGAGTCCAAGGATTAGAGATATTTCTAAACATAGTTAACAACAAAGCATTCAAGTTCAACATGCTCATTCTTATCTGACTGATCACTCCTCGTCTATATCAGCCTCAACAAGTAGTGTTGGCTATGAGCTCAGTGATCCCAACCTAACTTAAGGTGGACTAGCAGTCTATAAGAATCATGTCATACATATATGTAGTCATAGAAGAATCAATCACTCAGATTCCTAATTCTTCTAAATCACCTTTGTTGTTCACTTTAACATTATATTATCTCTAATTACCTGAGTCAGTTTAAATTTAAAAAAAATTAATTCATGGTTTATTAAACTGACCCCTAGGCAATTCCCAAAATAGAAACAAACTCATCTTAACAAGCACATGATCAAATATAACATTTAATATAACCATGTGAGTATAAACAGATTATTGACAATGTAAACATCAAGGCACTTAGCATGCAGCAAATACTCTTTCCGGTAAATGTACCCCTACAAATACCTAAGACTCTATATGCTAACATGATCAATTATCGTAAAGCAAGCATTAAATCACACAAGATCTAATCATGAAGTCAAATACTGATAAACAAGCAACACTAACAAACTAGCATAAGTTATCTAATTTATATAGAAATCAAGGTGAGACATGCATTACATCAAACTTATAATATAATGCAGTTCAGCACTTAATACTCTATAATTAAATCAAACAAGTATAAACTAGTTAGAAAGTATACCTGAGCGATGCTTAGCATTCCATCTCGAGTGATAATCAATTGATCCAAATCAATTTCCATTCTACTGACACTCATGGAAGTATCCTTGCATTTGACCTCAATAACTAATGATGTTCCTGCTTCAACCCAAATTGATACCTGATTGTTCTGCTTAAAGACCCCGACATAGAATGTCTCATGTTCTGCTTGAAAAGATCACTCTTCTTTGTATGTGTAGCAATAACCCCTTGATTATCATATGTTAGTGATAATCAAACCTTGTGTATTTCTGCCACTGATGTCCTTTAACCAAATCTTCAATTGTTGTTTTGGTTCTTTGACCGTTAAACTGAATTCCTTTTCAAAATCCCAAATTCTTCAGATATTGATTCGAAAACCACTGATCGAAGACTCTTCCTTAAATGAACTAATCCCCTTTCAATAACCAAATGATCCACTGAGTAGACCGATGTAGAAATACATCTCCAATGGTAAGATCAGGTCTCAACTCCATTAGAATGTTCTTCAGTCAGTTCGTTTGTCCTCAACGAACGAAGAATCAACTCCTGTTATTTCGTTTAATAAAACATTTTGTTCAAACAGAAGTATTTAATTTTTTAGGAATTTAAATAATCAAAATAAATTAAAAATGCATTTTTGATAAATAATAATAAATTTCTCAATTTCAAATTATAAATAAAATAAAATTCGAAAAGAAAGTTTTGATATAGAGATAACAAAATTTTCAAGGTATATTAAATAATCCTGAAAAAGAAATTATTTCAAATCAAAATTATTTTTCAAAGAATTTTATAGAATTTATAATCCAAAACAGTTTTAATTATAATTAAAATAAAACAGATTGAAAATATATGTTTGATATAAAAATAATAAATTTTCAAGTCATCTAAGATATTCTTGAAAATAAATTATTTCAACCAAAAACATTTTCCAAAGAGTTTTATAAAATTTGTAATTAAAGTTTTATGAAAAATAAATTATTAAACCTCAAAAATGATTCTCAAAATGATTTTAAGAATATTAAACTCAAAAGAAATTAAATTGGATTTTAAAATTAATTTTAGTTTTCAAATTAATAAAATTCTTAACTAAGAATATTAAAAATATAAAATATTTGACTCTAAAATTTAAAAGAAAATAAAATATTTTCCAAGATGTAAGATAAACTTGAAAAATAAATTATTTAAATTTAAAAATTATTTTCAAAATATTTTATATAATTAAATTCAAATTTAATTATTAAATTAATTATTAAACTAAAAACAATTTGAGAGAAAAACAATTTTTGTTTTAAATAAAAGTTAAACTATGTAGCCATGTGTCATGTTGAAACAGCCTTCTAAGAAAAAAAATTCTACATAGAAATGTTCTACATAGACTCTATCTAGAACATCAAGTAGAAATTCTACATAGAAATGTTCTACTTAGGCTCTATGTAGAACATTAAGTAGAACTTCTGACTTAGAAAATATTTCTAACTCCAGAATTTCTACTTAGGTTCTATCTAGAACATTAAGTAGAATTTCTACATAGAAATGTTCTACTTAGGCTCTATGTAGAACATTAAGTAGAACTTCTGACTTAGAAAATATTTCTAACTCCAGAATTTCTACTTAGGTTCTATCTAGAACATTAAGTAGAATTTCTACATAGAAATGTTCTACTTAGGCTCTATGTAGAACATTAAGTAGAACTTCTGACTTAGAAAATATTTCTAACTCCAGAATTTCTACTTAGGTTCTATCTAGAACATTAAGTAGAATTTCTACATAGAAATGTTCTACTTAGGCTCTATGTAGAACATTAAGTAGAATTTCTACATAGAAATGTTCTACTTAGGCTCTATGTAGAACATTAAGTAGAACTTCTGACTTAGAAAATATTTCTAACTCCAGAATTTCTACTTAGGTTCTATCTAGAACATTAAGTAGAATTTCTACATAGAAATGTTCTACTTAGGCTCTATGTAGAACATTAAGTAGAACTTCTGACTTAGAAAATATTTCTAACTCCAGAATTTCTACTTAGGTTCTATCTCGAACATCTAAGTAGAATTTCTACATAGAAATGTTCTACTTAGGCTCTATGTAGAACATTAAGTAGAACTTCTGACTTAGAAAATATTTCTAACTCCAGAATTTCTACTTAGGTTCTATCTAGAACATTAAGTAGAATATTCGAGATAATGTTCGAGTTAGACACTATCTCGAACATCAAGTCGAATTTCTACATAGAAATGTTCTACTTAGCCATCTCGAATATCTATCTCGAATATTCTACATAGGAATGTTCTACTTGGCCATCTAGAACATTTTATACTTAGAAAAATTCCGGGCTTCAGAAAAAATTCTGGATGTCCAGTGAACCAATTGTACCCTCTTTAATCTCAAAAATAAAAATAGATCCAATCGATTTGTATGTCAATCGAGTAGCTCTGATACCAATTGTTAGGTCCTGGAGATCGTAGAGGGGGGGGTGAATACGATTCCCAAATAAAAATCTGACTTTTATTTATTTTTGGGACAACATAAAAATTACTTTGGTTCAAACCCAGGTACTGTTCATCATCTTCTTCAACCTCAAGAACACCATTAAAATAACCAAGATAATGAACGGTAAATCATCCAAAACACACAACACAACAAGATCCAAGAATATAACTTTATATTCATTGAAGTGGGGTAGATGCTACAAACAAGTTCAAGAACATAAGCTCAAGAACACAATAAAGAAGTGATTTTTGTCTCCTCTAAAAGTATTACATTTTGTAGATCTAGGAGACAAAAATCAGCCCTATCTTCTATACAAGATTTAGCAAGTGTTTACAATAGAAAGATAGAGGAGTGGTATGATAAAGAAAATCATGGCTACAAAATATTAAAGTATTTAGTTTGGCCATGGGGGAGAGAATGATTTTTCTCTCTCTCCCCTTTTCTTTCTCATCCGAATTTACACACCCACCACTTCGATGGAGACTTGAGTTTCTTCTTTTTATATTGAAAAAGGTGTTGCTTTTTGCTTTTCCACCTTTTACTCTTGTCCACTCAAATCATATCTTCAAAGTCATGTGCCAAGCATGCCTTTGGAAATATTTAATGTAAAAGTAATATTTAAATAAATATATATAATATAAATAAAGAATGTCTTTATTTATAAAATATATAAATAATTAAATAAATACTTTATTTAATTAAATTAAATATTTCCATTCCACTCTTCAATTTGTGTAGACTTCCTTATCCAAATACTTGGCCCCGTATACGTGACTCCACCACGTCCAAGTATTTGGCCTTCTAATTTGTGAAGCTTTAGTAAGATCCAATCAGGTTGTGCCGTCTGTCCCTTATCCATTAGGCTGGCATTTCTCCAACACTGATTTACCACCTTTGTTGATCCTCCACATGACTCAAGAAAACCAACAACTTTAGAATGATTAAAACCATATTAACCGACGAGAGCTTGCCTCCAATGCCCTGACACTTGATGCAACGGTCTGGTTCATAAGTGACTAGTCTTGATAGGGGCTCTTGATTCCGAACATGATTCCACATTCTTCTTTGCAAACCTTACTTGTTGCTTCGATTGTAATGCACTAAAATCGTCATAGACTAAGACAATCTTCTGTAGCTTCCACATCCTTGAATAGATGTCAACATCTTTTATTCTTCACTGAGGCATGAACATGTTAATGAACTTCTTCCAGTGAGCTTCAAGTCTGTAGATGATCCTTTGATACTTTGTCTTAACTGAACTCTGTGATCCAAGATTTCTGTGCACCTGCATATTATTACATGTCCTGTTCTATTGTTGAGTTATCATCAACCATTACATAGAGATTACATTTAGCATTCCTAGTACACATGAAAGTGCAGTGAGTTACTTCCCTTCACTCCTATCTCCCCTTTCAGGTGGTGTTGGAGCCAAAGTATGCTATGATTTTTACAGATATAGAGGGCAATACAAAGTTCTTTGATATCTGCAAATATCTGGACAAAATCACAGATGAAGAAATACATTACCTTATGAGGCAACTTGGAGAAACTGATAGGGATGAAGCAATCTTGAGAAGTTCTTTCATGAGGCAACTAAAGGAAAATGCTGAGAAAAGGAGGAAGAAGAACTAAATTAAATTATGAAGACATTGAAGCTGCTTGCAGGAGTTATCTATCAATCTGGTACTTCCAAAATTAATGTGCAAATTAAATTTCTTGATTTTATCTGAATGTAAATTTCAAGGGTTTTTGTTATCATCAAGTAGATTTATGCCTGTTAAGAACACAGACACAAATATGGGGAGATTGTTAGGAATCTACATGTGATTTGATGATAACATTAATCTTAGAATCATAGAAATTTTATTTTGATGTAACTGATCAATTGATATGAAAGTTATAAATATCAATTGATCAGGAAACCATTTATCAGTTGAAATGTTTATATGAATCAACTGATAATTTGGATTGTAGCATATGTGTACTTAGTCTATTTCAATCGATAAGGTGTAAATCAATTGATATTTTGTTCATCAATTGATGTTAGAGTCGATTGATATAGATCATCAATTAATGTGTAAATTAAACTATTAAATTGTAATTATGAGAAGACAGGAAATTGCACAAGTGAAGGATGATCAATTGATATTGAAGCATCGATGGATGAAGGATCAATCGAAGAAGCCAAGCCAAGGATTGAAGACCATCAACTGATGTGAAGACCCATCGACTGATATATCGATTGATAACATCTATCAATCGATAAGACATCTTTTATCAATCGATGGATATAAAGATCAATCGAAGAAGTACATCAGTTGATGGATTAAAGAATGGATCAATTGATATGCTTAACAGCAAATTATCAATTGAGTGTGACAACACAGAAAAAATATCTGTTGAAGATCCAGAGAACAAAAGCACACCTATGGAAGACAGTCTAGAGTGACTGTGAAGACTCAATTAGAAGCTGTCTTTCGAACCTTTTTGTAAAATAGAAAAAAAAGTAAAAGGAAGGCAGGTAGAAAGCAATCCTAGAATAGGAATTGTAAAAGAACAATTGTGGTATATAAACAAGTGTAGTAGCATTATTAGAAAATATACAAGTTAGACATATTTCTTAATCAACTGTTCAAGCTTGAGAGCACATGTGTAAGAACAGTTGATTTGTTTTCTAATCTTGTAAAAACGAAGCTAGGTTTCTTCTAACCTAGGAGCATTGAGCAAAAATATATATAGATGGAAAAACCAATCCATCAATAATTTTAAATCTCTTTGTTCAGTTTTATTTTTCAGCATTAATTTGTTCGAACTTATTCTCTTATTCTATCAAACATCAAGAACAAATATTAGAACACACAAAAAGTTTTAATATTTGTATTCAACCCCCCCTTCTACAAATATTGACATTGTTCTAAGGAATAACACTTACTAACTTTCTATTTACATGATTAAACATTTAAGATATAGAAAATTAGCAAGTAAGTAAACAAGATTCAAGTTAAATACGTATATTAAACTTGAATGGGTGTTACAATATGCGGTAGAATAAACATTTAATTCCTAGAACAAATTTGACATGAATTGTTCTACTTAAGGAATTAAATTAATTCTAAATTAATTAATTCTTTAATTAATTTAAGAAATAAATTAATTCTGAGTGAATTAATTTACTAATTAAATTAACTAATTAATTTAATTAATTAATAGAGAATTAAATTAAAGGCTTGACTATTGTTAATGTAGATAAGACTCTTCTGTTCTTCAATAATAACCTTTTTAACCACTTAAACTTTTTGATGACGAATCTTCACTGACATTGTTGACACCCTGTGCACTGGTCTGGTTCACGGATGACTAACTACAATATTGATTCTCATTTCTGCTGTAGTGGTCTTTGTGTCTTGTCTTGTCCTGTCTTAGCTTCTTTTTGTTCTTCCTCTATATTCAATATTTATTATTTACTTCACTTTCTTATCTGAGTTGAGTTGTCATCTACTTATTACAAATAGGACTAGTCATATGACTTTCAAGCTCTGATGCCATTGAAGGGTTTCGAGGCACAAACACAGCGGAATAAACGCGAAAAATAAATCAAAATAGCGAAACCCTCCGCAGGATCCATGCGAAAACAAAAGATTTAATTCGGAGATAAAGAATAAATACCTTTAGTAGCTTTAACAGTTCATTAATGGAAGATTAATAGAGGTCCAAAACTTGTTTAATCACCACGTATCCCGTTCTCGCGATCTACGCTCTATGGTATCCACACGAACACTTTTCATGAAGGATTGATGTGTACTAGCACCTGAAAACTGCTTCTCTCTCTCTATCTTCCTCTTTTCTCAAAACGGCTAGGGTTTTAGTAAAATATGTCTCATAAATTAAATCAGCCCATAAAGAGATTATATAGAGAGAGGAATAAGTTTTCTAATTATAATCTAATTATAATTAATACTAATCCAAAATTCTAAATTATTTAATTAAGTCTCACTTAATTAATTAATTATTAATTTTGGAATTAGTTTAAATAATTCATTTATTCTATTTATATAATTAATTAAGTCATACTTAATTAATATCATAAATAAAATAAATTACTTATTTAATTTAAATTCACAATTTAAATTATTTCTCCTTCAAGCGTTCTTTGTGTGTGACCCTGTAGGTTATTATTACGTTGGCAACAATTTTAATATCTAATTAAAATTGTAAACAATGAGCGACATCTAGTAATACATCATTGCTACCCAAGTAATAATAATAAATCGGTGATTCGATTAAGCCTTTCGTGAATAATGTTCCAGGTAATATAATCCCTTTAATCTTGATATTATAGATTAAACTCAAGGCATGTCTCGTGTCATCCTCTTCATAATTTAATTTTTATTTTCTTGATTGATGAGTAGACTATTAAAATCAAATCAACATTTGAGCACGGCCGTGCATTTCATAGTCTCACTCAAACAAGAGGCCAATAATATCACTCCTAAAATTAGGAGGATTAAATCTCATCTAGATCATTCATATTTCTCATATGATTCATAATATACCCAATGTCCACTTTTATCATCACCCGGTCAAAGGTAACTTTTAATGTAATCAAGGTATATTAATTCTCGTATAGAAATATAATGATTTCAGGTCTAAGGATCATTACACCATTATCACAGTGAGAATTACTTATGACACTTATTTAACATGTAGAATCTCACGGCGGGTCATTCCAGTGCCATGCATTGATACATGCACTTATGTTCTTGACTTTAGTATCACCATACCTATGACCAATGAGATGTGGTCATCTGTCAAGAAACATACTAGTTTTGTGCATTATTATTATCCTTAAATAATAATACTTGACTAGGGAATTTTAGGAATAAGATACTATTAATATAATCTCATTTTTAAGTCACATACTTAAAGATATATAATACGTATCAAAATTTCAAGGACATTTATTATGCTTTCAATTTATTATGCAGTAAATAAAACATAATAAATAAATAATAATCAATAAAACATAATCCTTAATAATAAATATTTTCCTTAAAATATAAAAAGTATTGTCTCTAGAGCACAATTACTAACAGTAAGACTAGGATTTTATTGGCCTGAGATGCTTAAAGATGCAAAAGCTTACGTTAAGAAATGTGATCGCTACTAAAGGTTTGCACCCGTCGTTTGGTAGCCCCCTGAGATGCTGACATCCATCAATTCCTCACTCCAATTTGCTATGTGGGGGATTGATATCTTAGGACCGTTTTCTATGGCTAGTGCACAAAGGAAATTTCTCATTGTCACCATCGACTACTTTACCAAGTGGATAGAAGCCAAACCCGTGGCCAAAATTGACACTAAAAATGTGACTTGGTTCTTCTAGGAGAACGTTATATGTAGGTATAGGCTACCCGAATCCCGGTGACGGACAATGGAACTCAGTTTAACAACAAGGAATTCATAGAGTACTGTGGAAATTATAACATTAAACTACGCTTCACTTTAGTAGCTCATCCACATTCAAACGGGCAAGCTGAAGTTGCAAACAGAATTATCCTAGATGGACTTAAAAAGAGGATTGAGCGCTCTTAGGGAACTTGGGTTGATGAGCTATTCCCAATATTATGGGTATACCGAACTACTTTTAAGGCTTCAACAGGGGAAACACCTTTTCAACTAGCCTACGGGGCTGAGGTAGTGGTGCCCGTCGAAATTACTCAAACGTCACCAAGAGTGCAAGGGTTTCAGATCGACACCAATAAGGAGGGCATGAAGTTAGCTCTAGACCTGATAGACGAGCTACGCGATGAAGCCAATGCCAAAATCATAGAAAACCAAAAGAAAGTTTCATTCTATTACAACCTTAGAGTCAAGGAAAGGTTCTTCCGTGAAGGAGACTTGGTCCTGCGAAAGATCGAGGCATTTGGAGCTGGTCCCAAGGGCAAGCTAGCTCCAAATTGGGAAGGACCATACCAAGTGAAGGAAGTTACAGGGCAAGGCACATAGAAGCTCCAAACCCTTGAAGGGGTTGAAATCCCAAGAAGCTGGAATACAGCCAACTTAAGAATCTATTATGTTTAGATTTTTAACTTTGATTTTCAAAAACATTCAAGTGTCGGTTTATTAGCCTCGAAAGAAAGACATGTTTTTAATACTAAGTTTTATTTGAAAACTTGATAGTTTCTAAAGAATGTTTTTCATTTTCCTTATATCGCATTAGTTATTTTCACTAAATCTTTTACAAGACTCATGAGTATTTGTTATTTATGTTCAAGTTAAACACGAAAAATAAACAAAACAAAGGCAGAAAGTAAAAGACGAAAATGTGAAAAAATACGAGTACATAAATAAAAGCCCGAGGGCCAAATGTTTTTACTCTTTATCTTATTTCTCTTTTTTTTATCCTCGGCAATGATTTCTTCTTTCATAAAGATCTGTTCTTCATCTATGGGTTGTATGATAAACTTCTTGTATAGGGGCGTAGGGACATTTTTTAACACATGTGGAATGTCTTGCTTCACAGGACTTTCCTCAGCAATTGTTTCCTCATATCTCTTTCCTGCCTTCTTATCATAGTCAAATCCTATTCCAGTTTTTTTTACTTATGACCTGTATATCTATTGTCTCCTTAACAAGATTAGCAGATTTCTTATAAGCCTGAAGTTCTAACTCAGAAATTTTATTCCTAAGTGCAGTTTCTACTTCTTGGTTGCATTTGTCTCTATTCTGTAGATATTCTACCTTTTGTCTAAGATCTTCTAAATTAACACATACAAGTTTTAATTCTTCATTTCTAGCCTCTAGCATTTTATTTCTTAGAACTAGTTTAGCATTCTCTTCTTCTAATGTTAGCATGCCTGTGTGTATGTTAAACATTTCTATACTTAGATCTTCTACAATTTTCTTGTAATCAGAATTAGACATGTCAACTGTGGAAAGAAATGATACCTTCGATGACTGAGGTGATGCCTCTGAAGAGTCTACCATTAGAGCAACATTTCCATATGTCTCTTCTTCATCTTTGTCTGAATCATCCCAGCTCTTTCCCTCGGCTATGTAAGCTCTGCCCTGATGCTTCTTTATCAGTGCATCATACTTCTATTTCAATACATCATACGAATCCTTTCTTTCTTTTCCTTGCTTGTGCTTCCGACATTCTATAGCAAAATATCCAGGTTCATTGCAGTTGTAGCACTTAAACTTGTTGTGGTCAATATTCCAGTCTAATAACATTCTTTGTTGAAAGACCCTGAAGATGAACCACCTCGGTTGTTGTTTTTGAAGCTAGAACCACTATAACTGGTGTTACTCTAGAATTTGTACTTAGGGTTCCTTATAAACCTGAGGTTCTCGAACTTTCCTGCCATATAGGCCATTGTATTGTTTTCCAACTGTTCAAATTCTTCTATTGAGTAGAAGTCATCTTCATCACCTAGTTGACCATTTTCTCTAAATTCAACTTCCAGAATTTCTTCTTACTCAATTACAGGCTTTTTTGTGTTGGTCCCTGTGATAGCAAAATATTTGGCTATAAGTATTGTAGTCTTTAACAAAGATGTATTCTTATTGTCCACTATTCTTGAACCATAAATGATTTATCTTTGCTCTTGCTCCATTTCATGATTCTTTATCTTCCCATATAGAATTTCAATAGACATGATATTTATGTCACTTCTTTCTCTGATAACAGAAATTTTATGTTCAAGATGTGTTGGCAGTGTCAACATAAATTTCCTGTTGATCTCCCTACGTGAGTAGGCCTTTCCTTGCAGTGACAAGTCATTCAACAATTTATTGTATCTCTCAAACACTTGAGTGATACTTTCTTCAGGTAGTGACTTGAAAGCTTCTACTGGGATGTAAGAATATCCAGACTGTTCTCCTTCACTTCTGCCGTACCTCCCATTAGCAGATCAATCGTATCCCACATTTGCTTGGCACTAGTGCAATTTATCACTTGATTCAGCATTGTAGTGTTCAGTGAATCCATTAGGATACATTAAAGATGATTATCCCATGCTACTCTTTCTTTGTCAGTGTTGGTGTACTCTGAAGGCTCCTTTAGGGTAAATCCTTGAGGAATCCGTTCTCCGTCATCTGAGACTGTTTCTGGTGTAAGTTTCTGAGGAACATAGGGTCCATTTTCCAAAATCCCCATGTATTGAGAATTAGTTGATTTGATGACAGTCGATCTTCTTCTTCCATAGAATGTATTCATTTTTGTCAAAGGCTGGGATTTTGATAATACTAAGTTTTTGAGTTCTCATGGTTACGAAGAATTTTAAATCTCAAGATATAATTAATTTCTTAAAAATTAAAATCAATTCGAATAAAAATTTCAAAAGATGAAGCCCCTCAAATAATTATTGATCACATAAAGAATATAGAGTTAGAAGCTGATCTGCCTATCAGAAAGATGAGATATGATAATGGAACAGAGTTCAGAAATGTAACCATGAATGAATTCTGTGTTGAAAAAGGAATTTCAAGACAATACTCAGCGCCCAGAACTCCACAACAAAATGGAGTAGTAGAAAGGAAGAACAAAACTTTAGTTGAAGCAACAAGAACAATGCTGAATGAAGCTAAGTTACCTCTATACTTTTGGGTTGAAGCAGTCAACACAACCTACTATACTCAGAATCGTGCCCTGATTAATAAAGATCATGACAAGACTCCATACGAGTTGATGGCAAACAAGAAACCAACTCTGAAATACTTTCATGTGTTCATAACAAAGTGTTTTGTACTGAAAGACGATGAGTATCTAGGAATGTTTGAATCTAAGGCTCATGAAGGCATATTTCTTGGCTACTCTCTGGAATCTAAAATGAACAGGGTTTATGTGATTGAACACAAAAACGTCATTGAAAGCATGAATGTAACTTTTAATGATCTCAAGATCCCACGTCTGTAAAGAACAGATGACACTGAAACTCTGCAGTTTGAAAATATGAACTAAGATGAAGGTGGAGTAGAACCTCAAGATGCAGTAGATCATCAAGAACCAAGTGAGAATAAAAACAATGATGATTTTGACCCTAGTAGTAAAAATAGTGGAAGATTCACAAAAACTACTAGTAGTGGCAGAGAATCTCGTTCTCAACCAAGCAGCAGCTCAGGGGGAGTAACTGAAGGATTTACTAACAGGACTCAGCACTTTAATGATAATCATGCTGATTCGTCTAGGGCAAATCTACCTAGACATAGGGTGTGGAGTAGAGATCACTCCTTTGAGTTGATTCTAGGAGATCCAGATGCTAGAGTTCAAACTAGACATGCTTCATAGAATGAATGTTTATTCTCTAGTTTTCTCTCTGAGATAGAGCCAAAGAAAGTAAAAGAAGCACTAGAAGATCTAGATTGGGTTATTGCTAGGCAAGAAGAACTCAATCAATTCGAAAGACAGAAAGTCTGGAAGCTGGTATCTAGGTCAAAGAACAAGTCTATTTTTGGCACAAAGTGGGTATTCAGAAATAATCTGGATGAAGATGATATTGTTACGAGGAAAAAAGTCAGAATAGTTGCTAAATGTTATTCCCAAGAAGAAGGAATAAATTATGATGAAACATATACACCAGTGGCAAGGCTTGAAGCTATTAGGATGTTTCTGGCATTCGCAGCACATTCCAACTTTAAAGTATATCAAATGGATGTGAAGAGTCCATTCCTGAATGGAGAGCTTGAAGAAGTAGTGTATGTGGAACAACCCCCAGGGTTTGAAGATCCAGAATTTGCTGATTTTGTATACTTTCTGTTCAAGGCACTCTATGGCTTAAAGCAAGCACCTTAGACATGGTATGACACTCTATCTGTGTTCTTACTTGAAAATGGTTTCACTAGAGGTGTTATAGATAAGACTCTGTTTCATAAAATGCATAAAAATGACATGATATTAGTACAAGTATATGTGGATGACATTATATTTGGTTCTACTAATGATCAGTTATGTAGTAGATTTGCTAAGTTAATGCAGAGTATGTATGAAATGAGCATGATGGGGGAGCTAAATTACTTCCTTGGACTCCAAGTAAGCCAAAGGAAAGATGAAATCTTTATTTACCAGACCAAGTACATCAGAGATCTGTTGAAAAAGTATGGTCTTGAAGATGCATCACTAGCCAAAACCCCAATGGCAACTGCCACTAAGCTTGATAAAGATGAACCTGGTAAAAGGGTAGACATCACAAGCTACATAGGTATGATCGGCTCATTACATTACTTAACTACAGGTAGACAAGATATTATGTTTGCCACATGCTTGTGTGCTGGGTTTCAGTCTGACCCTAAAGAATCACATCTTATAGTTGTTAAACACATTTTTAAGTATCTTAAAAGAAGTCCGAATCTTGGAATTTGATACCCTAAAGGTACAGGTTTTGACCTTGTTGGCTATACAGATTCTGATTATGCAGGTTGTAGGATTGATCGGAAAAGTACATCAGGGAGTTGTCAATTTCTTGGTAGAAGATTGGTTTCATGGTATAGAAAGAAGCAACACCCAGTTGCAATGTCAACATATGAAGCTGAATATGTTGATGATGGAAGCTGTTGTGCACAAATATTATGGATAAGGAACCAACTTCAAGACTATGGACTGTTGCTGAGCAAAATTTCAATATTATGTGACAACACAAGTGCCATAGAAATCACAAACAATCATGTTCAACGCTCAAGGACCAAGCACATTGATATCAGGTATCACTTCATTAGAGAGCATGTCATGAGTGATACTGTAGAGTTACATTTTGTACCTACAGAGTAACAAATTGCAGACATCTTCACTAAACCACTGGATGAAATCACTTTCAGTAGACTGGTTTGTGAACTTGGGATGTTAAATTCTAATAACTAATTAGTTAGTAATCAAAACTGCAATATGGAGTTGATAAATTCACTAGTTGATTAATTTCAATATTTTTAAAACTTGTGAATTTATTTACCAAATTCTATTTCAGTTATTTAGGATTATAAGTTAGATAAATACCTTGTGCATGCATGCTAATTCATTCTGGTATTTATTTAATGTTATTCTTAAGCAAATATTTAAGTGCTTGTATTTAATTGATAAATTCTTGGAACTTATATATTTTAGAATATTATTTGAAATTATTTAAGTAAAATAATAAGGAAGCATAATTTATTTATGATAATAATTTTAACAATTAATTTTATTATTGTTATTAATAAATATATTGTGAAATAATATTTGTGAGTAATTAATTATTATTGATTAATTATTCAAATTATTCATAAATATTATATAATAATAACAAAAATTCAGCGCTGCAACTAACTAAAATAAGCTAAGTGAGACCCGCAAGGATTGACTCAGTTGGTTAAAGAGAGGAATATCATCCTCTTGGTCACATGTTCGAATCCAACGGGAGGAGAATTTGTGATTATGTCATCCTCGGCCAGAGTCTGTCGCACTTGTGCGGTTTACCTGGTTCACGTGGTTTGCAGGCTATTGCGTGAGTCCGTGGGTTTACCGAGTGCGCACCCAAAGGGTAGTGGTTGCGGGTTCCCATGGTAAAAAAATAAAATAAATAAGCTAAGTGAGAAGTTGCGCCCTCAGTTTTTGTTGCGCCACTCACAGTGCTCCTACTATGTAGGCGCAACATAACTTAGGTTTCAAAATCTCTCAAGTGCTTAGTTATGTGGCGCCTGACACAGTGTGACCATTGTGTATGCGCAACATAATCATGCCTAAGAAGTATGTTGCGCTCATGCCTTATGTTGTGCCAAGCATAATGCACCACTGTGCAGGCGCAACTTAACACTTATACATAATTTTTGCTTATCTATGTTGCGCTTGAGTTTTATGTTGCGCCAAACACAGTGAACCACTGTGCAGGCGCAACTTAACACTTAGAAGATATTTTTTTTGTTGCACCCAATATATAAATATATGTTTCTGTAGTGTAATTATTTATGTTAAATTGCGATACACAGAGTACATACACACGGGAGGCGCAAGAAAACTCATCAAATTTGACTGTTCATAACTCAAAACTTACCCAACCAAATTCAAATCTGAAACAAGTATTAGTTTACCCACTCTTTCAAGATCATTTGGAGTATAATTTCACTTAATTTGATTAACTGCATCTAGAGATCTCACTGTTGGGTATTCGAATAGCATTTCCAGGGTTCTTGAGGGTATTGTTCAATCAAATTAATTTGGGATTAAAATCAATTAAGGTAGTTAAAAATTAAGGTGTTAAAAGTTCACTAGATTAAACCAATAATTTAATCTTAAGGTTAATTTTAGATATTTTAGTGTTAATTAGGGTTTTCATAATTTGTTAAAATTTGGATAATAAATTGGTAACTTTATTTATAAAAATAAAAATTATCTTTTATTTTTAATTAAATGGCGCGTAATTTTGATCTCAAAAAGACCAATTATTTATCTATTTTAGTTGATGATTGGACTGAGTCAAGAGAGTTAGACAAATGGGTCAGGTTTTTAAATGAAAGTTCTTTGTCCGGTTTGCACTACCCACTGACGTGCCTTTAAATAGATGCATGTTAAGACAGGTTTACAGGACAACGAAGGATATCATTTTAGCCTTCTCTTGTAAAGTTTTGAGGCGGTCTGTCAGAATCACTAAAAACCATATAAATGAAGCACTACAGCTGCCGATAAATAACTTTGAGCATGAATCTTCGCAGACTGATCTTGACAACTTCTTTTACTGGTTGCACTACACTTTGGAAAATAATGTGTGATGTGTTGAAATACTGCAAACGCACAGTGGTTAATTGTAGCAATCACAGATCGATCCATAGAGACTATGAAATTTCCAAACCCTAATAAATAAATCAGGCAGACTAGACAAATAATGTTGAGATGAGATTTGTTTAACCTAATAAGCAAATAAAATCAAATAAATATGGAAGACCTAGGAATCCGAATCCATCAATTAATTACAATTAATGTCCAACTTGCTCTAAAAATCAATTTTCTTTTTTCAAAAATTACATATCAATTAACGAGACAAGCATACTATGAAACTTATTATTTAACAATAACCCATCAAAACTTTATCGAGCAAGCATAGGATATAAAAAATAAATTCGGTAACAATAATATATCAAATCACTTTGTTAATTAAAAATTAAGCACTAAGAAAATTATGAAAATCAATTAATAGGAATAAGAATATATTAAAAATAATTAACTAACTTCATCTTCATCCTAGGATAAGAGGATTAGCTAGACATGATTATATTAATAACAAAATTATTATTTTTAATACACGTACGAAACATGAATGAACCAAATAATTTATAATAATAATAATAATAATTCTGATAATAATGGACCAGTGCAATAGACAAATTACTGAATATTATAAACTAAACTCGTACTCACCGTGAATGATACTAGGGTTATGACACGTTAGACTCAAAAGCAAAACACAGTGAATTAAAAATGCATGGTACGAGATCGGAAAATAAAGGTTATTGTAGAATAAACTAAGAGGCTATTATAAAAATTGAGTGCATAAAATTTATGCATTCTAAATCTCCAAAAGTGAATGCAATAGCCTTGGGTCCCCTCATGACGGTGGATTGAGCAACCATTGAAGTTGTTGAGTTGAAAGTGATGAAAATTCTTAAGAAAACTTGTTAGGGTTCTTGAGTTGCTCTGAGAGTATTTTTGCCTTATAAAATAATTCACAATAAACAAGTGAGTAAAATGTATGTAAAGTTTCTATTTTGTTAGAATTACACACAATACACATGAGTCTACAGCCTGTATCCAGTAAAAAGTAATTGTTACTTCCTATTTCCAATCAATTTGAATTGTTAAAAAATAATCAGAGTCTGCAGGCACGAATTCTAACCATTTCAGAGTCTATGAACCGTGCCCGTCAGAATCTAGAAGTTAGACTCTGTCAAGATAAAATACTTTAAGAATTTTGTAATAACACATTATAGTTTGGCAAATCAGTGACTATAATTAAAGTACATACCTTGCTGCTTGTAATGATTGCACAATTACATATTTAACATACCTAATTCATCTACTAGTCTAAAAAGGTAGATTCATCAAGTATTTTTGTTAAAATATATGCAATTTGTCTGTCAGTTGGAACATAATGAAGTAAAAAATACCATTTTCAACATGTTCTCTAATAAAATGATACCTGACATCAATGTGCTTTGTTTAGGAATGTTGAACTGGATTCTCTATAATTTTAATGGCACTAGTATTATCACAATACATAGGAATATTTGAGAATGTTAGTCCATAATCAAGTAATTGATTTCTCATCCACAGAATTTGTGCACAACAACTTCCAGCTGCTATGTATTCAGCCTCAGTTGTTGAGGTTGATATAGTCTGTTGTTTTATGCTAAACCAAGAAATTAACCTATTGCCATGAAATTGGCATTGACCTGTTGTGCTCTTTCTGTCCACCTTGCATCCTGCATAGTCAGAGTTCGAGTAACCAATTAGAGAAAAATCAGACTCCCTATGATACCAAAGTCCCAAAGGTTGTGCACCCTTGAGATATCTGAAAATTCTTTTCACAGCAATTAATGTGATTATCTAGGGTCAGCTTAAAATCTAGCACAAAGGTATGTTGCAAACATTATATCTGTTCTACTAGCAGTTAAATATAACAATGAGCTAATCATATCTATATAGCTAGTATTGTCAACTTTCTTACCCTTTGGGTCAGAGTCTAGCTTAGTGGTAGTTGACATGGGAGTCTTGACAGTTGCATAGTCTTGCAAGTCAAATTTCTTAAATAGTTCTTTAACATACTTTGATTGACTAATGAAAATTCCATCATCAGTCTGTTTGACTTGAAGTCCCAAAAAGAAGTTCAACTCTCCCATCATGCTCATTTCATATTTAGACTACATTAGTTTGCTAAACTTTTCATAGAGTTTTTCATTAGTAGAACCAAATATAATATCATCAACATAAATTTGGACAAGTAAAATATCACCTTTATGTTTTCTAATAAAGAGAGTTTTGTCAATGACACCTCTAATGAAATTGTTTTTAAGAAGAAATTTGGATAGAGTTTCATACCATGCTCTAGGTACTTACTTCAATCCATAAAGTGTCTTATATAATTTATAGACATGATCAGGATATTTTGGATTAACAAATCCTGATGGTTGCCTAAATAGACTTCTTCTTCTAATTCTCCATTCAAGAAGACACTCTTCACATTCATCTGATAAACTTTAAACTTTGAATGAGCTGCAAATGGAAGAAACATTCTAATTTCTTCCAATCTGGCTACAGGTGCAAAAGTTTCATCTTAGTCTATTCCTTCCTCTTGTGAGTATCATTTTACAACCATCTAGCTTTGTTTCTAACCACAGTACCATGCTCATCAAGTTTGTTTCTAAACACCCATTTTGTACCAACAATTGATCTATTTTTAGGCCTTGGTACAAGTTTCCACACTTTGTTTCTTTCAAACTCATTTAGTTCTTCTTGCATTGTTATGATCTAGTCAGGGTCTAGTAATATTTCCTCAATTTTCATTGGTTCATTCTTTGAGAGAAAACAGCTGATGGGTCCATAATTTAGTACATTTTTAATACCTATTTTATGTTTATTTTCGTAATTTTATTAGTTAATTAATTAATTTTTATTTTGTTTTGTAGGAAATTAATTAAAATCAGAATTGTAGCAGAAAAAAGAGAATACAAGGAAGGAGGTGGAGATTACTTGGAAGCAAAGAAAAAGGAGAAAAAATCGAATGCTTGTTGGAGAAGAAAAAGGTGTTGGGTTCCGAGGCATAAAACGCAGCGGAGTAAACGTAAATATAACGAAAATTTCGGAACCCTAAACGCAGGATCATGTATAAGCGGACTGATTATTGTGAAACGGAATCATACCTTTACTTGGTCTTGACTTTCACGAACACAACGGAGATCCTAGCTTTCACGACTTGTGTCTTCCTCTCGAAAACACCTCTATGGTATCCACACGAGCACCTTCAAGAACGTCTCACGATCTTGATTACGGAATGGATGTACTAGCCTCCTTTGATGATTTCGAATTCTGCCTTTTCTATCTGCCTTTGCTGCTGCTAGGGTTTTGTTTTTCTCAAAAACGTAATCCTTATTAACCCTACATTATCTATTTATAATGGTTGGTTAATAGGCCCATAATAGCAACCCATAACAGCAAAGCCTAACCCATGTAGGTTTAGGATTAAATAATAAAACCGAATTTTATTATTTAATTAATAACTAAGTCACACTTAATTATTAATGGCAGAATTCAAATTCAAATTTATATTATTTCAATTAATTAAGTCTCACTTAATTAATATAATAAAATTCAAATAATCATCAATTAATTTAAATCTATAATTTAAATTAATTATTCCTTTAAGTACTCTATGTGTGTGACCCTATAGGCTATTATTTAATTAGCAATAATTTTATTCTCCAATAAAATTATAAACAATGAGCGGTATCTAGTAATACATCATTGCTACCCAATTAAATAATAATTAAATCGTGATTCGATAAAACCTTTCGTGATTAATGTTTCAGTGTAATATAATCCCTTTAACCATATATATTATAGATTAAACTCGAGGCATGTATTTAGTCATCCTCTTCAACATTTAATCCGGGTTTACTTGATCCATGAGTAGACTATGAAAACAAATCATTATTTGAGCACGGCCATGCATTTTATAGTCTCACTCAATCAAGAGGCCAATAATATCTCTCCTAATTATAGGAGGGTTAAATCCTTTATCTATCATTCATATTTCTCATACGACTCATGATATACCCGATGTCCACTTTTATCATCACCCGGTCAAAGGTAACTTTTAATGTAGTCAAAGTATATTAATCCTCGTATAGAAATATAATGATCTCAAGTCAAAGGATCATTACACCATTATCACTGTGAGTCTTTCTTATGACTTTATTAAACATGAAGAATCTCACTGTGGGTCTGTCCAGTATCATGTACTCCTACATGTACCTATGTATTGACTTTAGTATCCCCATACTTATAACCAATGAGATGTGGTTATCAGTCAAACAACATACTAGTCTATTTATGTATTATTATTGTCCTATAATAATAATACTCGACTAGGGACATTTAAGAATATGATATATTATATAATCTCAAGTTCAAGTCATGTACTAAACTATACAATGTGTATCATGATTCTAAGGACATTTATTATGCTAACAAATATATCGCAGTAATTAAAGTCATAATAAATACGTTTATTGAATAATCAATTGACATAAAGGTTTATCAAAATAAACATTGTATTGCCTCTAGGGCACCTACACCAACAAAAGGAATAGAAGGAAATATTTAGAATTCAATTTGTAATCGATATAGAAAACCTACATTATTTTCTCTATATATATGGGTCTCCTCTCTTGTATTTCAAGACATGAACCTTGTACCTTAACTTTAATTTTAGTTTTCAATAATTAGGAGTAGGAGTAGAGTACTTTTATTTTATTGTTCTTTCAATACAAACAAGTTTTTATCTCTCAAACATTTTTTATGTTATTCGTTATTTACATGTCTTATATTAGTTGCTTTGTTTTCTTCTTCAAGCATGTCTAGCTAATTCTCTAGCCCTAGGATGAAGGTGAAGTTAGTTGATTATTTTTAGTATTTACTTGTTTCTATTATTTGATTCTCATAATTTTTCTTGGTGCTTAATTGTTTGATTAACAAAGTAATTTTGATATATTATTGTTACCGAATTTATTTTTCATAACCTATGCTTGCTCCATGAAGTTTTGATGGGTTATTGTTAGATAATAAGTTTTATAGTATATGCTTGTCTCGTTAATTGATATTTATTTGTTGAAGAAAGAGAATTGATTTTTAGGGCAAGTTGGATATTAATTGTGATTAATTGATGGATTCTGATTCCTAGGTTTTCCATATTTATTTGATTTTATTTACTTATTAGGTTAAACAAATCTCATCTCAATATTATTTGTCTAGTCTGCCTGATTTATTTATTAGGGTTTGGAAATTTCATAGTCTCTGAGGATCGATCTGTGATTGCTACAATTAACCACTGTGCGCTTGCAGTATTTCAACACATCAAGTTTTTGGCGCCGCTGCCGGGGACTATTGGTAATTTTTACTCCTTAATATTTAATTCTTCGGATTAGTTTCTTATTTTTCTTTGTGTTTTTTTTAGGGATTTGTGAAGCGGAGAAAAGTTTAGACAAGAAGATCGTTAGAAGGCATCGTTGTCTCCTTAGAAATTTTGGAAAGCACTTTTCGGTATTCCGTATTACCTCTCTAAATTTTGTTTTTTCTCACAAATATTAAAAAAATCCAAAAAAATAAATATTAAAAAAAATCAAAAAAAAATTAGTTAGTTATTTGTTTTGTTAAAAACCAATTTGTTGCATCATTCATATCTCACATAGGAGCACATCATCTAGTTTTTCTTTATTGTATGTTATTTCTTTCTATCTTATAATTGTGGTGATTGCTGAAGGAAAGAGGTACGTCAATTTAGATTATTAATTCACGGAGTGTAGTGCATTCATAGTTGTTTATTTTCTCGTTATTTGTGTGTTGCATTCATTTAATCAATTTTAAGGGTGCCACCCAATTACAAGATAAGGTAAGGGATTTCATCACCCTTTCCTTGGCCCACAAATCACTAATACATTCATCTTTCATTCCCCTTACCTTAATAAAATCAAGTAGACATTGGCCCCTAGGATTTCGCGCTCACTTAGGAAGAGAACCTAAGAAGAAACAAATCTTTACGTATTCTTACTTTTGGTGTCTAGGAAAGCGAGAGCTTACCTGGCCAATTTGGATTGGTGTCTAGAAAGGTGGTTAGCCTCTTGGCAATGCTTCCATCTGCCTGGCTAATCGGTTTGAATATTTTTAGATTTGTGACTCTTACTATTATCTTAAAGTTAGGAGCATGTCTAGAATTTTTCTAGGTTAACATAGACATAGGATTTTTCTTTTGTATTTTTTTTAGGTCTTTAGTTCTATCTCTTGTCTGTTACGTGCTTACTTGTAAGTCATGTCTATTCCTCTTAGAGACCGTTGTTACCCCACTCATTCCGCCCAACCCTCATGCATAGTCCTACCAACAGTAAATGGTAATAATTTTGAAATCAAATCTCATCACATTAGCATGTTACCTAGGTTTACTGGGGTAGAGGGAGAGGATCCATATCTTTTCATCCGAGAGCTTGAGGAAGTTTGTGCCTTACAGAAAATTCAACAATTGACTGATGACTCTATTAAATTGAGACTTATCAACTTTGCTCTTAAAGAGAATGCTAAAAAATGGTTATATAGTCTACCCATTAATTCTATTTCAACTTGGGAGGGATTTGTAGGCATATTTCTAAAAAACTACTTTCCAAACCATAAGGCTAACAAACTTAGGAATGAAATCAATCAATTTCAACAAAATCAAAATGAGTCTTTTTGGAAATATTTTGATAGATTTAAAAGTCTGTTGTCCCAGTGTCCTCAACATGGTATAGAACAATGGAGACTTTGTAAAATTCTTTATGAAGCCTTAGATAGTCCAACCACTTCTTTGTTAGAGTCAATGTGTCAAGGTAAGTTCATGGATAAAAATGAAGAAGAAGCTTGGCAATTTTTTGAGGAATTAGCTGAAAAAACGATGTTGTGGGAGTCAACTAGGGAACCGAGTCAAGATATCGAAAAACCTAGCTCATTTAAGGGCATACATGTAATTGGTAATTCTATTGCAACTGAAGCTAAATTAACTACATTCACAAGAAGATTAGAAGCCTTAGAAACCAACAATGTGTCTTCACAAGTGTCTGTCTGTGCAAACTGTAACTCATCTAATCATGTGATAGAAAATTCCCCTGAAATTCAAGCAGCTAATGCCATATTTCAAGCGAGAGTTATGAATGATCCCTTTTCACCAACATACAACCCTGGTTGGAAAAATCACCCAAATTTCTCATGGAACCAAGGTCAATACAATCAGTATAACCAACCATCTCAACCTGCTTTTCAAAATTCCAATATTGGTCCATTTTCAACTCAAAATCCCAACTCATTTCCTGCTCAAAACTTTGGCCCATATCCAACTTCTATTTCAATTCCTTCGAATCCTCTTGGTTTTAATGAAACTGATAAGAAAATGAATTTCTTGGAAAATAGTATTGAGGCGTTATTGAAATCTCAAGCTAATATTACTCAATCTCAACAGACTTTCATGCAAACTATGACCCAAGATAGGCAGTTACTAAATTCCAATACTCAAGCCATATCTAAACTAGAGGTCTAAATGAGTCAGTTAGCCAACACAATCAGTGAGAGAGAGAGAAACCGATTTCCTAGTCAACCTGAGGTTAATCCTAAATTTCATCAAAACCAAAAAGCTCCTGAAAATGTGAATTTCATCATCTCTCTTAGGTCCGGTAATCAATTCAACAATCATGCTGGTCTCAATACTCAAGAGGAAGAAAAACTCACTTCTGAACCAAATCCTTTACTCTTAAATCCTAGTCTTGACCAATCCTTGTTTCCTAAGAATTCTGAAGTAGTAGTCCAATCTAGTAAACCTTTCAAATCTAATGAACCACCTTCAAATGATCTTTATGACCAACCTGTAGGAGTTAATTTCATTGCTGATGTTGTGTCTTGGTCGAATCTTGAGGATAGTTTGATTGAGTCTTTTCTTGAACATGATGTTTTGTTAGAGTATGAGAGTAATAAAGAACTTCGTGAGTTGTACCAAAATTTCACTTCTGATGAGATGTTAGATGAATTGAATATCATTTGTTCTAAACATGAAACCCAATTGGAGGTTATTTCTTTTGAGCCTAGGTCCATTGTTAAGACTTCTGTAGGTGAGACACCCCCACTTGATTCAAAACCATTTATATCCAGTTTTGGTCAGTCCTTTGTAGGTTTCAATGAAACTCATCATGCTTTTATTTCTAATGACTTAGTCCATGATCACAAATATCAAGTAGTCAATCTGCTTAAACAATGTAAAGAAGCGTCTAATTGGTTTATGGATTATGTTAGTGATATGAGTTTTATCTTATTGCGAGATCGTATATTTCTAGTGGATAATGTTATTCTTGAGAATGCGTTTCAACAGTGTGCTTACTCTACGATGAAAGAAGTTTTTCCTCGATGTGGTGTTGGTTAGTAAATTATTCTTGATTGTCTCCCATAGTCAAGTGTAGGTATGGGGGAGTAACTATGTGTGTGTGTTGTATAGTAGTTCCTTTTGCTTCCTCCATCATGTTTTTATCAGGTATTCTCGTTCTTTTACTTTGTCATTTCTCTCTTATTTGCATACATTGAGGACAATGCATGATTTAGGTATGGGGGAGGGCATTTAGTAGTATTATAAAAAGTCCAAAAATCCAAAAAAATTAAAAAATTAGAAAATCCAAAAATAGAGATGTTTTAGCTAAGTTTTCCACTCTTGTACTTTGATGCTAGTTGGTGTTAACAATTTTTTATAAAATTATATATATGTAATGCCTTGAGATAATTCGAACGTAGTTGAGTAAGGTTTTCTTCATGAAACTTGTGTCGAACAAATTTTTGCTTAAAAGTCCAAGATGGCACTTATTGCACAAGGTCTTTGTTGGAAAGATTGTCTAGGGAAGTTTTCGATACCTGAGAGAGAGCCCACATGTTAAAACAATGTCGAATCAAATGTTTGTGGAAAAAATATATAAAGCATCAAGTACTCCTTTGAGATCAATGGGTGGCAAATACAATGTTATATGAAAGGGACGACCCATGTACATGTGCTGGTATTAAGTGCGATTGTATGAGAAATAAATTTTTCTTGGTGACTTTTCACTGCCCTTGGTTACTGGAGAATTACTTGACGAGCTAGAATAAAAATAGTAATTGACTAGTCTTGTTTTGTGGCCTTTGTTACTCGAGTAATTAAGTCCGTAGGGGTATTTTGAAACCTAGTGCCCTAAGACCAACTGGTTTGGGAGTCATTAACCCAAAGCTCGCTACATGGGTAACATAGAAAGTCTAAGAAAACGGACATTGCACAGTCAATTGAAAAAAAAACTGTGAAATTTGGCTAGATACTTGTTTTGATAGAGATTGGGTCAGTTCAATATTGGTTGAAAAAGAGAAAATGTACTTATTCAATTGATTCTTCAGAGACCTATTTTCACAACACACCTTGAGAGTTTTTGCAAACGTTTGCATCTATATAAGTGGATTTTAGATACCTACATCTTATCTATTATTAGAAGAGTCTTTAATACATGTATTTTCCTAAAAATCTTCTTTTGTTGACACTGATAAACGTTTTTGATAGAGTGGGATGCTTGCTAGAATATTTCACGGATTTTATGGGTATATCTTCTGTAAACCCTTAGGAGACAACACTCCTCTGGTAGAGATCGTCTACGAGTTTAACGGGTTGGTAAACCTAAAATTATCTGTCACGCCTACGAAAAGGAGCATAGGACTTTTATAATATATTTTTTCTTTTGATTTTTCTCGAGGACGAGCAAAAGATAGGTATGGGGGTATTTGATGGGTCCATAATTTAGTACATTTTTAATACCTATTTTATATTTATTTTCGTAATTTTATTAGTTAATTAATTAATTTTTATTTTGTTTTGTAGGAAATTAATTAAAATCAGAATTGTAGCAGAAAAAAGAGAATACAAGGAAGGAGGTGGAGATTACTTGGAAGCAAAGAAAAAGGAGAAAAAATCGAATGCTTGTTGGAGAAGAAAAAGGAATAGAAGGAAATATTTAGAATTCAATTTGTAATCGATATAGAAAACCTACATTATTTTCCCTATATATATGGGTCTCCTCTCTTGTATTTCAAGACATGAACCTTGTACCTTAACTTTAATTTTAGTTTTCAATAATTAGGAGTAGGAGTAGAGTACTTTTATTTTATTGCTCTTTCAATACAAACAAGTTTTTATCTCTCAAACATTTTTTATGTTATTCGTTATTTACATGTCTTATATTAGTTGTTTTGTTTTCTTCTTCAAGCATGTCTAGCTAATTCTCTAGCCCTAGGATGAAGGTGAAGTTAGTTGATTATTTTTAGTATTTACTTGTTTCTATTATTTGATTCTCATAATTTTTCTTGGTGCTTAATTGTTTGATTAACAAAGTGATTTTGATATATTATTGTTACCGAATTTATTTTTCATAACCTATGCTTGCTCCATGAAGTTTTGATGGGTTATTGTTAGATAATAAGTTTCATAGTATATGCTTGTCTCGTTAATTGATATTTATTTGTTGAAGAAAGAGAATTGATTTTTAGGGCAAGTTGGATATTAATTGTGATTAATTGATGGATTCTGATTCCTAGGTTTTCCATATTTATTTGATTTTATTTACTTATTAGGTTAAACAAATCTCATCTCAATATTATTTATCTAGTCTGCCTGATTTATTTATTAGGGTTTGGAAATTTCATAGTCTCTGAGGATCGATCTGTGATTGCTACAATTAACCACTGTGCGCTTACAGTATTTCAACACATCAACAGCTGTAGATGCATTCATTTTGGGTGGCTTTTCTTGTTTGCACACCACTCTCAGGGTCATCAATTATTAAGTCATGAGTGTGATCCCTTACCCATTTTCTAGTTGGTGGAAGGTTGGTTCTTGAACTTGAAGGCTGTATTCAGTTACATTTAATTACATATTGTAGAAAAAAGTTACATTTGATCACTTTTAATTGTAGACTGTATTTTTGTAAAAAAATAAAAATAATAAAATCACAAAAAAAGTTAAAAAGTAATATTTTTGATAAATACCCAAATATTAGTATATATTACATATTTTTAAATGTAGACAAATGAATTACCTTCCTTTTGAATATAATTTTTTTTGACTAATTAGGTTTCTAACCTTACAAATAGGTACTCCCTCCGTCCCACAATTCTTTACATTTCACATACAGTGTCCGACACGCATTTCAATGTAAATATATATTATAGTTTCATAATTTATTTTTAATTTTTTTTTCTGAATAAAAATTTAATATTTCAATTATCATTTAAAAAATAAAATTTAAAAATAAATTATGAAATTATGTTTTATATGCATATTAAAATACGTGCCCAAAGAAATACCTAAAAAACTACGGGACCGACGAGTAAATAATCGGGTTAGCCAGAGTTGGTCCTTAAAATTTCAAAAACACATCGCGAAACTATTTTATTGGCCAGATTTATCTGACATGGACCTCATACTTTCTATGTCATTTCGGGAACTTGAAATAATTACCGTGCTTTGGGTAAATTTATTTTTCGGAAATAAGCTCTTGTTTCCGATAAGTCCTTGGAAAAAAAAAATAGGTATGTATGTAATTTTTCTGAAAATAAGTAACTTATTTTTTATTTTAAAAATAATATTTAATTTTAAAATTCTAAAATAAATATTTATTTTTTAAAAAAATATAAAAATATATAAACAAAATATAAAATAAATAACTTATTAAGTCTAAGTAACCCAAACGGCTAGAATATTTTGTTGGCGACAAGTGCCTTTTTTGGCTTCTACGCGTACGTTTCTTCCGGTTCCAAATACAAATATTGTATATATCTGTACTTTTATTATATCGAGAGAGAGAGATTGATTGATTGTATAATATATTCTTGTAAAGTTATAGTATATCAAGAACTGGAGAGAGAGAGAGAGAGGGGAGAGTGTGTGTCTTGGCTATTTTTAAAGGTCATAGTTTTATATGATTGTATAATGTGTTAGGGTTTTGCTGCTGCAACATTAGGTCCACATGAAGAACGTGTTCCAAGAATACATTAATGCTGACTGCTCCATAGTCAAGGTACATTTTCTTTGTAATATAGGAGCTCAGTGCTTATCTTTTGCTTGCCCCTTTTTATTTATGAGGGAAAAAGTAATGATCTAGTAGTGTTTTATGGGGATCTTTAATTTCAAGAATGGAAGATTATGATATGTAGTGTTTATTTAAAAATCAGTGTATAGATTCTGAGTATACCCACTTAAGCTGTTCAATGTCAGAGTTGAGAAAACAAAAATGATGGGTTTTTGAGCATACCCATGTGAAGATTACTTGGATTGAATATCAGTTTAAGCAGAAAGATGGAGTCTTGACATACCCACCTCCTCTTTCTTCTTCAATTGTATCTCCATATAGTGGTACTACTACTTCTCATTTGAAGTCCTCTTCTTTTGGCAGTAAAATTAGCCCTTCTGTTCTTATAATCATTGTTGTTCTAGCTGTTCTTTTTTTCATCTCTGGACTTCTTCACTTGTTCGATTTCTTACAAAACAATCGTCTTCTATGGGGTCTGAATCGGATAGATACCCACAAATTTCCAGCTCTGATGCTCTTCAAAGACACCTTCAGCAATTGTTTCATCTACATGACTCTGGTTTGGATCAAGCTTTTATTGATGCTTTACCTGTTTTCGTGTATAAGGAGATTAAGGGTCTTAAACAACCATTTGATTGTGCTTGGTGTTTGTGTGAATTTAGTGAAAATGATAAGTTGAGATTGCTTCCCACTTGCAGTCATGCTTTTCACCTCAGTTGTAACGATCGTGTCCTCTTTGTAGAGGCACTCTATTCAGTCCTGGATTCCCAATTGAAAACCTGATGTTTGATTTTGATGGATCTGAGAGAAGAGGAGTCTCATGGTATTTGAGAAAATGAGTCATCTTCCAATCAGAAAAATATTGTAATCGAGGAAAGTTTTGTTGAAAAGGGGCTTTTACCTGTTAGGCTTGGTAAATTTAGAAAGTTGAATCACGGGGTTGAAGAGGCAGGAGAGGAGACTAGTAGCAGTAATTTGGATGCAAGAAGGTGCTACTCAATGAGTTCGTATCAATATGTGGTTGATGATAGTACACTTGAGGTGGCTTTGAACAATGAGCGAGCTGGTCGAATGTTGGACTTTCATAGAGAGAATTTTTCAGTTGATGGCAACGACAAAGGGAAGAAGATCAGTGTTGGGACAAAGATCGATAGCTACTCTATTTCGAAGATCTGGCTCTGGTCTAAGAAAGGGAAGCTTGCAAGTTCTTCAGAAACTCAAATGAATTATTCATTATCTTCTGATACAGAGCTTCCTTGGATTAAAAGACCTCTAGGTAACTGAATACTGTATAGATTTTTATATTTGGATCGATTATTGAACTTTTCGAGCTTTAAAGCTTCATTTTATTGTTGTTACCGTTCTAGCAGAAATTTTTGAGAGGGCCTATCGAAGATTTTTTGCCATCTAAGTGTACATGCCTCAAATGTGTGTTTTTTTTATTTTATTAATATTTAAAGCTATTGTATTAATTAAAAAATGTCACCTATTTAAGTCTTATTGTTTGCTTTACGGTAAAAATCCATTATTAAAGAATACGGGATTGATTTATTGGCTGCTCTTGCTCCTATGATATACCCTAATTGATGGCCCCTAGTCCCTAGAATTATGTTTGGACATATTTAGCTGGTACCATATTTAAGGGGTTGCACCAATCATAATAGCATTCCTGCGAAAGCAGCGGTGACTTATAATTAACTGAACACAATTTTTGTTACAAAACAGAATCCAGCAATTCAAGAAATGTGGAATGTTCTTCATGTTGTGCCACAATAAGAAATCAATATGTCGTCCATGTTTATATCTTTTAGAACCTGAATGTATTTATAGTTTGGAGAGTGATATGAACCAAGAACTTTGCAGCAGCACTTTTGTACTTAATATAACCATAAGCTTCCTCCTAGCAGTGGCTTAGTCTGAGTGACCCCAAGTATTCATCTTTAAATTATTGAAGAGATTATAGATATAGGTATTCTTTATATGAGTTCATATATTATTTGTACTGTATAATTATAATGTTGGGCAAACGCAGTCTTGTACCTGTTAGGGCCTTAAGGGGTCTAGTCTGCTATACAGTAGATTTGTATTTTACCTCGAGTTATGAACATAGACATGAGTATCGACAATTAAGAATTCTTAATTTTTACTCGAGTACCCATATCCGACACTGAGCACATGGACATAGACATGTTCAACACTTTATTGTGGCCCTTCAACATGCAATATTCTCCAGTATCATTCAGTCCAATGCTTGAACATGTATCAATGTTGGTCAATTTCAGGCAAGTCAGAGTAACATAGAAGTAAAGCTAGGTGCTCATTTTCGATACATTGTATGTTCCAACATATAAATAATCATGGCAGGTCATTAGCACATTAGGTATGAAGGATGTATAGTTTAACTCGATTACTACCCTTTATGTGACCGGTGTCTGCTATTTAGACATTTCACCTTTGGCAAATGTTTTGTGACAGATGTGCTCATTCTTCAACAATTCTATAAATAACCTATTATGATCTTTTTCATTTTTATCTGTAGTTTATAGTCATCTGCTACTTCTCTGTAGTCTGTACTCTTTATTTACTGCAGAGAGTAGTGATTTAAATTAGAATTTACTAATGTGCTTGTCAATTTTTCTTCCAAGTCCTACTCTGCTAGACTGCTACTACATAGAAATTTGAATTGTGTAGGGAGTGTTAATGCTTTCTATTTACTTTATTTCAAAGTCCTACTCTGCTGCTACATAGAAATTTGAACTTAGTGACAGTTGATGCTTTCTATATACTCCCTCAGTCCCACCAATTTGTTTACGTTTCGGAGAGAATGTCTGACACGCATTTTAAGGTGCATATAAAGTATAGTTCCATAACTTATTTTTAATTTATTTTTTTCTGAATAAAAAATTAATGTTTCAATTTTTATTCAGAAAAAAAAATTAAAAATAAGTTATACCTTAAAATGCGTGTCGGACCCTCTTTCCGAAACCTTAACAAATGAGTGAGACGGAGGTAGATCTTTCTCTTTACTTTTATTCAAAGTCCTGCTCTGCGACCGCTCCTACATAGAAATTTGAACCGTGTAGTGAGTGTTAATGCTTTCTATATGTTTCTCTTTATCATCTATCCTCCCCCCTAGCTGAATTAGCTGCATGGCTTGCAGTTGCATAATTGCATACTTCCGGATTCAGCCGATTAATCCTTTACAAGATTATCAACTAATTCAGTGTTTTGAAATCCAATTAATTGTTGTAAATTTTTCATAATCAGTATATTTTATAATAAATTATTAGATATAACAATATTTTGTTTAAATATAAATAATACTACAATATATGATAGATATATATTAATTACAAAAATAACTAATTAAATATTACTAATATATTAAATATTAATATAATATCAAAATACACTCTATTATTGTAATTTTTCCGATCATTCTCAATTTTCCGATTAATCCCTACTCGATACCTTGACCTAATTGGTTTTGATTTCCGATTACAAATATTCAAAATTGGCACCCCACAGGCAGGTGCAAATCCACGCATATATATTTCAACCACTCCAATATTTATATTTACCAACAAGCTTGCAGACATATAAATACATAGCTCAATCCTAGTTACGTGTTTAGACTTTGCAGTATCTTGGATGAAAATTCGAATCAAACTGGTCCTGTCAAAATAGCTATTCTAGGCTTCAAGCTAGTCAATATAAGCAAACTGCACAAGTTTTACCAACTCCAACTTTACATGCCTAATATAAATAGAACAGCTTTGTCATGTTCATCACACCTGTATCATCTAATCTCCCTTCTCTTCGTAAGATAGTAATATTTTCAGTGAACTTATCGATCATTTACGCGATATGGCATTCTGTAAACAACGAAAGCAGCATTTCCTGAATACGATTCTAGTTGTGTTTTTGAGCTTCACCTTGCTATGCAGTTGCTTGCAAGCTCGATCTCTGCCAGTTGATGTTAGCATAAGTTATGGTAACAAAAATGTCGATGATAATTGTAATAAGTATGAGGAAGAGATAATAGCATTGTGGGGTAACATTAAGCATTCTGGCCCGAGTCCTGGTGTTGGACATTCTTATGTTGATCGTAGCATGGCACTCAAAACTGAACCATGATCAGTGATGATTGTTCATTACGCACACTGCAAATCGACCCTGCTAGCAATATTTTTATTCGTTTTTTCCCTATTGTAATGTTGTACTCAAGTATTTTTATATTTTACATATCGTTTCAAACAGTTCTTTAGACGAGCAGTACTCTCCATGTATAAAGACTGAATTCTTACATTTATAATGTTAACCACTACAACAAAAGCGGTTAATACCAACAAGGGGGTGTATTCTAAATTTTTTCTTAAAATTGAAAAGAAAATTCTTGAATTACGAAACTTGTAAGAATGGTATAGATTTATCTTCTACTAAAATCGAACAGAACTGATCGGTCAATTCTGAAACTGTCAAAATAGTAATTCGATAGAAACTTGCAATGTAATTAGTTTTAATTATTGAAAACCCCGACCATTTACAATTGAATCCAAAATAATAGTTCTGGTAAAAATTAAGCTTGATGCTGGGTAGAATCGTAGTAAACTTTAGTAGAAGAACTGCTGTCTCATCTGATTTTAAGGAGATATGATCTGATTGTTGGGACAATCGAATCATGATGCTGCGTTTTATGATATGAAAACGAACGAGTTTGAATAGAAAATTAACCTTAATCGCTACGGCGCAAGCGATTCAAATCCACGTCTTCTACTGTATTCCCGTATTCACCTTGAGCGAAGTGTGGCCTTCGATCCTCCCAAGATTGCCTCCCTTCTAACTTTGAGATCTTGGAACCCTAGTTCTTGGTTGCCTCCTTGAACGGCTGCTCACAAAAACCCTAGTATTTTCCAACTCATAGCTAGAAGAGAATAAAATGAATATATAGGCTACAATAGGGATCCTGGATAATTAGGTCGGGCCTTCCAATGACATTCTGGGTCAAACCCAATGTCATTAAATATTAATTCAATCCACTAAAGAATTAATATTTGCACTACCTCTCCTAATGCTGTAATTTAATTATTTAATTCGGCTCCAATATTATTTGCTTATTAAATTCCCCATGTTTAAGATATCGAATGTCCATTCATTAAATTAATTTCTGATAATTAATTTAATCAATATCTTTTATCCTTGATCATCCACTCAACCTTATAATTATGCAAGAACAAATCTGCCTGCAGGACTAAAGCATAATTATCTTTATGAGCTTTCAAGAGGACATCATCACCCGAATATTTTCGGACACGGTTTCCTTTTATAGTTAATATCCCACTCTGTATGCAATGTCATTGTCCAAAACATAATATTGTGATTAACAAAAAATCACATCACATATGAATCAAAACATGTGCATTGCATACAAGTGTCAATCACTGTATCCGGATTAAGAACCTAAGCAATAATAATATTATAGAATCTTAGTTCTTCTTTATTATCAGAATAGAAGAACAATTCTAATATTTTAATCCCGTTCAATATACACAAAGCATACAAGTATTATTCAATAATCAAGATAGATTATTTCCAAATAATACTTCAGTCATTCCAGTGGTTTGTTTAACTCCACTTAAACTGTGAACATTTATTATATTATATATAGACACTAACAATCTAATCTTCTGTTATCCCATTTGATACTAGATTATCCACAATATATAATATACAAACAGTGTTAAAATACGCATTCAAGATTCTCAATAAAAAAAGACAATGTCATATACTTCAAACGAATAGTTCAGTATACTCCCTAACAATCTCCCACTTATACTCAAGCTATTCTTTGAGTATATCAGTGTTATATTACAAGCAATCCACTACCAATTAAATAACTATTATGTGACCATACATCTGACTCCTATCGCCTCCACATGCTGCTCAAAAGCCTTAGCTGGTAAGCTCTTTGTGAAAGGATCTGCCCGGTTGTCCTTTGATGCTATATCAGTCACAATAATATCTCCTCGCTTAACGAATTGTCGTATAAGGTGATACTTACGCTCGATGTGTTTTGCTGCCTTATGGTCTCGCGGTTCCTTTGCATTTGCCACAGCACCAGTGTTATCACAATACATTGTCAAGCTCCTAGGCAAATTAGGTACCACATCTATGTCCAAAAGAAAGTTTCTGAACCATATTGCCTCTTTGGCTGCCTCCGAAGCTGCCACATATTCGGCTTCCATGGTACAGTCAGCAACGCATTTCTGCTTTACACTCCTCCATATTACAGCTCCACCTCCTAAGGTAAACACATATCCCGAGGTTAATTTCCTCTTATCTCTATCTGCTTGGAAATCTGAATCGGTATATCCTAGAGGTAACAAATCTGAGGCCTTGTAAATTAGCATATACTCCTTAGTCCTTCTCAGGTACTTGAGTATAGCCTTTACTGCACTCCAATGTTCCTGTCCTGGGTTTGACTGATATCTGCTAACCATGCCCACGGCAAAACAAATATCAGGTCTCGTACATAACATTGCATACATTAAGCTTCCGCATGCCGAAGCATAGGGAACCGCTTTCATGCTCTCTATCGCCTCTGGTGTCTTAGGACACTGTTTCTTTGATAGAGCAACTCCATGTTTATAAGGTAGGTTACCCTTCTTGGAGTCCTGCATGTTAAAACGAGCCAATACCTCATCAATATAGGGCTCTTGGGATAAAGCCAACATCCTTTTCTTGCGATCCCTTATAACTTTGATCCCAAGGATGTATGCCGCTTCACCTAAGTCCTTCATTTCGAACTGTTTGAACAACCATGCCTTTACCGCTGATAACATCCCTACATTGTTTCCAATGAGTAAAATATCATCTACGTATAGCACTAGAAAAGTCACTGAACTACCCTCACATTTCTTGTACACACACGACTCGCTTGGACATTGATCAAATCCGTATGTCTGGATTACCTGATCAAAGCGAATATTCCAATACCTAGAAGCTTGTTTAAGTCCATAAATGGACTTCTTAAGCTTACATACCAGATGCTCTTGGCCTTCCTTAATGAATCCTTCTGGTTGTTGCATATAGATGATCTCATCATCAAGACTCCCATTTAGGAAAGCTGTCTTGACATCCATTTGCCAAATCTCATAATCGAGATGAGCTGCTATAGATAAAAGAATCCGGATCGACTTTAGCATGACTACTGGCGAAAAGGTTTCCTCATAATCGATCCCTTCTTTCTGAGTATACCCTTTCGCAACAAGTCTTGCTTTCCAAGCTTTTACCTTTTTGTCAGATCCTCTTTTTCTCTTGTAGATCCACTTACATCCAATGGGTTTTACACCTTTGGGTGGTTCCACGAGCTCCCAGACTTGATTTGAATACATAGATTCCATCTCAGATTTCATTGCTTTTTGCCATAGATCTGCATCTTTGTCTTGCAGTGCTTCCTCGTATGTCATGGGATCCTCATCATGTTCCTCAGAGACCAAGTCCGAAGACTCTCCCAATAACATGAATCTGCTGGGTTTACGAATAACCCTCCCACTACGACGAGACACCGGTGTGGTATTAGTGATAGGTTGTGTGTTCTCTTGTGGCTGTTCTACTTGTACTATTGGCACTTGTTCATTATTTGTCTCTCCCACTAGTTCCTCTAAAACGACACTGCTCATGGGTTTATGGTTCATCATATAGTCCTCCTCTAGGAATCTAGCATTGGTACTAACAATGACATCCCGATCCTTAGGACTATAAAATAAATATCCTTTCGTTCCCATGGGATAGCCTACAAAAAGCCTTACTTCTGTACGAGATTCTAACTTAGTCACGTTCTTGTTCAACACATGTGCTGGACAACCCCATATCCGAATATGTCTTAGACTAGGTTTTGAACCAGTCCATAATTCTTTTGGAGTCTTAGGAACTGACTTAGAAGGAACTAAATTCAAAAGATAAGCTGCTGTTTCTAAAGCATGTCCCCAAAACGACTTGGGTAATTCTGAATAACTCATCATCGATCTAACACTCTCCAAAAGAGTACGATTCCTTCTCTCCGCTACACCATTCTGTTGGGGTGTTCCAGGTGCAGTCAACTGAGACATGATCCCATTCTTTGATAAGTAATCCCTAAATTCTCCAAGCAAGTATTCGCCACCACGATCTGATCGTAGTGACTTGATACATTTTCCATGTCGCTTCTCCGTTACAGTTTTGTACTCCTTGAACTTGTCAAAGCACTCTGATTTACGGCGCAACAAATAAATGTATCCATATCTAGAATAATCATCAATAAAAGTGACAAAATATTCATAACCACCTCTTGCTTGAATATTCATGGGTCCACATAAATCAGTATGAACCAATTTTAACACTTCTTTGGCTCTATTCCCCTTTGCCTTAAAAGGCCTAGTGGTCATTTTACCTTCCAAACAGGATTCATAGACTGGAAATGGCTCCACTGCCAATGAGCCTAAAGGCCCATCTACTACCAGTCTTTGAATCCTCCTCAAGTTAATATGACCTAATCTTAAGTGCCAAAGATATGTTTGGTTCAAAGAAGAAGGTTCCTTTCTTTTAGTAGTGATAGAAGATGTGTTATTTAATACCCTATGTTGTAGTTGCAGTGCAGGTTGATTAGGAGTGATTATGTATAAATTGTCTTGCAATGTACCAGAACATATAACTAGTTTATTCCTCATAATTGAAACATTATGATCCAAACAAACATTATAACCATCCAAAGCAAGTTTAGAAACCGAAATTAAATTCCTTCTAAACGAAGGTACATAAAGACAATTGTTCAAAACCAAATTCCTATCATCACCAAAAGATAAATTAACATCTCCCACTGCAACTACTGCTACTTTCGTAGCATCTCCCATGAACACATATATCTCGCCATCTCTAAGCATTCTGGATTGCTGGAACCCCTGCATAGAATTACAAACATGATCAGTGGCTCCTATATCTACACACCAAGTGCTCGTAGATATAGCCGCTATATATGTTTCTGTAACTAGAGAAAGAGACATACCAGTATTGTTTTTCTTCTTAGGAAGAGGACAATCCTGTTTCCAGTGACCCGACTGCTTGCACCTGAAGCACTTGCCCTTGGGCTTTTTCACAGCACCACCTTGAACTCCCACAGCTTTCACAACTTTCTGTGTCTGAGCCTTTTTCTTCTTCTTGGCTTTCGGCTTAGAAGAAGAAGGTTTCTCAGCCACATTGACTTGAATACTCTGCTGAAAAAGTCCTTCAGCTGCCTGAAGTTCTGTCAGAAGTTCCGCAAGACTATACATCCTTTTGTTCATGGTGTAATTCAAGCGGAACTGCTCAAAACTTTTGGGTAAACTCATAAGGATGATATCGATCTGGGTTTCCCCATCAACCTCAGCACCAAGGATCTCCATCTCATTCAGATGTGACATCATCCTGAGAACATGATCCCTTACAGGTGTCCCTTCAGCCATCTGAGTGTTCATTAAAGCTTTCATTGCTACTTGCCTTGCAGCCCTATTCTGATCTCCAAAAAGTTCTTTGAGATTAAAGAGCATATCTGAAGCAGTGGCCATAGCCTGATGCTGATGCTGCAAAACACCTGACATTGCTGCCAGAATGTAACATCGCGACATCTCATCAGCCTTAATCCACTTCTTATAATACTCCTTCTCAACTTCAGAAGCATTCTCAGCAGGCTCCTCTGGCTTGGGTTCATTAATGCAAAATTTGTACTCCTCAGCAGTCAACACAATGTCCAAATTACGTTTCCATTCAATATAGTTAGGTCCAGTAAGTTTGTTATCCTTAAGTATGGTAAAAAGTGGATTAAAGCCCATTATATCCTGAGAATCATACATATAACACATAATTAGAGGGTGTTTAAAAAAATTGGTTCCTCTAACAATTATTTAAAATTAAAACACCAACACTTAAACACCATAGGTTTCCGGTATGCCACGTTGGGTGACTTATATACCACCTAAATTTATTTAAATGTTACTTCGGTCCTACTACTAAATAATTAGTCACGTTAGGGTGATCTATATTATTTTTCATAGCTAAATGTATACCATTATTAAATCTTAAATTAATAATAATAATACCAGATGCGCCTTTTGACTATGATAAATTCTTGCTCCTAACAATAAGATACTACTAAAATTACAAATCTAAAGAGTATTCAGACTGACTGGCCAGGCCGGTGGAAGCATTGCCAAGAGGCTAACCACTTTTCTAGACACCAATCTAAATGGCCAGGTAAGCTGCACGCTTTCCTAGACACCAACGCAAGAATACTCAAAGATGTGTTATTTTAGATTTTCTTCCTAGTTGAGCGTGAAAGCTATCAAAAAATAGGGTATCCTTTTATTATTTGAATTCTATGAAACTTAGTACGCCACGTTGGGTGACATATGTACCTTCCAATATTCATAATTAATTTTAGAAGTTTGTTCTAGTAATTTCCATAACACTCTAGACACCATAAATTACATGCCACGATGGGTGACGTATACATAATTTATATTCGACTTAGTGTTAAATTACATACAAACAATAATGGAGACCATGGGATTTAATACCAAATTAATTCCCTCTCCCACTTAGTATTTTACTATGAGGATTTTATTTAGATGCATCGTCCTATGTTATTTTTTCGCAGTCCACATGTATCATAATAACAATACATATAACACATAACATAGCAGCATACTCATCATGATTAAAGCATAATAAAACAGCCATATGTCCATGTCGTTCTAGCATGCGAAGGGTTAGTATCACATGGCATAACAAACAAACATGGAACACATAGTAGTAATAATCAAGATCAGCAAACATTATGTAAAACATAATAAAATACATCCACTATTATGGCCCCGAAGAATAATCTTCAAAATCATCCATCGATAAATTTTCGAAAATCTTCAGCCGCCTGTTTGACTGCCTAAACGAGCTCAGAATGGCTTGAAAAATCTGGAGATGGTTACCATCTCAGCCTGTAGGTCTCGTTCTGCCGTTTCCGAAAAGGTATTATTCGCCCCAATCGGATATCGTATGCAAAATCTGTAGCCAGAACAGCGAAGCAGCCACGAAAACAGCATATAGCAGCGGAAGAACTCTGTTTCTCGCATCTTCGTTGATCAAACAATTACATACGACAAATACAACAGAAAAATCTATTCTATTACATCAGATCATAATCTAAATTGAATACAATTCGAATTACAAGATTACAATCAAAATAGAAATCAAAATTTAAAACTAATCATGATCCACCCTCATGATTTAATTTACAACCACGATAAACCACTTGTGATCCAAAAACATAATTACAACCATGGCCATAATAGTGGATAACAACCTGCATCAAAAAACAATACAAACCCACCACTATATACATACATAATTACGACATGGACATCATATCATATAACGCAGAACCCTAGAACCTGGCTCTTGATGCCAATTGTTGGGACAATCGAATCATGATGCTGCGTTTTATGATATGAAAATGAACGAGTTTGAATAGAAAATTAACCTTAATCGCTACGGCGCAAGCGATTCAAATCCACGTCTTCTACTGTATTCCCGTATTCACCTTGAGCGAAGTGTGGCCTTCGATCCTCCCAAGGTTGCCTCCCTTCTAACTTTGAGATCTTGGAACCCTAGTTCTTGGTTGCCTCCTTGAACGGCTGCTCACAAAAACCCTAGTATTTTCCAACTCATAGCTAGAAGAGAATAAGATGAATATATAGGCTACAGTAGGGATCCTGGATAATTAGGTCGGGCCTTCCAATGACATTCTGGGTCAAGCCCAATGTCATTAAATATTAATTCAATCCACTAAAGAATTAATATTTGCACTACCTCTCCTAATGCCGTAATTTAATTATTTAATTCGGCTCCAATATTATTTGCTTATTAAATTCCCCATGTCTAAGATATCGAATGTCCATTAATTAAATTAATTTCTGATAATTAATTTAATCAATATCTTTTATCCTTGATCATCCACTCAACCTTATAATTATGCAAGAACAAATCTGCCTGCAGGACTAAAGCATAATTATCTTTATGAGCTTTCAAGAGGACATCATCACCCGAATATTTTCGGACACGGTTTCCTTTTATAGTTAATATCCCACGCTGTATGCAATGTCATTGTCCAAAACATAATATTGTGATTAACAAAAAATCACATCACATATGAATCAAAACATGTGCATTGCATACAAGTGTCAATCACTGTATCCGGATTAAGAACCTAAGCAATAATAATATTATAGAATCTTAGTTCTTCTTTATTATCAGAATAGAAGAACAATTCTAATATTTTAATCCCGTTCAATATACACAAAGCATACAAGTATTATTCAATAATCAAGATAGATTATTTCCAAATAATACTTCAGTCATTCCAGTGGTTTGTTTAACTCCACTTAAACTGTGAACATTTATTATATTATATATAGACACTAACAATCTAATCTTCTGTTATCCCATTTGATACTAGATTATCCACAATATATAATATACAAACAGTGTTAAAATACGCATTCAAGATTCTCAATAAAAAAAGACAATGTCATATACTTCAAACGAATAGTTCAGTATACTCCCTAACACTGATGAGCTGAGAACTTATTGCAGAACTTTGAATGACATGATACTATTACTGTTACTGTTTATAGTGATTTCAGTGATTAATTTTTGCATCGAAACAAAATTCCTGTTGATACCTAGGGTCCTAGTCAACCTCTGACTATGATGAGGGGATTGATATGAGTCAAATGATGGTCATGTCTGCTAAGAATTTCAAAAAAATGAAATTCAACAAAAGAACTGGAAAATTTAGCAAAAGTCCAACATTCAAGAAGGAAGATGAAAAGGTTGAGAAGGTCAAAAGCACCATAATCAAGCTTGACAAGGCAAAAGTCAAGAGTTTCAACTGTGATATTTTAGGGCATTTTGCTAGTGAGAGCAAAAAGGCCAAGAATCAACAGGAAAATATTGGGCAGATTCAAGCTCAGAGGATGAAATAGATTATAAAAATCTAGCTTTGATGGTTGTCTCCTCAGAAAAATCAGAATCTCCTAAAGAACCTTCATCACCTAAATCTCAGGTATCAATTTTCTCTATTGAATCCTTGCTTAATTTGTACTCTGATGTTATAAAGATTGTTCAAAGTGAAATGAAAAAGATAATGACTCTCTGTAGATCACTCATTAATGACAATGACAGGTTAACTGAAGAAAACTTGACCCTGTTAAGTAGAAATAATCATCTAGAATCTGAATTAGTTTTTATGGAAGAATATAAGAAGGACTCAGAAAAATACAAACACAATCATGATGAAATCTTGAAGGCCTATGCTTATGTTAGAAAAGAACTAGATAGAAAAAGGCAAAAATTCAAGGTTTGGATAGACTCTGGTAGAAAAGTCCATGGACTTCTCAATGATCAAAATGTATGTCAAACAACTGGTCTAGGCTATAACAATAGTCAAGAAAAAAGACCTATTGTTGAGAATGACAATAATCAAGAACCTAACCAATCTAGTGAGACTAAGGATAGAAAAACCTTTACTCCTATCAAATTTGTGACATCTGAAGTGAACTCTAACAATTCTTATGACACAGTCCCATCTGCTAATGATGTCTCTAGGGAAGATAAACAGACTGATAAAATAGGAGTGCAAAAGCCCTTGAAGAATGTTAAAATAGGTTTTCTATCCAAGTCTAAATTGAAAGAAAAGCTAGATAGTTTACCAGAGTCAAGCAAGACTAGGAGAAATAGGAATGACAAAGAAGGGATTACCAAAGCCAACAACTACAAAAAAGATCATAATGCTCCTAGAAAGAAATGTTATAGTCACTACATTGCACAAAAACCCTGTTATCATTGTGGTAGCCTATTTCATTCTATTTATTTGTGTAGGGACTATCATGATTTATATTACAATTTTTATGAGCTATAATCTTCTATTGATAAAAATTAGTATGACATTGTCAAGACTCTACCAGAGTCTAAGGCAACAAAGGAAACAAGTAAAACCAAAGTAAAAAAATACTAAGCCTTTTTCACCTAAAGTTAGTAAGAAAGGATCCAAAACAGTTTGGGTCCTCAAAACATCTAACTAGTTGCTAACTGTATGCAAGGTATAAGGGTAAAGAAAATGTCCCTAGTCCTGGATAGTGGATGCTCAGGACAGACAATCGCATATAGCTTGACCGCCTTACCGGTCATTGAACATGATTGGAAAGAAATCCCTGCTTACAGACCCCGAAGTATCTTTTGGATATGACAACAAAGGACAAACACTGGGATATGGCAAGATTGTACTTGGAAATGTCATCATTGAAGAAGTAGCTCTAGTTGATAGTCTGAAACATAAATTAATCAACATTAGTCAACTTGGAGACAAAAGTTACCATACTAGTTTTGATAGCAAAGAATGTCTAGTGACTCACAAAGACACATGCACCTTAGTACTCAAAGGACATAGACATGGTAACATATATGAAGCCAGCTTGGAGGACTACACAAACACAGAAGTAACATGTTTGTATAACAAGGCCTCAACTGAAGAAAGTTGGAAATGGCACAAGCAATTGTCTCATGTCAATTTTAAAACTCTTAACAAGTTGGTGAAACAGAATCTTGTGAGAGGTCAATCATAGGTTGACTTTGTACAAGCTGGACTTTCTGATGCATGTCAACTTGGAAAGCAAAGGAAAACATCCTTTAAAGCAAAACCATAAACAACATTTCTGAACCCTTTTATCTTTTACATTTTGATTTATTTGGTCCAGTAAATATGATGTCAATTAACAAAAAAAATATTTTCTTGTCATTGTAGATGATTTTACAAGATTCACATGGATTTTCTTTTTGCACTCAAAGGATGAAGCTTCTCAACACATAATTGACCATATAACTTTTCTGAAAAAATAATCAAAAAAAACTGTGAAGATTCTAAGGAGTGACAATGGTACTGAATTCAAGAATGCATCCATGGAGGAACACTATGCATCAAAGGGAATAATTTAACAATTCTCTGTACCAGGAACACCTCAACAGAATGGTGTTGTTGAGAGGAAAAATATAACACTCATAGAAGCTGTAAGGACAATGTTGGCAGAGTCTAAATTGCCAGTATATTTTTGGGCTGAAGTAGTCAATATAACATGTTTTATTCAAAACTGCATCTTGATAAATATGCATGGAATGACCCCTATCAAATGGTGAAGGAAAAGAAGCCAAGTGTGAATCACTTTCACATATTTGGATGCAAATGTTATGTATTAAAAGTACATCCTGAAAATTTTTAAAAATTTGAATCCAAGGCTAATGAAGCAATGTTCCTTGGATATGCACCAAATAATAAGGTATTCAAAGTCTTTAATCTCAGAACTAGAATTGTTATGGTATCTATTCATGTTGCTTTTAATGACAAAAAGATTACAGGTTTACAGGATGAACCAGAGTCTACAACACTGGAATTTGAAAATCTCAAAAGTTCTGAGATATATGAAGATGATGAGGATGAAGAGTCTCAAATCACTCTTGAAATAACAAAAGAACCTGCACATTCTAAGGGGGAGCTAAAAAATTTAACTCCAATTAACTCAGAGTCTGACAATTCAGGGTCTAGCCAGATAGAGCCTATACAAACAGAATCAATTTCTTCAGAGTCTAACTCATCAGGGTCTGGATTAGGCAACTTTGAATCTTTCTCATAGTCAAGCAACTCAGGGGGAGCTTTTTCATTTGAATTCCAATCACAATAAGGAAATGCCAATGATTTAGAGGGATCTTGAAGTTCAAGAACCAACCTTCCACCAGCTAAAAAATGGGTAAGGGATCATACTCATGATTTGACAATTGGTGACCCTGAGAGTGGTGTGCAAACAAGAAAAGCCACTCAAAATGAATGTCTATACAACTCTTTTCTCTCAAAGAATGAACCAAAAAAAATTGAGGAAGCATTACAAGACTCTGAATGGATCATAGCAATGCAAGAAGAAATAAATGAGTTTGAGAGAAACTCTTATTCCCTAGAACAATGTCAATATATTTGTAGAATGGGGGTTGAATACAAATATAACAACTTTTAAGATTTTTATATTTTCTTAAATGGTTTGAGAAGTTTGAATATGAATAATAACGACTGAAATAAATATTTGAACAAGATATTTAAAAATTACTGATGGATTGATTTTTTCATCAGTGTATATATTTTCTCAAATAACCTAGGTTAAGAAAACCTAGTTGATTTTTAAAAAGTTAGAAATAAAATCAATTGTTCTTACAAAGTGTCTAAGGCTGAACAATTGATTCAGAAAGATGTTCTAACTCTATTGATATTTCTAACAATGCTACCACTCTTTTTTATATAACACAAAAGTGTTTACAATCTCAAGAATAGTAAAACTAAACTATCTATGTTTATTTCTAATTTGAGAAATATCTTCATCCTAGGAAGAACAACTTCAATCTGAGTCTTCATAGTCAATCTAGACTGTCTTCCATAGGCATGCTTTAGTCTCAAGATTCCTAATATTTTGTCTTGTTATGCAGTCCCTATCAATTGATAATTTGTTATTAAGCATATCAATTGATTCTTCTTTGTATCCATCAACTGATATTCTTCTTCGATTGATCTTTATATCCATCGATTGATAATAGATGTTGACTTATCAATTAATAGATGTTATTAATAGATGGTTCTTCATATCAGTTAATGGTCTTCAATCTCCGACTTGACTTGTTATCAATTGATCTTCTATCGATTGATGCCTCCATACCAATTGATCATCCTTCATTTGCATAATTTGCCTCTCTTCAAATAATTACAATTAGACAGTCTAAGTTACACATCAATTGATGACCTATATCAATGGACTCTAGTATCAATCGATGAGAAAATTAACAATCGACTAAAGCCATATCAATTGAAATACACTAAGTACACCCATGCTACCATCCATATTATCAATTGATTCACATAAACATTTTAAATGATAAATAATTTTCTGATCAATTGATATTTATAATTTTCATATCAATTGATCAAATATAATAAAATAAAATTATATGATTCTAAGGTTAAAATTATCATCAAAGCTACATTGATTCCTAATAGAAACAAAGTGTGGAAACTTGTACTAAGGCCTAGAAATAGATTAATTATTGGTGCAAAATGGGTGTTCAGAAATAAACTTGATGCGAATGGAATTGTGATTAGAAAAAAAGTCAGATTGATTGCAAAAGGATATTCACAAGAGGAAGGAATTGACTATGATGAAACCTTTGCACCTGTAGCTATATTGGAAGCAATCATAATGTTTCTAGCCTTTGCAGCTCATTCAAAATTTAAGGTATATCAGATGGATGTAAAAAGTGCCTTTTTAAATGGAAAATTGGAAGAAGAAGTTTATGTGGAACAACCACCCGGGTTTGTTGATTCCAAATATCCTAATCATGTGTACAAGTTGGACAAGGCACTTTATGGACTAAAGAAAGCAATTAGAGCATAGTATGAAACTCTATCAAAATTTCTTCTTGAAAATGGTTTCATTAGAGGTACCTTTGACAAAACTCTTTTTATTAGGAAACATAAATGTTATATTCTACTTGTCCAAATTTATGTTGATGATATTATATTTAGTTCTACTAATGAAAAACTCTGTGAAAAGTTTAGCAAGATAATGTAGTGTAAATATGAAATGAGCATGATAGGATAATTGAACTTATTTTTGGGACTTCAAGTCAAACAGACCAATGATGAAATTTTCATTAGTCAATCAAAGTATGCTAAAGAACTATTAAAGAAGTTTGATTTACAAAATTGTGCAACTGCCAAAACTCCTACGTCAACAGCCACCAAACTAGACTCTGACCCAAGGGGTAAGAAAATTGACAATACTAGCTATATAGGTATGATTGGCTCATTATTATATTTAACTGCCACTAGACTAGATATTATGTTTGCAACATGCCTGTGTGCTATATTTCAAGATGACCCTAGAAAATCACATTTAATAGCTGTGAAATTTTTTTTAGATATCTCAAGAGTGCACAATCTCTGGGATTTTGATATCCTAGAGAGTCTAATTTTTCATTAGTTGGTTATTCAGAATCTAACTATGTAGGATACAAGGTGGATAGAAAGAGTACAACATGTTAATTTCTTAGTTTAGCAAGAAACAATATACAGTATCAACCTCAACAACTGAGTCTGAATACATAGGAGCTGGAAGTTGTTGTGCACAAATTCTATGGATGAGAAATCAATTACTTGATTATGGACTAACATTCTCAAGTATTCTCAATTAAAATTGCAGAGAATCCATTTCAACATTCCAGAACAAAGCACATTGATGTCAGATATCATTTTATTAGAAAACATGTTGGAAATGGTACTGTTGAACTTCTTTATGTTGCAACTGACAAATAGATTGCAAAATTTTTAACAAAACTACTTGATGAGTCTACCTTTCTCAGATTGGTAGGTGAATTAGGTATGTGAAATATGTAAGTCAATAATCATTTCAAGCAGCAAGGTATGTACTTTTATTATAGTCACTGATTTATCAAACTATAATTTGTTATTATAAAATTTTTGAAGTATTTTATCTTGACAAAGTCTAACTTCAAGACTCGGATGGGTCTATAGACTCTAGGAGTCTGTTGACTCTGAAGGCTATGGTTCATAGACTCTGAAATGGTTAGAATTCGCTCTTGTAGACTCTGATTATTTTTGAACCATTCAGTTAACTGGAAATAGGCGGTAACAATTATTTTTTACTGGATATAGGTTGTAGACTCGTGTGTATTGTGTGTAATTCTAACAAAATAGAAAATTTATATACATTTTACTCACTTATTTATTGTGAATTATATTCTAAGGCAAAAATACTCTCAGAGCAACTCAAGAACCCTAACCAGTTTTCTCAAGAATTTTCATCACTTTCAACTCAACAACTTTAATGGTTGCTCAATCCACCATTATGAGGGGACCCAAGGCTATTGCATTCACTTTCGGAGATTTTGAATTTATCACCACCAATTATATTACAGCCCTAGGCGACAAGAAAGGTGTGAATACTGACTATTATATAATAATGGATTTCTTGGAGTAAAGTGAGCTCAGTTACATTCTCAAGGCATCTCATGCCATACATTAAGATGCAGTATCTCAGGCATGGAGCTCTACACAAGTTGTTGATCTTACTCAGGGTCAACCAGGTAAAATTATATTTACCTTTGGTGATATTACCTTTGATGTAACTGCTAATGCGCTTAACTCTATATTTAAGTTACCCACTAGAAAACCTTTTGATGAAACTGTTTATGATTCTGAAGTTAAAAGCATGTTTAAGTCATTAGGTTACAGTGCTAGCTTGGATAAAATGAGTAAGATAACTAGGCCTTACTTGAGAAAAGAATGGTCCTTTTTATTTAATCAAATTACTAAATGTTTTACGGGTAAATGTAGTGGCTTTGATGCAATTACATTTATTACTTATCAAATAGGCCACAGTCTCTTGTTTGATAAAGTAATCAATATTGATGATATATTGCTTACTCAAATGGGAGAAAAATTGAACAATGTGCAAGAGGGAAGAAATAAGGTCTATTACCATAGGTTCTTAATGCTTCTCTTAAATCACTTTGTTCCTAACATGTCTGCCAAGATTGCAGATTAGTGTTGTGTGCAGGATTACAAGCAACAAATGAGGATATTTTCTAACATTAAGAGAGTAAATGAGAAGAAAAAGAGTTTACCTGACATGGTGTACCCACAGGTAATGCATATAAAACTTTCTACTTACAAACCCTCAATCTATAATTCTTTATTCTTTGGTGGTGAAATGGTGCAGGAACAAGTTATGGAGAGTCCCCCTGCACCTACCAAAGCAGCCAAATCCCCTTCTACCAAATAATCTCAAAAACCAAAATCTAAGAAGAAGCCAACCTCTGGTGTCTCTCAACTGGCACCAGTTGTAAAGAGAAGAAGATTGATTAAAATTAGGCTTGTAAATGAGCAAAGTGATGAAGAGCTCAATCCCCTAGATAAAAAGGTTGTTGAAGGTCTTTCTTTATTAAAAGAAGGCCATGATGCACCAGAATCTAACCCTGAACCTAAGATTATAGACTCTTAAAAGGCTACAGTCTTTGAAACACCTAAGAATGCACCCCTGGATTCCCAAATTGAGTCTCTTGTAAAATCCTTTCCTAAGAAGTATAAAAGATTAAGAAAGGTTTTTTTTACACACACACACAAGCTTATAATTGTTACTAACCCTGTTTTGCAGGAAATAGACGCTCCCAAGGCTTCTGCAGGGCAAGACTCTGAAAGCAAAAATTCTCCTAAACTAAAGTTTAATGTTGAGTTAGAGTCTAGACTGCCTTTAGACTCTAATCATGAAACATTTTGGGAAGGAATGACAATGGATGCAGCCTCAAATTTTATTGACTCTATAATCACTCCAACTGATAAGGTGTTATTGTTCTTATATCCATTGGTGGAGCCAATTGAAGATCTAGAATCATACAAGACAAAATCTCAAGTCTTAGATCTTTTCACTACCTATGATGCCCCAAGGAAGAAAATGGAAATGAAGCTACAAATGTCTGCACAGGATGTGGTCAAAAATCTATATTGCTACCTCTTCAATTCTTCACTTCAAAATCAAGCAGTTGGGGTCATAGAAAGCAGGACAACTGAAATTCTCAAAGCACTTGATATGCCAGACTCTGAAAAGCCAAAATCTTAAAAGATCAAAGTCCTCAAAAGGAGAGAATCAAAGTCTGTTGCTGAGTTGGAAACTGAGGTTGAGCAACCAGTTTTTGACTATGAAGCAATTTAGCATAATGGGGTTACCTACAGGACATTCATTCAATGGATTTCTAACATTCATCCACTTCCAAGGAAAGTGGTTGATTACATTTTCCATAATGTAGGGAAGGTGGCCAACATCTATACAACCTACTAGAGTAGATTGGATCAATTAAAGGGTTTTTATTTTCATAAAATTGCAAGGGACCTGCCGGATCGCTTTCAGTTGACTTATGCCCAGGCCATCAATGTAATTCATGCCAGGACTTTTCTAAATGATAACTTGGATGTATTAACACTGGTAGAACCACATGAGGTAGTAGGTGATGGTAAGAGGTTGGGAGAAGGAACTAATGCACCAGTGGTGACTAGTGGAATAGGTGCTTAGTCTGTCTCACCCACACAAGAACAACATAGTCAGAGGTTGGGTGATAGTGGGATAGATGAGCATGTTGATAGGCCTTCTTTTCCAACTCATATATTTGCTGATGAACCCCAATGATATGGGAGGAAAGACTCTGATGGATGCTCAAGAAGAAAATCAACAATCAATTCTATCAGAGTCTATCCACTTTGATGGGGAGTCTCATGCACTAACATTCCAAGAAGGTGACACTAAGACTTTGGCTTCTAATGAAGTCATACTGAAGTAGTCAGAGTCTATAGTAGACCCTGGGACTAGAATACCGGAGCCAACAGACCGTGAAAAGAGAGAAGAAGCTAATATGGGTTCTAAGTCTATTGTTGTTCACCCCTTGGCGGAAACCCCTAGCCTTCAAACATTTGAAGGGGTTTCCCTCGATCAAGGTGGTTCAGGTATTGAAGCACAAATTCATTCTCTTAACCCCCTTCCGTAGTACTTTTGAGTGCACCTACCAAAATGAGTGAAAAAAATCAATAATGAGGGGCTAACACTGGTCCAAGAAAAATAAGAGGTAAAAAAGGCTGTAGAGAGCTAGAGTGAAGATGAGAAAGTATGTGCCCAACCCCACTGTGAGAATGAGAGACTAGGGTATCCTGAACCTAGCTTTACTTATTGGGACCAAGATTTTCCCAAGAATTGGTCTGATGAGTTGAAGCTAGAGATGGATGAAAATTCATTTTTACTTATCTTGCAGATTGGCAAGAAGGAGGAGGCTTTAGCTGCTCAGAAACTCATTTACACAGAGGCCACAATTTCATACGGTGGAGTCTCTAGCTAGAAGGGAAGATAGAGTCAGGGAGGCTCTGGTGGATGAACCTCAAATTCAATCTGAGACTACAAATTTGAATTCAGAAGTACCAATCTTAATCATGTCAATTCAGGCAAGGCTTCCAGAGTCTACATGTCCTAATCACTCTATTGAGGAGTCAGGGTCAATAGTTCCTTTTGTAATTTTAGAGTCTACTCCATCACTAGAGTCTACACCTCTTGTAACTAAAATTAAACCATTTGATGCTGCTATGGAGACAGATGATTCCACCTCTGTAGATGAAGGGGAGGTAAATCCATCTTTCAATTATTTTGATCAAGTATTTCCAAAACATTGGGCCACAACTCAGTCTCTTGGTTTTGATAATAAAGAGACATTTGAAGCCATATTTTCAATTCACAAGTCATAGAGGCTGAAAGCATTTCAGATGAAGAATTTCTTAGCTAAACATGATCATTATCCTGATGAAGAGCCTAATATTTCTCTTATTCAAGAAGGCAAGGCTGTGGATGCTGATATTAAAGATGCAAAGGAAAATGCTATTGAACAGTTGACAGATGTGGTCAAAGACATATCTCATATAAATACTAAATTGACTAATGTTAACACCACCACAGCTCTGCTCAAAACAAAGTTTGAAACTTTATATTCCCTTCAACTATCTAAGAAAGCTTCTGTCAAAGATTCGTTCGATGACTTCAAAGCTAAACAACCTACTTTTCAAGACTCTGTCAATGCTCTTACCACTAAAGCGGATTCTGTTATTACTGTTCAGGCCAATATTTCTTCTGTTTTAGAACAAATACTTTTGGCTGTCATAGGTGGTGATGATGTCAAAAAGAGGGAGAAGAAAGTTGATGATTCTTCAAGGAGTAATTAAGATGGATGCAAGGATGATGAATCAAGGGGATTTAAAAGGAGGAGAGATGATGATGATGAAGTTGGTGATGGTTCTCATGGTCCTAGAGGTCCTAGTGGTGTGCAGGAAAAGAAGTTTAGAATATTTGTTAAAACACTATCACACCAGTCAGGGACTGGACATGCGAAATTAGGGTCTACGCCAGACTTTGATAAGGGAAAACAGAGCTTAGACTCTGATGAGAAAAAGAAGGATGAAGTTAAGGAGCCAAATTATTGGAAATGAAACCAAAACAATATTCAGCTCAAGTCTAGAAATACAAAGTGTCTTGGAATTTCTTCAGAAGACTTGGAAGGAACTACCACTCTATTTGCTGATCCTCACTCACTTACAGATAAAAAGTTTGAAAATATCACCCAAATGCATCTGAATAAGGTGATGTCTACTCAAATTGTTTATAATGTTTTTGAAAAGAAGTTACTAGGAGATCATTATCAAATTGAAAAGATCAAGACTGAGATGCTAGTGTACTTCATGGAAGGAGGAATTGTAATAGCCAGCCAAACTTCATTTTCTTCAAGCAGGTTGTGGAGCTTCAATACATTAGATTTCTTTTGACCACAACAGCTGAGGTAAATAGAAACAAGGAAGAAATAACAAAGAAGTGGCACAAAGAGATTGATAGAAAACTGAATCTGCATAGACAGGCAAACAAACAAATGGAAAAGTTCTCTCTAAAATTTGTTGATGATGAAGGAAAGGATCAAAACATGGCTCTAGAGGTAAAAAAAAATAAAATGTGAAGGTAATTTTGGTCATTTATTTAGATTTCAACCTATGGTAGGGAAGCAAAGTATTTTGTTACTTAAAAACTTGAAGGAACAAGATTGTAGTGCCAATGATATGAGATCAGCTTATTGTCAAATCAAGTGTTAAATAGAACAAATGAAGAATTTCAAGAAGTTTGTTGGTGAAGTTCTAGCAGTTGAAGAAAATATGATGAAGTTATTTTTGAAGAATAACTCATCTTTTGAGAAGATAAATTGAGAAGTAATTTTATTTCCTTGTAATTTTTATACTATTCTAGATTAATTATTTATTCTTTAGTTTTGACATCATCAAACCTTGATTTATGATTATATTTTATAAAGCATAAATATGGGGCGATTGTTAGGAAGATATCTATTTGATAATGTACAAAATACTAGAATAGAGTCTAGCATAGTTTTATCTGTAATTGAATAAGTCTTTCTAGTCTCTGAATATTTGAACAATCAGAGTCTAGTTAGTCCCTCTAAAGATATAAATGTTATTTGTAATTCAAAGATTTTTAGAATAAATAAAACTAGAGTCTGGATGCAAATCAGAGTCTAGGAGTGGATAAGAGTCTATAGACTATCAGAGTCTATACTCTATCAGAGACTGCATATCATCAGAGTCTGAAGTTCTTCAAAGTCTATAAAGCTGAAGCTTAATTTGGAAGGTGATCACAGTAATGGAAAGACTTCGAAGATAAAGACAAATATATTACAGATATGATATGGGAAGGAATAAGAGTTATAGAAGAAAACTCTTAGCTAATAGATAGGATTTTATTCCTAATTAAATGTAATTACTTTTATTAGTTGATAGGTAGCTCTCTATTAAACACTCTATGTAATCTAATTTATAATGTCGAAGTTTTGAGAGAACATAGAGATAGAGAGGGTTGTTGTGAGAAACACAGAGTAGATGCTAGGGTTTGTGTACACCCTAGGCGAGTTTGTATTTATTTATCAATAATACAAACAATATTTTTTCATAACTTTGTGTTTGATCTTTGTTATTTGTTCGAAGTTTAAATCTATTAAGTTTGATTTTAAAACAAGAAAAAAGAGAATACAAGTATTCAACCCCCTACTTGTGTAACTGTGAAAACAATATTTTATATACAAAACGCATATTCTGTATATATAAAAATACAGAACACGTAGTAATTAGTGCATAAAATTTTATATGTATATTTTTCTATTAAAAAAAATTTAAACAAATTAAAAAACATAGACGTATTTCAACAAATAACAATAGATATAAATTAAAATTTTATAAGTATAAGAATTAAAGTTTAAATATTATGAACATGTTGGGTAAAAATAAATACTTATAAAAAGAAAGGAAGTTGTGAATTTATATGTTTTAAACTTTTTAAATAATTTATATTTGTTAAAACTGTAATTCAAAAATATTTTAGGACAAAGTGATATTATATTAAGTAAAAGTACTGTTTTGTGAAATTAATTTCTATTTATTGAAAGTATTTTTAAAAATTATAATATTTGTAAGATTTTACACACAACTAAATAAATAAAATTAGGAAAAAAATTAATAATTACACAGTAATGTTTTTAAAAAATAAAATGTTATAACATAAATTCTTTATTTTAATTTTTTAAAGAGCAAATATTTACAAAATATATATGTTATTTATAAAACTTTATTTTTATTTTTGTTATTAATTTTATAAAACTTTATTTTTGTTTTTATGAATTAATATAATATTTTAGTTTTTGTATAGAACTTATTTATATATATATAATATTTCAATTTTCTATAGTACATAATATATTTTTTGTGAACATTAATTATTTTTAAAATATTAGTTTTTGTATCATATTAAAATATAAGAAAATACAGAACATAGTGTTAATATTTTTACAAAACACTACTTTTATTTTTTTAATAAAATAATACTTATTATACAGTACATAATAGTTTAAAATACATAACACACTATTCTGTATATATAAAAATACATATAAAAATATAGAACTCACTATTTTGTATATATAAAAATACAGCACACTCTTTTGTAAAAGTAAATAAAAATTACAGAACACAACGTATAGTAATTAGTCCATAAAATATTTTACATGTGTATTTGGTAGGAATCATGTAGTGTGATGATAACAAATTTACTTAGAATTATAAATTTGATCTTAATTTTTGTAATTGGTGAATGGATATATGACTTATAAATATTCATTGACTAGGGAACTATTTATCAGTTAAAATTGTTGTTAATCAACTGATAAAATGGATTGTAACAGTTGATTCAGAGTTTTTATCTCATCAGTTGATTGTAATATTTTGATGGATGTTATGTACTAGTCAACTGATATTTATTGACTTCAATTGATAGCCCATCAACAGATGTGAAGAATGGTTGACAAAGTATAAATATTCTAAGTCAGAATTTTCTCAAATGAAGTTATCAATGGATAAAGAAATCAATGGATATAGATATTGTTCGATGGATGAAAGTCAACACTGTTAGTATTGGTGTCCTAAAGACAATACTTTTAATGTTTTATTGAAAACAATTAAGGATTATATTTTATGTGATTATTTAATTATTATTTATTATGTCTTTATTTACTGCGTTATAAATTGAAAGGATAATAAATGTCCTTGGAATATTAATATGTAATATATATCTTTAAGTATGTGACTTAAAAATGAGATTATATGAATAGTATTTTATTCCTAAAATTCCCTAGTCAAGTATTATTATTTAAGGACAATAATAATGCAATAAGACTAGTATGTTTGTTGACGGATGACCACACCTCATTGGTCATAGGTATGGTGATACTAAAGTCAAGAACATAAGTGTATGTATCAATACATGACACTGGAAAGACCCGCCGTGAGATTCTACATGTTAATAAGTGTCATAAGAAATCTCACTGTGATAATGATGTAATGATCCTCTGACTTGAAATCATTATATTTCTATACGAGAATTAATATACTTTGATTACACTCAAAGTTACCTTTAACCGGGTAATGATAAAGGTGTACATTGGGTATGCTATGAATCGTATGAGGAATATGAATGATAGATATAAGATTTAACCCTCCAAGTTTAGGAGTGATATTATTGGCCTCTTGATTGAGTGAGACTATGAAATGCATGACCATGCTCAAATATTGATTTATTTAAATAGTCTACTCATTGATCAAGAAAACTGAGATTAAACGTTGAAAAGGATGACACTATACATGCCTCGAGTTTGATCTATAATATAAGGTTAAAGGGATTATATTACATGGAACATTATTCACGAAAGGTTTAATTGAATCACCAATTATTATTGTTACTTGGGTAGCAATGATGTATTACTAGATGCCGCTCATTGTTTATAATTTTATTATTAGATAATAAAATTATTGCCAACGTAATAATAACCTAAAGGGTCACACACAAAGAACGTCAAAATGGAGGTTTATTTAAATTACGAATTTAAATATATTATTGTTTATTCGAATTTAATTATTGAATTAATTAAGTGGGACTTGATTAATTATATTAGAATTCAGATTTAATAAGTATTATTATTATTCGAATTTATTATTGAATTAATTAAGTGGGACTTGATTAATTATATTAGAATTCAGATTTAATAATAATAATAACCCAAAGTCATAATGGGTTTTGGAAACCACATGGATTAGGGTTAGGCCCAAAATCTCTCTCTCCCCCCTATATATACATAATGATGTATAGTATTAGGGTTTAATCATCAAATTTCGGTTTTAGAGAAAAACCCAAGCTGCTCAACATCAAGAGAGGCTAAAGAAAGAGAGAGAGAGAGGCAAACAATTCGACTAGTACCGACTCCGGTGATCGTAGTACGATCGGGCGTTCGTGTGGACTTCTTTAGAGAGCAAATCTTTGCAACAAAGGACTGCTGTGATTCATCTTTCTGGACCTCCATTATACATGGATCCTGCGATTGGGTTTCATTTTTTTATTGTTTTTACGTTAATTCCGCTGCGTTTTCATGCCCGAAACCCTTCAAACACGAGTCAAATCAATGGATATCCATCAATGGATAAAAACATCAAGATAATCAATGGATAAAAAGACAATCAATGGATAAGGGATCAATGAATATTCTGTTAGTGCAGGTGCCCTAGAGGCAATACAATGTTTCTTTTTAATAGACCTTTATGTCATTTGATTATTCAATAAACGTATTTATTATGACTTTAATTACTGCGATATATTTGTTAGCATAATAAATGTCCTTAGAATCATGATACACATTGTATAGTTTAAGTACATGGCTTGAACTTGAGATTATATAATATATCATATTCTTAAAGGTCCCTAGTCGAGTATTATTATTATAGGACAATAATAATACATAAATAGACTAGTATGTTGTTTGACTGATAACCACATCTCATTGGTTATAAGTATGGGGATACTAAAGTCAATACATAGGTACATGTAGGATTACATGATACTGGACAGACCCATAGTGAGATTCTTCATGTTTAATAAAGTCATAAGAAAGACTCACAGTGATAATGGTGTAATGATCCTTTGACTTGAGATCATTATATTTCTATACGAGGATTAATATAATTTGACTACATTAAAAGTTACCTTTGACCGGGTGATGATAAAAGTGGACATCGGGTATATCATGAGTCGTATGAGAAATATGTATGATAGATAAATGATTTAACCCTCCTATAATTAGGAGAGATATTATTGGCCTCTTGATTGAGTGAGACTATAAAATGCATGGCCGTGCTCAAATAATGATTTGTTTTTCATAGTCTACTCATGGATCAAGTAAACCCGGATTAAATGTTGTAGAGAAGACTAAATACATGCCTCGAGTTTAATCTATAATATATATGGTTAAAGGGATTATATTACACGGAAACATTAATCACGAAAGGTTTTATCGAATCATGATTTAATTATTGTTTAATTGGGTAGCAATGATGTATTACTAGATACCGCTCATTGTTTATAATTTTATTAGAGAATAAAATTATTGCTAATTAAATAATAGCCTATAGGGTCACACACATAGAGCACTTAGAGGAATAGTTAATTTAAATTATAGATTTAAATTAATTAATGATTATTTGAATTTTATTATATTAATTAAGTGGGACTTAATTAATTGAAATAATATAAATTCGAATTTGAAGAGGATTTCTGCCCATAATAATTAAGTATGACTTAGTTATTAATTAAATAATAGAAACACATTTTATTATTTAATCCTATACCTACATGGGTTAGGTTTTTGCTGAATAGGCCCGTTAACCAGTCATTATAAATAGATAATGATAGGTTAAATGGCCATTACGTTTTTCAGAAACAAAACCCTAGAGGCAGCAGCAAGGCAGCAAGGCAGCAAGAAGGCAGAAATCGAATTGTCAAGAGGAAGATAGTACGTCCATTCTGCAATCAAGATCGTGAGACGTTCTTGAAGGTGCTAGTGTGGATACCATAGAGGTGTTTTTCGAGAGGAAGACACAAGTCGTGAAAGCTAGGATGTCCGTTGAGTTCGTGAAAGTCAAGACCAGAAAAGGTAGAATTCTGTTTCACCATAATCTGTCCAATCTTATACATGGATCCTGCGTTAGGGTTCCGAAATTTTTGTTATATTTACGTTAATCCGCTGCGTTTTATGCCTCGGAACCCAACATATTCAAATATTCATTGATACATCAATTGATCAATGGATAACCTATCCATTGATGAATAAGCAAAGAATGTTCGACTGATAAGGTTCACAACAATTATCAGTTGATCAATGTTTCCCAAAATAGTTTAAGACAAATGGAATGGAATCTTTGCAGGAGTCTGAATTAATGGAAGTCAATCTTGTCAGGATTGTAAAGAATTTCAAAGGAACACGGTCTTCAAGGAGAAGAACAAGACAAAGACTTTTCCAGAACAAGGCAAAAACCCAGGAAGACTGTGAAAGAATCTATATTCTATTTTAGTGCAAACATTGTAAAACATATTTTGTACCTTTATCAGTTGATAGAAAATAGAATTATGAAATGAATTGCAATATATAGTTTAGCAGTTCATTGTAGCAACAAATAAAAGTTGAACAACAAGAACTCAAGCATAACATAATAGAAAGATAGAAAGTATTTGTAGTGCTTTTCTTAGTTCAATTTACATGTTGTAAACAGCTTGGTTTTAAGACCAATGTTCATTGAAAGTAAAAATATTCACTAGTGGAAAACTAATCCACTAGTAATTTTAAAAGATTTATTTTCAAATTTTTCAGTTTAATTTTTGTTCTGTTTCTTACTTCTAATATTCCAAACACTCAAACAGTTTTATTATACAAACTTCAATCCACAAGAATTTGATATAATTCTTAAGTTTATATTCAACCCCCCTTCTATAAACTTGTAGTTAAGGGAAATACAATTGGTATTAGAGCCTAGCTTTCAACATACAGAAAGTTACGATCTAAGTACATCAAGTATGGGTCAAAAAGACACAGTGGTTGAAATTCTTGTCCTTGAAAAAATGAGTACTTTCCCTAGAATGTCAAAATGCACTTGCATCTGCTATCAATTGATCCTTCATATGTTCATTGCATAGAGAAATGTCCACGTGTACCTATGAAAATAGTTACAAGTGTCAATGAAGATGGTACTCAAGCATTAGACCAACTTATTCCAAAGCCTATGACTGAATACACAGATGAGGATGAGAAGGAAGTGCACAAGGATAAGAAGGCCTTAAACATTCTATTTAATGGTCTTGAGAAGGATATGTTGTATAATGTTATCAAATGCACAACCTCCAAAGAAGTATAAGATACTCTTCAAACTCTTTGTGAAGGCACTGAGCAAGTAAGGAAGAACAATATGCCACTCTTGATTCAGAAATATGAAGCATTTCACTACAAGAGTGGTGAAGCAACTAATGATAAATATAGTAGGTTTCAAAAGATTCTAAATGAGCTAAAACTATATGGAAGGGTATATGTTGTTGAGGATACCAATCTCAAGTTTTTGAGGTCCTTGCCCAAGGAATGGAAACCAATGACTGTGTTTATCAGACAGTATCTTGACTTCAAAGAATACACTATTGATAAGTTATATTGAATTCTGAAGACATATGAGTTGGAACTATAACAAGATGAAGAGATTGAGAAAAGTCAGAAAAAGGATAAGTCTGTTGCCTAGATGGTGAAGGAGAAACAAGTTGCATAGCCCTGTAAAGATGTAGCTGTTGAAGAAGGGAGGAATGAAATTCATGGAAAAGATGTAAGTGGGTACATGTATGATAAATCTTCAACTAACAAGAGAGAAAAATTAGTTGAAGATGATGAGTCATACACCAAGGAAGATATTGATGAAATAGATGAGCATCTAGCTTTTCTATCAAGAAAATTCTCAAAGCTCAAATTCAAGAGAAATCAAATGCAAAGGCCTGGATCCCAGTTCAGGAAAGAGAGTCAACAAAACAAGAATCTTGTTGATAGAACTCAGTTCATATGTTTCAACTATGGATTGGTTGGTCATTTTTCAAAGGAATGTAGAAAGCCAAAGATGGAAAAGAAATCAAAGTTCAGTGATGGTATTAATTACAAGAAAAAGTACTTTGATTTGCTAAAACAAAAAAAAAGACTTTTATAACAAAAGAAAATGACTAGGCTGGTGAGAATGATTCTAAAGAAGAAGAATTCACCAATCTTGCACTTATGGCCGATCATGATGACCAAGAAGCTAGTTCCTCTAGCAATCATGTAATCTCTACTAATCTATATAAAGATGAATGCAATACTACAATTACTGAAATGACTAATGGGTTGTATAATTTGCATGTCACTCTTAATTTCTTAAACAAAGAAAATACTAGACTAAAAAATACCATAGATTCTCTAACTGAAAGGAAGACACACTTAGAGAGTGAACTAGTGAAAATAGACAGACTCAAGGGATAGAATAAAGAAGTTAGAGAGGAATTAGTTGAGTGTAAAAAGAAGATAGAAACCTTGAAAGAACAGTTAGAAGAAGAACTAAAAACCATTGACAAATGGAACAGGTCCATTAAAGCTAGGAAAAAGTTGAACACTTCAAGAAAAACAACATTAGACAAAACTGATCAGACAATGCTCGGTCAAAAAAGCATTTCCCAGAATTAACATATAATGGTTTATTTTTTGCCCTCGAAAAACCATGGTCTAATCCAGGCTTAATACAATGGTTTTCAGAACCATTGTGAAAAAATACTCAAAATTGTGGAGCTTACGCAACTGTTTCTAAAGACTATTGTCCTATTATAATTCATACAATGGAAAACATAACCGTTGTTAAATATTATACAACTGTTTTACAAAAATATTGTTTTGCTAGAATCCATACAACAAGTCAAATAATTGTTATTAAATGATGCACAACGGTTTTATTATACTATTATTTTATTAGAATTCACACAAGTGTTTTTGATATCATTGTTCGTTAATATGTCATACAACAGTTTTTAAAACGAAAAAACACTTGTATAATTAGCAAGATTTTTTTAAAAATTAAAAAAATTGATTTCTTTATGAATTTTGATTTTTGTACCCTATAACTTGAAATATATATTTATTATATGGATATGTATATATTTGTGAATATCAACTACCTATTTTTGTAGTTCGAACATGAGAATGTGTATACCTTTTATGTTACGAGTTATGGGGTAGACAATCACTTGGTGGTAAATCTACAATTATGTCATTATTAAAATTAACATTAATTTCTTCGATGATTCGACCGTACGTATGTTAAGATCAATATGTATTAGTCATGTATAAAAAAAAATAATATATTTTAAATTTGGTTTGAATGTTTTTTAACAAAACTAGTCAAAATAGTAAATAAATAATTTTTGTCTTATTATAAAAAGGTATTTTTTGTCTTGTAGTGTCAAACAGACTGTTTTTCTTTAGCAGTTGTGTTGTACGACTTAAAAAATACATCGGTTTTCAATGTAAGACCGTTGTAGAATAAAATATTATATAAAATGAAACGAGACAATGCTTCTACAAAACCATTTTATTTATTTAATTAAGACAACGGTTTTTAAAAAGAAAAAACCATTGTATAATGAGTTAGATTTTCTTCAAAATTAAAAAGATTAGATATTTTTATGAATTTTGATTTTTGTACCCTATAAGTTGGATAATAAATTTATAATATTGATATGTATGCATTTATATTGTTTGTGAGTACTAAGTACCTAGCTTTGTAGTTCGGACATGAAAATGAGTATGCATTTGTACGGATGTTAAGATATTTCGATATTGGTGCTGTGTAAAAAAAATTAGAATTTTTAAATTTATTTTGTGTTCTTTTTTTAACAAAAGTATTAAAAGTCTTCTAGAAACATTTTTCGTCTTATTATAAAAAAGTTAGTTTTTTTCCTCTACTGTTAAATAATTATAATTTTTTATATATTTATTGACCCAATTTTATAAAACTATCAATTTTATAAAAACAATTATAAATTAAAAAAAAACTATTATAAATTTAAAAAAACGCTTGTATAAAGCTATTTTTCTTGTAGTGGAATGACATTCATTGAACAAACTCTTTCATTATGTTGTCTAAAAATCTTGAGAGATTATCTGTTAATGAAAATCAATCATTGGATAAGGAGCAATCGATTGCTAATCCTGAATCAACTGATATGGATTATCTATCGATTGATAATATTATCTCAACGGATAATTATCCATCGATTTAGAAACCATCAACTGCTAAACAATCTACTTTAAAAACCAAGCTTAACAGACCTGTTAAATTTATAACTGAAGGTAGCTCCTTTAAACTACAAAATCAAGTTGAGAAGACTAATATAGGGTATTTATCTAAGAATCAGTTGAAAGATAAATTAGAAAAGATAAAGCCTAAAACTAAGCCTATAGAGAAAAAGAAAAAGAACAGAAATGGTAAGGTAGGCATAAACAAGCACAATAACTACACAACTGACATGTATGCTCCCAGAAAGATATGTGCTAAATGTGGTAGTAAAAATCATATCTCTGTGTATTGTAAATCTAACATGTCTGTCATACCTAACATGTCTGCAAACTCTATTTTTCCTCAATTAGTTGATCATCATGATATTCATGCTCAGTATGTATTTATCCCTTATATGTTTAATCCATATCTTTCATTTGCCAACATGAATATGGATGTTATGCCTTGAAATATAAATGCCAATATTCATGCATTCAATCTCTCTAATTCTGCAAGCATGAATGATCCAAGTACTAGTACTGAGAATCCTAAGGTGAGGAAACCAACACCTAAGGTTGTAGTTGAATTAAAACCACCTAAACCAAAGGTACAAAAGTCAGAAACCAAACCAAAGGTAACAACTAATAAGAAAGGACCTAAGGTAACTTGATTATTTTTATATGTGTACAGGGAAAAAGAAAGAATCTTTGGTACTTGGATAGTGGATGTTCAAGGCATATGACTAGAGATAAATCCCTGCTCAAAAAGTTTGAGGAGATAGATAGCCCTGGAGTGAATTTTAGAGATGACGACAAGGGTTACACCATGGGATATGACTTGATTTCAAAAGAAAATGTCATCATTGAACCTATTGCTTTAGTTGATGGCTTAAGACACAATTTGTTAAGCATCAGTCAACTATATGACGATGGAAATAAAGTTTGATTTATAACTGAAGCATGCATACTTTCCAAGAGGAAAAATGGAAGCCTAGTAATGAATGGGAACAAAAAAGAAAATGTGTACATAGCTGACTTCAACTCAATAAATGCAGATTCAATGACTTGTCTTTTTTGAAAAGTAAATACAAATGAAAGTTGCCTGTGGTACAGGAAATTAGCTCACTTAAATTTCAAATCCATGAATCAATTGGTCAAGAAAAATCAAGTAAGAGAATTAACACAGATGGAATTTGTCAAAGATGGATTGTGTGATGCATGCCAAAAAGGAAAACAAAGAAAAACATCATTCAAGTCAAAATTGGAATCATCAATTGAGAAACCACTTGAGTTGTTACACATGAATTTGTTTGGCCCTGTAAACATCATGTCCATTGCAAAGAAAAAGTATGTCCTAGTCGTTGTGGATGACTTTTCAAGATTTTCATGGACTTATTTCTTGCATTTAAAAGATGAAGCAAGTGAGCTGATCATCAAACACATCAGAAAAGTAGGGAAAAGTCTTGATTTAGATGTAAAGAAAATAAGAAGTGATAATGGAACAGAATTCAAAAATTCTACAATGTAAGAATTTTGTAAAACTAAAGGAATCTTACATACTTTTTCTGTACCAAGAACTCCTCAACAAAATGGGGGTAGTTAAAAAGAAAAATAGGACACTGATTGAAGAAGCTAGAACAATGTTGGATGATGTAAAATTACCAACCTATTTATGGGTTGAGGCCATAAATGCATCATGCTACATACAAAACATGTCCTTAGTGAATCAAGCACAAAAAAAAACTCCATATCAATTGATGAAGAAAGATAAAAAGCCAAAAGTGGGGTTTCTTTATGGCTTTAGTTGCAAATGCTATGTCCTGAGAAATCAAGGTGAAAAGCTAGGAAAATTTGAAACCAAGGCTGATGAAGCTATATTTGTTTGGTATGCACTATCAAGCATAACCTACAGAGTCTATAATCTCAGACGACACATTGTTATGGAATTTGTACATGTAGTCTTTGATGATAAAAAGATTCAAGGCTTGTTTAATGAAAGAAATCATGACACACTGCAATTTGAAAATGAATCCAATGAGTTTAATGAAGAAAGTGATCATGTGAAATCTCATGTACTCAGAAACCCAATATCAGTTGATGTCACAACATCAATGGATAATTTATCAGTTGAAAGACATCCATCAACTGATAATGAATCAACTGATAATCCATCATTGGATAACCAACATTCTACATCTATGGTATCCAACTCAGGGGGAGTGTTTCAAAATCAATCTTTAAATTAAAACCAACATGAGTACAACAACAATGACAATGAAGCCTTATCATTAAGGAAGAATCTACCTACACAAATAAAATGGACAAAAAGTCATCCATTTGAGTTAATCATTGGAAATGCAGAAGATGGTGTCAAGACAAAAAGTGATACTCAAAATGAGTGTCTGTATAGCAGCTTTTTATCTCAAGAAGAACCTAAAAGAGTTGAAGATACCCTCAAGGATTCTAATTGGGTATTGGCTATGCAAAATGAACTCAATCAATTTGAAAGAAATAAAGTATGGAAGCTGGTGCCCAAACCAAAGGACAGATCTGTAATTGGTACAAAATGGGTATTCTCTATAAGATGAATAAAACTGGTACTGTGACTAGAAATAAGACAAGGCTTGTGGAAAAGGGTTATTCACAAGAAGGAATTGATTTTGATGAGACTTTTGCACCATTTGTAAGATTAGAAGCAATAAGAATTTTTCTAGCCTATGTTGCACATGCTAATTTCAAAGTCTACCAGATGAATGTGAAGAGTGCATTTTTGAATGGAGAATTAGAAGAAAAAGTCTACGTGGAACAACCAACTGGTTTTGAAGATTCAAATTTCCCTGACTTTGTCTACTATCTACTCAAAGCACTCTATGACTTGAAACAAGCACCAAGGGCCTGATATGACACTTTATCTTAGTTTCTCATTGAGAGTCACTTCACAAGAGGTACTGTAGATAAAACTTTATTTCATAGAAATTATAATGGCTCAATTATTCTTGTTCAAATTTATGTGGACGACATTATATTTTGCTCAACTGATGAGGGACTTTGCAAAAAGTTTGCCAAACTAATGCAAAGTAATTATCAAACGAGCATGATGGGAGAATTTACCTCATTTCTTGGTTTGCAAGTCAAACAAGTAAAGGATGGTATTTTTATAAATCAAACTAAGTACATTCATAATTTATTGAAGAAATTTGACTTAAGTGAATGTACTTCTACAAAAACTCTCATGACCACTACCATTAAACTTGAATTGAATACTAAGGAAGCTGAAGTGGAAATTTTAAGTTATAGAGGCATGGTAGGCTCACTTTTATACTTAACTGCTAGCATCCCAGATGTAATGTTCTCTACATGCTTGTGTGCTAGATTTCAGGCTGATCCTAGAGAATCTCATTTAGTGGCTATTAAGAGAATTTTTAGATATCTTAAGGGTACACCAAATTTAGGTATTTGGTATCCCAAAGATTCTAGTTTTGATCTAACAGGCTACGCAGATGCAGATTACACAGGTTGTAAAATAGACAGGAAATGTATAACTAGCAGCTATCAATTTCTAGGAAACAAACTTCTGTCATGGTTTAGTAAAAAGCAACACTCAATGTCAACTTCAACTACAGAAGCTGAGTACATTGCTGCTGAAAGTTATTGTGCACAAATATTATGGATGAAGAATCAATTATTTGACTATGGGTTCAACATGAATAAGATTCTTGTCTTCTATGATAATAAAAGTGCCATTGACATAACTGAAAATCCTGTAAAACATTCCAGATCCAAGCACATTGACATAAGGTATCATTTCATTAGGGAACATGTAATGAATGGTACAATTAAATTACATTTTGTCCCTACTGAAAAACAACTTACAAATATTTTTACCAAACCTCTAGATGAATCTACGTTTAATAGATTAGTCTGTGAGTTAAGTATGCTCAATTTTACTTAAATTTGAAAATGTCCAACAAGTTTTATTTATTTTTTATGCAGCCATTGTTCACATTTATCTGTTGAAACTAAGTGATCAATTGATAAATATGTTAATTATCAATGGATATTTTTCAACCATCAATGGATATATTTGATCAACTGATAAAATATATACCTATCGATGGATATTTATCTTTCGGCAGATAATTACCTTAGTAATTATTTATCGATTGATAAATTATTTAGTATCAATGAATGTGATTACCATCGAAAGTAATAGAATTCTATTTGTTTCTGAACATCCGTTGACTATTCCTTCTATTAGCATTAATACTCTATTTTATCTATCGATAAATACATTTACATCTGTATGTATAAAGTTGATTGCTATTTAGAGTATGTCTACCTATCTTATTTTCAAATGGTCATTTCTTTTCTTTTCTAAGTAAATATAATTGGTGTGACTTAGTTTTAAGTCATTTTATTTTTGAAAAATATAAATCGCAGTTTTATTTCTCATTACACTTCACCTGTTATTTTTGCTTACCAATTTCTTTGCTTTTTACTCTCTAAGAACCCTAAGGTGATTTTACTCATTTTCCTCATACTTTAATTCTCTATAAGAACAACAATGGCACAACAAAAGAAAATCCAATCATCAACAGGCTTCATCTATAAGCAGAACAACTTCATTGTATTCATGACAGTGGAGGATGCCCCTGCTGATTTTCATCCATTGATTAAGTTTCTGAGCGAAGGAAAACTCTCCAAAGCACTAAATAAAGCACCAACAATCGTTTGTGAACCGGTGGAAGAGCTTTGGAAGTCCGCATAAGTGTCAAAAGATGATAAGGTAATTTCTTACACTTGCAAAGGTAAACCCTATACTCTCACTAGTGTTATTATCTCTGAATGCTTAGAAATTCCCAATAATAATTGTGATGCCATGCCTAAAGATGAAGACATTAGGAACATATTAGTTTTTATTAATTATTATGAAAATGATTGTAATCTAGGAGATGTAGTTAGAAAGAGCTTAAGAAAATAGTGAAACTATTTCTTTGATGCCATTATCAAGGTATTTTCTGGAAAAATAAGCAATTTTGATGCTATTACTACTAGTATGTAACAAATTGCTTATAGTATCCTATTTGATAAGTATTTTGATCTTGGCACATTACTCCTAAATGAGTTAATTGCTAAGTTAAGTAATACAGAGTCTACGAAAAACATGATTTATTTTGCTAGATTCATTATGTTGTTTATTAATACTCTGTTGGAGAACTTGATATCACAGATGCCATGGAGACAATGGAGCCATGGGCTCAGAACAAAAGGGACTTCAAGGACTTGGTGAGAATCAACTTACACCCTAAGTTGTGCCTCACTTATCCCCCTTTTGTGCAGGTATTTCTCAAAACTCACAACTTCCCTTTCCTTAAGGTAGAATTACCTCTTTATTTGCCTTCTATAACAATGGAGTGAGCTGGAAATGGCCCCATCCCATCTACCCAAGTTGCAAAACCCTCTAAATCCATATCTAAGAAAACCACCTCAACAGTTTCTCAACAAACTGTTGTTATAAAATCCAGAAAAAGAAAAACCACTGAGGGGAGTGTGAAGGTGGTTATTAAGGGTAAGGGAACTGGCCAACATCAAGAAAGCTAGAAGAACAAGGATGATATGGGTGAGAATATCCAGCCAACCTCCAGTCCAATCTCTCAAACGATTGAGACTGTGATAAAGGAATTAAACACATCCTTAGCTGTACCTTCTCAACAAGGTGTAGTTATTGAAAAGAGGTCTCAACCAGGACCATCTATTGGGGACAATGGACACAAGGTAGTTTAAGCCTTCAAAAGAAGAAAGAAGAGTGATGTAGATGCATAAGGGTCACACAGACTTGCAAAGCCAAATGAAAATTTGGTAGAGCTTTAAGTTTCTTCTATTGATGTGTCTCAGGTAAATGTTAAGACACAGCCCTACTCTTTATCTATTCATTCACCTCAATCCCCTTCTAAATCTATTTCTTCAGAAACCTTGATGATAGATAATATTAGTGTTTCAAATTCACCCTCTTTACAACTCATGGTGGAGCCAACACTCTCACCTGACTGACCACATAAGGGTAACACCTTGGTTGAGCAGGATACAATTGAAAATTCTCTTAAGTCAATGTATATATCTCAATCAACTGATAAAATCAAACATCAACTGACTTCTACTCATCCATCGATGGATATCCTCACATCCATCGACAAGCTCAAATCAACTGATATTCATCAATCGATGGATATATCTCATCCATCGATTGACACTTCTATTCCAACTGATAAGATAATCGTTGAGATTGCACAAATCCTTCTAGGAATGAGTGGAGTGGGTGAGGTGTATGAGAGACAAAATTTGCATATCCTGGAAAAGAAGAGTATGTGAATGAAAGGCCCTCAACTTCTTCTGAGGTGGCAAAAGGAGAGGGTGTGAGGATTAAAGGTTCCATCATAGTAGGTGATGCAATATTTGGGCCTTGTGAGGGAAAGGTGAGAATCCAGGATAATATCTTGATACAAAAAAAGAAAGAAGAGAATGAGAGAGAAAATAATAGAGAGAAATCAATTTCACCAATCCATGAAGCTTCAACTTCTAAAGCTGAGGAATTTGCAACAGAACTCACCCAAGAGTTGGTGTTAGAGTTAGGGGAGATGGAGAGAATGGAGTTCCTGCAGGAGTTACAGATGCCCACATGGTAGAGGAAGATGAAATTGATGTTAATTTGGATGCTGACACATTTTAACATAAAGATCCTCATTATCAGCAATTGGCAGCAGCCACTAACCAAGAAGCTGAGAAAATTTTGGGGTTGGTGCAGATAGAAGAAATATTCAGGACTGGGAAAGAGAATCTATCAAGGATGCCTGATGATGTTTCTCATATGAATCCTGAAGACTTTGAGTCTGATGAGGATGATGACACATTGGAGCCAACCATGAGAGATGATGAAGTTACATTGGCTGATACTAAGAAGGAGATTGTGAATCAGTACAGGAGATAAATGAATAAGGTTAACATTCAAGATCCGGTCTGAAAGGCATATGACTAGGCCTATTTATAATAATTAGATGACAACTCAAATTATATAAAAAAGAGAAGTAAATAATAAATATGATAATATGAATCAAGACGAAGAAATTCAATTAGACATGAAGAATCCTAGTATTAGAAGTATTTTGATTAGGTTACTACTCAATACTAGAAGAAGTTCATTAATATATTCAAGGGTCAGTGAAAAATATAGAAGTAATATTTCAGAAGAGTTCAGAAGATACAGAAGATTTTAAGTTGCTACTACATGAAGATTTTAGAAGAAGAAAACTAAAGAGAAAAGACAGTAAAGCAGAAGATCGATAGAAGACCACAACTTTTAAAGTGAAAAGATAAAGAATATTTATTTTAGTAATGTACAAATGAACCAGACAGTACATTTGTGTATCAACTAATTAATAAATATTTATCACCTAGCTTAAGTGATTTTATGACAGAAGACAAAATAAAGATGGAAAGATTTCGCAGCTAACAACAAGGTTGTATAAGTCAAGATAGTATTTTAATTCTACTATCAAAAGTTAATCAAATATTTAATTTATTTAATTAAAATAATTCAAGTTGAATTTAATTTAATTTTTAAATTATTTAGTTAAATTAAGTAGAATTAATTTATTACAAAAGATATGACTTGGTATGACTTTTAATAAGTCTTTTAGACTTTATTTAAAGTCATACTGAATTTTGATTTAAAAAGGTCACACAAAACCAAGTTCAAAAGTCATACCGCAGCCTTGCAAAAATGTCATGCCGAGCTTTGAAAAAAATGTCATACCGAGCCTTGTGAGAAAAAACATACCGAAAATGACTTTAAGAAAGGTAATACCGAATGCATTTGAAGAAAAGACATGCTAAAGGTTTTACAGAAAGTCATACCGATTTTTTGAGACAAAAGGTCATGCTGAAGCCACTTGAAAAAAAGTCATACAATAACAATAAAAAGTCATACCCATGGTATTTTGAAAAGTCTGAAGGGATAAAAAGAGTCTGAAAACTGTCATATTGTAAATGTCAGACAAGCTTTACAACCACTATAAATATGAGGCTTTAGACTTCATATTTCGGTTTGTTGGAAAAACATTCAAATTCAGTAATTAGTCTGACTATAATATTCAAAGACTTTCTGTGCTGGTTTGAATTATAATTGTTATTTTAGAACAATTCATGTCAAAATCATTCTAGAATTCTAAAATTTTATTTACACTTTCATCTTATTAATTTTGTAATACTTTTCAAGTTAAAAATCATATCTTCTACTTAAACAGTATTTCATTAAAATTAATATTTTGTGATTAATTAAAATAATACTTTTAAATCTAAAATTCTATGAATAAATTTAGATATTGTATTCAACATCCCTTCTACAATATCAGGGACCAACAATTGGCATCATAGTTGGTTGATATTTATAATATCAGATCCAAACCAAATATTCCCCAACTCATACAGAAATTAAAAATTATTTTTAATTCAAAATAATTTTTACCCAAAAATTATTTTATATCAAAAATTATTTCATGTCAAAAATTATTTTTTCAAAACACATAATTTTAATCTTATTAAAGATGAATACACAAAAACAAACTAGCATTAAAATCCCACCGTTTGACCAACTTCACTATAACTTGTGGAAGAAAAAAATGTTGTTATTTTTTGGAACTGCCAATACCAAATATGCAAAGATTTTAGCCAATGGTATTGAGCCCCTAATTAAAGTTATACTCAGGCATGAGGTAAATGGGGTTGTAATTCCTCATAGACAGTTCCTTAAAAGATCCAGCAGATTATACAGAGGACGAAAGGGAAAATATAGCCATGGACGTAACAACCCCAAATCCGGGGTCAGGGATCTGGTCGTCACATGAAAATCCACAATATAAAATTACCTATTTAATAATATTTTAAATTACCTGTAGTCATTCAATATTTGAATTCTACATTTACGATCCCAATTACCAAGATATTTTAGGTTATAGTTCTAGAAACAAGAATGCAAAACCCAAACATCAATTATTAAAAACCTAAAATAATCAAATCAAATCTCGCTTGTGATCCCATCCATAAAAATTCCACAATTGATTTCAACAATCTCTTTAAACCAATCTTATATTACTAGTATAACTTCGATAAAAAGAATACCAGCAGTCGACACTATTGTATACCAAATCATATATATAACATAATAATATATAAATAAAACTTACTCTAGATACAGACTTTCTGGATCAAAACTTCTTCGTAAAGACATCTTACTTTCTTCTTCCGAGCTACGCGGATAAATCTCGTCGATTTACTTTTTCTGAAATGCTAATATTTTCTCATCCTGTCTGGAAAAGTGTATGATGAAAAGCAAGAGTGAGACAAAGAAATGGTCAGCAAGTATATATAAAGCATTTGAAATAAAACTGGAATACTAGAATAAAGAAAAGAAATGTAAATTACTTTATAATGAAAACTAAACAGTAAATAAATCACAGTTTATATCGAAACTGAAACAGTGCAGTATTTCATAGAAATGAATCAGGCTGCTCAATAACAATATATAATAGCCATGCTGGCGATGTGGATTGGATAAAAAGTATAAACATTACTGCCACTTGATCAGTTCAAAAGCAATATGACCTCTTTATAGCCCATCGGTACATTTTTATACCCATAGTTATAACAAAGATTCTCTATAATGGGTACCAAATAGGCAAATAATGTTAGCCTATAGGAAGATAGAATGATTACCATATCCTCCTCAATAACTAATGGACTATTATTTCAGAGCCTCTTACGCCAGAATTCCAATCCAATAGAGAAAACTCAAGTAAATAAGGTATGCTTAATTTCAACTACAGACCATATCCTCGTTATTTATACAATAATTCGCTGGATATGATGATTTTACTATAATCACCTTTCAATATCAAAAGTACCAATAACAAATAACTCTGTTGCACAATAAAAACATTTAAGATTCACAAATAGCTCTGAACAATAACTATTTGTCATGATATGAATAAGTGAAATAGAAAACAAAAGTGTATAAGATGATCAAGGAGAAAATACTTGCCTCAAAAGTAGCTTTACAAATTCATGGATAACTTTATGATACTGAAACTCGACCTTAGCTTTGCCTTTACTAGCAATTGTGTCAGTGTCCTTCGTATCTACATCTAAGGGCACTACTTTAGTATCATTATAAACACTCGACTCGACGTTCATACTGAACGTCTGATTCTAGTCTACTCTATCATCGATAATCCTAGAATATTATTATTTACTTATATTGCCCACGTATAATGTCAACTATAAATCATACATGCAAGTACACCTCTAAATTATGCTTGCCCACTTCAAATATTATTCCAACTAGTAGTATAGATTATATTCGAGAGACGTGCCAATAAAGTTTTAGAATGTTTATGTGTTTTAAAAATTCTGGCAACATTTCCTCGTACTATTCCACTGCTAGTCGGAATTCAACCGACACAATCCAAGCAATAAGTATAAATATTTAAAACCCCGATCGAAGGTGTATAACTAACCAAATAGTTCACATATACTAGAAGTATACACATATAATTAAATAACAAATGAGCAGGTGATAATGAGATGGATAGTACACCACCTTTCCTGTATGAGCTAAACATTTATATAGGTATATTAAACTCGCCACACTATCCAATATATTCCAAAAATCTGAAATTTAAAATCAAAAGGATGAAAAACTAATATGCAAGTACTAGATTATTCCATCCCTTATATATCTCAAAAAAAATATAAATAACTAATTAATCTCCTTGACTCAAAATAATGAAAAGAATCAGATTTTATATATATATATATATATATATATATATTAGCCGGCAGCTATAACCTACTCATAAAACATCATGCCAACATCATAAAATCAAAAAAGAACAAACAAAATTGCGAACATAAAAGAACCCAAAAATTAAAACATCAATTACAACTAATAGCTTAACATGCAACCCATAAATTCATTAATTTTATGATTATAACCACATAACCTAACTGTTAGGCCCCGGAAGTATCGTAGAAGGGGGGTTGAATACGATACTCACTAAATCAAAAAATTCTTTCGAATCTTTTGCGGATAAATAATTTAGAGTTCGGTTAGTGGGCTCGTGTTCTTGAGGTGAATAGTGTTTACGGAGCTGTTTACTAATTTCTGTGTTTCGGATTAATCATTTCGGTTCTAGAAAATTAGTAGGAAAATAAACAACACAAGATTCGGGGAATATATCATTTGATAAATATAAACCCTGAGGTTGCTACACCCGGTCAACAAATCCGGTCCGAAGAACAAGTTCTTCGCTTCTTAACAAAAACGTATAACTCTCAATTTCCTATACAAGTATTTCTAGATCAGTACAAAGGAAACTAAGACCGTAGAGAGTGATATATAGTGGCCCTGAACATTTTCCGTTAAGGTACCGACCACTAATACATCTCCGGTGAGGAGTTATATATTTTTCTGGGTGTTCCTCCTCTCCGGCTTCGTCTTCTCTCTCTGGTTATTTTTTGTTGTGTTGCAGAAGACTCCCAAATGAATGGTTCTGCTTCAATATATGTGTAGACTTTTTCAACCAAGATACGTGGCTGATTCAGGACCAAGTAAACTAGTTGCTGCTTCACTTCTGTTTTTCCTTAAGTATCGGAACAATTTACTGAGTAATTGTTTAACCATCGATGAGTCTGTAGAATAAGTATCGGAGGATTAAAACAATTACTGAAATAAAATCAATTACTTCAAACTTAGTAACCATCGGGAAGTGGCTAGTTGGCTTTTGTTTCTTTTCCGATAGTTAGTAACTATCGGCATATAAGACAAAATAAGCCCTTTTCATTTCACCAATTCTTTTCCATTTGTTTATCTCACCCGATGGTTAATAACCATAGGTGAATAAGACAAAAATACTTGTTAACCATCGGTGAATGAGACGAAATACATTGACCAAGTTGACTTCTGGATACAGCTTCTGTAGTCTTATTTACTTAACCAAATTCGAACCTGATAAGCCCTTAATAACATTTCTTCCACTGCAACCAAGTCAAATAAATATTTCCTTGATTATTCGAACTTGATTTATTCTGAGCTTTATCATATACCACTTCACTTGTTACCCATTTCAGTAAATAGTCAATTCTTCTCATTCATAGATGCAATTCTCAATCTCTTTTGTGCTGACGTTTGGTGCAACTGGTCTGGTTCACAAACGACTAACACGATCTTGATCTTCACATCTTCTTTACAATACAATTGACTTTGTTCCTTGTTGATTAGAAGTGCTTCGATTGTAAGTACATTGGAATCCTCTGGCACTTATGCTGAACCACAAACTTATCTGAAACCCTGAACATCTTCGAACTTTATCCTTCACTGAAGTCTGAACATATGAATGAACTTTCTCCAGCAATCTATAGTAGACTCCAAGATTCCATCTAATATTTTGATTCTTTGTATTTGCCGTATATTCTATCTTATCGATTCCTGTACTTGTGCTCTGCAATTCATTGCTTGACTAATTTGCAGATTTGGATCACTAGAATCTTTCTGGTACTTTGACAACTGCTTCACTGCTTCCACATCCTTGAATACTTCAACCTTTATTCTTCACTGAGGCATGAACATATTAATGAACTTCTTCCAGTGAGCTAATGCTTCAAGTCTGTAGATTTCTTCTTTATCCTTTGTCTTTACCAAGTCTTCATGTCTTCCTGATTCCGGTGATAACTTCATATTATTTACACGTCCTGTTCTTGTGTTGAGTTATTACCCTATGTTACATATAGGTCTATACATACAGCCTTTCAATCTCCCCCTATTTATTTGGTAGAGATTAACAAGCAAATCCCTAGAGGATAACTCAACTAACTATATGAAAATATTAATGCTCTAGACTTGTAAATAATACTACTTGGGTTCTGGATCATATAATACATTTCCAGATTTCTATAAAGTAAAGAGAAATAGAAAATGAGTGTTCCTTTAGCACTGAACGCATCTTCAATAGATATCATCTTCATTCCTCTGTGTTTGAGCTTTTCTCTGCTTCAAAATCCTTCATTCTTGACCTATAAAGAACTTATCATAAACTGAGCTTCATAAGAATCAAAATTCCTGGGAACATCTTCAATAAAATATAGAACATTGCTCAAATAATGTTCTCCCCCTGAGAATGTAATTCTTCTTCTTTTTCTTCTTCTCCCTTTAGATAATCAATGGAAGTGTCAATTCTTTTTTGTTCTTCCCACTTGGATGAGGAATCCTCTTCTGACAACTCCTTTCAAGTATAGGATACAGCTTCTTGATTCTCCCACATTTCTGTTGTTTCCCCTCAGGATCAGAAGATAAGATTTTCTTTTTCTCGTCTCAAATCTCCCCCTATGGATATTAACTTCTCCCAAGGATGCGAACCCCTTTTCCCATTAAGGATCCAGGAACTTCCCTTAATGATCCAGGATACGAACCCCATTAGGATATTAACTTTTCCAAAGTACGAAGATAAGACTTGATTAACTTCTCCTTTTTCTTCCTATAACTTCTCCCCCTTAGTTGAGGAATCCTCCAATGGCCCACTTTTGAATGGTTTGTCTTCCAAAGAAGGTTCTCGTCTGTCATTGATCGGGAAAAATATAGTAACTTTTCTTCCAGAAGTAGCAAGTAGCAAGGGTAAGTGTTTGGCTTAAGGTTTCCTCACTTCTACTACGTTCTGTTGGTGTTTACACTTTAGTATCGAGCATTTTAAGTGTTTCACTCTTTCTCTCCCTATCTCTCACTCAAGTGTATCTCTCCCTTACTTTCACTTAAGTGTTTCTCTCTCTCACTTTCACTCTGCATTCCAAATATAGCCTTCTGTACCTGCAAGTGAAATCCGTCAATTCATTCATATTCTCATCACCTGATTCATCAAAATGAACTGAATCACTATCAAGTGGAGAATTGCCTCGTTGAGGTGTTCTTGATCTATCATGCATAAGCACTGTCTCAGCACCAGACTCAATAGCTTTTGCTAAATCACTGTCTAGTGGAGCCTCACCTCTTTGAGATGGGTTATCCCAAGATATAAAATCTATTAGGGAATCCTACCTTGTTCTATCAAGGAGTTGCCTCACACCTTCTCCGTAAACGGGAGGTGGACATTCCTTTTCAGGATCTGGAAATGTTCCTTCCAGGAGGGGCGACGTAGTAGACAATGTAATGAATGGCAATTTAGAGTCTACGTTTCCCTCGTAACCCAATGACGGGTAATTTGTTAACATGCCTATACCTCTCACTGTGCACGTCTTGCAATGTGTTCCTAGAATTTATCTATTTAGGCTTACCATCAGCGTGAGCGCTAGTGGTGTGCTTGACTCATTACAAGATGCTCTGGCCGACGAGCGAATTTCAATGGACTCACCCTGTTGAGAGAATGATTCCAGAGACAGTTTTATTGCCTTTTCAGCTTTGCATCCTTTTGAGAAGATGCAGATGAGCTTACAGTTACCTCAGTTATATACTACTTTACTTCTCTGGAGGTAGAGCTGTGGGTGCACTTCCGACTTCATCCTTATTTGCTGCATCAAGTGCAGTTTCTCCCTTATCAACCTCTAATTTACATAAGTTCCTTATATCTCCAAGGGTTAATATATGGAAGTAGATGAATCAGTGTTTGGTATTAAGGCCTGGGTAAGAGATTGATGGGTTTTCAACCTCCTGGCCAGCTTCTATAGCCACTGGGGGCTGAATCGGACAGAATCAATCAAGATTAAAAGATAATCACCTTAACATTCCAAAACATATTTTTCATCTCAAAGAGAAGGAAAAATACAAGAAGGAATGGTAATGGATTGCATTAAAGCACTTTTAGTAAAAGAGTTTTGTCGGTTCTAAAGATTTATCATTTAAGAACATGAAACCAATAGAAATTTTCTTTAAGATACTTATCCCTTAATAAAACGCGGGAATATGTATCAGAGAAAAAGTCTATCCCTTATGAATTTCTTATAAGACAAACTTCCCATAATAAAACGCGGGAATTTATACCAAATAAGAAACTCAACTCTTCTACCAAATTCTATCTCAATAAAATGACTCTTTTCCTTTAAAACCTAAGTACTGTAAGTTTTGAAAATAGTTTTGCAAAACATCCTTATCAGATGGAGGCTATGATTTTCCAACTCATAATGCAATTATGATTTACATCATTTTCGTCCACCTGATAGTATCCCCGACTTGAAATAAAAACATGACAATTGGGGTTGGATGTATGCTTAACAATACAGTACTAGGCTTTCAAAGTAACAATCACTGTTTTGGTACTATGAATCAATGTGAAACATACATTGAAACAAGTATTTGAAAACAAATAATTTTACAAGTGATTGATACCTCGAAGTTAAAACAATTTTTCCAAATAAAATAGCAGTCACAAAGTCTCTGCCACTTTAAAAAGAAAAATTAAGAGAGAAAACGGTTTTGAAAATATAACATTTAAAACCAGCTTTGGAGAGAGGATAAAATATTTTGAGATTTAAAGAAAGATTATCCTCAAGAAAAGTTTGATTCACACCCTAGGATTGGAAAAATAAAGTAGGGTTGTAAATCAAATGATTTTCAAAAAAGAAGTTTTGAAAAAGAATTTTGAAGTTTTCTTATCTAAAACCGATAGAAAGTGAATGTATCTTTGAATAATACATTTTGAAAAAGAAATAGACAAAAAATTTCTTTTTAAATACATTCAGGAATCAGTCTAAGAAAGAAAACTAAATATACTAATACTAATGGCTTTTTCAAAAACCAATTTTTACTTAGAATAAAGACTAAGCAAATCCATTAGTATCAATATATCACAATTATTTTGTAATAAAATATTAATCAATTATCACAAATTAATAAAAGATAATAATTATACTACAAATAATTATGCTTCGAATTTATTTTAATTTACTTAAATCATGGAACAGATATTTCATTGAATTGTTTTATATCATCATGATTTAAACAAATCAAAATAAATTAAATACTTATGCTGCACTAAGCAATTGCCAATCACATGCATATATATATATTAACTAAACATGGCAATCATTCAGTAGAACAATAAGCATTAAGACATATTTTTATTATTAGTGATTTCAGATAAACAACTTGTTTTATCACTAATATTAAAAATATCACAATTAATTGCACGCTGATACCAATTATTTGATATTTATCAATAATTTCAAAATGCAAGAAATTGTGCTTCTTATATCATATCAAATCAAAATTATGAAACTGATAATCATTGAATTGCTTCAATCCATAATTTTAATAGGATAAAATAATTTCGCTAAATACTAAAATATTCATAAGATTGAATATTAGCATCTAACTTCCTACACTATATCTAATAATTGTCACTCTAGCATATTACAATTATACTCATAACAATTATTATTGATATATGTAAGCTCGAGAAAATAGTTGAATAGAAATTCACAAGTCCTTTAAATATAGACATTTAACACTTGTGTTCCTAATAGCAACTTCTCGCAACAAAAACAAATTTAGAAATATTTTCTAAGTATATAAAATATTGAGAATTTTTATACACATAACTTAGAAAATACTTCGTCTTTCAATATTAGTGAGTTTTGAAATATGCATTAATTACTTAGAACAGAAATTCTAAATACTATCACTAATATCAAAAGTATCACAATTATTTGTAACAAAATATTTAAGAATATCAGAGCAAAATATTAGAGCAATTAAGCAAGACATCTTGACTAATACTCATCAAATATTTAACATGCAAATAATTATGCTTCTAACTTATGCTAAATAATTTAACTACCACTTATGTATATTGCATTGTAAGCATGATAATTAAACTAGTAGCAATAAGCACGAGGAACTGGATTATAAATAAATTCACAAGTCCTTTAAATATGGAAATTTTAATACTTGTGAGCTTATTTAAGAATTCCTTGCAGATGAGATTTCCAACAAATATGCACATTAAATAATATCCCAAGTTCACCAACCAACTTAGACAAAATGAATTCATCAAGTTGTTTAGCAAATATCTACAAGTAATTCACTTAAGAACAACTCTCGGAAGAAATGATACATGGTGTCCATGCGCTTGTTCCATACGTGGTGTGAAGAGATCAACAGAGTTGCTGGAAATAATGACAGCTTCTAGGAATGACTTCCCTGTCTTTCTTACAACCTGCATATCTATATCTATATAGCCAATTAGGTTAAACCTAGTATCTTTAGGGTCCCAGATTCCAAGAATTGGTGATCCCCTAAGATATCGAACAATTCATAACTTAGCTATAAGATAAGATTCTCTAGTATCCACTTGGAAACTTGCACATAGGCATATCGAGAATAAAATATATGGTCTTTATGCACTTGAATAAGTAATGAGCTGATTACCTCTATAGCTTGTCACTTCAGTTCATATACCTGATTTGCCCTGATCAAGCTTAGTGGTTTGTTAGAAAGAAGTCTCGGCAGGTCTTGAATCTTCTAAATTGCGCATCTTCAAAAGATCCTTGACTTACTTTAATTGCCATCATTCTTTCGAATTACTTGTAATCCAAAAAGAATTGCAACTCTTCCAACATGCTTATGTTGTACCTACTCTGCATTAACTTAGCAATAAACTCTTGCCAAATTTTCGTTAGTAGACCCACATATAATATACTCAAGGTATACTAGCACATATATATGACATTATGTGTGCCTTGCATCCTAGAGAGATATATGTGTATAACTACTCTACCAAATCATTTTCAAGTAATAAACTAGTTAGAGTGTCATACCATGTCCTTGACGTTTTGCTTGAATCCCTAACTCTGTTAGGTCCTCATCTTGTTAGGCCCAATTGTTAGGTCCTAAGAGGATCAAGTCTCGTCTCTGTTGCTTGTTGTTAGATCTTGAAAGTCCCGAAGATTCTGTTTCCATCATCATCGATACCTTCTTCTTGATAGTAACCTATAGCAACCAGTTTGGCTTTGTCCCTCATAACAATGCCAATAATTATCCAGTTTCTGTAAACCCTTACTGTACCAATTTCAGCTTCGACTTTAATGGTCTGGGTTCCAGCTTCAGTAGTTTCTGCCTTCGAACTGATTGAGATCATCTTGCATTTGCAATCACCCAATCTAGATCAATTAGTGCATCTTCACTATTCTTTGGGATACCAATTATTGATTGTTGGGTCCCGAAAAATATATGTTCATCTTGATTAGCACTTCTAGCCTTTACTCAAAATCCGGTTTACTAAGAACTAGACTCCAGGAATGACTTTGACTTCAAACCCTTTGTCTCGGCAGATATGTTCTTAATGTATTCATTTGATCTTCATTGTGTTGAGTACGACTAGTAGATCCTTCTATTGTTTTGCTCCCCCTGAGTTGCTGTTAGGATGTGTTGAAGATCCTTCACCTTTTTCAGTGGTTTCTGTTAAAGTTCACGAGTTGTGTAGTTTCACTACCATTTCCACTAATAGGATCTGAATCAACATCATTATCATTGTTTCCTTCTACAACCTCAGTTTCATCATCGGTATTTGAATTTGACTCTGACAAGATGTTATACTTCAAAGATTCAGAATAGTCTTTCATTTGACTGCTCGGGAGCTTGGTGTAGTAGGTCGACACATTCAGACTTTTAATCACCTTCTGGTTTTCCATCATCAATGAGTAGCCGAGGAAAATTGTTCCTTGAGTCTTAACTTCTTGTCAAGATACTCATCTAAATCTTCAGTAATAATCAATTTCCTCCAAACACACGAAAGAGCTTCAATGTTTGCTTCTGGTTGGTTATTAACTCATTTGATGTCTTTTCACGATCTTGTTGATTAAAGCAGCATGCTGTGTTAATTGCTTCAGCTTCAAAGTACCTTTATAAGTGCAGACTTCATATAGAACTTCACTCGCGAAATTCAGTTCCATTATCTGACTTCAAAGTTCTCACAGCTTACTTTGCTTCCAACTTGATCTTCTTTATTTGATCAATTACCATTTGTGACATTTTGTCTGTTGAATGCACGAACATCACCAATTTGTAATTAGGGTTATCAATTTCAATCACCACTAAACATATGACTTTTCTTCAGTGTGATGTTTTCTTTGACTTCCCTATGTGACATACTTCAAAATGTCCTTCTGGATAGAATTCCATTAGAAGCAGTCCTCTCACCAATTTCATCTTTATCGAGAATCCATTGTCTTGAATATCAAGTGTGAGAGCTTCTCTTGCCATAGCTAACTCTTTACTGATGAAGCTTTACTAAAAATTTTACTTCACCTTTGCATATTGAATTCCATGTCAGCTACGAACAAACTTCCTCACTCTCAGTTGAGTGAGCTTCCAACCTTCTTGTTTAAGATCAAACACTTTTACTTTTCAATGCTTGTCCAGAAAACCCTTAATAAAGAATTCCCTAGTGCCCTGTAGATAGTGTTTAAGTCCTTCCACAAGAAAGATGCTTCCACTGATGACAGTTCTTAAATCATGATAGCCATATCCCTTGTACATCCTTTGCTGTCATCTCCAAAGGTTACCATCGGGGAGGCCTTCTCAACCAACAGTGATATTAGAGCTTTAATCTTAATCATATGCCTCGAACAATAAGTGTCACGAAGTCACATAACTTTTGCCTTTAGTTACATACTCTGCAATCACAAATGATTAAGCTTCTTGGTACTCAATTTTAATTGAGTCCAGATGGGTTAGAGATATTATCAGAGATAACAACAGCTTCAATATGCATAAAAGCACATGGATAGAAGAACTAACAAATTAATTACTAATTCTGTCTAGTCCATTTCTGTCGTTGTCTAACATTTTTAACTATCTCTAATTACCTAAGTCAGTTTTAGATTAAACCTTGAATCTACAAATGTTACTGACAACTTAGATAATTCTACCATCTTATCCCTAACAAGCAATACATGATCTAATATGACATTTAAGTGCAACTATGTGAGTGCAAGCAAATCATGTGAAAATAAGCACATAAACAATTTAAGAATATGCAGAATATTTTAATAAAACATTATAAGCAATATCAAATTCCACATATACTTATCAAGTCATTTATCACAATAAGAACAAATATAAAATATATGATCTATGACCTGTTTGTCTATTAACAATTTTCACAACATTAGCAGAGGTATTAAATCACAGAAGATTTAAATCAAGTTTCAGCAAATGTTTAGGGATACACCTAACCGTCTAGAACACCCTATCTAATTCTAGATATTCATTTTACTGCATAGAAAATCAAGTATGAAATGTACTCATTAAACTCATATAACTAAGCATGAAATCTTATTCTTAGCAATCAATTAAGCATTTAAGTTCTAAGATGCTAACATGCTGACACGAGTCTAATACATTTCAAAACATAATAATCATACAATTATGAATTAGATAAAGATATACTAGTTCGTAAGTGTACCTGTGAAGTGCTTAGTGATTCATCTCTAGTGTTGGTCATTGATGCCAGATATCCCTTTGGTTCATCACTGTCACTGATAGAATCAGCCTTGCATTTAACTTCATCAACAATTGCTTTCCCTTGCTGCATCCTCACTAATGTTTGAGATTCCTGCTACAGCCCAACATAGTGTCTGTCATCTTTTGCTTGTACAGGCTTCTTCAAATTATGTAGCAAAACCTCGATCTTGTCTTCTATAATCAACCATCCCTGTCTTGCAACCGCCTCTTAAACTGTACTTGAAAATCTCCTTTACAGAATCTATAGGTAACGACCTTAGATTTAGAATTGGGATTCCGTCTGAATCTGATGTCACTGAACTTCCTGTTGCCCTGCAGGCTTGACTAGTAGTCCAGATCTCAGGTTATTCCAAAGTGTCAAATTCACTATAACACCTTGACCACTACCTTGAGCTACTACATCTTCAATTCAGCTTCTAGGATCATTTCATTTCTATTCAGAGGTTCTCAACCTTGACTTCAATCAAATTTGGTTCCTGGGTCACAAATACAGTGGATATGCTAACAACTTCTACTTTACCAAATATTATCTTCTTCAGCTCTTGTTCTAGTTCATAGGCCTTCAACACAACATATAGATCTTCTAAAGATAATGTGGTTATATCCTTAGAATCCCTTGTAGCTGTAATCCTATGTTCCAGATGATCTGCAGTGTTAGCACGAACTTCCTGTAATCTCCTTGTAGAATAAACTTTACGTCTTCTGTACTGAGATGCTAGGTAGTCCAGTTTGTTCTCCTTCACACTACTTAAACCCCTAAGATTTTTCATCTCCAAATTCAACTCAAACCAACTAAAAACTGTATCCAAATAATCTTTTCATAACCAGAATCAACTTCTTTGGATAATCTTCAGTCGATCTTCATTGTCTTCAATAACTCGTAAAAATCTTCAACTACTAACTTCTGAACATCCTCGAATAAGTACTTAAGAAAAATTTAAATTTACAGAATTTTTAATTTTCTTAGAAAATAAATTAAACAAAAATAAAAATTTACAGAACTTAATTTTCAAGAATTTTGAATTTTCTTAAAAATTAAAATATTGTAAATTAATATTTAAGAAAAATTTAATTAACAAGAATATTAAATTTTCTGGAAAAATAAATAAATCTAAAATAGATATTAAAGGTTCAAAACGTTAAGTAGGCCAAAATAGCATCTGAGGCGCTTATGTCCAAGAGTAACACTAATGATTCACATTTTTCCTCAAAAAGAAACTTCGCCAATATTAACACCTAAGACATGATTACACAGTAAAAATACTATATGATCATGTTTCAGAGTTTAATAAACACTGGTCAATTTTTATTCCGGAAACAAAAATTACACAGGGGCAAATATCTTTTTCTGAGACGCAATTCAAAAATGAACACTCTGCGACGTCCAAGCAGCTTCGACACCCTTAATTTAATATTTAAGAAAAAATTAAATTTCCAAAAATTTTAATTTTCTTAAAAAATAAATTAATCAAAAATAAATATTTACAGAAAAATTTAATTTTCAAGAATTTCAAATTTTCTTAAAAATTAAATAAATCGTAAATTAATATTTAAGAAAAATTTAAAGTTAAGAATTTTAAAATTTTTAAAACATAATAAATCAAAAATAAAAAATATCAGAATGCGGCTCCGATAGTTAGTAACTATCGGGGACGTGTCGATAGTTAGAAACTATCGGACAGTTGCTTCAGATTTTCCGCGCATGTAAAAACATTTGTTGTGCTACTCATCTGTGACTCCTGCGATGGCGCCACATACTGTTGAATTGATTTTCTTTGGCGCATGCCATACACCCACTAGCTGAGTAAAGCTGTTGATTTTTCAGCTTCCGCCTGGCGAGCTTCACTGAGCTAATGGATCTTGATTTGTATATCAATCAGCGAGCTCTGATACCAATTGTTAGGCCCCGGAAGTATCGTAGAAGGGGGGTTGAATACGATACTCACTAAATCAAAAAATTCTTTCGAATCTTTTGCGGATAAATAATTTAGAGTTCGGTTAGTGGGCTCGTGTTCTTGAGGTGAATAGTGTTTACGGAGCTGTTTACTAATTTCTGTGTTTCGGATTAATCATTTCGGTTCTAAAAAATTAGTAGGAAAATAAACAACACAAGATTCGGGGAATATATCATTTGATAAATATAAACCCTGAGGTTGCTACACCCGGTCAACAAATCCGGTCCGAAGAACAAGTTCTTCGCTTCTTAACAAAAACGTATAACTCTCAATTTCCTATACAAGTATTTCTAGATCAGTACAAAGGAAACTAAGACTGTAGAGAGTGATATATAGTGGCCCTGAACATTTTCCGTTAAGGTACCGACCACTAATACATCTCCGGTGAAGAGTTATATATTTTTCTGGGTGTTCCTCCTCTCCGGCTTCGTCTTCTCTCTCTGGTTATTTTTTGTTGTGTTGCAGAAGACTCCCAAATGAATGGTTCTGCTTCAATATATGTGTAGACTTTTTCAACCAAGATACGTGGCTGATTCAGGACCAAGTAAACTAGTTGCTGCTTCACTTCTGTTTTTCCTTAAGTATCGGAACAATTTACTGAGTAATTGTTTAACCATCGATGAGTCTGTAGAATAAGTATCGGAGGATTAAAACAATTACTGAAATAAAATCAATTACTTCAAACTTAGTAACCATCGGGAAGTGGCTAATTGGCTTTTGTTTCTTTTCCGATAGTTAGTAACTATCGGCATATAAGACAAAATAAGCCCTTTTCATTTCACCAATTCTTTTCCATTTGTTTATCTCACCCGATGGTTAATAACCATAGGTGAATAAGACAAAAATACTTGTTAACCATCGGTGAATGAGACGAAATACATTGACCAAGTTGACTTCTGGATACAGCTTCTGTAGTCTTCTTTACTTAACCAAATTCGAACCTGATAAGCCCTTAATAACATTTCTTCCACTGCAACCAAGTCAAATAAATATTTCCTTGATTATTCGAACTTGATTTATTCTGAGCTTTATCATATACCACTTCACTTGTTACCCATTTCAGTAAATAGTCAATTCTTCTCATTCATAGATGCAATTCTCAATCTCTTTTGTGCTGACGTTTGGTGCAACTGGTCTGGTTCACAAACGACTAACACGATCTTGATCTTCACATCTTCTTTACAATACAATTGACTTTGTTCCTTGTTGATTAGAAGTGCTTCGATTGTAAGTACATTGGAATCCTCTGGCACTTATGCTGAACCACAAACTTATCTGAAACCCTGAACATCTTCGAACTTTATCCTTCACTGAAGTCTGAACATATGAATGAACTTTCTCCAGCAATCTATAGTAGACTCCAAGATTCCATCTAATATTTTGATTCTTTGTATTTGCCGTATATTCTATCTTATCGATTCCTGTACTTGTGCTCTGCAATTCATTGCTTGACTAATTTGCAGATTTGGATCACTAGAATCTTTCTGGTACTTTGACAACTGCTTCACTGCTTCCACATCCTTGAATACTTCAACCTTTATTCTTCACTGAGGCATGAACATATTAATGAACTTCTTCCAGTGAGCTAATGCTTCAAGTCTGTAGATTTCTTCTTTATCCTTTGTCTTTACCAAGTCTTCATGTCTTCCTGATTCCGGTGATAACTTCATATTATTTACACGTCCTGTTCTTGTGTTGAGTTATTACCCTATGTTACATATATGTCTATACATACAGCCTTTCACTAACATCTACCACAATACTGTTGGGTTCCGAGGCATAAAACGCAGCGGATTAAACGTAAATATAACGAAAAATTTTGGAACCCTAACGCAGGATCATGTATAATCATGGACTGATTATGGTGAAACGGAATCATACCTTTCTTTGGTCTTGACTTTCACGAACTCAACAGAGATCCTAGCTTTCACGACTTGTGTCTTCCTCTCGAAAACACCTCTATGGTATCCACACGAGCACCTTCAAGAACGTCTCACGATCTTGATTACAGAATGGATGTACTAGCCTCCTTTGATGATTTCGAATTTGTCTCTTCCTTTTCTATGTGGCTGCTCTTATAGGGTTTTCTTATAAAAATGTTAACCCTTATTAACCCTACATTATCTATTTATAATGGTTGGTTAATAGGTCCATAATAGCAACCCATAACAGCAAAGCCTAACCCATATAGGTTTAGGATTAAATAATAAAACCAAATTTTATTATTTAATTAATAACTAAGTCACACTTAATTATTAATGGCAGAATTCAAATTCGAATTTATATTATTTCAATTAATTAAGTCTCACTTAATTAATATAATAAAATTCAAATAATCATCAATTAATTTAAATCTATAATTTAAATTAATTATTCCTTTAAGTACTCTATGTGTGTGACCATATAGGCTATTATTTAATTAGCAATAATTTTATTCTCCAATAAAATTATAAACAATGAGCGGTATCTAGTAATACATCATTGCTACCCAATTAAATAATAATTAAATCGTGATTCGATAAAACCTTTCGTGATTAATGATTCCGTGTAATATAATCCCTTTAACCATATATATTATAGATTAAACTCGAGGCATGTATTTAGTCATCCTCTTCAACATTTAATCCGGGTTTACTTGATCTATGAGTAGACTATGAAAACAAATCATTATTTGAGCACGGCCATGCATTTTATAGTCTCACTCAATCAAGAGGCCAATAATATCTCTCCTAATTATAGGAGGGTTAAATCCTTTATCTATCATTCATATTTCTCATACGACTCATGATATACCCGATGTCCACTTTTATCATTACCCGGTCAAAGGTAACTTTTAATGTAGTCAAAGTATATTAATCCTCGTATAGAAATATAATGATCTCAAGTTAGAGGATCATTACACCATTATCACTGTGAGTCTTTCTTATGACTTTATTAAACATGAAGAATCTCACTGTGGGTCTGTCCAGTACCATGTACTCCTGCATGTACCTATGTGTTGACTTTAGTATCCTCATACTTATAACCAGTGAGATGTGGTTATCTGTCAAACAACATACTAGTCTATTTATGTATTATTATTGTCCTATAATAATAATACTCGACTAGGGACATTTAAGAATATGATATATTATATAATCTCAAGTTCAAGTCATGTACTAAACTATACAATGTGTATCATGATTCTAAGGACATTTATTATGCTAACAAATATATCGCAGTAATTAAAGTCATAATAAATATGTTTATTGAATAATCAATTGACATAAAGGTTTATCAAAATAAACATTGTATTGCCTCTAGGGCACCTACACCAACAATCTCCCACTTGCACTAGAGCCAATCACCCATGTATCTAAAACCCATGGAACTAGTGTGACTGTCGTGCTTCTTCTGCGACAAGCCTTTGGTCAGTGGGTCTGCAATGTTATCATTTGTGTGCACTTTACATATGTGTATGTCACCCCTTTCATTAATCTCTCGAATGAGGTGATATCTCCTGAGTATGTGTTTGGTTCGGGAGTGAGCTCTAGGTTCTTTGGCCTGTGCAATGGCTCCATTATTATCGCAGTATAGATCAATGGGATCTGCGATCGATGGAACCACTCCCAAATCAGTAATGAATTTTCGAATCCAAACAGCTTCCTTAGCCGCTTCACAAGCTGCAATGTACTCAGCCTCCATTGTAGAATCAACTACTGTTTCTTGTTTTGAACTCTTCCAACTTACATCACCTCCGTTTAGACAAAACACAAAACCAGACTGTGATACAGTATCATCCCTGTCTGTTTGAAAACTTGCATCGGTGTAACCTTTTACAACCAGTTTTTCCTCTCCTCCATACACCAAGAATGAATCTTTAGTCCTTTTCAAGTACTTTAGAATATTCTTGACAGCCGTCCAGTGACCTTCACCTAGATTAGATTGGTATCTGCTCGTCATGCTTAAAGCATACGAAACATCTGGGCGAGTACATACCATCGCATACATGATGGATCCAATTGCTGAGGCATATGGAACCTTACTCATGCGGTCCTTGTCATCCAATGATTTCGGACACTGATCTTTAGAGATCGTTATCCCTTGAGACACGGGGACATATCCCCTTTTTGCATTTTGCATACCAAAACGATGCAAAACCTTATCGATGTATGTACTCTGACTTAGACCGATCATCCTTCTAGATCTATCCCTATAGATCCTCATTCCTAGAATGTAGGATGCTTCTCCTAAGTCTTTCATAGAGAAGTTGCTCCCTAACCAAATCTTAACAGCCTTGAGAGAAGGTATGTCATTCACCATTAGTAGTATGTCATCAACATATAGTACTATGAATGCCACATGGCTCCCACTAACCTTCTTGTAAACACAAGGTTCATCTTCGTTTTGAACAAAGCCATACTCTTTGACTGTTTCATCAAAATGGATATTCCATCTCCTAGAGGCTTGCTTCAATCCATAAATGGATCGACGTAATTTACATACCTTGCTAACATTCCTTGGATCGACAAAACCTTCAGGTTGTGTCATGTACACATCCACATCCTCTTCAAGGATTCCGTTAAGGAAGGCTGTTTTGACATCCATTTACCAGATTTCATAATCATGGAATGCTACAATAGCAAGCAAAATCCTTATGGACTTGACCATAACCACTGGTGAGAAAGTCTCATCATAGTCAATACCATGAATTTGTCTGAAACCTTTTGCAACCAGCCTTGCTTTATAGGTCTGAACATGTCCATCTATGTCAGTTTTCTTCTTGAAAACCCATTTGCACCCTATGGGTTTTACCCCTTCAGGTGGATCAACCAAAGTCCATACTCGGTTTTCGTACATGGAATCCATCTCGGATTTCATGGCTTCTAGCCATCTCTTAGAGTCTGGACTGTTCATAGCATCTTTGAAAGGCATATGTCAAGGCCTATTTGTAATTAGTAGATGACAACTCAACTCATGTAAGAAATTAAAGTAAGTAATAAATTCTGAGGATGGAATCAAATCGAAGAATGTCAACTAGACACAAAGAATCAACTTGTCAGAAGAATTATAATGAAGTTGCTACTCTACACCGGAAGAAGTTCATTTATATGTTCAAGCGTCGGAGAAAAATAGAGAAGCAGTTGTTCAGAAGATTCAGAAGATTCTAAGTGGCTACTATAGAAGATTACAGAAGAAGAATGAAGACAGTGACGTAGAAGAAGAACAGAAGACCACAGCTTAATGTTAAAGATGAAGAATATTTATTATAGTATGACATAAATGAACCAGACAGTACATTTGTGTGTCAACTAAAATAATAAATATTCATCATCTAGCTCAAGTAGTTTTATGACAAAAGACACAACGAAGACTGGAAGACTTCAAGACTGATAGCACGGTAATACAAGACGAAATAGTATTTTAATTCTACTATCAAATGTTAATTGATTATTTAATTTATCTAATTAAATTAATTCAAGTTGAATTTAATTTAATTTGTAAATTAACTAATTAATTTAAGTAGAATTAATTTATTATAAAAGATATGACTTAATATGACTTTTAATATAATTCAAATGACTAATAAATAAGTCATACCAACTGTTTATTAATAAGTCATACCGAATTATATTAATAAAAGTCATACCGAAGCTGTTAAAGAAAAGTCATACCGGAGCAGCCGACTGATAAGTCATACCGAAGCTGTTAAAGAAAATTCATACCGGAACAGCCGACTGATAAGTCATACCGAAGCTGTTAAAGAAAAGTCATACCGGAGCAGCCGACTGATAAGTCATACCGAAGCTGTTAAAGAAAAGTCATACCGGAACAGCCGACTGATAAGTCATACCGAGCACAGTGGATAAGTCATACCGAGATTTCTATGCTCAAAAGGTCATACTTAACCTATTTTGTTTAATTAAAATAAGTCATACCGATTTATTTTAATTAGATAAAATCTGAATATGACTTTAAATAAGTCATACCGAGATTCAGTAAGTCATACCGACCATTCAGAAGTCATACCCAGTTTTTAAATGTCATACAAGGGTTAAAATAAGTCATACAGACTTATTTTCTTGAAATTAAGTCATACGGAAAAAGGTCATACCAGCCTTTTTCAAATCTCTATAAATATGAGATCAGCTCTTCATTTTTCAGTTGTTCAACTTATCAAGAGTTAGAAAAATCAGATCAAATTCAGTAATTTATCTGCATTGTAATATTCACAGATTTCTGTGCTGAGTTTGAATATAATTGATTAAACACGAACACTTCATGTCGAATTCGTTCTAGACTTTTTATCAATTATATAACAGTTTTCTAAATATTAATTTTGAAATACTAATCAAGTTAAAATTATATCTTTCACTTGAACAGTATTTCATTCTAATTAATATTTCACGAGTAATTAAAATAATATTTTTAATCCAAATTATTCCGCGATTAATTTTCAGATATTGTATTCAACCCCCCTTCTACAATATCAGGGACCAACAATTGGCATCAGAGCTGGTTGATATATTTTCGTATCAGATCCAAATCAAATTCCGCGAACTCATACAGATCTCAAAAATTATTTTAAATTCGAAATAATTTTTTATTCGAAATAATTTTTTTTCCGAAAAATTATTTTTGATCAAAAATTATTTTAAGTCAAAAATTAAAATATTTTTTGAAACAATTAATTTTTAATCTTATTTAAAGATGAGTACTCAAAGAGTTAGTAGCATTAAAATTCCACAATTTGATAAAGACAATTATAATCTGTGGAAGAGAAAGATGACCTTGTTTCTTCGAGCTGCAAATCCCAAGTACAAGGATATTTTAAAAACTGGTGTTGCTGTTCCAATAAATATCTTTCCTGAGCATATGGAAGATGGTGTACTCATTCCGCACAGACAATTTGAAAAAGATATTTCTGAGTACACTGAGACAGAAAAGGAACTGGATACATTGGACACCAGTCTGCAGGTAATTTTAGTGGAATCTCTTGATCCCGGAATGTACAATCATGTTGTTAATTGTAAAAATGCTAAACACATCTGGGAAACGATAGAGATACTAAATGAAGTAACAGAAGAAGTAAGGGAGAACAGATTGGAAATCTTAACGTCTCAATATGAGCATTTTAGATCAAATCCTGGAGAAGGTATCTCTGAAGTTTTTGAGAGATACAACAAGCTGATAAATGATCTAAATCTCAATGGCAAACAATATACGAAGAAGGAGATCAATAGGAAGTTTTTGCTGACAATGCCAGTACACCTAGAGCATAGGATAACAGCCATCAGAGAGTCAAGGGACATGAATGAAATTTCTTTGGAAAGACTTTATGGCATTCTGAAGACCTATGAGCTAGAGCAGATTCAACAGAAAGAAATATATGGTACAGGCAAGGTGGTCAGCAAGTCTACAGCTCTTGTAGCAGAAGAACCAGAGTACAGAAAAGCTAAGACTGAATCTTCTTCAGTCAACCTCATTGATCAGGGTATTGTTGCAGAAGTTGGTGCAACTCTAGTGAATTCAACTGATAGTGAATTCTACTCAATGGAAGAACTCGATCAACTTGAGGATGAATCTCTGGCTCTGATTGCTAGAAAATTTGGAAATACAAGATTCAGGAGGAACCCTAGTTTCAAATTCAAGCCTATGGCAAACAGATTTCAGACAGGTGGTTCTTCTAGTTCATCCAACACAAAAGGTGGATACAAGACAGGGATGGTAGACAGAAGCAAGATCCGTTGCTTCAACTGCAATGAAATGGGACACTTTGCTACTGATTGTAGAAAGCCCAAGCAGGAAAGAAAGAAGGATTCATATGACGAGCTCAAACAGAAATATGACGCTCTACTGAAGAAGCATCAGGGAAAATCATACTTAGCAGCAGGAAAAAACTAGGATGATTCTGACAATGATGAAGAAGATCAAATGGGAAATCTTGCTCTAATGGCCTCTTCTTCTGAAAGATCACAATCTCCACCTCGACAAGGAATTGAGGTAAACCCTAGCTGTCCTAAGATGTTTAAATTGATAGGTGAGAATTTAACTGATGCTAGAGATCGAATAATAGTCTTAATTCTCGAAAACAAAGTTTTATCAGAGGAGAATTATGAATTGAAAAAGCTGAAACTTATTAATGTTAAATTAACTGAAGATGTTGCATTTCAAGTTAATAGAGTCAACTGCTATGTTGAAATTGAAGCTTTTTTGAAAGATAAAATTGAAAAAGAAAAGGTCAGGTGTCAAGCCTATAGAACTGCTTCATTTGTTATGAAAGATCTAGTTGACCAACAAGAGATCAATCGGAAAGTTGGAATAGGTTTTGAATATAATGAATCAGTAGGAAAGCTTAGTAACATCACCCCTTTTAAAAAGACTGCTATAGAGAGGGGTATTCCACATGTTATTAAGGACACCAAGAAACCTCTTTTCATAACTCCTATTGCAGAACCAGTTCTTGATAGTTGTGTAATAGTGGATTATGAAATTAAATGTGAAGACCTTGAAGAGAAGAAAAGAGAAGAACAGACTAGGGACATAAAAGGAATAAATGTCCAGAAAGCTAAATATGTACCTAAAAGACCAATCGAAAATGTGAACTCTGCTAGTTCATCCACTCCTGGTTTAGGTGCTAAGAACTTAAAGAATAATTTGAACAGACCTAACAATAAGTTTGTTAGAAGTAGGGATAGTAACAACAGATGCCATTCTACTGAAAACTTTAAATCTGCTGAAAAAGTTAAAGTAGAAATTGTTAAAACTCCTACTGCTGTGAATAACATGCCTGCTATTGATGTATGCCATAAACCTTGTGGTATGTTAAATTGTATGTTATGTGCTTTTAATGCTATGACTGCTTATTTCAAACGCATGACTGCTAATAAAAAGAACATGACACCGAGACAATACATCAATAATAAATTTGCTAAATCCAAGACTGCTATTCCTTCACCTGTCAAGAAGGAAAAATATATTCCTAAGTCTAAACAAAAAATTGTTAAGACTATTTATAGGAAAGTAAGTACAGTCAAGGAGGATGCGGCTGTTGTTCGAAAAGGATCTGTTGTCAAAGCTGACAAAGGTCAATTCTTTAAGTATGCCGGGCCCAATCAATTTTGGGCTCCGAAGATAATCTAATCCGTTTGATATGTGCAGGGAGTTAAACAGGAAAACCGGGTTGTTTAGATCCTAAACAGCGGATCGTCAAGGCATATGACCGGAGATAGAGCCCTGCTATCAGACGTGGTTGAAAGAGCTGGCCCAATCGTCACCTTTGGAGATAACAGCAAAGGAATGACTACGGGATATGGCAAGTTAAATACTGGAAATGTTATCATTGAAAACGTCTCTTTGGTAGAAGGACTTAAGCACAATCTACTCAGCGTCAGTCAATTCTGTGATAGAGGTTACAAAGTAAACTTTATCAAGGAGAAGTGCTTAATAGCTCATTCTAAAGAAGACAGACTAGCCTTGCGTGGAGTAAGGAAAGGAAACTTGTACGTAGCTGATTTCAACTCGGGAACTGAAGCTGAAGCAAATTGTTTTTATTCAAAAGCTTCATCAGAAGAAAGTTGGCTATGGCACAAGAAGCTCTCACACCTGAATTTCAAAACAATGAACTCTCTAGTCAAGAGGGATTTGGTGAGAGGACTGCCTCTGATGGAATTTACACAAGAAGGATTGTGTGAGGCATGTCAGAAAGGGAAGTCAAAAAGAGCAACTCACAAAGGCACAGACACTACGAATATTTCTGAACCACTGCAGCTGCTACACATGGATTTATTTGGTCCAGTAAATATTCTGTCTATGTCAAGGAAGAGATATGCCTTAGTGATTGTAGATGACTTCACAAAGTACACGTGGGTTTTATTCTTGAACTCTAAGGATGAAACTCCACAGTCGGTGATTGATCATGTAAAATTGATTGAGTTAGATTCAAAGCTACCTGTCCGGGCAATCAGATCAGATAATGGAACAGAATTCAAGAATGAAATTCTGAATAGCTTCTGCTCAGACAAAGGGATAACAAGACAATTCTCAGCGCCAAGAACTCCGCAACAGAATGGAGTAGTAGAAAGGAAGAATCGAACCTTGATTGAAGCTGCAAGAATAATGTTAAGTGAATCAAGGTTGCCTATCTACTTCTGGGCTGAAGCAGTGAACACAGCTTGTTATACCCAGAATCGAACCTTAATCAACAAGGATCATATGAAGACACCCTATGAATTAATGGCTGGCAAGAAACCAACACTCAAATACTTTCATGTATTTGGAGCCAAATGTTTTGTGCTAAAAGATGGAGATGAACATCGTGGCAAATTCGAGGCCAAGGCACATGAAGCAATTTTTGTCGGCTACTCAAAAAGAGCATATAGGGTGTACATAATTGATCAGCACCAAGTAAAAGAAAGTGTCAACGTAACATTTGATGACACTAAACTCCCGAGCATCCAAACTGAAGATCCTTCTGAGTCATTAAAATTTGACAATCATCCAGACTCAGATTCGGATAATGAAGAAGAGCCTGAGGTTGCAACAGGAAATGATGATGACAACAATGATGGTAATGATCCAGGTAATAGTAGTGGAAACAATGGAAACACTGGAGATACTACTAATACCAGTGGTGGATCAACAAGTCATCCAGGCAGCAACTCAGGGGGAGATGAAGGATCAACTGGCACAACACAACATCACAATGAATATAGAGGCGAATCATCAAGATCAAACCTTCCAAGGGAAAGGATATGGAGCAAAGATCATCCCTTTGAATTGATCATAGGTGATCCAGATGTTGGTGTTAGAACCAGAAGTGCAACTTCAAATGAATGTTTATTTTCGGTTTTTCTATCTCAAGAAGAACCAAAGAAAATTGAAGATGCTCTAACTGATCCAGATTGGGTTCTTGCCATGCAAGAAGAACTCAATCAGTTCGAAAGGCAAGAAGTATGGACACTGGTACCCAGGCCTAAAGATAGATCTGTTATTGGCACGAAATGGGTATATAGGAACAAGTTAGACGGTGATGGCATTGTTACAAGGAACAAGGCCAGACTGGTTGCAAAGGGTTACTCCCAGGAAGAGGGAATTGATTATGATGAGACCTACGCACCAGTTGCAAGACTTGAAGCCATCAGAATATTTCTGGCATTCGCAGCACATTCCAATTTTAAAGTCTATCAAATGGATGTGAAGAGTGCATTTCTGAATGGAAAGTTAGAAGAGGAAGTATATGTGGAACAGCCCCCTGGCTTTGAAAATCCAGAGTTTGCTGATTTTGTATACTTCTTATTCAAAGCCCTCTATGGACTCAAGCAAGCTCCGAGGACATGGTATGACACTCTCTCTCAGTTTTTACTTGAAAACGGTTTTACTAGAGGTGTCATAGATAAAACTCTCTTTTACAATTTACATGATAAAAATATGATATTTGTCCAAGTTTATGTTGACGATATTATAATTGGTTCTACTAATGAAAACTTGTGCAAGAGATTTGCTAAGTTAATGCAGAGTAGGTATGAAATGAGCATGATGGGTGAGCTGTCATTCTTCCTTGGATTGCAAGTGAAGCAAAAGGAAGATGGGATTTTTATTTGCCAAACAAAGTACGTAAGGGATCTTCTAAGGAAATACAATCTAGAAGATTCTACTCCGGCAAAACCCCCTATGCCAACAGCCACCAAGCTTGACAAAGATGAAACTGGTAAGAAAGTTGACATCACAAGCTATAGAGGTATGATAGGCTTTTTATTATATCTAACTGCTAGTAGACCCGATATAATGTTTGCAACATGCTTATGTGCAAGGTTTCAAACTGACCCTAGAGAATCTCATCTTATAGCTGTTAAAAGAATTTTTAGATATCTGAAGGGTACACCGAATCTTGGAATTTGGTACCCTAAAGGTACAGGTTTTGAACTAATAGGCTATACAGATTCAGATTATGCAGGATGCAGGATGGACAGGAAAAGTACATCTGGAAGTTGTCAGTTTCTAGGACGACGGTTGATTTTCTGGTACAGCAAGAAACAGCACTCAGTATCTACCTCGACAGCCGAAGCAGAATATATTGCGGCAGGTAGTTGTTGTGCACAAATCTTGTGGATAAGGAATCAGCTGAATGATTATGGACTTGCGCTATCTAAAATTCCAATACTTTGCGACAACACAAGTGTCATAGCTATTTCCAATAATCCTGTACAACATTCAAGAACCAAGCACATAGACATAAGGTATCATTTCATCCGAGAGCATGTCATGAACGGAACTGTGGTGTTACATTTTGTACCCATAGAAGATCAAATTGCCGACATCTTCACGAAACCACTTGATGAATCCACTTTCTCTAAGTTGGTTAGTGAGTTAGGGATGTTAAACATGAACTAATTATTGCATGTTGTTTTAAATTGCATATTTATTTTAAATACACTGTAAATACACTGTATATATTCCTTAAAAAATTATCAAAAACAAACAAACAAATTGAAAAAGAAAACTCAAAAAGATTTTCCTTATTGTGTACAGTTGTTATTTCATTGGCATCTTTACTGTAAATATATTTTATATTATGTTTGTTTTCCAACGCTTAGTATATATTGTTTTTTTTTTCAATTGGTATTAACAATTGGTATATATAAGTATGTATAGTTTTAGTTGTTTTTCAACATTGGCATCCTTATTTTTATTTATGTTTTTATATTTTTGTTTATACATAAATATAAGCTGATTATTTCACGTCTCTTTTGAGAAGTAGGAAAGATCTATGAGCTTGATCATCCAATTATTTCTGATAGTGAGATCCTAATCATTGGCATCAATCTCTAACCAAGATCTTAGAACCAAACACACAAACACTATCACTTCCATCTCTCTAACCATTAAACAGAATACCTATTTGTTCAAAATGAGGGAGTCAATGCCTTGATTGCATTTGATAAGGTTGGTGATGTGAGTGAACCAACAGCTCTGTCTCCAGAAAGGTGTTTCATATATATAAACTGAGACAACTGTTAGCTCATCTGTGTTCTCTCAAAAGGATATAGACTTGGAAAAGGCAAAACTGTTACTAGGTTCATTCTCTCAACAGAGTGAGTCTATTGAATTCAGCCTGTCAGCCAAGGCTATCAGCAAAGAGTTAATTTCATCTGACATTTTTCAAGAAACCACAAATATTGTCTTATTTTTAGGACCAACAATGGACAACAATTAGTATCCGTTGATGAGTTCTCGATTGATAAATATCCGTTGATGAGTTCTCGATTGATAAATATCAGTTGATGACTTGAGTTCTCGATTGATAAATATCAGTTGATGACTTGAGTTCTCGATTGATAAATATCAGTTGATGACTTGAGTTCTCGATTGATAAATATCAGTTGATGACTTGAGTTCTCGATTGATAAATATCAGTTGATGACTTGAGTTCTCGATTGATAAATATCAGTTGATGACTTCTCGATCAATGGACCAACTCAATTGGCATTTTGGACCAACAATTTAAGAACTTACTTGGGACCAAAAGGGACCAAGAAAGAACAATTGAAATGTCACAGGAAGGATGAATTGACGGTAGCAATTTTTCTAAACTTCCATATCAAGGAAGGAAGAATGATTGATGATTCTGACTGAATCAACATGCCTTCACAGGCGTCAGGAGGAAACTTGGATCATTTGCTACATTATAGATCCTTGTCTCCCTTCCCAGATGGAACATATCTGGATTCCTAACGGAATAGATCATCTAAGATGATCAGCAACTCACTGAATCTATTTCTGAAGCAATTCAGTTTTTCAAAGTCAAAATGTTTTTATAGATTCAATTGAGGACGGGGATTTGCGAAACCCCATTGCACCACCAGTGACCTCTCTTGAAGGGGCTATGGTGATCTTTCTTGCAGGTACAAAAGGTTGAGTCATCCGTACTGAGAGAGATATAGTGATGTGAGAAAAGAGTAAAACACAAATAAGGAAGAGTGAAAATATATATTCTATGAGTGAAACACTTAGAGAGTATATGAGCGAAACACTTGTGAGGAACACAAAGTAAAATCACACACTAGCACACTTACCGAATCCCTTTCCCTATTCCCTGTTACAGATTTCAAATGTTACTTAACCAAGGTGGAAATTTCTTCAGAAAAGGACTAACAATTGTTACCTATCTACAATTGGGGGAGAATTATTAAGAGGATTACTCAACTAAGGGGGAGAATTATTAAGAGGATTACTCCAAAATGTTAAAGTGTTCAACTAAGGGGGAGTAGATCAAAAGGGGAGAAGTAAACAAAGGCTTTTGCCAGAAGAGGATTACTCAATTGTTGAACAAGAAAAAGGGGTATATAACAACATGCTTGGATTCTATTCCATTTGATTTTAGAAGATTCTTGTAAATATGATTAACCGAATTTTCTAAAATGCATAACATGTCATAGTTTGCATTTTTTATATCTGCGATGGTTTAATGCTGTATGTTTGTCATGTTTGTTACCTCTATTAAAATGGTTGGATAATTCAAGTAAGGGGAAATTGAATTCACCTTAGAAGAGAAGGGAAGACAAGAGTTGGAGAAATAGAGGAGAAGTGGTAAGAAGAGAGCAGACATCATCTTTGACATCCTAAGGGGGAGTAGTGATGAGTCTGAGAAATGAAGATAATACTACATGTATAATATGTTCAGTGCTAGAGGAACAAACATCTTTCATTTCAGTTACTCAAAGAAATCTGGAAATGTATTATATGATCCAGAGAACAATTTATTTACTTACAGTTCTTAAATGTCATATTAGTTTCTTAGTTGTTAGTTGAGTTATCCTCTAGGAATTTGTGTGTTAAATGTTTAACAACAAATAGGGGGAGGTTGAAAGGCATATGTCAAGGCCTATTTGTAATTAGTAGATGACAACTCAACTCATGTAAGAAATTAAAGTAAGTAATAAATTCTGAGGATGGAATCAAATCGAAGAATGTCAACTAGACACAAAGAATCAACTTGTCAGAAGAATTATAATGAAATTGCTACTCTACACCGGAAGAAGTTCATTTATATGTTCAAGCGTCGGAGAAAAATAGAGAAGCAGTTGTTCAGAAGATTCAGAAGATTCTAAGTGGCTACTACAGAAGATTACAGAAGAAGAATGAAGACAGTGAAGTAGAAGAAGAACAGAAGACCACAGCTTAATGTTAAAGATGAAGAATATTTATTATAGTATGACATAAATGAACCAGACAGTACATTTGTGTGTCAACTAAAATAATAATTATTCATCATCTAGCTCAAGTGGTTTTATGACAAAAGACACAACGAAGACTGAAAGACTTCAAGACTGATAGCACGGTAATACAAGACGAAATAGTATTTTAATTCTACTATCAAATGTTAATTGATTATTTAATTTATCTAATTAAATTAATTCAAGTTGAATTTAATTTAATTTGTAAATTAACTAATTAATTTAAGTAGAATTAATTTATTATAAAAGATATGACTTAATATGACTTTTAATATAATTCAAATGACTAATAAATAAGTCATACCGACTGTTTATTAATAAGTCATACCGAATTATATTAATAAAAGTCATACCGAAGCTGTTAAAGAAAAGTCATACCGGAGCAGCCGACTGATAAGTCATACCGAAGCTGTTAAAGAAAAGTCATACCGGAACAGCCGACTGATAAGTCATACTGAAGCTGTTAAAGAAAAGTCATACCGGAGCAGCCGACTGATAAGTCATACCGAAGCTGTTAAAGAAAAGTCATACCGGAACAGCCGACTGATAAGTCATACCGAGCTCAGTGGATAAGTCATACCGAGATTTCTGTGCTCAAAAGGTCATACTGAACCTATTTTGTTTCATTAAAATAAGTCATACCGATTTATTTTAATTAGATAAAATCTGAATATGACTTTAAATAAGTCATACCGAGATTCAGTAAGTCATACCGACCATTCAGAAGTCATACCCAGTTTTTAAATGTCATACAAGGGTTAAAATAAGTCATACGGACTTATTTTCTTGAAATTAAGTCATACGGAAAAAGGTCATACCAGCCTTTTTCAAATCTCTATAAATATGAGATCAGCTCTTCATTTTTCAGTTGTTCAACTTATCAAGAGTTAGAAAAATCAGATCAAATTCAGTAATTTATCTGCATTGTAATATTCACAGATTTCTGTGCTGAGTTTGAATATAATTGATTAAACACGAACACTTCATGTCGAATTCGTTCTAGACTTTTTATCAATTATATAACAGTTTTCTAAATATTAATTTTGTAATACTAATCAAGTTAAAATTATATCTTTCACTTGAACAGTATTTCATTCTAATTAATATTTCGCGAGTAATTAAAATAATATTTTTAATCCAAATTATTCCGCGATTAATTTTCAGATATTGTATTCAACCCCCCTTCTACAATATCAGGGACCAACAATCTTGGTATGTGAGAGGCTCATCTTCTTCGAGCATCAAATCACCACATTGAGTCAAGAGAAATCCATATCTCTCTGGCTCATGGCGAATTTTACCAGTTCTACGAACAACCTGTGTTTGTTGAGCATTATCATTATCCTGCTCCTGTTCCACTTCAGGTTCAATGCTATTTTGTGGTTCTTGATCTTCATCGAGGTTTATAGTTCTCCCACTGTTTCTTTTGGAAACAAAATCTCTTTCCATGAAAACAGCGTCTCGAGCAATAAACACCTTCTGCTCAGAAGGACTATAAAAATAATACGTCTTTGTTTCTTTAGGGTATCCCACAAAATTGCACTCTTCAGATTTAGGTCCAAGCTTGTCAGATACTTGACGTTTCACAAACGCCTTGCATCCCCAAACTTTCATAAAGTTCATGCCTGACCGTTTCTTCTCCCATATCTCATATGGAGTCTTTTGAACCTTCTTAGTAGGAACACGGTTAAGTGTGAAAGCCGCTGTTTCTAGAGCGTAACCCCAGAAACTAATTGGAAGATCTGCATGACTCATCATCGATCGCCCCATGTCCAACAAGGTGCGATTTCTCCTCTCTGAAACTCCATTCCATTGAGGTGTACCTGGCGGAGTGAGTTGTGATACAATACCACACTCCTTTAAATAATCTTTAAATTTTGTGCTCAAGTATTCTCCTCCACGATCAGATCGTAAGATTTTAATACTTGTGCCTCCGCCAATTTGCTTCTCTACTTCAGCCTTGTATTCTTTGAACTTTTCAAAAGAATCGGATTTATTCTTCATAAGATATACATTTCCATATCTACTGAAATCATCAGTAAATGTTATGAAGTAGTAGTAGCCTCCTCTAGCCATCACACGCATTGGGCCGCATACATCACTATGTATTAGCTCCAGACGTTTAGTGGCCCTTTGACCCTTACCAGTGAAAGGGGCTTTAGTCATTTTACCTAGCAAACAAGATTCGCATTCTTGGTATGATTCAAAATCAAACTTATCCAAATATCCATCCTTACGTAATTTGGATATGCGTTTCTCATTTATATGGCCTAGACGACAATGCCAGAGGTATGTTTGATTTGAGTCATTAACTTTAAGTCGTTTGTTTTCTATATTACAGACAGGATTATCTAAGTCAAGAACATATAAACCATTAAACAAACGCGCAACACCATAGGTTAAATCATTCAAAGCAAAAGAGCAACTGTTGTTCTTTATTGTAAACGAAAAACCTTTCTTGTCCAAATAAGAAACAGAAATAATGTTTCTGCGAATCGCAGGCACGTAATAACAATTTTCCAGTTCTAAAACTAGCCCAGAGGGCAAAGATAAATAATATGTTCCTACAGCTAAAGCAACAACTCTTGCTCCATTGGCAACTCGTAGGTCCATTTCTCCTTTAGCCAATGTCCTACTTCTATGCATTTCCTGCACATTTATACAAATGTGAGAAGCACATCCAGTATCCAATACCCAAGATGTAGAAATAGACAGATTGACTTCTATAACATATATACCTGAAGTAGAAGCTTGCTCAGCCCTCTTCTTCTTCAGATCCTCCAAGTAAACTGAACAGTTTCTCTTCCAGTGACCAGTTTTCTTACAGTAGTAACATTCACCCTTAGCGACCCCACCTTTAGGCTTTAAAGCCTGTTTGGGACCTGACTTTGGCTTGGGTGTAGAATCAGAACATGTCTTCTTCTTACCCTTCCACTTGCCTTTCCCTTTGGCCTTACCTTTATTGCCCACCATCAGTATGGTAGCAGGTTCAGCCGTCTTCATGTTGGTCTCATATGTTCTCAACATAGCCAACAATTCAGTAGGTGTTTTGTCAAATTCATTCATGTTGTAGTTTATGATAAACTGGGTGAATTTATTGTTCAAAGAATTCATGATTAGGTCAATACCAATTTCCTGAATAATCGGGAAACCCAAAGTATCAAGATACTCAATGTAACCAATCATCTTCAGAACATGTGGGCCAACTGGTTCACTTGCCCCTTGTTTGCAATTAAAAAGTGACTTGCTCGTGTTGAACCTTTCTTGACGAGTTTGGCTTGCAAACATGCTTTGCAAGTGCTCATAGATAGTATATGCATCCATTTGCACATGCTGTCTTTGAAGCTCTGCACTCATAGTTGCCAACATAAGACATGCAACATCAGTTGCATCATTCTCATCCTTTGTGTGGGCCGCTCGTTCCTCAACAGTAGCGCTCTCAGGAAGGGGACATGCCGAAGGAATATCAATGACATGAAGCTTGCGCTCCTGCCTGAGGACAATCCTCAAATTCCTCTGCCAGTCTAGGAAGTTGTTTCCTCCTGTCAGCTTATCCTTCTCAAGGACAGATCATACGGATAGTGTGTTTGTGTTGTTTTCATTATTTGGTATCTACAATGATAAAAGCGCAAAATAAACATTAGATTGTCTGAGTTATTTATTATGTTTAAATGATTATGATACATTCATAATATATCTCCCACTATTTTTATCAAATCAATAGCCCTTACTATTAATTTGGAAAGTATATCCCATAATTCTTTCTAGTGAGCCAAGATCCATATTTCGTCATGTCTCAAGTCAACCACTGGAAGTCCTTAAGAATGATTATTTAGGTAGACAACATTTGTCAATTATATCATATATAATTCTTGGATAGTTTGGTGAGCAACGATTGATCTTATCTATCTAATAGATTTTTAACCAAACTCTATGCTTTTAAGTTCATAATGGTTGAATATAACTGTTTACTTTCACCTTATTATGACGACTCAGTTAAGTTTGACCCAATGATACAACGGCCGAATATAACTGTTTATATTCGTCGCATCTCACCACGATAGATAGGAGTCCCCTGCCACTGACAGTCTTTCCCCTAATTGATCTAGGATTCGATGAGGGTTCATTCATTGGAAAGCATTCGATTAAAACTTAATATTTTGTTAAGGGGTTTATAAAATTTATGACAATCATGATCACATCATGAAGAGATCCTCAATTTTTCCTTGAACTAAATATTTCAAATTGACATCTTAAATTGTTCATTTCCCAGGTAGATGGAGGATACCAGTGGTCACACTTAAAACCCATCAGCCTTACGAATACGCATATCCGTTTTTGTCATAAAATCCCAATTATAGATATCAAAATCCATATTCAATTCCGTGTTTTAAAAATCCATATTTCATAAACACAAGAATCTCATAATCGTTTGTTAATTTTAAAATCTTAAATCGTTACAAATTTTATCTTGTTTAGCATGACAAGCATGGCATGGGTGACGTATCTAATACATGCATACATCATTAATCTAATTAAAGCATGCATCTTCTACTCTACACATACATTTATACATCAATATGTAAAGTGCAGTATGTAAACGTGCTTGGTTATGGCCCCTTTCCTATGTGATCCTTTCGAGCTAATGAAAGGATCAAAGTCAATCTATGGTGGTAAAATATAAATACAATTACATGTCTTCATTCTTCTTGTATCCATGGGTGCTTGCTCCTCTTCTTGGATCATCCTTCAATCTTCAAGTACATTACATGGAATTATTGAATACAACCTATACTAATGTACTTACATAAGAAAACTCGAGTTACATTCGAGGTTAAACAATTACAAGAATGAAGAAAACGACATGCAAGTCGTATTTATAAAACCAAAACCAAAAACCATTAATCTAGGGGTCCAAAGGCCATAACCAGCACCATGCTCAAGTACACAACAAAAATAATGCGGGGGTCCGGGGGCGGTAGCCCCGGGCAAGGTCCGGGGCGGCAACACCATGCTCAGATTTTTTTTTTCTTTTCGAAGACCAGTCCTATTCAGAAATCATTAATTTCTGAACTACAGATCATATCTGTTGGCCTTTTTCCCCACTGTAACTTATACAGTTTCAGAAGCATGTATCATATACATACTTATCATATCCCAGTTAACAAATCATGTCCAACATAATCTGTCCACCAGTTTGTATCACTATACAAACTGACCCTCATGCATAATATACAAATCGCAATAAGGCATATAAATCAGTCATGACAAATCATTAACATGCTAGTATCATCATCTATATACTCATCATATGAATAACAATTCGAATATACATGGCAGTAGCAAAGCAGTAGCATGGCACTGTCATGGCAGTCACCAAAACAGGCATATTTGCATCATATACAGTTACCACGTAACCAAATCAGTCCCTTATACACGTAGCTCTGATGCCATTGTTGGGTTCCGAGGCATAAAACGCAGCGGATTAAACGTAAATATAACGAAAAATTTTGGAACCCTAACGCAGGATCATGTATAATCATGGACTGATTATGGTGAAACGGAATCATACCTTTGTTTGGTCTTGACTTTCACGAACTCAACAGAGATCCTAGCTTTCACGACTTGTGTCTTCCTCTAGAAAACACCTCTATGGTATCCACACGAGCACCTTCAAGAACGTCTCACGATCTTGATTACGGAATGGATGTACTAGCCTCCTTTGATGATTTCTAATTTGTCTCTGCCTTTTCTATGTGGCTGCTCTTCTAGGGTTTTCTTATAAAAACGTTAACCCTTATTAACCCTACATTATCTATTTATAATGGTTGGTTAATAGGCCCATAATAGCAACCCATAACAGCAAAGCCTAACTCATGTAGGTTTAGGATTAAATAATAAAACTGAATTTTATTATTTAATTAATAACTAAGTCACACTTAATTATTAATGGAAGAATTCAAATTCGAATTTATATTATTTCAATTAATTAAGTCTCACTTAATTAATATAATAAATTCAAATAATCATCAATTAATTTAAATCTATAATTTAAATTAATTATTCCTTTAAGTACTCTATGTGTGTGACCCTATAGGCTATTATTTAATTAGCAATAATTTTATTCTCCAATAAAATTATAAACAATGAGCGGTATCTAGTAATACATCATTGCTACCCAATTAAATAATAATTAAATCGTGATTCGATAAAACATTTCGTGATTAATGTTTCCGTGTAATATAATCCCTTTAACTATATATATTATAGATTAAACTCGAGGTATGTATTTAGTCATCCTCTTCAACATTTAATCCGGGTTTACTTGATCCATGAGTAGACTATGAAAACAAATCATTATTTGAGCACGGCCATGCATTTTATAGTCTCACTCAATCAAGAGGCCAATAATATCTCTCCTAATTATAGGAGAGTTAAATCCTTTATCTATCATTCATATTTCTCATACGACTCATGATATACCCGATGTCCACTTTTATCATTACCCGGTCAAAGGTAACTTTTAATGTATTCAAAGTATATTAATCCTCGTATAGAAATATAATGATCTCAAGTCAGACGATCATTACACCATTATCACTGTGAGTCTTTCTTATGACTTTATTAAACATGAAGAATCTCATTGTGGGTCTGTCCAGTACCATGTACTCCTGCATGTACCTATGTGTTGACTTTAGTATCCCCATACTTATAACCAGTGAGATGTGGTTATCTGTCAAACAACATACTAGTCTATTTATGTATTATTATTGTCCTATAATAATAATACTCGACTAGGGACATTTAAGAATATGATATATTATATAATCTCAAGTTCAAGTCATGTACTAAACTATACAATATGTATCATGATTCTAAGGACATTTATTATGCTAACAAATATATCGCAGTAATTAAAGTCATAATAAATACGTTTATTGAATAATCAATTGACATAAAGGTTTATCAAAATAAACATTGTATTGCCTCTAGGGCACCTACACCAACAAATTCCAGTATTAATCCACGCAACCGGCTCACTATAGATCATAGTCGGGGGCAGCAACTTCTGGTGGAAACCCGATGATGGGTATTTCAAAATCATAGTCGCTCCCTTCCACCAAAGCCAACATAATCAAGCTCAAACACATCTAATCCTATTCCTCAAATCCTTGTGTGCAATAGCCGCAACACATATACATACAAGTACGTGTGTAACAACTTAAACAAGAGGAGCGGAGTCAAGAACCAAAAGAAGGCTAAGGACAACAAAAGAAAATAAACACAGAGATGAGGAATTACAGTGGGAATTGGAGGGGGAGAGAATCGGTTGCAAGAGAGATTGATAGAGAGAGAGAGCAGTGTGAGAGAGAAGTGTAAATGGTGGTGGAGGTGTATTATAGCAGTTAGCTGGTTGAAAAATAGGAGGGGGTCAAATGATACGGTGTACACGTGTAGCTAAGGAACTAAAATTGATTTTTTGTTGTACCATAATGCTACAATAAAAACAAATTTTAAAAATAATATTTAAATAATCTGAAAACTGTACACAAAAATTAAAATTATATTTTTAAAATGTAGAGGATAAAATTAGCTTCATCCCCATATTTTTAAAATAGTTTTAGGACGAGTAAATAATAAAATATAGATTTTGTAAGATAATAGTTTTAAATTGCAATAAAGCTTGTAAAATCTGCCAAAATGTTTAAAGGCCAAAAATAAATAAACTTGTATTTTTTTTAGAAGTGTCTAAATATACTCAAATGATAATGCAAAAGATTTCATAATTTGTTTTTGGAGATTCCAACGATTTTATTAAAATCAACAATACACTAAAATAGCATTTTAAATCATTAAAATGCATAAAATTGAAAATTTAAGCAACATGGATACAATTAATACTCAAATAAGTATAACACTTATCCAAAGACCGTAGTGCAACTCATTAAAACTGAAATATATTTAATACTCAAATTAGCAACTAATATAGTCAAATAAGCACAAACCATCAAGTTTTCAATTCTAACTCACCAAATAGAAATATAAATACCAAAATACTTCTTTTATATATAACATGATATTCAAAATTCTACAGGCGTTATATCTTTCTCCCTTAAAAGAATTATGTCCCCGGAATCCAACCTAAGAAAACAAGCGAGGATACGGAGTTAAAATTTCACTTTCTACCTCTCAGGTTGATTGCTCAACCATGGGATTTCTCCATAATACCCTAAGTAGAGGTATTGTCATCCACGGGTTTTTTACTTCTATAAAATATATAAAACATATCTCGTAAAATCATTTTAATATTACTTTTAATCTCTAAATAATTTTAAATAATCCCAAAAATCCTATTAAATATTTTTGGGTTAAAATAAATTTTTTATTATTTTTAAAATGACTTAAAAATAAAAACTTTTCACAATATTTAAATATTTCGAATATTCAAAAATATAAAAATATTAAATTTTTGAATATTCAAATAAAATTTTCCCTTGAAAAAAACACCAACTCGAGATACTAACCCGCTCAGTGAAATAATTTAAAAATTTTAAACTGAACTAAGTCTCATCGAATCGAAATAATTATTAAAATAATAATAAAAATATGGAAATGGATCCAACTGGAATAAAATATAAAAAAATTTTTTCTCCACATTTAAGAAAACTAATAAAATATTTAATAATAAAAATAACTTTTGAAAAATATCCGGGTTGTCACAATGGATAACAGTTTCAAATCATATTGGTAAAATCCCTAGATTATGTTATATACAATCACATTGTCAATTCTAAAAATGCCAAACAAATCTGGGATACAATAATGATTATAAATGAGGGGAGTAAAGAAGTCAGGGAAAACAGACTCGAGATCCTGACCTCCCAATATGAGTAGATTGGATCAAATCCTAGTGAGGGTGTCTCTGAGGTGTTTCAGAGACTGAATAAATTGATGAAGGAACGGAATCTCAATGGTAAATATTACAAGAACTAGGAGGTGAACAAGAAGTTTTTGCTAACTTTGCCAGAGCATCTGGAACACAGGATCACGCCCATCAGGGAGTCTAGGTCAAATCTGGCAACGGTCAATACTTTACGTATAACGAACCCAATCAATAATGGGTGCCAAATAAGTAAGTTGTTAGCCTATAGGAAGATGGAATGGTTATCATATCCTCATCAATAACTGATAGACTATTATTTCAGAGCCTCATATGCCAGAATTCCAATCCAATAGAGCAAACTCAAGTAAATAAGGTATGTTATTCAACTACAGACCATATCCTCGTTATTTATACAATAATTCGCTGGATATGATGAGTTTATTATAATCACCTTTCAATATCAAAAGTACCAATAACAAATAACTTTGTTGCATAATAAAAACATTTAAGATTCACAAATAGCTTTGAACAATAACTATTTGTCATGATACGAATAAGTGAAATAGAAAACAAAAGTGTATAATAAGCCCTATTGAACCGAAATAATTATTAAAATAATAATAAAAATATAGAAATGAATCCAACTAGAATCAAATATAAAAAATTTTATTTCTCCTCTTTTGAGAAAATTAATAAAATATTTAAATAGTAAAAATAACTTTTGAAAAATATCTCGGTTGTCACAGTCTACCCTCCTTATAAGGATTCCTTCCTCGGAATCATCTGAGAAAAGTACTAGGGTTCCCTTCACTAGCTTTCTATTCATAATATCAAAGTTGACATTAAAACTTATTGATTCCTCCATAACATCATCTATAATAACAACTATTTAATCTTTAACACTCATCCCCGTTGGTCTAAAATTTCAACTCGTTTCTCTATATATGATAAATATGGTCATACCATCACATATTTATGCTCTATTATGAGCCTAACAATTGGATTAGACGTTCTTCACCTTGGTACGGAAAACATATTACGCGCATTTTATAAAATCGGTGGTAGCATCAATTCGTATGTAACTCCTCCCAAAACCTCGAATTAAATCGATAGTTATATCGCCGCTTAATATTTATGTCAGCAAAGTTACTTCAGCCCAACCTGGTTGGCATACCTCCAAAACCTTTAGAGATAATAAGAATCACGGAACTTTGAAGAGAAAACATTTCATAACAAAGAAAGTGTCACAAAATTTGAGGTTACAAATTTTTGAATTTTACAATAAATCTCTTTTGAAATGTAAAAATAATTGAGTGATCAATATGATCAAAAGAACCTAATGTTGTGTGCCTTGGTTAAGACACTTACAAGTGTAGGTAATTAGCCTTCTTGTAATGCACAACACACAAGTGATAGCGTCCCATCAAACTTCTATTACACAGACAGATAGTCCTTGTGTCCCCTATAAATAAGGTTGTTCCCCTCAGTTGCAGTAGAGAAATAGGAAAGGAATTAAAAATCAGATTAATATTGATGTATTCTTACGAATAATATTTTTGATGCACACCTTGGATTAAAATTGAACAAACTCCAAAGGTATTATTTTTGGAGAAAAGAATAACCAAAAAAGAAAATATTAGTACATAATAAGCAAGTGCGGGATATATTCTTTATCAAAAGTCTTTCTGGAAAAGGTGTAAAAATAAATTACGTATGGGGAAGTTAATTAAAATAATTCAAAAATGGGAAAGATATTGCCAAGGTCTCCACCGAAGTCTTCTTTGTCGGCTCCTTTGATAGACCATCGTTCATTTTCAAACTCTTTTTCTCCACGTCCTAAAGTTATTGATACCCTACTTCATCGTTGGCTCGTAATAGCTTCTGAATTTCCACAATAGATATAGTCGCAAGGTATTCTATCCAGATCAGCACAACCGTCTCAAACGAACATTCAAATCTTAACTTATTCATTGGTACTATATCCAATAGTCCAACATGAACTCTACAAGAGCTCTGACGTTCTTTACTTAACTATACACACTCTTACACTCTATCATTTCTAGTTTCTATAACTGCAGCTCTGATACCACCTTGTAACAACCCCCAAATCCGGGGTCAGGGATCTGGTCGTCACGTGAAAATCCTCAATATAAAATTACTTATTTAATAATATTTTAAATCACCTATAGTCATTCAATATTTGGATTTTACATTTACGACCCCAATTACCAAGATCTTTTAGGTTATAGTTCTAGAAACAAGAATCCAAAACCCAAACATCAATTATTATAAATCTCAAATAATGAAATCAAATCTCACTTGTGACCCCATCCATAAAAATTTCATAATTGATTTCAACAATCTCTTTAAACCAATCTTATATTACCGGTATAACTTCGATAAAAAGCATACCAGCAGTCGACAATATTGTATATCAAACCATATATATAACATAATAATACATAAATAGAACTTACTCCAGATACAGACTTTCTAGAACAAAATTTCTTCGTAAAGACATCTTACTTTCTTCTTCCGAGCTACGTGGATAAATCTCGTCGATCTACTTTTTTTGAAAGACTAATATTTTCTCATCCTGTCTGAAAAAATGTATGATGAAAAGCAAGATTGAGCCAAAGAAATGCTCAACAAGTATATATAAAGAATTTGAAATAAAACTGGAATACCAGAATAAAGAACAGAAATGTAAATCAGTTTATACTAAAAACCCAACAATAAATAAATTCAACCCATAAATTCATTAATTTTATGATTATAACTACATAACCTAACATCTACCACAATACCAGTATTAATCCACGCAACCGGCTCATTATAGATCATAGTCGGGGGCAGCAACTTCTGGTGGAGACCCGGTGATGGGTGTTTCAAAACCATAGTCGCTCCCTTCCACCAAAGCCAACATAATCAAGCTCAAACACATCCAATCATATTCCTCAAATCCTTGTGTGCAATTGCCGCAACACATATACATAAAAGTACATGTGCAACAACATGAACAAGGGGTGCGGAGTCAAGAATGAAAAGAAGGCTAAGGACAACAAAAGAAAATAAACACAGAGAGGAGGTTGAGAGAGAAGTGTAAATAGTGGTGAGGGTGTATTATAGCGGTTAGCTGGTAGAAAAATAGGAGGGGGTCAAATGATACAGTGTACACGTGTAGCTAAGGAACTAAAAATAATTTTTGGTTGTACCATAATGCTACAATAAAAACAAATTTTGAAAATAATACTTAAATAATCTGAAAACTGTACACAAAAATTAAAATTATATATTTAAAATGTAGAGGATAAAATTAGCTTCATCCCCATATTTTTAAAATAGTTTTAGGACGAGTAAATAATAAAATATAGATTTTGCAAGATAATAGTTTTAAATTATAATAAAGCTTGTAAAATCTGCCAAAAGTGTTTAAAGGCCAAAAATAAATAAACTTGTATTTTTTTTAAAAGTGTCTAAATATACTAGGATGATAATGCAAAAGATTTCATAATTTGTTTTTGGAGATTCCAACGATTTTATTAAAATTAATAATACACTAAAATAGCAATTTAAATCATTAAAATGCATAAAATTGAAAATTTAAGCAACATGGATACAATTAATACTCAAATAAGTATAACACTTATCCAAAGACCGTACACCGTAGAGCAACTTATTAAAACTGGAATATATTTAATACTCAAATTAGCAACTAATATAGTCAAATAAGCACAAACCATCAAGTTTTCAATTCTAACTCACCAAATAGAAATATAAATACCAAAATACTTCTTTTATATATAACATGATATTCAAAATTCTACAGGCGTTATATCTTTCCCCTCTTAAAAGAATTATGTCCCAAGAATCCAACCTAAGAAAACAAGTGAGGATATTGAGCTAACATTCCACTTTCTACCTCCCTTGTTGATTCCTAAACCATGGGATTTCTCCACAATACCCTAAGTAGATGTATTATCAACCACATGTTTTTTACTTTTATAAAATATATAAAACATATCTCGTAAAATCATTTTAATATCATTTTTAATCTCTAAATAATTTTAAATAATCCCAAAAATCCTATTAAATGTTTTTGGGTAAAAATACAAATTTTATTATTTTTAAAATGACTTAAAAATAATAAATTTTCATAATATTTAAATATTTCGAATATTCAAAAATATAAAAATATTAAACTTTTGAAAATTCAAATAAAATTTTCACCCGAAAAAAACACTAACTCGAGATACTAACCCGCTCAGTGAAATAATTTAAAATTTTTAAACCGAACTAAGTCTCATCAAACTGAAATAATTATTAAAATAACAATAAAAATATGGAAATGCATCCAACTGGAATAAAATATAAAACTTTTATTTCTCCACTTTTAAGAAAACTAATAAAATATTTAAATAATAAAAACAATATTTGAATAATATCCGGGTTGTCATAATGGATAACAATTTCAAACTCATATTGGTAAAATCCCTAGATTATGTTATGTATAATCACGTTGTCAATTGTAAAAATGCCAAACAAATCTGGGATACAATAAAGATTATAAATGAAGAGACTAAAGAAGGTAGGGAAAACAGACTCGAGATCCTGACCTCCAAATATGAGTAGTTTAGATCAAACCCTGGTGAGGGTGTCTCTGAGGTGTTTCAGAGACTGAATAAATTGATAAAAGAACGAAATCTTAATGGTAAATATTACAAGAACTAGGAGTTGAACAAGAAGTTTTTGCTAACTTTGCTAGAGCATCTGGAACACAGGATCATGGCCATCAGGGAGTCTAGGTCAAAGCTGATAACGATCAATACTTTACGTATAACGTACCCAATCAATTTTGGACTCTGAAAGGCATATGACTAGGCCTATTTGTAATATTTAGATGACAACTCAACTCTAGCTAATAAAGAGAAGTAAATAATAAATACCAAACAGGAATCAAGACGAAGACAGTCAACTAATCAAAAAGGATCTAAGTATCAGAAGTATTTTGTAGGATTGCTACTCAACACTGGAAGAAGTTCATTAATATGTTCAAGCGTCAGTGAAAATAATAAAGTGGTAGTACTTCTAAAGAATACAGAAGATATAAAAGATTTCAAGTGGTTACTACAGAAGATTTCAGAAGAAGAACAAAGACAGTGAAGCAGAAGAATGACAGAAGGCCTCAACTTAAAGTATTAATAAAGGAGAATATTTATTAGTATGACACAAATGAACCAGACAGTACATTTGTGTGTTAACTAAAATAATATTTATTCTTCATTTAGTTCAAGAGGTTTCAAGAACAGAAGACAAAGAAAAGACAGAAAGATTTCAAAGCTGACTACAGATTAAAAGATCACTATAGTATTTTTAATTCTACAATTAAAGTAAGTTAATTATTTAATTTATTTAATTAAATTAATTCAAGTTAAATTTAATTTAATTTATAAATTATTTAATTAATTCATGTAGAATTAATTTATTATAAAAGAAATGAATTAATATGACTTATATATATATTTCGAATGAGCTTTAAATAAGTCATACCGATATATATATATATATATATATATATATATATATATATATATATATATATATATATATATATATATATATATATATATATATGTAAAGCTAAGTCATACCGAGAGAAAGAAATAAGTCATAACGAATTTCTTTGTTCAAAAGGTTATGCTAAATTGATTTTTTATTTAATTAAAAAGTCATACCAATTTTTTTAATTAATAAAATAAGTCATACCGAGAAAAAAAGTCATGCCCAGCTTTCTGAAAAGTCATACAAGGCTTATTTTCATTAAATAAAGTCATATTGATAAAGGTCATACAAAGCCTTTTCAACCTCTATAAAAATGAGGATTGTGCTTCACTATTTCAGTGTTAGAAAATAAGTTCAAATTCAGAAATTTGTCTGCAGTGTAATATTCACGGATTTCTGTGCAAGTTTGAATATAATTGATTAAACTCGAACACTTCATGTTGAATTCGTTCTAGATTAATTTATCAGTTTTTAACTCTAATCCTCAGATAAATTTTATAATACTTTTCAAGTTAAAATTATATCTTCTACTTGAACAGTATTTCTTTAAAATTTATATTTCGTGGTTATTTAAAATAATATTTTTAAAACCTAAATATCACGATGATTTATTGATATTGTATTCAACCCCCCTTCTACAATATCAGGGACCAACAATTGGCATCAGAGTTGGTTGATTTTATTATTATCATATCCAAACCAAATATTCCTCAACTCAAACAAAAATCAAAAATTATTTTTAATTCGAAATAATTTTTTTCACTAAAAATTATTTTTGATCAAAAATTGTTTTCAGTCAAAAATTAAAATATTTTTTGAAACACTTAATTTTTAAATCTTATTAAGATGAGTACCCAGAAAGTGACTAGTATCAAAATTCCACAGTTCGACAGAGAACAGTACAATTTGTGGAAACATAAAATGCTATTGTTTATCGGGATTGCAAATCCCAAGTACACATTAGTCATGGCCAAAGGTGTTGAGCCCCCTATAGCAGTTATTTTCGAACATCAGGTTGATGGGGTCATAATTCCGCACAAACAGTTTCTGAAAAGTCCGCAGACTATATAGATGAGGAAGCAGAAGCTGTGTCCCTTGATAATAACCTGAAGCTTATATTAATTGAATCCCTGGACTACGTAATGTACAATCAAGTAGTCAATTGCAAAAATGCAAAACAGATCTGGGAAACAATTGAAATTATCAATGAGGGAACTGAAGAAGAAAAGGAGAATAGACTGGAGATCCAAACCTCCCAATATGAGCAGTTTAGATCCAACCCTGGAGAGAGTATCTCTGAGGTGTTTCAGAGACTAAACAAACTAATAAACGAGCTCAATATGAATGGAAAGTTTTATCAGAACCAGGAGGTGAACAGAAATTTTTTGTTGACCTTACCCGAGCATCTGAAACACAGGATTGCAGCTATCCGGGAATCTAGGGACATGAAGGAGGTAACCCTAGAAAGACTCTACGGAGTTTTAAAGACTTATGAGTTGGAACAGATCCAAACCAAAGAGATGTACGGGAGAGGTAAGGTACTGGGTTCCTCCAAGGCATTAATGGTAGAAGCACCAGAGAAAGTAGAAGCAAAGGTTGTTGCACCTTCTAATAGTTCAACAGAGTATGTGGTTTCAGAATTTGGACATACTTCTGACAAATAAGAAGATGGTGAGTTCTACTCGCTGGAAGAACTAGATCAGCTGGAAGATGAATCTCTAGCTATGGTTGCCAAAAAGTTTGGCAACATGAGATTTCGAAGAAACTCCTCATTCAGAGTTAAGCCTAATTTTGGAAGATTCTAAAAAGGAGGTTCTTCGACAGCAGCATCAAAAAGTGGCTATAAGACCGGCTTAGTTGATAGAAGCAAGTTTCGTTGCTTCAACTGTAATGAGCTAGGCCACTTCGCAGCTGAGTGCAAAGGAAAAAGAGAGAGTCTTACGAAGAGCTCAAAGAGAAGTATGATGCGCTCATGAAAAAGCATCAGGGAAAGTCCTATCTGGCAGAGGGCAGAAGCTGGGATGACTCAGATAATGATGATGAGGAAGAGCTGGGAAATCTTGCTCTTATGGCTTCATCCGAGGAATCACTATCTCCCACCCGTCAAGAAGGAATAGAGGTAAATCCTTTGTGCCCTAAAATGTTTGCTCTTCTAGGAAAAGAACTAGATGGTGAAAGAGATAAAGTTAAGAAACTCAGACTCAGAGTCAAAGAGTTAGTTGATGAGACTGAAGTTCTTAAACAGTTAAAAAGAAATCATGACAAGTTGACTGTTAAGTTGACTGAAGACTTAGTTGTTCAAGTTAGTAAAGTCAGTTGTCATGTTGTAGTAGAAACAAATCTCAGAAACCAGATAGAAGAAGAAAAGAAGAAGTGTCTTGCATATAAGAATTCCTCATATATTGTAAAGAACCTAGTTGACCAACAAGAAATAAGTCATAAAGTTGGAATAGGTTTCGAGTACAATAAATCTGTAGGAAAGCCAAGCAACATAACCCCCTTCAGAAAAAGTGCTGTAGAAAGGGGTATCCCACATGTTGTTAAAGACACACCGAAACCTCTCTTCATAACACCGATAGCTGAACCCATCCTTGAGATCGAGCTCCATACTGATTGCATATGAAATGCAGTTAGAGGATCTCGAGGACGAGAAGAAGAGAGGAGAACAGGTTAAGGACATAAAAAGAGTTAATGTCCAGAAAGAGAAGAGTGCACCAGAGACACCAGTGAAAGATGATGGAACTTCTAAGTCGCCCAATCCTGGTATAGGTGCAAAAGACTTAAAGAATAAAATGAACAGACCAAACACTTTTGTAAATAGTAAGGATAGTAATAACAAATTTCATTCTACTGAAAACTTCAAATCTGCTGATAAAATTGAAGTAGAATCTGTTAAGTCACCTACTGTCTTGAATAACATGCCTATTATTGATGCTTTCCATAACCTTTGTGGTATATTAAATTGGATGTTATGTGCTTTTAATGCTATGACTGCTTATTTTAAACGCATGATAGCTAAGAAAGATAACATGACCCCTAGAAAATGCATCAATAATAAATTTGCTAAATCCAAGACTGCAACTCCTTCACCTGCTAAGAAGGAAGAATATATTCCTAACTCTAAACAGAAGGTTGTTAAGACTGTGTATAGGAAGGTAGGAACATTCAAGGAAGATGATATTGTTATTCGAAAAGGATCTGTTGTCAAAGCAGACAAATGTCAATTCTTTAAATATGCCGGGCCCAATCAATTTTGGGCTCCAAAGACGAATTAATCCATTTGGTATGTGCAGAGAGTTAAACAGGTAAACCGAGTTATATGGATCCTAGACAATAAATCTTCAAGGCATATGACCGGAGATAGAGCCCTGCTATCAAACGTGGTTGAAAGAGCCGGCCCAATCGTCACCTTTGGAGATAACAGCAAAGGAATGACTACGGGATATGGCAAGTTAAATACTGGGAATGTTATCATTGAAAACGTCTCTTTAGTGGAAGGACTTAAGCATAATCTACTCAGCGTCAGTCAATTTTGTGATAAAGGGTACAAAGTAAACTTTATCAAGGAAAAATGCTTAATAGCTCATTCTAAAGATGACAAACTGGCCTTGCGTGGAGTAAGGAAAGGAAACTTGTACGTAGCCGATCTCAACTCAGGAACTGAAGATGAAGCAAACTGTTTCCACTCAAAGGCTTCATCAGAAGAAAGCTGTCTATGGCACAAGAAGCTCTCACATCTAAACTTCAAAACAATGAACTCTTTAGTCAAGAGAGATTTTGTGAGAGGACTGCCTCCGATGGAATTTACACAAGAAGGCTTGTGTGAGGCATGTCAGAAGGGGAAGTCAAAGAAAGCAAGTCACAGAGGCATAGACACTACAAACATCACTGAACCACTTCAACTCCTACACATGGATTTATTTGGTCCAGTAAATATTCTATCTATGTCAAGGAAGAAATATGCCTTAGTGATTGTGGATGACTTCACAAAATACACGTGGGTTTTATTCTTAAACTCTAAAGATGAAACTCCACATTTGGTGATTAATCATATAAAGCTGATTGAGTTAGATTCAAAGTTACTTATCTGTGCAATCAGATCAGATAATGGAACAGAATTCAAAAAAGAAGTTCTGAATAACTTCTGCTCAGACAAGGGGATAACAAGACAATTTTCAGCACCAAGAACTCCGCAACAGAATGGAGTTATAGAAAGGATAAATAGAACCATGATTGAAGCTGCAAGAACTATGTTAAGTGAATCAAGGTTACCTATCTACTTCTGGGCTGAAGCAGTTAATACAGCTTGTTATACTTAGAATCGAACTCTGATCAACAAAGATCATATGAAAACTCCCTATGAATTAATGGCTGGCAAGAAACCTACTCTAAAGTACTTTCATGTATTTGGAGCTAAATGCTATGTGCTGAAGGATGAAGATGAACACCATGGCAAGTTCGAGGCCAAAGCACATGAAGCTATTTTTGTTGGATATTCAAGAAGAGCATATAGGGTGTACATAATTGATCAGCACCAAGTAAAAGAAGGTGTCAATGTTACTTTTGATGACACTAAACTCCCAAGTATCCAAACTGAAGATTCTTCTGAGTCATTAAAATTTGACAATTATCCAGACTCACATTCTGATGACGAAGAAGAACCTGAGGTTGCAACTGGAAATGATGATGACAATAATAATGATGATCCAGGTAATAGTGGTGAAAACAATGATAACACTGGAAATACTACTAATACCAGTGGTGGATCAACAAGTCATCCTGGCAGCAACTCAGGGGGAGATGAAGGATCAACTGGCAGAACACAACATCACAATGAATTTCGAGGCGAATCATCAAGATCAAACCTACCCAGGGAAAGGATATGGAGCAGAGATCATCCTTTTGAATTGATCATAGGTGATCCAGATGTTGGAGTTAGTACTAGAAGTGCAATTTCAAATGTATGTTTATTTTCAGTTTTTCTTTCCCAAGAAGAACCAAAGAAGATTGAAGATGCTTTGATTGATCCAGATTGGGTTCTTGCCATGCAAGAAGAGCTCAATCAGTTTGAGAGACAAGAAGTCTGGACACTGGTACTCAGGCCTAAAGATAGATCTGTTATTGGCACGAAATGGGTATACAGAAACAAGTTAGACGATGATGGCATTGTTACAAGAAACAAAGCCAGACTGGTTGCTAAGGGTTACTCTCAAGAAGAGGGAATTGATTATGACGAGACCTACGCACCAGTTGCAAGACTTGAAGCCATCAAAATATTTTTGGCATTTGCAGCACATTCCAAGTTCAAAGTCTATCAAATGGATGTGAAGAGTGCATTTCTGAATGGAGAGTTAGAAGATGAAGTATATGTGGAACAACCCCCTGGCTTTGAAAATCCAGAGTTTGCTGATTTTGTGTATTTTCTATTCAAAGCTATCTATGGGCTCAAGCAAGCACCGAGGACATGGTATGACACTCTCCGTGTGTTTTTACTTGAAAATGGTTTCATTAGAGGTGTCATAGATAAAACTCTCTTTTACAAACTGCATGAAAAAGATATGATATTTGTCCAAGTTTATGTTGACGATATTATATTTGGTTCTACTAACAAAAATTTGTGCAAAAGATTTGTTAAGTTAATACAGAGCAGGTATGAAATGAGCATGATGGGTGAGTTGTCATTCTTCCTTGGATTGCAAGTAAAGCAAAAGGAAAATGGGATTTTTATTTGCCAATCAAAGTACGTAAGGGATCTTCTAAAAAAATTCAGTCTAGAAGATTCTTCACCGGCAAAAATCCCAATGCCAACAGCCACCAAGCTTGACAAAGATGAAACTGGTAAGAAAGTTGACATCACAAGCTACAGAGGTATGATAGGCTCATTGTTATATCTAACTGCTAGTAGACCCGATATAATGTTTGCAACTTGCTTATGTGCAAGGTTTCAATCTGACCCTAGAGAATCTCATCTAATAACTGTTAAACGAATTTTTAGATATCTGAAGGGTACCCCAAATCTTGGAATTTGGTACCCTAAAGATACAGGTTTTGAACTAATAGGCTATACAGATTCAGATAATGCAGGGTGCAGGATGGACAGGAAAAGTACGTCTGGAAGCTGTCAGTTTCTAGGAAGTCGGTTGATCTTCTGGTATAGCAAGAAACAGCACTCAGTGTCTACCTCGAAAGCCGAAGCAGAATATATTGCAGCAGGTAACTGTTGTGCTCAGATCTTGTGGATAAGGAATCATCTAAATGACTATGGACTTGCGTTGAACAAAATTCCAATTTCCTGCGACAACACAAGTGCTATAGCTATTTTCAACAATCATGTACAACATTCGCGAACCAAGCACATTGAAATAAGGTATCATTTTATTCGAGAGCATGTCATGAATGGAACTGTGGTGCTACATTTTGTACCCACAGAAGATCAACTAGCCCACATCTTCATGAAACCACTTGATGAATCCACTTTCTCAAAGCTGGTTAGTGAACTAGGGATGTTAAACAATGGCTAAATTTTTAGTTGCTAGGAATTAATTTAAGCTCATAAATATTAAATATTAATATTTAAAGAATTTATGAGACTTGAATTAATAAAATCCCAGGGCTTATGAATTTTTGGAAAATTATCTTAAGATTAAATTAATATTCTTAAAAGATAATTATTTCAATTAGAATATAAGTACTTTTTTTTAAAATTAAGCTTTTATAAGCAATTATGTAAATTAATGTATATTTTCACTAATTATTGTTATACTTTAATATAAATGATTATATTATTAATTAATTAATTTACTCATTAAATTAATTCAAACTTGAGTTTATGTAATTCTTAAATTAATTAGAACAATTAATAATATAAATATTTATTATATGTCTTTAATAATTTATTAGTAGGTAAATTATTGATATTTGTCTTAAAGTTTCTAAAAGAGAATTGTTTGTTAATATTTATTGTATAATTAATTATTCTATTTTATAATTGCAAATCAGCATGACTTTTATTTTAATATCAGTATGACTTTTATTTTTAAAATTTTCGGCATGACTTTTTATTGGTAATAAAAGTCATACCGAGAGTTTAAAAGAAAAGTCATACCGAGGCTTCTAGTAAAAGTCATACCGAAAGATAGCTATTATTCCTTTTGTTTAAAGGTCATAATAGGTTATTTTTCTCGGTATGACTTATTAATAAGTCATACCGAGCCTTTTTTTCTTTAAATAAGTCATACTCATCAGTCATATACACACAAACACATATATACATATATAATCGACGGTTCTTCAGCCACTTTACCAAAATCGATCGATTTTCTTCATAAACAACTGCTATAGTTGATTGTTCTTGAGTGATTACAAGCTTTTGCTTGCTTGTTACTTGTTAAAATCGATCAAAATTAACAGAACTCTGCCCGATTTTAGTAAATTGAAGTGACTAGTCATTTTATTAAAAAAAAGGAAGCTTTGTGATTGTGTTGATTAAAGGACCGGTGTGGATTAGTAATTTTCTGATTATAATCGGTTTGGGAATTAATAGAATTTAGTGTTTTTAATTTTTCTTTGTAATTTTCAAATTTTTGGACTTGTAATTTTACTGTTTTATTTCAAGTTGTATTTGCACTTTGTAATTTATTAATTGTAATAGTTTAAAGAAAAATGGCTGGTTTTTGTGAATTTGTAAAAACTAATTTTGTAGGATTTTTTAATCCGGTGAATTGTTCAGTCGAGAGGTTTCGGACCATGGATCGTATTTATGAATGAACAATCACTAGTCAGAACTGCAATCACTCTAGACGCCTCGTTGCAAGTGTTAGCACTTAGGGCTTTGTACTCCACTGCTAGGAATAGGAGTACTGCAGACAGAGTTCAATTCTTATTCACCATAGGAGAACGTGAATACATGGTGACTGAAGAGGATGTTAACATGATCTTAGGCTTTCTAACTGACAATTTTGAGGATCCACCCACTGTACCAGAAATACTAGAATTTTTCTATACCATTCGATATCAGGGTGAGATCAATTTAGTAAGATTATCTAAAGCCAAGTTGGTAAGCGAGTGGGACTACTTCTTTGACACGCTAGCCAAAGTATTTGCCCCCACTACAAAGAACAACTTCAATAATATATCTTCACTACTGCAAATCATAGGGTTTTCTGTGGCCTACAACCGGAGGATAAATTTTGGAAAGTTGATTCTAAAAGAAATAATCAAGAAGATGGGGAAGCCAGAAAGCAGGGAGCAGAATATACAAGTCTACTATCCAAGGTTCTTAATGTTGTTCATGAATGACTTGTTGTTGGATGAAGATAAAGCCTTATTTCAGAATAGTCCTATAGAAGACTCTCCAACCTCTCAGAATAACTTGTTTGCAAGGCTCCATAACAACCCCAAGTTTGAAAATGTGCAAGTGGTAAGGACAGATTATATGGCTGGGATAATAGATCAACTTGTTAATCCTGTGCAGGATCAAGAGCCAGAACAAGTGTCAATACAAATGGATCATCCTATGCAACTTCTACTTGAAGCTACTCAGCATGTCGAACAAGAGGCACTGGATCAACAGGTAATATCTCAATCACTGACTTCTAATTTCCTACTCATAAATATATCTACTGCTCTTTTAGAGTTATCTATGGCGCACTATGATTGTGGTTTTACACTTCAGGACATTGGCCATGAACCTGAAATCACACAGGTTCAAACCCAGGCTGAGTTAGAGCCCCAAACAGTTTCTCCTTCACCTACTTCTCTAAGTCATATTCGAAAAAGGAAGAAACCTGTTAGGAAAGTAAGAGGTAGAAGTGTTTCTAAAAGTGAACCCGCAGCTCTGTCTCCACCATCTAAAAGATCGAGATCTGAACCTAAGACAACTGCAGACCCGGTCTTATCCTCTCAGTGGGATATGGATTTTGAAATGGCTATCCAAGATTCTCTAGATACATTCGATCAAACGGGTGATTCTATTCGCCGTACAGCCACTGCATCCGATTCAGATTCAGATTCTCGCACACTGCTATCTCTCACACTAGCAGGTCCTCCACTTGAAGAAACTCAATCACAAGAAAGCACAATGATTGTTGAACAAAATGTTTTTGAAGAAAACTCGTCGGTTGCCACATTCATAGTGGATCAAGACATTTTAGATGCAGTGCGGCATCAGTTACCCTCAGAGGTACTGAGGGGCACCACAGATTCTCAAGAGCCATTCAATACATTATCTAATGTTGTGACCCCCCTGGATTTCTTTCATCCAGTTCTCATAAGAGAAGGTCTCGAATCCACTGGTGGATTTGAGAGGCAACCACTCCATAGAGGGAGATGGGACTCCATTCACGGAGTAGCTACATCAGTAGCGGAGCCACTTCAAGTTAAACTTGTTGAGGACGCTCCTTCACAGGCATCAGAAGAGCATTTCGATTCTTCAAAAGCTATTATTTTGTATACAGGTACAACATCTGGATTTGGAAAGGAGCTAAACACTAGTGTTGTGAGGCAAACACAGAGTGAAACACATGCACAGAGTAATAGTGAGTTAAACAGGAGTGCAAGTGAGATGAGTGCACACACACACAGTGAACTACTATCTAAAATGGAAGCTCTCCAGAAGGAAATGCAAATTGTCCAAGCTGAGTTGGTAAAAGTTAAAGCATAAGCAGAAGAGAAGTCTACATCTGCCTCTGTAACTCAACAGCTGACAATGGTGCACAAAGATGTTGATGATGCCAAATCCTCCATACTTCTAAAAACACAAGATATCCAGAATGTTCAGAGTCTAATTGCTGAGGACATGAAAGAAGTGACCAAATTATAAGAGAGAATTGATGAAGTTGAGAAAAGATTGACCTTAACAATAATTGAGAATGAAAGGTTATCAATGCAACGATTCAGCAAATTGGATGATGGAATGACTCATCTGAATGAGGGCATGAAGCAATTCTATCTGACTATGCAAAAATTGATGACATCTTTTGAAGCCTCAAAATCTCAAGAGGATCCCTCAACTAAGGGGGAGAAATTCAAAGAGAAAGTAGTTGTAGATGAAGGGGCTACTACTCAAGACAAAGGGAAAGCTAAGCTGTATTCTGAAGAACAATTTCAATCGTATGATCCAGAACCAGAAGAACAGTATTTTGCTCAAGAGCAATTCATTGATGACAGTGCTCATGATGAATCAAACATTCCTGACTACTGCAGAGCTGAGGAAGAGACTGCATTTGATGAAGAATTTTTGTTTCCAAAAGAGAAAGAAGTTGATCCAGACTATGAAGAGGCAACGAACAAACTAAAATAAGACATCAAGGCAATTCATGCAAAGACTGAGAAACTGAAAGCACTAGTCATGGAAAGAACAAAGGCTGAAAAAGAAGCAAGCCAAGAAAAGCAGAATCTCTGGGCCATTGCAGTCAGAGAAAAGAAAATAGATGTACAACTCAAGATTGGAAAGAAATGGGACACTGCAAGAGAAATAATGGATAAACAACAGAAGGGTCCATTTGAAGACAAGCATCTGAAAACAATAATTGAGCGTCTAGAAAAGTCAAATGCAACATTGACAACTTCATGAAAGCTCTGAAAGAGGAAGTTGACTATATCACTATCTTAGTGGATCACATTCTTGAAGACTGGCATATTTTAGTCTACACTCACAGGAATGGAACATTCAGAATTTCCTTGGAGTTTTTCAGGCAAAGAAGCTTATCAGTGATATGGACATTATTGAACATAGTAAAGAGAAGCTCAGAAGAAAATGAACTTCTCAGGGATAGACTTAGAGTCTTTGCAATAGCTTTTAGTCCTCAGATCTTATTTGATCCTCACGAGGTAAGATTTTTCTCAAACAAGTTGTATCAAATCATGCAGTTAAATAAGGAATCTTTAAAGGGATACACAGCTAAGTATATGATTCAAGTTGAAAGGATGCTAAGGTCGAAAGGATTCAGATCCCAAGCTAAGTTGGATGCTGCACAAATGATCAGAAACTACTGTCTGTCAAAAAGAATTCCTTCATACATCAGGCAAATACCAAATATAGATTCAACTCAGCCATATGATGTAGAAGAAGAGATAGTAGATCCTGTTGAGCAGGAAGTATTGTGGCAGTTAGCAAAAGCTGAACAAAGGAGGTTGTATGGAGAATCCACTACAACAGATCAATCAGTATCTGAAGAAGTACCGAGGACACCAGTTCATAAAGGTTCAATCCTAGAAGAAGGTGAAGTTGATACATCAGAAGACTGAAGACTTAGATAGAACAAGATATAAACTTTGTAATTTTTGTTCAGTGCTAGAGGAACATCTATCTTGTATTTATCTTTCATGTATGAATCTGGAAAATTGTTAAATATAAAACCAGAACTTTTGTTTATTATTTACAGTCGTTACATGTCATACTACTTTCTTAGTTGTTAGTTGAGTTATCCTCTAGGAATTTGTGTGTTAAAAGTTTAACAACAAATAGGGGGAGATTGAAAGGCATATGACTAGGCCTATTTGTAATATTTAGATGACAACTCAACTCTAGCTAATAAAGAGAAGTAAATAATAAATACCAAACAAGAATCAAGATGAAGACAGTCAACTAATCAAAAAGGATCTAAGTATCAGAAGTATTTTGTAGGATTGCTACTCAACACTGGAAGAAGTTCATTAATATGTTCAAGCGTCAGTGAAAATAATAAAGTGGTAGTACTTCTAAAGAATACAGAAGATATAAAAGATTTCAAGTGGTTACTACAGAAGATTCCAGAAGAAGAACAAAGACAGTGAAGCAGAAGAATGACAGAAGGGCTCAACTTAAAGTATTAATAAATGGAGAATATTTATTAGTATGACACAAATGAACCAGACAGTACATTTGTGTGTCAACTAAAATAATATTTATTCTTCATTTAGTTCAAGAGGTTTCAAGAACAAAAGACAGAAAAGAGGTTTCAAGAACAGAAGATTTCAAAGCTAACTACAGATTAAACAGATCATTATAGTATTTTTAATTCTACAATTAAAGTAAGTTAATTATTTAATTTATTTAATTAAATTAATTCAAGTTGAATTTAATTTAATTTATAAATTATTTAACTAATTCAAGTAGAATTAATTTATTATAAAAGAAATGAATTAATATGACTTATATATACATTTCGAATGACTTTTAAATAAGTCATACCGAATATGACTTAATAATAAGTCATACCGAATGGCTTAAAAGAAAAGTCATACCGATATATATATATATATATATATATATATATATATATATATATATATATATATATATATATATATATATATATAAAGCTAAGTCATACCGAGAGAAAGAAATAAGTCATAACGAATTTCTTTGTTCAAAAGGTCATGCTAAATTGATTTTTTATTTAATTAAAAAGTCATATCAATTTTTTTAATTAATAAAATAAGTCATACTGAGAAAAAAAGTCATGCCCAGCTTTCTGAAAAGTCATACAAGGCTAATTTTCATTAAATTAAGCCATATTGATAAAGGTCATACAAAGCCTTTTCAACCTCTATAAATATGAGGATTGTGCTTCACAATTTCAGTGTTAGAAAATCAGTTCAAATTCAGAAATTTGTCTGCATTGTAATATTCACAGATTTCTGTGCAAGTTTGAATATAATTGATTACACTCGAACACTTCATGTTGAATTCATTCTAGATTAATTTATCAGTTTTTAACTCTAATCCTCAGATAAATTTTGTAATACTTTTCAATTTAAAATTATATCTTCTACTTGAACAGTATTTCTTTAAAATTTATATTTCGTGGTTATTTAAAATAATATTTTTAAAACCTAAATATCGCGATGATTTATTGATATTGTATTCAACCCCCTTCTACAATATCAGGGACCAACAGGCTCCGAAGAAGATTTAACCATTTGATAATAGTAGGGAGTTAAACAGGTAAACCAGGTTGTATGGATCCTGGACAACGGATCTTCAAGGTATATGATCGGAGATAGAGCCCTGCTATCAGATGTAGTTGAAAGAGTTGACCTAATCGTCACCTTTGGAGATAACAGCAAAGGAATGACTACGGGATATGGCAAGTTAAATGATGGAAATGTTATCATTGAGAATGTTTCTTTAGTGGAACTACTTAAACACAATCTTCTCAATTTCAACCACTTCTGTGATAAAGGATACAAAGTAAACTTTAAAGAGGAAAAATGTTTAATAGCTCATACTAAAGATGATAAACTAGCCTTACATTGAATAAGAAAAGGAAAATTGTACGTAGTCGATCTCAATTCAGGAACTGAAGATGAAGAAAATTGTTTCTACTTAAAGGATTCATTAGAAGAAAGCTGGCTATGGCACAAGAAACTCTCACATTTAAATTTCAAAACAATGAACTCTCTAGTCAAGAGTGATTTGGTGAGAGGACTGCCTTCAATAGAATTTAAAGTGATATAAAGAATAGATTAGTTTTTTGCTTCTATAAAGTGATATAACTTAATCCCTATACAATATTTGACTATGTGCTTGTACTAACGGAAACAAACTAACAGAGAGTGTTTTACAATAGCCCTAGGTATTTGTAACATAATGAACTGGCTAGAATATAAAACTCCGGTGAAGAAGGTATAATAATGGTTGTGTTTCTTCTTCTTCTCCGGCTTCCATTTTCCTCTCTGTATCTCTCTGGGTTTTTCAACTCATCAAAATGAGCACGTCATTTTATTTATATTGTGTAGACTTTCAAATCAATTAAAATTGATTTTACGCCTTGTTTAGTTTGTTATGCCTACACTCTAGTTGCAGTGTGTAGGAGCTACAAAATCCCTTAGAATCCTTTTTACGCCACCAAGTAGTCTTGTTGCTCCTACACTCTAAATCCCTTGTGTAGGCGCCACCAAATGTGCCACACCCTTGGAAGATGTTGCCTTAGGTTTTTGTTACTCCTGTAAGTTATTTTATTGCGCCTGCACACTGAGTTCCTAGTGCAGTCACCACAAACCACTTAAGATTATATAACACACTTTCCTTACGCCCCTATTGATGTTTGTTGCGCCATTACACATATGAGGCTTGTAGAGGCGCCACCAAACTTCACTAAACACCAAGTCAACTATTTTGTTACGCCTACACTCTATATCCCCTGTGTAGGCACCACAAAGTACATAGAACTTGGAGGATAGTTTTCTTGCAATATTTGTTGCGCCTCATAAATGGTTTCAAGTGTGCAAGGACAACCAAATATAGTAATACTTGCCTTAATCAATTTCTTGAAATGCTTGATGTATTTACCACTTAGTTTTCACTTTACTGGCTTGATCAACTGAATTTCTTCTGATAAATCAAAGTAATTCTCTCTTTATTGTGCTGATGCTTAGTGCACTGGTTTGGTTCACAAACGACTAAAACTGAATTAAATTCTCTTAACTTCTGTTCTGTTTCAGTTGATTAACCTTAGACTGTTGCATTGCTTCGAACACTGACTATTAATAAACACTATACTTTCACTAGAATCTTTTCTAGTAGTTCGACAACGTCTCCATTATTACCACAATCTTGAATACTTCATCTCTGTTCTTCACTGATGCTTGAACATTTAAATGAACTTCTTTCAGTGAGTATCACTTCAAGACTGTAGCTGTCTTCTTTAACCTTTGTCTTTACCCTTCTAGATTCCTATGCTTCGAACACTATCTATCTTCAATCAATTCATTTACACTGAAATCTTCTAGTGGCACTTCTATACTGAATCTTCAACAGTTCTGAAACCCTGAAAGTCTTTACACATTATTCTTTACTGACGCTTGATCATATTAATGAACTTATTTCAATGACCTGTAGTAGACTTCAAAACTTCTTCTAATGTCTTGATTCACTGTATTTGCCTTGTCTTCATTTCTTCCTGATTTCTGTGTAGACGTAATATTATTTACTTGTAATGTTCTAGTGTTGAGTTATCACGATTACTATTTATACAGCTTCGTAATCTCACCAACAATCTCCCCCTATTTGATTGTTAAACTTGGCAAACAAATCTCATAGAGAAGATAACTCAACTAACAACTAGAAAAAGTAATGGTCTAGGACTTGTAAATAATTCTACTAATTTTTCTGGATCAGATTCTACATTTCCAGATTTCTTGAGTAACTGAAATGAAAGATGTTTGTTCCTCTAGCATTAAACTAATATTCATATGGTATCGTCTTCATTTCTGTCTGTGTTTGAGCTTTCTCTGCTTCAAAATCCTTCATAGTTTGAACTTAAAAAACTTATCATAAACAGAGCTTCATAAGAATTAAAATTCCTATGAACGTCTTCAATAGAACATAGAACATTACTCAAATAATGTTCTCCCCCTGAGAATGTGATTCTTCTTCTCTATCTCCTTCTCAACTTTAGATGATCAATGGAAGTGTCAATTCTTTTCTTTATTTCTCACTTGAATGAGGAATTCTCTACTAACAACTCCTTTCAAGTATAGGATACAGTTTCTTGATTCTCTTAAATTCTGTTGTTTCCCATAAGGATCAGAAGATAAGATTTTGTTCTTTTTCTTGTCTAAATTCTCCCCTTTAGGATATTAACTTCTCCCAAGGATACGAAGATAAGACTTTATTAACTTCTCCTTTTTTTCCTTTTTCTTATTAAATTCTCCCCCTTAGTTGAGGAATCCTCCAATGGCCCATCTTTTGAATGGTTTGTCTTCCAAAGAAGGTTCTCGTCTGTCATTGATTGGGAAAACATAGTAGCTTTTCTTTCAGAAGTAGCAACTAGCAAGGGTAAGTGTTTGGTCTATGGTTTCCTCACTTCTACTGCATTCTGTTAGTGTTTACACTTAAGTGTCGAGCACTTAGAAGTGTTTCACTCTTTCTCTCCCTATCTCTCACTCAAGTTTATCTATCTCTCACTCAAGTTTATCTCTCCCTCACTTTCACTCAAATGTTTCTCTCTCACACTTTCACTCTGCATTCGAAATATAGCCTTTTGTACCTGCAAGTGAAATCTGTCAATTCATATGTATTATCATCACCTGATTCTTCAGAATGAACGGAATCACTATCAAGTGGAGAATTTCCTCGTAGAGGTGTTCTTGATCTATCATGCATAAGTACTGTCTCAGCACCCGACTCAATAGAAATTTCTAAATCACTTTCTAGTGGAGCCTCACCTCTTTGAGATGGGTTATCCCAAGATTTTAAAATCTGTTAGGGAATCCTGCCTTGTTCTATCAAGGAGTTTCCTCACACATTCTCCGTAAACGGGAGGTGGACATTCCTTTTCAGGATCTAGAAATGTTCCTTCCAGGAGGGGCGTTGTAGTAGACAATGTAATGAATGATAATTTAGAGCCTACGTTTCCCTCGTAACCAGGTGACAGGAATTTTGTGTAAAATACCCTACTTGGCTCATCCTAAGAATTCTTGACAAGCAGTTGCCTCTCAAGCCCAGATAAATCTGAACAAGATATCTCCTTTTCGGGATGCAGAAGATTAACTTCTTTTTGTGGTAGATACTTGGACAATGTAATGTATGGCTAATTAGAGTCTGTATCTCCTCTGAATGCCTATACCTCTCACTGTGCATGCCTTCCAATGTGTTCGTAGAATTTAACTGTTTGAGCTTACCATCAGCGTGAGTGCCAGTGGTGTGCTTGACTCATTACAAGGTGTTGTGGCTGACGAGAAAATTTCAATGGACTCACCTTGTTGAGAGAATGATTCCAGAGACAGTTTTATTGCCTTTTCAGCTCTACATCCTTTTGAGAAGATAGAGATGAGCTTACAGTTACCTCAGTTATATACTACTTTGCTTGTCTGGAGGTAGAGCTGTGGGTGCACTTCTGACTTCATCCTTATTTGCTGAATCAAGTGCAGTTTCTCCCTTATCAACCTCTAACTTACAAAGTTTCCTTATATCTCCAAGGGTTAATATATGGAAGTGGATGAATTAGTGTTTGGTACTACTAAGGTCTGGGTAAGAGATTGATGGGTTTTCAACCTCTTGGCCAGCTTCTATAGCCTCTAGGGCTCATCGGAAAGAATCAATCAAGATTAAAAGATAATCACTTTAACATTCCAAAATATATTTTTCATCTCAATGAGAAGGAAAAATATAATAAGGAATGGTAATGGATTGCATTATAGTACTTTTAGTAAAAGAGTTTTGTCAGTTCTAAAGATTTATCATTTAAAAACATGATACCAATAGAAATTTTCTTTAAGATACTTATCCCGTAATAAAACACGGGAAAGTGTATCAGAGAAAAATTATATCCCTTATTAATTTCTTATCAGGCAAACTTCCCATAATAAAATGCGGGAATTTATATCAAAGAAGAAATTCAACTCTCTTACCAAATTATATCTCAATAACGTGACTCTTTTCCTTTATAACTTAGCACTGTATGTTTTGAAAATAGTTTTGCAAAACATCCTTATCAGATAGAGGATTATGATTTGACTCATAATACAATTATGTTTTACATCATTTTCGTCCACCTGATAGTATCCCCGACTTAAAATAAAAACATGACAATTGGGGTGAATGAATGCTTAACAATACAATACAAGGCATTCAAAGGAACAACCACTGTTTTGGTACTATGAATCAATGTGAAACATACATTGAAACAAGTTTTTGAAAATAAATCATTTTACAAGTGATTGGTACCTCAAAGTTAAAAACAATTTCTCCGAATAAAATAGCACTCACAATGTTTCTCCCACTCTAAAAAGAAAAATTAAGAGAGAGAAAGTTTAGTAAGATAAAAAATTTAAAACTAGCTTTTAGGAGAGGATAAAAGATTTTGAGATTTAAAGAAAGATTATCCTCAAGAAAAATTGATTCACACCCTAAGTTTTAGAAATCGAAGTAGGGCTTTAAAAGATTTTCAAAAGAGAAGTTTTGATTTTTTTTTAATGTTTTCTTCTTTAAAATTGATAGAAAAATGAATGTATCTTTGAATAAAACTTTTTAAAAAAGAATCAGACAAGAAATTATATTTAATACATTCAAGTTAAAAATTCAGTTAAATAAAGAAAACTAATTGTAATACTAAACAATTACCACATACATGCATATATAAATCAAATAACATGTGACAATTATTCAGTAGAACAATAAGCATTTAGACATATTTTTATTATTAGTGATTTTAGATAAGCAACATGTATTATCACTAATATTAAAAATATCACAATTAATTGCACGAAAACATTAACAAAATATCATTACTTGATAATTATCAATAATTTTAAAATACAAGAAATTATGCTTCTAATATTTTATCAAATCAAAATTATTAAACTAATAAATGTTGAATTGCTTCAATTTATAATTTAAATAAGATAAAATAATTTCGCTAAATACTTAAATATTCATAAGATTGAATATTAGCATCTAACTTCCTACGCTATATATAATAATTGTCATTCAAGTATATTACAGTTATACTCAGAACAATTATTAATGATATACCTAAGCTCGAGAAAATAGTTGAATAGAAATTCACAAATCCTTTAAATATTGACATTTAATACTAGTGATCCTAATTACAACTCCTCGCAAAAAAATCAAATTTAGAAATATTTCTCAGGTATATAAAATATTGAGAATTTTATACACATAACTTAGAAAATATTTCAGCTTTTAATATTAGTGATTTTTAAAATATGCATTGTTTATTTAGAACATAAATTCTAAATATTGTCACTAATATCAAAAGTATCACAATTATTTGTAATAAAATATTTAAAAGTATCAGAGCAAAATATCAGAACAATTAAGTTAGATATCATTGACTAATACTCATCAAATATTTAATATACAAATAATTATGCTGCTAAATTATACTAGAAAATCTAACTACCACATATGCATATAACATTGTAAGCAAGATAATTAAACTAATAGCAAAAAGTAAGAGGTACTGGATTTCAAACAAATTCACAAGTCCTTTAAATATTGAAAATTTAATACTTGTGAACTCATTTAAGAATTCCTTGCAGATGAGATTTTTAACAAATATTGTGACGCCCCAAAATCCGGGGTTAGGGATTTGAGTCGTCACGTCACCATCCAATCATTTAAAACCTGCAATAACTCCATAATCTAACAAAATCATACCATATACCCCTCACACACACACACCTACGAGTTATAGTCTTAGATACGATATACAACAAGTATAATTAGTTATTACAAACCAAATATACTTAATCAGGATCTCACGCTATTAATGATAACCCCTACATGAATTAACATTAATAACTAGATCAATACTGAAACTTATCCAACTTACTTTCGTAGAATATAGTTGAACTGAACCATCTCAAAGGTGAATCTTCTACTTTCCTCTTTCTCTAGGCATGAAGCCAATCGAACATGTTATTACTTTCTCTGAAAAATATAATATAAGCAAGAATGAGCGAAAGAATGCTCAGCAAGTTATTCACCCAATTAGCTATGTGACTCTCATTCAAGATTATGATAATCACTACTATCTCAATAGTATAATCATAAGGTTTAACCGTATATGGTAAGAATAATAAAGTATCTATCAACGATACACATGATCAGAGTTTTTCTGCTAAAAACATTTGTACTAAACATAAAGTTTAGAAAATAGCATACGAACAATTTGGTTCGGTATATAACATAAGACACTATCAAATATAGTGTTACCACGCTTTCATATCTCCTCTAAAGCTTTTTAAGATAAAGCTCAATGAACTTATTACGTTCATAGTTTTGAAATAGTCTTTCCATAACTTAGCAAAATAGCTTCAACTATAGTTTTGCTAAACTCCCCTAATATACGGGGTACACAATTCAAGATACAACAATCATAGTTGCTTATCTTTGAGAAAATTAACTCATTTTGAACCATACCATTTATAAGGTTTAAACTCTCATAAAATATCTTTAAAGATCCTGTTGTGTTGTGATATATAAAGAAAACAAGAGTGAGCAATATAGGCCCACTATAATCATAACTTCTATAAATATACTTTCTGATAAACATTTCAAAAGTTTGTAAGCTTTTCATGCATCAGTTATCTTCTGAAGTTTTCATATAACTATTCGTTAAATCATACGAATAACAAGATGACATTTCAAGTTGTTAAAAACTTTTTTCTCATCAGATCCCATCTGAAGTTTTCCTTTCTTTTCGTTAAAACATTTCAAGATTTCATTTGCAATCAACACCATCGGTAACTCAGCTCATAGGCTTTCATTACGGTGTGAAGCACAATTCTAATTGGAAGAAGGGACTGTAACTGGAGCATTAACACGCCCGCTACCACACATCCATGATGATCAGTCGTAGCACGTGGCAGCCTTCATCAGCAACCTATGGAAGCCTTCCGTTTCTCTACATGTAGAAGGGGGAGCCCCGGTACTCGCTACCGTTAATGGGTAATCACCCTAGACCGCATACGGGTCAAAGTGCTGGACCGTGCGTTACTCGGCCTCTTACGCTAACTCCAAGTCCACTGAATCAATCTATAAGTCTGGAACTGGAACATTAATCCAAGCTCCCCAAGTATATCATACTTGTTAATAGATTTGTCTATCTAACCTGGAACCGGAAGTTAATCCTAGTTCCCCAAGTATATAGTACTTGTTGATAGACCCTCATAGCTATGAGTAGTCACTGATTAGATTAGTAGGGTTGTCCTCTCACCACACAGGTAAGTGACCTTCACCCACTAATCTCTTTCATCAAGGAATGAATTCATTTTTTGAAAACCATGACTCGGGAGTTTGTCGGAAACCTCTCTGCTTTTGATAAGTTGAAAAGCTCTTGCTACTGTGGAAACTTGTTCCAAAACTTGACTGCTTTCGAGAAGTAAATAGGTATTCACTTCCTATACTGAGTTCCCTATTTTTGATAAGTCTGAACATATATTACTCTTATTAAAAGAATAAAATAAAATAATTAAATTAAAATATTAGGGAGCTCTCACTATCTTTAAACCATTTTCTGAAGGTCGGAAAGTATTTAAAATAATTATCGAAAGCTTCGAATAATTATTAAAGACCTAAAATAATTTGTAAATGAATTTTAAATAATTAAATAATCCTCAATAAATGAATATTCTAAATAATATTCATTAATTAAATAAATATTAAAATAATATTTATTATCTCCTTCTTAAATGAATATTCAAAATAATATTCATTAATTAAATAAATATTAGAAATAATATTTATTATCCTCATTTAATTCTTTTATCAAAAGAATATCAAGATATAAATATCAAAATATTTATATCATCATTTCAAAATAATCTGTCTCCGGCTTCTTCCGGATTACGACAGTACTTAACATAATCTTCCGACTCCCGGTCTACGTTCGAAAATACATAACTCGCTATACACTTAGAGCCTTTTACCTTCACCGGCTTATATCTATATTTCTTATAGTGTATAACCGAAACATTACGAAAGCTTTAATAATACATGAAACAATTCATACTTTTCAATATACAGTTATATCACAACAACAACAGTCTTTCGATCATAATAGTAGTACATTAAGTACAGGTGTTTAAAAACATGCATACGTAGCAATACATATATTTTGATATGTAAAAACATAGGTTAGAAAACTTGTCTGGAGTCCAAGATACGTTCTCAGAGTCCCACTCGCTCCGAATTTTCTATCCATTGATATTATAATCCTGATTAGTACTCATAATCTCATCAATTACTTGTATTACAATTAAGTATAATCATATTTCGATTTCAATTATGACAACCTCGAATTTTACTTAGTCATTTTACTAACGCTTGTCTTACCCGGTATTCACCTCTTCGGGTCTATCTTAACCATTCGTAAACCATCTTGTCAACGGCTTTTAATCTAATCTTTTTACTCCAATACATAGTCATGTTGTTCCTCAACATCTTTCGTGTTTTAACCGACTCAAAATTATCCTTTTATCTTAGCCAAAACGGCTTGTCAAAACCGTGTCTCTGTAGTTGACTTTCATGCGAATTACTATTACGCGACTCGCACTCTAACATTTTTAGTAAATCAGAAAATTCATAATTAAATATGAAACCACCTCAAGGAGCTTTTTGAGTATTTGTAATATTTATCAAAAATATTTTTATTTGAAACACTTGAGTTTAACTGAGTGAAAAACATTTTATAAATCGAGTCAACTACGAGGTTTTGCTATTTGCACCGTTTTCACTAAAACGCTCATAACTTATTAACCGCTAACTCAAATGATGCACCGTTTTCGCATGCACGATCTAGAGAATGTCTAGAATATAATCCATCAAAAGTTTGGCCCTGAACAGATGACTCATTTTTCCGAATTTACTGAAGAAGGCAGTAGCCTCTTATGTGAATAGTGTCATCGTGCAACTTTGGTTTCGACATTTTTATAAAATAGAAAAATTAACTTTTTAATACAAAACCTTTTTGATGATCTTACTAACTGTCCAAGGTATATATCATCCAAGTTTCATAGTTTTAGTCCACCCTTAACTAGTTCGTTTATAGCATCAAAGTGAGTACAAGGCAGCAGTTGGTCTCCTTGCGCGACTTTCACTAAAACGAACTTATCTCCTAAACCGTAAATCGCAGACATGATTCAAGTGTCAAAACAAACTATGAAATAAGATCTACACATCCATGGTCAGTGGTATCCAGAAATATTTTATTAACAGATCGTAATTCTTGTTCAAAACAGTCCCTAAATCAAACGGGCATTACGACGGCTATAAACTTAACGTTTTCCGGATTCAATCAATTGAAATCCATTCACAACCAAGATAAATCATCAATATACTAATATGGTCATATCATTCAACTATTCATTTCATAACTTTTAACCAACACCACTTCACAAAATCATCCAACAACACTCAACCATTTACATCCAAACTCCTTAATCCACATATGCTTAAACATAACTCAACTCAAGCTTTTAACTTCAAAGTAAATCAAAGGGTGGATAGAGTTTATACCTTCCTTGGACACTTAAACACACTAATAAGAGCTTGTAAGTCTTAAGGGAGCCTTGATCTATGCTTATCATCCTCAAACTTGCAAGAGAAAATCAAGAACAAGTTAGTAAATTTTCGGAGTTACTATTCAGCCTCAACTTCTACAATTTATTTACCCAATTAAAATACCTCCAAAATTATGAAATTAAATAATTACCTTCTAAATATAGTGAAGAAGCTATGGTTAAAATTTGGTGATTTTTGTATGAGTAGAACGGAAGTTATAAAATTGTCTTTGCACCTTGCTCAAACTGGGCAGAAAATGGAGAAATGGAGGGGGAGAGCTTTTCTCTCTTTACTTGCTTTTTGTGTTGGTGTATTTGTGTTTGTATAATGTGTATGTATTGTTACATGACTGATTTACACTCAATTATGGATTGGTTGAATTGTTCAAAGATGATAAAGTAGTTTTATGACTTGCTTTTCCCTAATTTTGGGAACTATGTTCCTTAATCTTGGTTACTCATTTAGTTACTTGCCTTGTCTAGTTTCTTTTCTAGTTACTTGCCTTATTTCATCCACTTGGTTCCACCAATGCAAGTACTTAGTTGCATGGCTTGCATGGCTTTGGTGCAATTTAATTGTCATCCCATGATTAACACTTAATCCTCCACGTAAGTTCGATTATTTCCGAAAGCGTTTCGTCGTAGGAATTCCGTAGCGTAAATCCTTAATTTTCAAAATACTCCAATTCGATTATAACCATGAACTTTCTAATTTATAATCCTCCCGGTTATAACATAATTCTCTTATTCCTCGATATCTCGTAAATTACGAAACAAATCGTAAAAGTGAAAATCTTCGGATTCCGTCAGCTTTTACATACACTCATTTTCTTCGTATAACAATATCACATATTCGATTTTCGAATAATCCACCACTTATTTAGTGTGGGCTAAAAAGTTTTTCATAATCCGTAGAATCACTATTCATTAGGGTCATTTTAAAATAAAAAAAATTCGTCCAAAAATTCGGGTTATTACAAATATGCACATAAATAAATCCCAAGTTCACTAAACAACTTAGAGAAAATGAATTCATCAAGTTGTTTAACAAATATCTGCAAGTTATTCTACTAAGGACAATCTCGAAAGAAATGATACTTGGTGTTCATACGCTTGTTTCATTACGTGGTGTGGAGAGATCAATAGAGTTATTGGAGTTGAAGAAGTTTCCTTGTCCAGAAAATCAGAGCATCACATTCACTAGCTGCTTTAAATTTCATCTTTGTTGCAGCTATCTGTGTTGAATGCTACCTCTTATTTCAACAAGAAATCCTCTTCCACGAAATTGATAGCTTCTAGGAATGACTTCCCTGTCTTTCTTACAACTTACATTATCTATATCTATATAGCCAATTAGGTTAAACCTGATATCTTTAGGGTACCTAACTCTGAGAATTGGTTATCCCCTAAGATATCTAACAATTCATAACTTAGCTATAAGATAAGATTCTCTAGTATTCACTTGAAAACTTGCACATAGGCATATTGATAATAAAATATATGGTCTTTATGCACTTGAATAAGTAATGAGCTGATCATACCTCTATAGTTTGTCATTTCAGTTCATATACCTGATTTGTCCTGATCAAGCTTAGTGGTTTGTTGGCAATGAGTCTTGGCAGGTCTAGAATCTTCCAAATTGCGCATTTTCAAAAGATCTTTGACTTAATTTAATTGCCATCATTTTTTTGAATTACTTATAATCCAAAAAGAATTGTAACTCTTCCAACATGCTCATCCTATACCTACTCTGCATTAACTTAGCAAAATATCTCTTGCATAGGTTTTGTTAGTAGACCCATATATAATATAATCATGGTATATTTGCACATATATTATATTGTGTGTGCTTTGTATTCTAGAGAGATATATGTGTATAACGACTCTACCAAAATTATTTTCAAGTAATAAACTAGTTAGAGTGTCATACCACGTCCTTGACGAATTGCTTGAATCCCTACCTCCGTCATAGAGAGCTTGGGAAGGGAATGATATACAAATTCCAATGACCTGCAACTTCAAAGTCCAGGAGTTGTACATTGAAAGGGGAGATAGGAGTGAAGGGAAGTAACTCACTGCACTTTCATGTGTACTAAGAATGCTAAATGTAATCTCTATATAATGGTTGATGATAACTCAACAATAGAACAGGACATGTAATAATATGCAGGTGCACAGAAATCTTGGATCACAGAGTTCAGTTAAGACAAAGTATCAAAGGATCATCTACAGACTTGAAGCTCACTGGAAGAAGTTCATTAACATGTTCATGCCTCAGTGGAGAATAAAAGATGTTGACATCTATTCAAGGATGTGGAAGCTACAGAAGATTGTCTTAGTCTATGACGATTTTAGTGCATTACAATCAAAGCAACAAGTAAGGTTTACAAAGAAGAATGTGGAATCATGTTCGGAATCAAGAGCCCCTATCAAGACTAGTCACTTATGAACCAGACCGTTGCATCAAGTGTCAGGACATTGGAGGCAAGCTCTCGTCGGTTAATATGGTCTTAATCATTCTAAAGTTGTTGGTTTTCTTGAGACAAGTGGAGGATCAACAAAGGTGGTAAATCAGTGTTGGAGAAATGCCAACCTAATGGATAAGGGACAGTCGGCACAACCTGATTGGATCTTACTAAAGCTTCACAGATTAGAAGGCCAAATACTTGGACGTGGTGGAGTCACGTATACGGGGCCAAGTATTTGGATAAGGAAGTCTACACAAATTGAAGAGTGGAATGGAAATATTTAATTTAATTAAATAAAGTATTTATTTAATTATTTATATATTTTATAAATAAAGATATTCTTTATTTATATTTTATATATTTATTAAATATTACTTTTACATTAAATATTTCCAAAGGCATGCTTGGCACATGACTTTGAAGAAAAGATTTGAATGGACAAGAGTAAAAGGTGGAAAAGTAAAAAGCAACATCTTTTTGAATATACTAAAAGAAACCAAGTCCTCATCTTCATTACAACATATGCAGTAGTATTCGGCAGAGAAAAAATGGGGAGAGAGAGAAAATTATTTTCTCTCTCCCCCACGGCCATACTCCATATCTTGAATATTATGGGGCCATGAATTTCTTTGTTTCACCACTCATCTATTCTTCTGTTGTAAACATTGCTAAATCTTGTTTAGAAGATAGGTTTGATTTTTGTCTCCTAGATCTAGAATTTGTAATATTTTTAGAGGAGCTAAAAATCACATCTTTGTTGTGTTCTTGAGCTTATGTTCTTGAACTTGTTTGTAGCATCTACCCCACTTCAATGAATATAAAGTTATATTCTTGGATCTTGTTGTGTTGTGTGTTTTGGATGATTTACCATTCATTTTCTTAGTTATTTTAATGGTGTTGTTGAGGTTGAAGAAGATGATGAACAGTACCCGGGTTTGAACCAAAGTAATTTTTATGTTGTCCCAAAAATTATTAATAGTCATTTTAATTTGGGAATCGTATTCACCCCCCCTCTACGATCTCCGGGACCCAACATACATCAACTTCAACTTCTAACTCACCATTCAGGAGTGACCTTGTTAACATTCATCTGATAGATATTCATTCTTGAATGCTCAACAGGTGCTAGAGATGTCATATTGTTAGGTCATCAACTTGTTCAACCCTAATAGGATCAAGTCTCGTCACCGGTGCTTGATGTTTAATCTTGAAATTCTTGAAGATTCTGTTTTCATCATCGTCGATACCTTCTACTTGATAGTAACCTATAGCAACCAGTTTGGCTTTGTCCCTCATAACAATGCCAATTATCATTCAGTTTTTGTAAACCCTTACTGTACCAATTTTAGCTTCGTCTTGTGGTCTGGGTTCCAGCTTCAATAAATTCTACCTTCGAACTGATTGAGATCATCTTGCATTGCAATCACCCAATCTGGATCAATCAGTGCATCTTCAGTATTCTTTGGAATTCCAGATGTTAGATCCCAAAAAATATATGTTCATTTTGATTAGCACTTCTAGCCTTTACTCAATAATCTGGTTTACTAAGAACTAGACTCCAGGATTGACTTTGACTTCAAACCTTTTGTCTTGGCAGATATGTTCTTAATGTATTCCTTTGATCTTCATTTTGTTGAGTACGACTATTAGATCCTACTTTTATTTTCTCCCCTTGAGTTGCTGCTAGGATGTGTTGAAGATCCTTCACCTTGTTAAGTGGATTCTGTTAAAGTTCATGAGTTGTGTAGATTATTTACCATTTCCACTACTTGGATCTGAATCATCATCATTTTCATTGATTCCTTCTGCAACCTCAGTTTCAACATCAGTATCTGAATTTGACTCTGACAGGATGTCAAACTTCAAAGATTCAGAATAGTCATTCATTTTAATGCTTGGGAGCTTGGTGTAGTAGAACGAAACATTCAGACTTTCAATCACCTTCTGGTTTTACATCATTTAGCCCATCAAAGCTTTCGACTTCAATGAGTAGCCGAGAAAAATTGTTCCATGAGCCTTAACTTCAAACTACCCAAGATACTCATCTAAATCTTCATTAAATATCAATTTCCTCCAAACACATGAAAGAGCTTCAGTGTTTGCTTCTGGTTAGTCATTAACTCATATGATGTCTTTTAACGATCTTATTGATTAAAGCAGCATGTTGTGTTAATTGCTTCAGCTTCAAAGTACCTTTATTAGTGCAGACTTCATTAAGAACTTCATTCGCGAAATTGAGTTCCAATATTTGACTTCAAAGTTCTCACAACTTACTTTGCTTCCAACTTGATCTTCCTGAAGTGATCAATCACTATCTATGATATTTTGTCTGTTGAATGCACGAACATCACCAAATTGTAACTAGGGTCGCCAACATCCACCACTAAGCATATTTCTTCCATGACATAATTTGCTTCAGTGTGATGTTTTCATTGACTTCCCTATGTGACGTACTTTAAAATGTCCTTCTGGATAGAATTCCATTAAAATCAATCCTCTCACCAATTTCATCTTTATCGGAGAATCCATTGTCTTGTTCACCAAGTGTGAGAGCTTTTTATACCATAGCTAACTATTTACTAATGAAGCTTTACTGAAAAGTTCACTTCACCTTTGCATACAAAAACCATGTCAGCTACGAACAAATTTCCTCGCTCTCAGTTTGAGTGAGCTTTCAACCTTCTTGTTTGAGATCAAACACTTTTCTTTTTCAATGTTTTTCCAGAAAACCCTTGACAAAGAATTCCCTAGTGCCCTGTAGATAGTGCTTAAGTCTTTCCACAAGAAAGATACTTCCACTGATGACAATTCCAAAAATAATTGGATAGCCAAATCCCTTACGCATCATTTGTTGTCATCTCCAAAAGTTACCATTTTATAGGCTTTCTCAACCAACTGTGATATTAGAGATTTAATCTTAATCATATGCCTCGAACAATAAATGTCACGAAGTCACATAACTTTTGCCTTTTGTTACACATTCTACAATCACAAATGATTAAGCTTTTTGGTACTAGACTTCAATTGAGTCCAGATGGGTTAGAGATATTATTATCAATAGTGGTAACAACAGCTTCAATATTCATATTAGAAAATTCAGTACTATCTACTTTAATAATTGTATATAAGTATAACAAATGTAAAGTAGATTTACAGATAATCAATTATTTTCTAAAAGCATATGCAATAGAAGAACTAAAAAATTAATTACTAATTCTATCTAATCCATTTCTGTTGTTGTCTAACATTTTTAACTATCTCTAATTATCTAAGTCAGTTTTAGATTAAGTTTCAAATCTACAAATGTTACTGACTACTTAGATAATTCTACCATATTTTAGTATTCTGCTCCTTAACAAGAAATACATGATATGATATGACATTTAAGTGCAACTATGTGAGTAGGAGCAAATCATATGGAAATAAGCACTTAAACAATTGAAGAATATGCAGAATATTTGAATGAAACATTATGAGTAATATCAAATTCCACATACACTTAACAAGTCATTTATCACAATAAGAACAAATATAAAATATCTAATCTATGACCTGCTTGTCTATTTAGCAATTTTCACAACATTAGCAGAGGTATTAAATCACATAATATTTAAATCAAGTTCCAGCAAATATTTAGGGATACACCTAACTGTTTAGAACACCCTATCTAATTCTAGATATTTATTTTACTGTATAGACAATCAAGTACGAAATGTACTAATTAAACTCATGAATCCTAGCATGCAATCTTATTCTTAGCAATCAATTAAGCATTTAAGTCCTAATATACTAACATGTTGACATGAATATAATACATTTCAAAACTTAATAATCATACAGTTTTGAATTAGATAAATTATACTAATTAGTATGTGTACATGTGAAGTGCTTAGTGATTCATCTCCAGTGTTGGTCATTGATGCTAGATATCCATTTGATTTATCATTGTCACTGATAGAATCAGCCTTGCATTTAACTTCACCAAAAAATGCTTTTCCATTGTTGCATCCTCACTAATGCCTGAGATTCCTGCTTTAACCCAACACAGTGTCTGTCATCATTTGCTTGTACAGGCTTCTTCAAACTGTGTAGCAAACCCCTGATCTTGTCTTTCTATTTTAAACCATCCCTTTTTTGCAACCGCCTCTTGAACTGATCTTGAAAATCTCCTTTATGGAATCTATAGGTAAGGACCTTGAATATAGAATTGGTATTCCGTATGAATCTGATGTCACTGAACTTCCTGTTGCCTTGCAGGCTTGACTTGCAATCTAGTTCTCAGGTTATTCCAAAGTGTAAGATTCACATATAACACCTTGACCACTACCTCGAGCTACAACATCTTCAATTCAACTTCTTGGATCAATTCATTTCTGGTCAGAGGTTCTCAACCTTGACTTCAATCAAATTTAGTTCCTAGGTCACAAATATAGTGGATATGCTAACAACCTGTTTTACCAAATATTATCTTCTTATTCAGCTCTTGTTCTAATTCATAGGCCTTCAGCACATAAATAGTTCCTCTAAGGATGATGTGGTCTTATCCTTAGATTCCCGATGGATGTATCCCTACTTTCTAGATGATCTGCAGTGTTAGCACGAACTTCCAATAATCTCCATGTAGAATAATCTTAAGGTTTGTATAGAGATTTCAGGTAGTCCAATCTGTCCTCCTTCACTACTTTAACCCCTAAGATTTTTTATTCAAAAAATCAACTCAAATTAACCAAAAACTGTACCCAAATTAATCTCTTCTTTTTCAATTTTCGAATAACCAGTGGGATCCTATGGAGTAGACCTCTGAGGAAATTAGTACCACCTTTTCTTCAACCTGTTCCAGAACTAATTTCATTGGATAATCTTCAGTCAATTTTCATTGTCTTCAATACCCGGAAAAATCTTCATCTACTACTCCTTGAGCATATCAATCAGCTTCCGAGTTCTACTGCTTCCTTTTGTGGCTTTTTTTATAATAAATTTAAAATTTTAAACTTTATTAAATATATAAAATAAACTAATTAAAATTTATAACATAAACTAATGAAAGTTTATAAAACAAATTTTATAGAAGTTTATAAAATAAATTTACTATTAAGTTTATAAAATAAACTAATTAAGATTTATAAGATAACCTGATAAAAATTTATAAAACAAATTTTATAAAAGTTTATAAATAAATTTAATATAAAATTTATATGATAAACTAATTAAAATTTATAACATAAACTAATGAAAGTTTATAAAATAAATTTTATAAAAGTTTATAAAATAAATTTAACACATAAAATTTATAAAATAGACTAATTAAAATTTATAACATAAACTAATAAAAGTTTATAAAATTAATTTTATAAAAGTTTATAAAATAAATTTAACATATAAAATTCCATTCCATCCTGGTGATAGGAAAGGGAAATGAATATTAATTGATGATGGAAAGAAGAAGAATTCCATTCTAGGTGGAGTTGAAAAACCTATTGCATAAATCAATAGTTGTTGGCATTAAAGAAAGAGAGCAGCAAGAGAAGGCAGGAGAGGAGCTAGCCATTCAACTACAAAGGCAGTTTGATGAAGAAAATGAAAGGTTTTGGAAGCCAGGAGGAAAACGGCTGAGAAGAAGCCAAGAACAAGATAAAGGGAAAACAAATCTGCTAAAATCTTTGGTGTCAAAAGTAAGTTGAATGTGGATGAAATAGAAATGGCTAAGGATGAACAACCAAAGAGGATAGTGAATAAAAGTCAAGAATCTGGAAGTGGTCAATCCAAGGAGATAGAAGTGTTCAAATCAAAGGCAAGCAACTACATCCCAATCAAAACTGTGGGATTGATAGTTGTTAAGGGCCAAAGGAAAAGAGATGTGGATCTCCTCCATCCTGAATATGAGGATGGTTCACACTCATCTTTTACATTATCTCAAGTCATGGAATAAGACTATGGAACTCTGAGGAAGATCTATAATCTACTCAATAGGAAATATTATCTAACCAATGAGCTTGCAAAGATATTCTACAAAGAATAAAGGACATGAAAAAGGCACATGTTCAGGTATAAAGGGACGACAAAATCAAATTATGGAATCTTGAAGGGAAGAAGGTCCTTCATGAGCCTTTCTACATGATGATCTACAAGGACAGAGAGGGCAAAGAGAAATGCATTAATATCTGTCAGAAGATTGACAAATTGCCAAACCTGGAGCTTAATTATCTTGCAAGCTAATTGGACTATAGAGTTGAGGATGAGTAGATTTTGAAAGGGTCATTTTACAGAAAAATGTGAGAAAATGAAGATAGATAGAACGGGGAGTTTAATGGAAGAAGAAAGAGAAGACACTAAATCAGAATCACCTATAACTTCTCAGAAGTCATGTATCATTGGTACTTAAATTCTTTGTCTCATAATTGTACTACTTGTCAAATTTATAATTCATGACAGAATGAAAATGTTTAAGTTTTTTTTATCATCAACATTAGATTTATGTCTATTTCTCATATTTATAAATAGGGGGATTGTTAGGAATCATGTAGTGTGATGATAACAAATTTACTTAGAATTATAAATTTGATCTTAATTTTTGTAACTGGTCAATGGATATATGACTTATAAATATCTATTGACTAAGGAACCATTTATTAGTTAAAGTTGGTGTTAATCAACTGATAAAATGGATTGTAACAGTTGATTCAGAGTTCTTATCCCATTAGTTGATTGTAATATTTTGATGGATGCTATGTACTAGTCAACTGATATTTATTATCTCAATTGATAGCTCACCAACGGATGTGAAGAATGGATGACAAAGTGTAAATATTATAAGTCAGAATTCTCTCAAATGAAGTGATCAACGGATAAAGAAGTCAATGGATATAGATACTATTTGATGGATGAAAGTCAACAAGAGTCAAATCATTCGATCTCCATCAATGGATAAAAAGACAATCAATGGATATTCAAATATCCATTGATATATCAATTGATCAATGGATAACCTATTCATCGATGGATAAACAAAGAAGGTTCGACTGATAAGTTTCACAACAATTATCAGTTGATCAAAGTTTCCCAAAACAATTAAAGACAAATGGAATGGAATCTTTGCAGGAGTCTAAATCAATGGAAGACAGTCTTGTTAAGATTGTAAAGACTTTCAAAGGATCACAGTCTTCAATGAGAAGAACAAGACAAAGACTTTTTGAAAACAAGGCAAAGACCCAGGAAGACTGTGAAAGAAACTACATTCTATTTTAGTGCAAACATTTTAAAACGTGTTTTGTATCTTTATCAGTTGATAGAAAATAGAAGTAGGAAATGAACTTGTATATATAGTTTAACAGTTCATTGTAGCAACAAGTAGAAGTTGAACAACAAGAACTCAAGCATAGCACAATAGAAAGATAGAAAATATTTGTAGTGCTTTTCTTAGTTCAATTTACATTTTGTAATCAGCTTGGTTTTAAGACCAAGGTTCATTGAAAACAAAAATGTTCACTAGTGGAAAACCAATCCACTAGTAATTTTAAAAGATTTTTTTTCAAGTTTTTCAGTTTAATTTTTGTTCTATTTCTTAGTTCTAATATTCCAAACACTCAAACAGTTTTATTATACAAACTTAAATCCGCAAAAATTTGATATAATTATTAAGTTTGTATTCAACCCCCCCTTCTACCAACTTGTTGAAAGGCATATGACTAGGCCTATTTGTAATAATTAGATGACAACTCAACTCAGATAAGAAATAGTAGTAAATAATAAATATCAAACTGGAATCAAGACAAAGACAGTCAACTAGTCACAAGGAATCCTAGTATCAGAAGTACTCAGTTGAAGCTACTACTCAACACTGGAAGAAGTTCATTTATTTGTTCAAGCGTCAGTAAAATTAAATAAAGTAGTAATTCAAAAGAATTCAGAAGATACAGAAGATTTTAAAGTGGCTACTACATGAAGATTCCAGAAGAAAAAGAACAGAAGAGGGAAGACAGAAAAGCAGAAGGCCACATCTTTAAATGTTAAGAATGGAGATTATTTATTGGTTTGACACAAATGAACCAGACAGTACATTTGTGTGTCAACAATAAAATATTTATTCTTCATTCTAGCTAAAGTGGTTTCAAGATAAAAGTCAAAGAAAAGACGAAAAGACTGTGAAGCTGGCTACAGAGTTATACAAGTCAAATAGTATGTTTAATTCTACTAATCAAAAGGAATTTAATTATTTAATTTATTTAATAAAATTAATTCAAGTTGAATTTAATTTAATTTATAAATTATTTAATTAAATAAAGTAGAATTAATTTACTATAAAAGATTTAGTTAATATTACTTTTGAAATAACTCAAATTACCTATTTAAAAAGGTAATACTGAATTACCTAATTAAAAAGGTAATTCTGAGCTATTTAAAAAGGTAATACCGAGTCTTGTAAAAAGGTAATACCGAATTACCTATTTAAAAAGGTAATACCGAATTACCTAATTAAAAAGGTAATTCTGAGCTATTTAAAAAGGTAATACCGAATTACTATTTTAAAAAGGTAATACCGAATTACTATTTTAAAAAGGTAATACCGAATTACTATTTGAAAAGGTAATACCGAATTTTCAAATGTAATGCCCAGCTTTTTCAAAGGTAATTCTAGGCTTATTTCTCAGTTTAAAAAGTAATGTTGAAAAGTAATGTTAAGCTTTTCTAACCTCTATAAATATGAGGAGATCACTTCTCATTTCTGTCGTCGTTCAAACATTCAAATTCAGAAATTTGTATGTATTGTAATATTCACAGATTTATGTGCTTAGTTTGGAATATAATTGTTAAACTCGAACAATTCATGTCGAAATCGTTCCAGAACATTTAAATCAATTATATTCACCTTGATCATATTAATTTTGTAATACTTTTCAAGTTAAACTTTATATCTTATACTTGAACTGTATTTCAATTTAATTAATATTTCGTGTTTATTTTAATTAATATTTTTACAATACGAAATTAAGAGAGAAATTCAGATATAGTATTCAACCCCCCCTTCTACTATATCAGGGACCAACAATTGGCATCAGAGCTGGTTGATATCTTTTTATCAGATCCAAACCAAAAATTCCGCAACTCATACAGACATCAAAAATTATTTTTAAGTCGAAATAATTTTTTATTCGAAATAATTTTTTCACTAAAAATTATTTTTAATCAAAAATTGTTTTCAGTCAAAAATTAAAATATTTTTTGAAACACTTAATTTTTAAATCTTATTAAGATGAGTACCCAGAAAGTGACCAGTATCAAAATTCCACAATTCGACAGAGAACATTACAATCTGTGGAAACATAAAATGCTACTATTCATCGGGATTGCAAATCCCAAGTACGCATTAGTCATGGCCAAAGGTGTTGAACCCCCTATATCAGTTATTCTCGAACACACGGTTGATGGGATTGTAATTCCCCACAGATAGTTTCTAAAAAGTCCGGCAGACTATACAGATGAGGAAACAGAAGTTGTGTCCCTTGATAATAACCTGAAGCTCATATTAATTGAATCCCTAGACTACATCATGTACAACCAAGTAGTCAATTGCAAGAATGCAAAACAGATCTGGGAAACAATTGAAATTATCAATGAGGGAACTGAAGAAGTTAAGGAGAATAGACTAGAGATCCTGACCACCCAATATGAGCAGTTTAGATCCAACCCTGGTGAAGGTATCTCTAAGGTGATTCAGAGACTAAACAAATTGATAAACGAGCTCAACATGAATGGAAAGTTTTATCAGAACCAAGAGGTGAACAGGAAATTTTTGCTGACCTTACCAGAGCATCTGGAGCACAGGATTGCAGCCATCCGGGAATCTAGGGACATGAAAGAAGTAACCCTAGAAAGACTCTACGGAGTTTTAAAAACTTATGAGCTGGAACAGATCCAAATCAGAGAGATGTACGGAAGAGGTAAAGTACTGAGTTCCTCCAAGGCATTAATGGTAGAAGCACCAGAGAAAGAAGAAGTGAAGGCTGTTGCACCTTCTAACAGTTCAATAGAGTATGTGGTTCCAGAACTTGGACATACTTCTGACAAACAAGAAGATGGTGATTTCTACTCGCTGGAAGAACTAGATCAACTGGAAGATGAATCTCTAGCTATGGTTGCCAGGAAGTTTGGCAACATATGATTCCGAAGAAACTCCTCATTCAGAAGTAAGCCTAATTTTGGAAGATTCCAAAAAGGAGGTTCTTCTACAGCAGTATCAAAAAGCAGCTACAAGACCGGCTTAGTTGATAGAAGCAAGTTTCGTTGCTTTAACTGTAATGAGCTAGGCCACTTTGCAACTGAGTGCAAGAAGCCTAAGCAAGGGAAGAAGAGAGAGTCTTACGAAGAGCTCAAGGAGAAGTATGATGCGCTCGTGAAAAAGCATCAAGGAAAGTCCTATCTAGCAGCAGGCAAAAGCTGGGATGATTCAGATAACGATGATGAGGAAGAGCTAGGAAATCTTGCTCTTATGGCTTCATCCGAGGAATCACTGTCTCCCACCCGTGACAGAGGAATAGAGGTAAATCCTTCTTGTCCTAAGATGTTTGCTTTGCTAGGTAAAGAACTAGATGGTGAAAGAGATAAGGTTAAGAAACTCAGACTCAAAGTCAAAGAGTTAGTTGATGAGACTGAAGTTTTTAAACAGTTAAAAAGAAATCATGACAAGTTGACTGAAGACTTAGTTGTTCAAGTCAGTAAAGTCAGTTGTCATGTTGTAACAGAATCCAATTTCAGAAACCAGATAGAAGAAGAAAAGAAGAAGTGTCTTGCATATAAGAATTCCTCATATATTGTAAAGAACCTAGTTGACCAACAAGAAATAAGTCGTAAAGTTGGGATAGGCTTCGAGTACAATAAATCTGTAGGAAAGCCAAGCAACATAACCCCCTTTAGAAAAAGTGCTGTAGAAAGGGGTATCCCACATGTTGTTAAAGACACACCAAAACCTCTCTTCATAACACCGATAGCTGAACCTATCCTTGAGAGCTCTGTACTGATTGCATATGAAATGCAGTTGGAAGATCTTGAGGAAGAGAAGAAGAGAGGAGAACAGGTTAAGGACATAAAAGGAGTTAATGTCCAGAAAGAGAAGTGTGCACCAAAGACACCAGTGAAAGATGTGGGAACTTCTGATTCCCCCAGACCTGGTGTAGGTGCAAAAGACTTAAAGAATAAAATGAACAGACCCAACACATTTGTGAACAGTAGGAACAGTAACAATAAATTTCATTCAACTGAAAACTTCAAATCTGCTGATAAAATTGAAGTAGAATCTGTTAAGACCCCTACTGTATTGAATAACATGCCTACTATTGATGCTTTCCATAAACCATGTGGTATAATGAATTGCATGTTATGTGCTTTTAATGCTATGACTGCTTACTTTAAACGCATGATAGCTAAGAAAGATAACATGACACCTAGACAGCACATCAACAGTAAATTTGCTAAATCCAAGACTGCAACTCCTTCACCTGAGAAGAAGGAATCATATATTCCTAAGTCTAAACAGAAAGTTGTTAAGACTATTTTTAGGAAGGTAGGAACAGTCAAGGAAGAAAATAATGTTATTCGAAAAGGATCTGTTGTCAAAGCAGACAAAGGTCAATTCTTTAAGTATGCCGGGCCCAATCAATTTTGGGCTCCGAAGACGAATTAATCCGTTTGATATGTGCAGGGAGTTAAACAGGTAAACCGAGTTATATGGATCCTGGACAGTGGATCTTCAAGGCATATGACCGGAGATAGAGCCCTGCTATCAAACGTGGTTGAAAGAGCTGGCCCAATCGTAACCTTTGGAGATAACAGCAAAGGAATGACTACGGGATATGGCAAGTTAAATACAGGAAATGTTATCATTGAAAACGTCTCTTTAGTGGAAGGACTTAAGCACAATCTACTCAGCGTCAGTCAATTTTATGATAAAGGATACAAGGTAAACTTTATCAAGGAGAAATGCTTAATAGCTCATTCTAAAGATGACAAACTGGCCTTGCGTGGAGTAAGGAAAGGAAACTTGTACGTAGCTGATCTCAATTCAGGAACTGAAAATGAAGCAAACTGTTTCTACTCAAAGGCTTCATCAGAAGAAAGCTGGCTATGGCATAAGAAACTCTCACATCTTAACTTCAAAACAATGAACTCTTTAGTCAAGAGGAATTTGGTAAGAGGACTGCCTCCGATGGAATTTACACAAGAAGGCTTGTGTGAGGCATGTCAGAAAGGAAAGTCAAAGAAAGCAACTCACAGAGGCACAGACACTACAAACATCACTGAACCACTTCAACTCATTCACATGGATTTATTTGGTCCAGTAAATATTCTGTCTATGTCAAGGAAAAAATACGCCTTAGTGATTGTGGATGACTTCAAAAAATATACTTGGGTTTTATTCTTGAACTCTAAGGATGAAACTCCACATTTGGTGATTGATCATATAAAGCTGATTGAGTTAGATTCAAAGTTATCTGTCCGGGCAATCCGATCAGATAATGGAACAGAATTCAAAAATGAAGTTCTGAATAACTTCTGCTCAGACAAGGGGATAACAAGGCAATATTCAGCACCAAGAACTCCGCAACAAAATGGAGTTGTAGAAAGGAAAAATAGAACCCTGATTGAAGCTGCAAGAACTATGCTAAGTGAATCAAGGTTACCTATCTACTTCTGGGCTGAAGCAGTAAATACAGCCTATTATACTCAGAATCGAACTCTGATCAACAAAGATCATATGAAAACTCCCTATGAATTAATGGCTGGCAAGAAACCTACTCTCAAGTACTTTCATGTATTTGGAGCCAAATGCTTTGTGCTAAAGGATGGAGATGAATATCGTGGCAAATTTGAAGCTAAGGCACACGAAGCTATTTTTGTCGGATATTCAAAAAGAACATATAGGGTGTACATAATTGATCAGCATCAAGTGAAGGAAAGTGTCAATGTAACTGTTGATGACACTAAACTCCCAAGTATCCAAAATGAAGATTATTCTGAGTCATTAAAATTCGACAATTATACTGACTCGCATTCTGATGACGAAGAAGAACCTGAGATTGCAACAGGAAATGATGACAATAATAATAATAATGATCCAGGTAATAGTGGTGGAAACAACGGTAACAATGGAGATACCACTAATACCAGTGGTGGATCAACAAGTCATCCTGGCAGCAACTCAGGGGGAGATGAAGGATCAACTGGCAGAACACAACATCACAATGAACTATGAGGCGAATTATCAAGATCAAATTTACCTAGAGAAAGGATATGGAGCAGAGATCATCCTTTTGAATTGATCTTAGGTGATCCAGATGTTGGAGTTAGAACCAGAAGTGCAACTTCAAATGAATGTCTATTTTCAGTTTTTCTATCTCAAGAAGAACCCAAGAAAATTGAAGATGCTCTAACTGATCCAGATTGGGTTATTGCCATGCAAGAAGAGCTCAATCAGTTCGAGAGACAAGAAGTCTGTACACTGGTACCCAGGCCTAAAGATAGATCTGTTATTGGCACGAAATGGGTATACAGGAACAAGTTAGACGGTGATGGCATTGTTACAAGGAACAAAGCCAGACTAGTAGCAAAGGGTTACTCTCAGGAAGAAGGAATTGATTATGATGAGACCTATGCACCAGTTGCAAGACTTGAAGCCATCAGGATATTTCTGGCATTCGCAGCTCATTCCAATTTTAAAGTCTATCAAATGGATGTGAAGAGTGCATTTCTGAATGGAGAGCTAGAAGAGGAAGTATATGTGGAACAGCCCCCTGGTTTTGAAAATCCAGAGTTGACTGATTTTGTGTATTTTCTATTCAAAGCCCTCTATGGACTCAAGCAAGCACCGAGGACATGGTATGACACTCTCACTGTATTTTTACTTAAAAATGGTTTCACTAGAGGTGTCATAGATAAAACTCTCTTTTATAAATTACATGAAAAAGATATGATATTTGTCCAAGTTTATGTTGATGATATTATATTTGGTTCTACTAACGAAAAGATTTGCTAAGTTAATGCAGAGCAGGTATGAAATGAGTATGATGGGTGAACTGTCATTCTTCCTTGGATTGCAAGTAAAGCAAAAGGAAGAAGGGATTTTTATATGCCAATCAAAGTACGTAAGGGATCTTCTGAGAAAATACAGTCTAGAAGATTCTTCACCGGCAAAAACCCCAATGCCAACAGCCACCAAGCTTGACAAAGATGAAACTGGTAAGAAGGTTGACATCACAAGCTACAGAGGTATGATAGGCTCATTGTTATATCTAACTGCTAGTAGACCCGATATAATGTTTGCAACATGCTTATGTGCAAGGTTTCAATCTGACCCAAGAGAATCTCATCTTATAGCCGTTAAACGGATTTTTAGATATCTAAAGGGTACACCAAATCTTGGAATTTGATACCCTAAAGATACAGGTTTTAAACTAATAGGCTATACAGATTCAGATTATGCAGGGTGCAGGATGGACAGGAAAAGTACGTCTGGAAGCTGTCAGTTTCTAGGAAGACGGTTGATCTCCTGGTACAGCAAGAAACAACACACAGTGTCTACCTCAACAGCCGAAGCAGAATATATAGCGGCAGGTAGCTGTTGTGCACAGATCTTGTGGATAAGGAATCAGCTAAATGACTATGGACTTGCGTTGAACAAAATTCCAATTTTCTGTGACAACACAAGTGCTATAGCTATTTCCAACAATCCTGTACAACATTCGCGAACCAAGCACATTGACATTAGGTATCATTTTATCCGAGAGCATGTCATAAATGGAACTGTGGTGCTACATTTTGTACCCACAGAAGATCAACTAGCCGACATCTTCACGAAACCACTTGATGAATCCACTTTCTCTAAGTTGGTTAGTGAACTAGGGATGTTAAATAATGGCTAATTTTTAGTTGCTAGGAATTAATTTAAGCTCATAGATATTGAATGTTAATATTTAAAGAATTTATGAGACTTGAATTAATAAAATCCTAGGGCTTATGAATTTTTGGAAAATTATCTTAAGACTAAATTAATATTTTTAAAAAATAATTATCACAATTATATCATAAGTAACTTTGTTTAACTTAAGCATTATTTTATATTATTTTCATGTTAATCTTTAATTATTATAGCACATATATAAATGAGTATGTTATTAATTAATCAATTAAATTACTCATTAAATTAATTCAAACTTGATTTAATCTAATTTCTAAATTAATTAGAACAATTAATAATATAAATATTTACTATATGTCCTTAATAATTAATGAGCTTGTAAATATTTATTGATATTTATAATTAAATCTAAAAATTGAATAATATTTTTAATATTTTATTTCGAATTTAGAATTAATTAATTCTAATATATATGTTTTCTTTGCTCAGTATTACTTATTAAATAAAAATCTCGGCATTACTTTTGTTATATAGAATCTCAGCATTACCTTTTTAACATAACAACTCAGCATTACCTTTTATATTTTCTCGGCATTACTTTTTGAAAAAAAAAGTAATACCGAGTCATATATAAAGGTAATACCGAAGTTTTTCGTTAAAGGTAATACCGAAGTTCTTCTTTAAAAGTAATACCGATTTTTTTTAAAAAAAGGTAATACCGACTGTTTCTTTTATAAGGTAATACTAACCTTTTATTTACTATACCAGTTCTATATCATATATATATACACACTGTTACACACGCACGAACAGTCACATCATTACTTTCTTCAAAACCCTCGATTTTCAATAATTTTCAACTGATAATCAGTTGCTTGTGTTGATCTCAAGCTGAATTGCTTGCTAGTTTGTGCAAAATCAACCTATTAAGCCAAAGTACTGCCCATTTTTCTTCAAAACCGAGTTGACTCAGTGTTTAATAATTAAGGACTGATTTGGTGTTGTTTGGTAGTGAAATCGATTTGGAGATTTTTTTTCAATTAGGGCATTGCCTTGTTTATGTGATTTTCGATTAATTGGGTGTTAGTCGGATTTTAGTGGTGTGTTTGGACTTTATTCGGATTTATTAAAAAAAAATTATTATTATTATATAATTATGGCTGATAATTGTGAAATTGTCAAGACTAATTTTGTAGGTTATTTTAACCCAGTGAACTGTTCAATCGAGAGGTTTCGACCTTGGATCGTATTTTTAAATGAACACTCACTTATTAGAACAGCCCTTACCCTTGACACCCCTCTAATAGTTGATGCACTAAGGGCTCTGTACTCGACTGCTACGAACAGGACAGCTGGAGAAAGAGTACAATTTTCCTTCACCATTGGAGAGCATGAGTACATGGTGACTGAAGATGATGTAAATAGAATTTTAGGGTTTCCAACTGAAGATTTTGTTGTCCCTCCAACTGCTCCAGAGTTAATTAATTTTTTCCAAGCCATTCAATATCAAGGGGAAATTAATTTGGTAAGAATGAGCAAATCCAAGCTGGTTAGTGAATGGACATACTTCTTTGATACACTGGCCAAGGTTTTTTCACCTACGACAAAAGGGAACTTCAACAATCTCTCCTCTCTTCTACAAATCATTGGGTATTCTGTGGCCCACAATATGAGGATAAATTTTGGAAGAATTGTGTTAGCTGAAATTATCAAGAAGATGGGGACACCAGAGAGCAGAGAACAAATTGTACTATGCTATTATCCAAGATTCTTAATGTTATTCATAAATGATCTTGTTTCAGATGAAGATAAGGCTCTGTTCCAGAACAGCAGAATAGAGATTTCTCCCACCCCTCAGAAAAATCTCTTCACAATGTTAGGGAATAAGGCTAAGTTCCCTAACATACCAATTGTGAGGACTCAATATATGGGTGAGATCCTAGATCAAATTGCAAATCCAGAACAAGCTCAACAGGCAGAGCTAGAGCCAGAGCAGGAAGAGGAATTGCAAGTGGCTGCGCAGCTATTGGTTGAAGCTGCTAATCAAGCTCAACAAGAACTAAATGAACAACAGGTATTATCTCATACCCTGGGTTCTATTTTCCTTCCTATAAGAATAAATAGTCCACTTGTAGATTTATCTGTAGCAGACTATGATTGTGTTCTTACACTCCAGGATATCAGCTACGAACCTGAAAACACACAGGTTCTGTCCCAAGCTGAATTAGAGCCTCAAACAGTTTCTCCTTCATCCTCCTCTTTGGTACAAGTCAGAAAAAGGAAGAAACCTGTGAGAATAATTAGGGGTCTTGGTGCTGATGTGAGTGAACCCGCAGTTCTGTCTCCTCCTACAAAAAAATCCAGATTTGAACCTGAGACAACTGCAGCCTCAACCTATTCCGGTCAATGGGATATGGATTTTGACATGGCCATCCAAGATTCTCTAGATACACTTGCTCAACCAGGTGATCTAATTCGCTGCTCGGCTACAGCATCAGATAGTGAGGAAAACACACTGCTAGCAATCACACTAGCAGGACCTTCACTTGAAGAAATACAAACACAGGAGGGCACATTTGTTGAACAAAATATTTTTATTAAAAACTCGTCGGAAGCCACCTATGTTGTGGACCATGACATTTTCGATGCAGTGCAGCATCAGATACCCTCCGAGGTACTAAGGAGCACCACAGACTCTCAAGAGCCTGTCATTACATTGTCTAAGGTGGTGACTCCCCTGGATTTCTTACATCCAGTTCTCATTAGAGAAGGTCTCGAATCCACTGGTGGATTTGAGAGGCAACCACTCCATAGAGGGAGATGGGACTCCATTCACGGAGTAGCTACGTCAGTAGCGGAGCCTCTTCAAGTTAACCTTGTTGAGGACGCGCCTTCACAGGCATCAGAAGAGCATTTCGACTCTTCAAAAGCTATTGTTATATATGCAGGTACAACTTCAGGATCTGGAAAGGAGCTAAACACGAGTGATGTGAGGCAAACACAGAGTGAAACACATGCACAGAGTGATAGTGAGATAAACAGGAGTGCAAGTGAGTTGAGTGCACACACACACTGTGAACTATTATCCAAAATGGAAGCTCTCCAGAATGAAATGAAAATTGTTCAAGCTGAGTTATTAAAAGTTAAAGCACAAGCAGAAGAAAAATCTACATCTGCCTCTGTAACACAGCAGCTGACAATAGTACGAAAAGATGTTGATGATGTCAAATCCTCCATTCTACTAAAAACTCAAGACATCCAGAACGTTCAAAATCTAATTGCTGAGGATATGAAAGAAGTGAGTAAACTACATGAAAGAATTGATGACGTTGAGAAAAACTTAACCCTCACAATCATTGAAAATGAAAAGATTTCTACTCAACGCTTCAGCAAACTGGATGATGGCATGACGCATCTAAATGAAGGAATGAAGCAAGTCTATCTGACTATGCAGAAAATGTTGACATCTTTTGAAGCCTCTAAAACTCAAGAGGATCCCTCAACTAAGGGGGAGAAAGCAAAGGAGAAAGTAGCTTCTGATGAAGGGGCTACTACTCAAGATAAAGGTAAAGCATATGACTAGAAGTTTCTTTTGATATAATTATTAAGTTTGTATTCAACCCCCTCCCCCCTTCTACAAACTTGTTGAAAGGCATATGACTAGGCCTATTTGTAATAATTAGATGACAACTCAACTCAGATAAGAAATAGTAGTAAATAATAAATATCAAACTGGAATCAAGACAAAGACAGTCAACTAGTCACAAGGAATCCTAGTATCAGAAGTACTCAGTTGAAGCTACTACTCAACACTGGAAGAAGTTCATTTATTTGTTCAAGCGTCAGTAAAATTAAATAAAGTAGTAATTCAAAAGAATTCAGAAGATACAGAAGATTTTAAAGTGGCTACTACATGAAGATTCCAGAAGAAAAAGAACAGAAGAGGGAAGACAGAAAAGCAGAAGGCCACATCTTTAAATGTTAAGAATGGAGATTATTTATTGGTTTGACACAAATGAACCAGACAGTACATTTGTGTGTCAACAATAAAATATTTATTCTTCATTCTAGCTAAAGTGGTTTCAAGATAAAAGTCAAAGAAAAGACGAAAAGATTGTGAAGCTGGCTACAGAGTTATACAAGTCAAATAGTATGTTTAATTCTACTAATCAAAAGGAATTTAATTATTTAATTTATTTAATAAAATTAATTCAAGTTGAATTTAATTTAATTTATAAATTATTTAATTAAATAAAGTAGAATTAATTTACTATAAAAGATTTAGTTAATATTACTTTTGAAATAACTCAAATTACCTATTTAAAAAGGTAATACTGAATTACCTAATTAAAAAGGTAATTCTGAGCTATTTAAAAAGGTAATACCGAGTCTTGTAAAAAGGTAATACCGAATTACCTATTTAAAAAGGTAATACCGAATTACCTAATTAAAAAGGTAATTCTGAGCTATTTAAAAAGGTAATACCGAATTACTATTTTAAAAAGGTAATACCGAATTACTATTTTAAAAAGGTAATACCGAATTACTATTTGAAAAGGTAATACCGAATTTTCAAATGTAATGCCCAGCTTTTTCAAAGGTAATTCTAGGCTTATTTCTCAGTTTAAAAAGTAATGTTGAAAAGTAATGTTATGCTTTTCTAACCTCTATAAATATGAGGAGATCACTTCTCATTTCTGTCGTCGTTCAAACATTCAAATTCAGAAATTTGTATGCATTGTAAGATTCACAGATTTCTGTGCTTAGTTTGGAATATAATTGTTAAACTCGAACAATTCATGTCGAAATCGTTCCAGAACATTTAAATCAATTATATTCACCTTGATCATATTAATTTTGTAATACTTTTCAAGTTAAACTTTATATCTTATACTTGAACTGTATTTCAACTTAATTAATATTTCGTGTTTATTTTAATTAATATTTTTACAATACGAAATTAAGAGAGAAATTCAGATATAGTATTCAACCCCCCCCCCCTTCTACTATATCAGGGACCAACACTTGTACTTAAGGGAAATAACAGTATTGTTTTGTTAAAAAATAATATTTTTTTATAAAAATATAAAGTTATGTACACGTGAAGGTACATAGTAACGTGGTATTTTGTAGAGCTCGACAATTTTTCATACGACACGAAAAAATGATACGAAAATGACACGAAAATTTAATATTTGTTTTCGATTTTGAGTACACGACACGAAAATACAGGAACACGAAAATACACGACCGATATTTAGTATCATTTTTTTGTTTACCCCTCAGGTACACGACACGACACGATGTACACGAAATAAATAAATATATATAATATTATATAAGTAAGACTTAGTGAAAAACTCCTTATTCGAGTAACTAAGGAACCAATTTCTATTTTTTTAAAAATTTAATTAACAAATAACTATAGAAGACTACAGAACATACAAAAAATCATAAAACACCAAAAATATTTGCAAAACAAATAAAATAAATTACATAATATACAAAAAATATAGAACACAAATTACAGAACACTAATGCTGAATAGTGTTCTGTAATTTTGTGTTCTATATTTTTTATATGTTGTGTAATTTTTTTTATTTGTTTTGTGATTGTTTTTTGTGTTCTATACTTTTTTCTATGTTCAGCAATTTTTGCATGTGTTCTGTAATTATATTTGTTGTTGGTTCCTCAGTTACTCAAATAAGTGAGTTCCTCGTTGAACATAAGCCTATATATATAAAATTACATAATAAATAGTATATATATAGATACATACATACATACATACATACATACATACATATATATATATATATATATATATATATATTCCGTATTCAATTTTTATGTACTTTGGCTTATGTTTAAACAGAAATTTACACAAGGAATGTAAACTTTGATATCTCGTGTACCAATTCGTGTACCCGTTCATATTTATTTATTGTACATTTCATGTTTTTTGGTTTTTTTGTACCAGTTCGTATTTATTTCGTGTACATTTCATGTTTTTTCATTTTCATGTACCAGGTCGTATCATTTCATTTTCGTTTAATTGAAAAAAAATTGTGTACTTCGTGTCGTGTCGAGTCGTTTTTAAATCGTGTTGTGTTCTTGTCAACAGATCAGGTACACGACTTCTATTCGTGTCGTTTTCAGTTCTACCCATCAAGTACACGAAACACGAAAGTACACGACTTCTATTCGTGTCGTTTTCAGTTCTACCCATCAAGTATACGAAACACGAAAGTACACGACAAAATTATGCACGACACGAACGATTTGTCAGAGCTAGTATTTTATATGTGTAGGTATACAGAGTTATTTATTGTCATCCATCCATTTCATTTAAATAAATAGGCTAAGATTTTAGTTCATAGGTTATTCAAAATATTGGTTCCTCATGGAGAATGATCATATATATATATAGATAGATAGATAGATAGATATATTAATTACATATATAATTAATTTACTTATTATTTTTTAGAAAACTTTTTATTATATTTTATTCAATATTATATATATATATATATATATATTATTTAAATATTCAAAATATGTAACAATTGTGATTCGATTTAAATAAAAAAGATTAATAAAGTGATAAACACATTTTTGGTTAAATTTTTATTATATTTTATATTAAGATATTAATCGGTTAAACATATCTATAAATTATTTTATAAATATAATGAATATTGAACAAATTTTCTATGTGCGCTATTGATAGTTAAATTAATTAAATTATTTTTCAATTTTTGGATATCCTAAAATACTCAATCCAATCCAAAACCCAATGAATTTGGATTTTGATATTGATTTTTTTATTTAGATTTAGATTTGGATTTAATTTTAAAACTTGAAAATATTTAGATTTGGATTTCACAAAACCCGCCCGAACCAGTTTTCATCCCAACTCAAACTAGTTGTTGCAGATTCAAGTTCCTGTGTATTGACTATTTGTGGCTAACGGTCAGCCTTCAAACAGATAAATGATATAGTTCTGAAGCCTTTTGATCAAGTTAAAATACATTTACTAATCATAGTAATATAATCAACTAAACAGCTGGTATGATAAAGATATATATATATCAACTCAAGCAATGTATAATATGCAGCTTAACCCTCTATACCATCTTGTTATCTCAATATTTCACAGTATTTACAAGTAAAAGCCAATGAACCAATATAGAATGAAGTGGAAGATGAAAACCCATTATAATTTCATAAACATTGCACTATTTCTCGGGATCTGTGGAAAGTCCCTCCCTTGCAACATTGGTCACGCGAAGTACAGCTTGAGCACTTAATGGCGAAAGATTGGATTGGCAGAAATGCTCCCAAGAATCCTTGTCTTGGTTCTCAGATATGGCAGCTGCAGATGAGATGTGTGATTTATCGTAGACGCTCTGCAACTCCAACAGAAGAGTTCGAGCAGCTTCTCTGGACTCGGGAAGCTGGTCACTGAGCTGTGTTGCAGCTATATGGATTAATTTGTCAATCCCATATGTCTCGATTCCATCAAATCCCTAAAGACATGCATCAAATCAATATCTCAGGTCTTCTAAGAAAAGCTCAAGAACATATAATGCCTAATACTTAGCATCATAGAGGAACAGATTTAAAAATCAGCTTTAACTGATCGAGTATAAAGCGCACAGATCTCATGAAAAAGACTGATTAAGTGTCAATTAGAGTCATAGCTTGCATTTGAGTAAGGGGATCGTTGGTTATAACTAGCAAATGTTTTTTCTGTGGTTACCACTTACCAGATCCCTGACAATTATGCAGAAACATTGCCTAATGATTAAGTACCAGATGCACATATCGTGGGTAGAATATAGACTTAACTAAAATAATCAAACCCACAACTACATCATTTAAAAATAAAAATGAGTAGACAAGTAGCAAGACACCCAAGTACAATGAAAAGATAGAAGTTTTTTACTGAGAACGATTCTCTTGTTTCCCTATATTTATTGCAGCTATCTATTTTTTTCACTACGAACTGCAAAAAAACCAGAGACATTTACTTATATATGAGAATACCATGGAAGGATATATATTTTGGAAAGTATACAAAATCTATAACATAACTGTTCCATTCTGGTTGTACATGAATCTTGGTGGTCGGAGAAAGCTTGGATCATGTCACAGTTCTAACTTCTTATAATTACAGAAGGTATTATACATTAAAAAAAATATCATAAAGATGGAAAGTTTGGATATCTATAAAAAAAATATTAAAACAATAAAGATACAACAAGGATAGCAATACTGCTGCTTTTGAAGAAACCATTTATTCTTAGATAGTTCTTCATGGCAAAAAGTAAATTCTTACCAGTCGAAGCACACTGCGACAAAAGCACATTGAAGCCTTCGCTCGAATTCGAGGATTTCTGTTCTTGAGACAAGGTTGCAACTTGGGTAACAACAATACTGGGGAGACCCAAGTAGTCATAGCTATTAAAGTTTTTTCAGCTGCCTCACATACAAACCGTTTGTCTTGTGAGGACTTGAGAAGAAGCTGGACAAGCTGGCCAAGTTGAATGAATAAAAAATAAACATTAAATATATAATAATCACGTTGATGAACTAATTAGAAATTACAAAAAGAGTTAGGTACCAGTGGATCTAGTAAATCAATAGTGTGATTATTATATGCCTTAAAGATGTCCGCTGAGGTCATAACTGCTGTTTTACATACAGCACTTCTCGGGTTCTTCAATGATTTCACAACAAGTGATATCACATAGCCCCTACACATATGGGAAACATTGACAATGCTACTTTTAAAATATTAATTACTACAAGTGGTTATATTCTAATGCAATAATCTATAATTCTATATAGACATCTGAAATATGATTTTGCATTCTACAATCTTCACATCATAAATAAGTTAAGACTCACAGCTTGTCGCGCAACAGTTCCTTGTGGAACACAGATAACCGACGAACATTATTGAGTGCTCCACACACGACAACCCAGTCTTTTGACTCTAGGCCACCTAAGAGAATCTGAAAAAAAAACTAAGAAATTATTAATATTATAAGGCCAGTAGGAGGATAAACATGCAGAACAGAATATTTGCAAATACATAATATTTAATGGTTAAACTAAACCCATGCCTCAAGACTGGTATCAACATCCTCAACATCATTCAGATTCTCAGATTCAATGTATTCCACTTCTGCGCTGGCTGCCTCTGTCGCGGAAACTAGTGTTCCATTTTCATTAGGAGATATTTCAACCAAGGGACAAGAGCTTTTCCTTTGTTCTTCAAGATTTTCATCATTATGTTCAGTCTGAGGCTTGTGAAATCCCCCATTAATGGAGCTCTCAATTTTCTTCTCGGATTCAGGTAGCATGTTGAGATCTCTGAGAGCGTTAGCTGACATCAGTAAGGGATTTAAAAGAACAGTGTGCACAAAAGACTCATTTAGTCAGTAACAACAATGCAGGTTTAGTCACCGCGAACCTTCGGACTGACTCAGCAAACAAAAAGACAACACAAGCATGTAATATAATGTGGTCTAGAGTCAAATTTCAAGTATATATTGCAGAAAACATTATATTCTTTCGAACTATCTCATTTGATAGAATTGCAGATCCCACAGATCTGAAATTATCTATTATGTGAGTGAAGTACTGAACTATGGCCATACAAAGACCAACCAGAGTCCAGACCCACCAACTGAAGAAATCAATTGAGCTGAGACATAGCAAACTGAAACAACTGGTTTTTATTCAAATCACATAAAGAACTTCAGGTCTATCATAAGAATACTAATTCGGTGTAGGAAAGAAAACACAATAATGAAACTGAAGAAACTCAGTGAACATAGCAATAAAAGCAAAACATAGATATCGAGCTGTCATAAGCTAACAAATCTGAAAATAATGACATACGTATACTCAAAGGAAACATTTTCTCACTCTCTACTCATGATCGACAACAATTAGCTAACAACTCTGAATATAACTACATTCCTTTTACATTATTATTACTTAATCATGATCAATCATACTTAATCTCAAAACAGTAAAAACCGAAAATCACTACAAAACGACAACGCTAGCAAACTCATTGTCATTTTGAAATCTACTGCTCCGATTCCTTATCTCTAAAAAACCACATCGAGATCAAACAGAGATAGAAAATCAATATGTTTCGACTAAAACCAAAGCGCCATAAGCCAGCAACTATTATTCAACAAAAATAAAAATCGCACCGACTTCTATATAATAGATCTGTTAGACAATAAAACAAACATTTACGATACGAAAATATTCATAACATAACAAATCCATAACAACTCAGTGTTGAAGTTCACACTCACCGTTTACAAACTAGAAACCCTAAGTGAGAGATTTTGACATTTCTAAGTAAAAAATTGATAATAATATAGACGCAGAAACATACATTTCTATAAATAGACAAGATAACCTAATTGATTGTGCGAGTACAAGTGATATATTGATATACATTGAGTAATATACTTACAATAGAAGCTCGATGATCAATAAATCAGTGACAAAGATGGCTCAACTCAAGTGTGATGCGTATGTATTTGTGTATGGGGAGAGAGATAATGAGATAGAGAGAGATAGAGAGAGACAATGAGAGAGAATGAGAGAGATTTGTAACCGGCAGCAGGAGACGACAAAAGTTATGGCAGTGTTTAGTGTTTTACGGATTGGTTTTGGTTTCGATTTCGATATTTTCAGAATTCAAAATTAAAATCGAATCAATGAAATCTCTAAATTAAAACAGATCATACAGGTACCAAGTACGGATTAAACCAAGATCATCGGATAAAATATTGTTACTATTTTAATATCAAAATTACATAATTTATAAAAATAATTCTCGTCTTTCCCTACCAATTTTTTATATTTTCTAATTGGGATGTTCCTTCCCATTTTTTATATTTTTAAACTTTCAAAAATAAAAAAAATTGATCGAATATATTTACTCGTATATAGATTGTATCAAGATACAATATTCATAATTAGAGTTTATTTCACTCAAAAAACTTATCATCTAACTAAATGACATGAAAATATTCTTAGAAATTTGGATAATAAGGTCTTAATGTATGAGAAAAGAAAATCCGTCATACTTCAATCAACAAATATGCATCCGATCCAAATCCATAAATTGCTACAAAACACACATGAAATTACAAAAAAATAAAATAATAAGTCACTAAAATATGCCTAATATAAAATCATAATATATATATAGGTATATATATGTGTGTATATATATAATTATTCAATATAACACAAAATCGTCATTCAATGACATATAATAATCATCATATATGATCAAAACACCAAAAAATTGGCAATGCCTCATAGAAGATTGCATATGATACTAAAATTGTTCGAAAAAAGTCATAGTTGAAAGATTTAAAAACATATATGAAATAGATTCGAAAATTATAAGAACAGATCTGGAAAATTTAAAGTTAAATTTTTTAAAAGATATAGATAAGAAATGCTGGATCAAATCAAGCCTACAACACTTAATTGTATTTACTTGTCATGTTCTAACATACCTAGAACTTCTGTAATAGGTTGATGACTTAGTTCTTTATGATGTACATTTGCAGATAGAAATATGTTTCTACTGCAATTCAAAATTGTAAATAAAAGTCAAGAATAAAAGTATGATAGAAGATTTAAGTTGGATCGTGCATAAGACAAAGAAGACTTCACCAAAATAAGGAATGAAGTGTGAAAATTCTTCCAAGGCAAATCACCAATCGAGAAGTCATCCTAGTAGAGAAGTCAGGTGTGCAACTGGTAGAGAACTCTCAAACTTTTAATGGCTGAGTAATCGATCGAGAAGTCAATGTGAACCATCAAGAAGTCTCACTCATTCGAGAAGTCTCAATTGATCGAGAAGTTCAGAAATGTAACACATCGAAAAGTTAGCATTTGAAGCATTCAAGAAGTATGAAGATTGAGTCTGATCGAGAAGTCAATGACACTAAGTCATTCGAGAAGTCTAGTCTGATCGGGAAATTATCAAAGTTAAATTCATTCAAGAAGTCTAGGCCAGTCGAGAAGTAACAAGGCTAAACAATCGAGAAGTCTCAAGAGTAGTCAATCGAGAAGTCTACATCATGACTTCTCAAAGAGAGTTGAATGGAGTACTCGACTATTTCAACAGAGCTAATTTCAAGGAAATGTGCAGAAGAACAAGACAAATATTTGAAGCATTGTCATGATCAGGGTTAGTCAAACCTGTGAAGATAATGACAAGTCTACAATGAAACTTGAAAGAAGAACAAGACAATGACAGATGATAATGTGCAGATCGTATAGACTATCAAAGTAAAAGACTTAGCTAGAAATAAATTTTGTACAATGTAAAGACTCATTTGTCTGTTTCAAGTTATAGTATAACTGACTGTGAAGACATGTGCACCAAAGGCATGTTGTCTATTTAGTAGAATGCACAGCTTCCCAAGTTAGTTTATTGAATATAATTCAAACCTTGTTTTTCCTTAAGAACAAGAAGCTGAGGTTCACACTTGAATCTCAGAATTGTAGCAATTTCAATTCTAATACAATATTAGATTGAAAGTTAATTTGTGTGTTTGTTTAGAGTTCTTAATTCTGCAATCTTTGTTTAAACACTCATACACAGTTAACTAAGCTACTAACATATACAGAATCAATTCATCAAAGCAAAGCAAAAAGAAATCAACATATACATTCACCCCCTCTTTGTATAAGTTTCTGCAACTCATATCTAACAAGTGGTATTAGAGCACAGGTTGTTGACATACAAACAATACAGAGATCAAAATGAGTTCCCAGAAACTAAACAGTATCAAGATTCCTCCATTTGACAGAGAAAACTACATTCTATGGAAAAAGAAAATGTTGATGTTCATCAAGACTGCAAACTACATCTATCCTGAGATCTTGAAGAATGGACCTTTCATGCTTGTGACATTAGTTCCTGAATCAACTAGTGGCTCAGAGGTAATATCAGCTACATCGGTACCAAAAGATCCATCTCAGTACACTGATATAGAATGAGAGAAAGTCTCTTTTGACAATAGTCTAATGATTATACTGACTGACTCTTTAGACATGGTCATGTACATCAATGTTGTCAATTGTACCACTGCCAAGAACATTTGAGAAACCATAGAGTTATTATGTGAAGGCATAGTAGAGGTGGGAGAAAATCAAAGACAACTGTTGGTCTCACAGTATGAAGCTTTTTGTCAAAACCAGATGAAGGCATAACTGAGGTCTTTGAAAGGTTTAATAAACTGATCAATGAACTACAACTATATGGAAAGGCCTATCAGAAAAAGGAAAAGAACATGAAATTTTTGTTGACCCTTCTTGAGCACCTAGAGCATAAGATTTCTGCTATTAGAGAAGGAAGGGATCTGACAAAACTCACTCTTGAAACTCTGTATGGAATACTTAAGACTTATGAACTAGAGTTCTTTCAAAAGAAGTCTATTCAAGCCAAAAGAGGCAAGATGGCCAATGTCTCCAGTGCCTTGGTTGTCAAAGAACCTGCAAAGCTAGAAAAGCATGGTACCAGCCATAGATTGAAGATTGAAGAGATTGTAGATCAAGAAAAAGAAGAAAAGGAATCTTTCAAGAGTGAATCTGATGAAGATGAATTCTACACTATTGAGGAGCTTGAAGGGATGGATAAAAAATCTTTGGCATTCATGGCCAAAAAGTTTAGAAACTTAAGGTTCAAGAAAAACAAAACTTTCAAGCTAAAACCAAACTTTGACCCCTCAAGCAAAAGCAAAACTCTTAGGAACAATTGTAAAGGTGGATACAAAACTGGATATGTAGATAGATCAAAAATCAGGTGCTACGAATGTGATGAACTAGGACACTTTGTTACAGAGTGTAGAAAAACAAAAGCAATCAAAAAGGACAAAGACTATTTGGAGCTTGAAGCCAAATATGAAGCTCTTCTAAAAAGGCAAACTAGAAGCATATATTGTAGAGGGTAAATGCTGGGATGAAACTGATGAGGATAAAGATGAAAATATAGAAACTTGGCACTCATGGCCAAACCACATGAAGATGCATCATCCTCAATCAGTCAGGTACCAACTTTATCATCCATTGAAAAGAATATGACTAGGGCTATTTGTAATAATTAGATGTGTTTTCCCAGTCGTACAAGTAGAAGGGGGGGTTGAATACTTGTATGTCTTTTCTGCCCGATTTAAAATCAAATTAAGAACAAACTCAAACACAAAAATATGAATAAGTACTGTTTTGTATTATTGATTTGTGAATACAAAACTCTCCTAGGGTGTACACAAACCCTAGCAGCTTCTTTGTGTTTATCACAGCAACTCTCTCTATTTCTATGCTCTCACAAAATTTCACTCAGATGATTATGTTTCGACTTCCACACCTTTACAATTAGGTTACATAGAGTTTATATAGAGAGCTGCCTATCAACTAATAACAGAAAGATAAATTACAATGGGAATAGAATTCCTAATTATTAGTTGACAGTTTCCTTCTAGAATTCTCTTTCTTTCCCATAGCATATCTGCAATATATTTATCTTGATCTTCGAAGACTTTCCATTCCTGTGATCTTCTTCCAAATTTATCCTCAACTGTATAGACTCTGAAATCTTCAGACTCTGATGATCTTCAGACTCTGATCACATGTAGACTCTGATAGATCACAGACTCTGATAGTCTATAGACTCTGATCACCTTCCAGACTCTGATCTTCATGCAGACTCTGGTTTCACTTTCTACAGAAATTCTTCTAAGTACGAGTAACATGAATGTTGACCATCTAGACTCTGATTATTCATTTCAGAGACTAGAAAGACTTATTACAGATAAACTAATCTAGACCCTGTTCTAGTATTTTGTACATCATCAAATGAATATATCCCTAACAATCTCCCCCTATTTATGCTTTATAAAATGTAAGCATAAATCAAGGTTTGATGATGTCAAAACTAAAGAATAAAACTAATAATCTAGAACAGTATAAAAGAATTAAAAAAAGAAAAAGAATTACTTCTCATTTAATCTTCTCAAAGGCTGGATTGTTCTTCAAAAATGAGTTTAGCATATTTTCTTCCACAATTGCAAGAGCTTCACCAACAAACTTCTTTAATTTCTTCATTTCTTCATTTGAACATTTAATTTGACAGTAAGCTGCTCTCAGATCATTTGCACTGCTTTCTTGATCTTTTAAGTCCTTCAACATCAGAACACTAACTTTCCCACTCATAGGCTGAAACCCAAAGTAATGACCCACACCTTCTTGAAATTTAATCTGTTTTTCCTCCAATGGCATGACTTGATCATTTCCCTCAGTATCAACATATTTTAAAGAAAATTTGCCCATTTGTCGATTTGCCTGTCTGTGCAAAATCAGCTTCCTATCAATCTCCTTGAACCATTTGTGTGTGACAGCTTCTTTGCTCTTGTTAACTTCATAAGCAATTTGAAGTAGGAATCTAATATACTGTAGTTCCTCAGCCTGTTTGAAAAAGATAAAATTTGACTGACTAATCCATCTTACACTTCCACCTTCTAAGAAGTAAACCAGCATCTCATTCTTCACCTTTTTTGTACCTCCCTGACCTCCTTGTATCTTCGTTTCAAAAACATTATACACAATTTGAGCAGACACCACTTTATTTAAGTGCTTCTGAGTGATCTTCTCAAACTGCCTATCTGTCAAGGATTGAGGATCCCTGGTTAGAGTAGATGTTCTGTCAATGTCAGATTCTTCAAATCCTCCAAGACCTATCTTCTTTTTAGCTCTAAGTTACAGATTTGATTGACTGCACTTCCAGTATGAAGGTTCTTGAGTTTGATCAGAGTCTGACTTCTTTCTTTGCTTATCAGAGTCTGACTTAGACTCTGATTTCCCATGTCTAGTCCCTGACTGATGTGTTGGAGTTCTTACTACTCCAGATTGCTTTTGTTGCACACCATCAGGACCCTTAGAACCATGAGAACTATCTCCATCATCACCATCTCTCCTCCTTTTAACTCCCCTTGATTGATTCTTGCATCCCTCATCCTTATGTCTCCTGGAGGACTCACCTTGCTTCACCTTCTCCCCCTTTTTGACATCATCATTACTAGTGACAGCCAAAAGAATCTGCTCAAGAACAGTGGAGATATTGGCCTGGGCTGCAATAACTGAATCAACCTTAGTGGTCAAATCAGAAACTGTAGTTTGAAGAGAGGCTTGAGTGGTAGTGATAGCATCTAGAGCATCTTTAAAAGCGACCTCTTTGGATAATTGAAGGGAGTGAATTCTGTCAAATCTTGTATTGAGTAGAGAAGTTGTATTATCAACACCAGTGAGCTTTGTTTGAATATGAGAAATGTCCTGGACCACACTGGATAACTGAGCAGCAACATCAGGCAGCTTAGCTTTAACAACTCCATCTAAGACTTGATCTTCTTCACCAGGATAGTAACCATGTTCCTGTTGAAAAGATTTTTTCTGAAAAGCCTTAAGTCTCTCAGAAAGATGAATATCCAAAATACACTCAAAAGAATCTTTATCATTGATGCATCGTTGCTGTGCAGACTCCCAAGATTGAGGAAACACCTGATCAAAATAGATAAAAGAAGGAGTAACAAGATCATCATCTGCAGAATTGCATTCCTCAGCAACAGGCTCTGGCTTTGTGAATGGAGGTGTAGACTCTGGTGGTGGTGTAGACTCCGAAACTGCAAACGGGACTATAGACCCTGACTCCTCCTGAGAGTGATCAGAGACTGTAGACTCTGGAAGTCTAGCCCTTATAGGCATTATTAAAAGAGGTTCTTCTGACTTCAATGTTGCAGCCTCAGTGAAAATGACAGGGTTATCCACCAAAGCCTCCATGACTCTATCTGCTCTCTTTGCTAGAGAATCCACCAGGTGAAGTTGGGGTCTCTGTGTAAATGATTTCTGAGCAGCAAGAGCCTCCTCCTGTTTGCCAATCTGCACAATCAGACATAGTGAATTGTCATCCATCCCCTGCTCCAACTCATTGGACCAACTCTTTGGAAAATCTTGATCCCAATAAGTAAAGCTAGGTTCAGGATACCCTATTCTCTCATGCTCACAGTGGGGTTGGACACCCACTTTCTCAATCTCACTCAGGCTCTCTACAGCCTTTTCTACCTCTCCTTTTGCCTGGTCCAGTGCCAGCCTCTCAGAAATTTTTTCACTCAATTTGGAGGGTGCACTCAATAAACCTACAGAAGAGGGGTTGAGAGATAAAAATGGTGCTTCAATACCTGAACCACCTTGATGGAGGGAAACCCCTTCAAATGTCTGAAGGCTAGGGGTTTCCACCAAGGGGTGAGCATCAACAGATTCTGAACCCTTACTAGCATCTTCTCTCTTTTCAGAGTCTGTTGGCTCCAGTATTCCAGTCTCAGGGTCTACTCTAGACTCTGACTGCTTCAGCATGACTTCATTAGAAGCCAGAGTTTGAGTGTCACCATCTTTGACTGTTTGTGCATGAGACTCCCCCTCAAGGTGGATAGACTCTGATAGAATAGATTGGGAAATTTCTTCATGAGCATCCATCAGAGTCTGTCCTCCTATATCACTGGGGTTCTCATGACCTTCCTTTAGCAAAGAAAGTCCTTCAACAACTTGCTTCTCTAGTGGATTGAGTTCCTCATCACTATGCTCATCTATAAGCCTAGATTGAATCAATTTTCTCCTCTTTACAACTGGTGCCTGTTGAGAGACACCAGAGGTTGGTTTCTTTTTGGATTTTGGTTTAGAAGATTGTATAATTGAAGGGGATTGGGTGACTTGGGTAGGTGCAGGGGGACTCTCCATTACTTGTTCCTGCTCCATTTCACCACCAAAAAATGAAGCATTGTAGATAGAAGGTTTGTAGGATGAGAGTTTTACCTGCATTACCTGTGGATATGTCATTGCAGGTAGACTCTTCTTTTTGTCATCAATTCTCTTAATGTCAGAGAATATACTCCTTTGCTGTTTGTATGCCTGCACACAGCAATCATCTGCCAACTTGGTTGACATGTCAGGAATGAAGTGATTGAGGAGAATCATAAGAAATCTATGATAGTAGACTTTCTTTCTCCCCTCATGCACATTATTTAATTTTGCTCCCATTTGAGTGAGCAACATATCACCAATGTTGATTATTCTATCAAATAGGAGACTATGACCAATTTGATAAGTAATAGCAGTAATAGCATCAAATCCACTACACTTACCAGTAAAACACTTAGCAATTTGATCGAAGAAAAATGACCATTCTTTCCTTAAATAAGGCCTAGTTATCTTGCTCATGTTATCTAAGCTAGCAGAATAACCTATTGCCTTAAACATGCTTTTAATGTCATCATCAGATACAATTTCATCAAAAGTAGACTTAACAGGCAGTTTAAACACAGAATTAAGCACATCTACAGTGACATCAAATGTAGTCGAACCAAAGGTAAACATTATTTTACCTGGTTGATCCTGAGAAGGATCAACTACCTTTGCAGTGCTCCATGCTTGTGATACAGCATCCATGTGAATGACTGGTGATGCCTTGAGAATGTAGTGTAGCTCAGATTGTTCCAAGAAATCCATCACAGGGTAGTAGTCAGCGTCTACCCCTTTCCTATCTCCAAGAGCAGCAACATGATTTGTGGTCATGAACTCGAAATCCCCAAATGTGAACGCAATCGCCTTGGGTCCTCTCATGACAGTAGAAACGGCAGCCATTAAAGTTGTTGAGTTGAAAGTGATGGAGAAGCTTGAAGAATTTAGCTAGGGTTCGTAAAAAGCTCTGTGAATATTTTTGCCTTAGAAATCAATTGCAATAAACAAGTGAGTAAATTGTATGAAAAATTCTATTTTGTTCAAGTTGCATACAATACACACGAGTCTACAGCCTGTTGCCGGTCAAAAAATAACTGTTACCGCCTATTTCAAGTCATTTGAACATTTTAAATGAAATCAGAGTCTGCAGGCGCGAATTTTAACCGTTTCAGAGTCTAGGCGATAATTTTCTCAGAGTCTACTGACTTTCAGAGTCTACATACTCGTCAGAGTCTAGACTCTGTCAAGGTAAAATACCAAACAAAATGTTGCACTAACAATTAATCACAGTGTGTTAAGACAGGGACTATAATTAAAGTACATACCTTGCTTCTTGTAATTTTTGATCACTTATATATTTAACATACCTAATTCACCTACCAGTCTGAGAAAGGTAGACTCATCAAGTGGTTTTGTTAAAATGTCTGCAATCTGTCTGTCAATTGGAACATAGTGAAGTGTCACAGTACCATTTTCAACATGTTCTCTAATAAAGTGATACCTGACATCAATGTGCTTTGTTCTGGAGTGTTGGACTGGATTCTCTGCAATTTTAATAGCACTAGTATTATCACAATACATAGGAATATTTGAGAATGTTAGTCCATAATCAAGTAATTGATTTCTCATCCACAGGATTTGAGCACAGCAACTTCCAGCTGCAATGTATTCAGCCTCAGCTGTTGAGGTTGATACAGTCTGTTGTTTCTTGCTAAACCAGGAAATTAATCTGTTGCCAAGAAACTGACACTGTCCTGTTGTGCTTTTCCTATCTACTTTGCATCCTGCATAGTCATAATCTGAATAGCCAATTAGTAAAAAATCTGACTCTCTAGGATACCAAAGTCCAAGAGTTTGTGCCCCCTTGAGATATCTAAAAATTCTTTTCACAGCTATTAAGTGTGATTCTCTAGGGTCAGCTTGAAATCTAGCACACAGACAAGTTGCAAACATTATATCTGGTCTACTAGCAGTTAAATATAACAATGAGCCAATCATACCTCTGTAACTAGTGTTGTCAACTTTCTTACCCTTTGGGTCAGAGTCTAGCTTAGTAGCTGTTGACATGGGAGTTTTAGCAGATGCAGCATCTTGCATATCAAACTTTTTCAACAGTTCTTTTACATACTTTGTTTGATTGATGAAAATTCCATCATCATTCTGTTTGACTTGAAGCCCCAAAAAGAAGTTTAATTCTCCCATCATGCTCATTTCATAATTTGACTGCATTAGTTGACTAAACTTTTCACAGAGATTATCATTAGTAGATCCAAATATAATATCATTAACATAAATTTGGACAAGCAAAATATCACCTTTATATTTTCTAATAAAGAGAGTTTTGTCAATGGTACCTCTTGTGAATCCATTTTCAAGAAGGAATTTTGAAAGAGTTTCATACCATGCTCTAGGTGCTTGCTTTAATCCATATAGTGCCTTGTCTAACCTGTAAACATGATCAGGAAACTTTGGATCAACAAATCCTGGTGGTTGCTCCACATAGACTTCTTCTTCCAATTCTCCATTTAAGAAAGCACTTTTCACATCCATCTGATACACCTTGAATTTTGAATGAGCTGCAAAGGCTAGAAACATTCTAATAGCTTCCAATCTTGCTACTGGTGCAAAAGTTTCATCATAGTCAATTCCTTCCTCCTGTGAGTATCCTTTTGCAACTAGCCTTGCTTTATTTCTTACTACAGTTCCATTCTCATCAAGTTTATTTCTATACACCCATTTTGCACCAACCACTGATCTATTTCTAGGTCTTGGTACAAGTTTCCACACTTTATTTCTCTCAAATTCATTCAATTCTTCTTGCATTGCAATAATCCAATCAGGGTCTTGCAAGGCTTCCTCAATTTTCTTGGGTTCATTCTTTGAGAGAAAACAACTATAAAGACATTCATTTTGAGTGGTTGTTCTTGTTTGTACACCACTCTCAGGATCACCAATTATCAAGTTAGAAGTTTGATTCCTTGTCCATTTTCTAGCAGGTGGAAGATTGGTTCTTGAACTTGTAACTCCCTCTAAGTCATTTGCATCTTCTGTATTTGAGTGAAATTTAAATGAAGAGGCTCCCCCTAAATTCCTTGACTCTGACAAGAGTTTAGAGTTGCTTGATCCAGACCCTGATGAGTTAGACTCTATCTGTCTAGACTCTGTCTGGATAGACTCTGTCTGGGTAGACCCTGACTTGTTAGACTCTGAATTATTTGGAGTTGAATTTTCTGGCTCCCCCTCAGAATGTGCAGGTTCCTGTGTTAGTTCAGGATTTATTCTAGGGTCTTCATCCTCTTCTTCTTCATTTATCTCAGAACTTTTTAGATTTTCAAATTCCAGTGTTGTAGACTCTGACTCATCCTGCAATTCTGTAAACTTTTTATCATCAAATGCAACATGAATAGATTCCATAACAATTTTGGTTCTGAGATTAAACACTCTGAATGCTTTTGTGTTCGATGCATATCTAAGAAAGATTGATTCATCTGCCTTGGCTTCGAATTTGCTTAGATTTTCAGGATGTACTTTCAGTACATAACACTTGCATCCAAATATGTGAAAGGCTTCTTGTCCTTTATCATTTCATAGGGAGTCTTTCCATACATGTTTATTAGAGTGCAGTTTTGAGTGAAATATGTTGTATTGACTGCCTCAGCCCAAAAATATACTGGCAGCTTAGACTCTGCCAACATTGTTCTGGCAGCTTCTATGAGTGTCCTATTCTTTCTTTCCACAACTCCATTTTGTTGAGGAGTTCCTGGTGCAGAAAATTGTTGAGTAATTCCCTTTGATGCACAGTAGTTCTCCATGATTGAATTCTTGAATTCAGTACCATTGTCACTCCTCAGAATTCTTACTATTTTCTTTGATTTTCTTTCCAGAAAAGTGATATGATCTATTATGTGTTGAGAAGCTTCATCCTTTGAATGTAGAAAGAAAACCCATGTGAATCTTGTAAAATCATCTACAATAACAAGAGTATATTTATTTTTGTTAATTGACATAACATTTACTGGACCAAATAAATCAAGATGTAGTAAATAAAAGGGTTCAGAAATGGTATTTATTGTCTTGCTCTTGAAGGATGATTTCCTTTGTTTTCCAAGTTGACATGCTTCACAAAGTCCATCTTGTACAAAATCAACCTGTGGTAATCCTCTTACAAGATTCTGTTTAACCAACTTGTTGAGTGTTTTGAAGTTGATGTATGACAGTTTCTTGTGCCATTTCCATCTTTCTTCAGTTGAGGCCTTGCTGTATAGACATGTGACTTCACTGTTTATGCAATCCTCCAAGCTGGCTTCATAAATGTTACCATGTCTGTGTCCTTTGAAAACCACAATGCCTGTTTCTTTGTGAGTCACAAGACACTCTTTGTTGTCAAAGCCAGTATGGTAACCTTTGTCTCCAAGTTGACTTATGCTTATTAAATTGTGCCTTAAGCCGTCAACTAGAGCTACTTGTTCAATGATGACATTCCCAAGTACAATCTTGCCATATCCCAGTGTTTGTCCTTTGTTGCCATCTCCAAAGGATACTTCTGGGCCAGCCATTTCCTCAAAGTCTGTAAGCAGGGATTTCTTTTCAGTCATATGTCCTGAGCATCCACTGTCCAGGATTAGGGTTACTTTCTTTACCCTAGTTCCCTGCATACATAAAGCAACTAGTTAGATGTTTTGAGGACCCAAATAGTTTTGGATCCTTTTCTACTAATTTTAGGAGAAACAGACTTAATAATTTTCACATTTGGCTTACCTGTCTCTTTTATTGCTCTAGACTGTGGTGGAGTCTTAACAGTGTCATACCAACTCTTATCAATAGAAGATTTTAGCTCATAAAAATTGTAATACAAATCATGATAGTCCCTACACATATATATAGAATGAAATATGTTACCACAGTGATAACAAGGTTTCTGTGGTATGTAGTGACTTTTCAGAGTCTGAGAAGGACTAGACTCTGATTTCTTCTCAATTTTTGTTTTACAATCTATAGCTAAATGGTTTTGATTGCCACATCTATAACACTTCTTTCTAGGAGCATTAGGATCTTTTTGATAATTATTAGCCTTATTGATGCCTTCCTTACCATTCCTATTTCTCCTAGTTTTGGTGGACTCTGATAAGTTCTCTAGCCTTTCTTTTAACTTAGACTTAGACAAGTACCCTATGTTTATAATTTTCTTAGAGTTATTTGCCCCTGTTTCATCTGTCTTTTTGTCAACAATAGGGGGACTATTGACAGATGAGTTTGTGGCTTCAGTTTTTTCTTTAGGGATCACAAACTTAACAGGAACAAATGTACTTTTGTCTTTAGTCTTATTAATTTTGCTAGTTTCTTCATTGTTATCATTCTCAACAATAGGTCTTTTGTCTTGACTCTTGTCATAGCCTAGACCAGCAGTTTGACACACGTTTTGATTATTGAGAATTTCTTGAACTTTTCTTCCAGAGTCTGTCCAAACTTTAAACTTAAGCCTTTCTTCTTCTAGTTCTTTCCTAACATAGTCATAGGCTTTCAAAATTTCAGTGTAGTTATGACTATATTTCTCAGAATCCTTTTTGTATTGTTCCATTAATAATAACTCAGATTCTACATGACAATTCCTTTTAGTTAAGGCTAAATTTTCTTCTCTCAACCTTTCACTTTCACTAGTGAGAGACCTACATGTTGTCATAATTTTATTAACCTCACTTTTCACAATCTCTATGCCATCAGAGTCTAAATTAATTAAGGATTCAGGAGTAAAGATTGATACCTGAGTTTTAGGAGTTGAGGGTTCTTTGGGAGACTGTGATTTTCTTGAGGAGGATGCCATTAGTGCTAGATTTTCATAATCAATTTCATCCTCTGAGCTTGAGTCTGCCCAGTCCTTTCCTGTTGATAGAAGTGCGTTTCCTTGACTTTTTGACTTTCTGCATTCACTGGCAAAGTGCCCCAATATTCCACAGTTGAAACATTTGACCTTTGCTTTGTCAAGTTTGATAATTGTACTCTTGCTCTTCTCAACCTTTTCATCTTCCTTCTTGAATGATGGCCTTTTGCTAAATTTGCCAGTTCTTTTATTGAATTTCATTCTTTTGAAATTTTTAGCAAACATAGCCATTATTTGACTAAGATCAACCTCTTCATCAGAATCAGAGTCTGTGTCAGTAGACTCTGACTCCACAGCAGCATTACCCTTCTTTCTTGAATCCTTGATTCTTGCTTCTGTGGATGGTTCCTGTTGTTCTTTCTCAGACTCCATCAAGAGTGCCACATATTTTGTCTTTACAGACTTCTTATTCTTTCTCTGTTACATCTCCAAATCATATGTCTTGAGTCTGCCATACAATTCTTCTAGAGTTAGTTCATCCAAATCTCTAGCTTCTCTTATGGCTGTAGTCTTATTGTCCCACTCTTCAGGAAGTGCTCTCAGAAACTTGGTATTCGTATCTTCAGAATCATAAACCTTACCAAGCATAGCCATCTCATTCAAGAGTTTTGTAAATCTATCATACATCTCAGTGATAGATTCTCCAGATTTTGCTTCAAAGTACTCATACTCTTGAATGAGCAAAGACCTAGCATTCTTCTTGACATCTTTAGTCCCTTGACAGTGCACCTCAAGTTTTGTCCACATCTCCTTAGCAGTCTTGCATGATATGACACAGTTAGTTAGAACAGAATCTAAACTGTTAAAGAGAATATTCTTTACTTTTGCCTCCTTAAGGACATTTTCTTTGTCCTCTTTTGTCCATTCAGCCTTTGGTTTCTCAACGAGGTGTTCTTCAGTTATTTTGCCTTCCTCATTGATTTGAGGCACAATTTTTAAGGGCACAAAGGGTCCTTCATTAATCCTGTCAAGATAGTCAGGGTCTGTTGCTTCCAGATGGTGCAGCATTTTAACCTTCCAGTGGGTGAACTCGTTTCTCTTAAGCATAGGAATCTTAGAATTGTCATCTTTGTTTCCAGACATCTTTGATTGATTTTAAACGTTAGGCTCTGATACCAATTGTTTTCCCAGTCGTACAAGTAGAAGGGGGGGTTGAATACTTGTATGTCTTTTCTGCCCGATTTAAAATCAAATTAAGAACAAACTCAAACACAAAAATATGAATAAGTACTGTTTTGTATTATTGATTTGTGAATACAAAACTCTCCTAGGGTGTACACAAACCCTAGCAGCTTCTCTGTGTTTATCACAGCAACTCTCTCTATTTCTATGCTCTCACAAAATTTCACTCAGATGATTATGTTTCGACTTCCACACCTTTACAATTAGGTTACATAGAGTTTATATAGAGAGCTGCCTATCAACTAATAACAGAAAGATAAATTACAATAGGAATAGAATTCCTAATTATTAGTTGACAGTTTCCTTCTAGAATTCTCTTTCTTTCCCATAGCATATCTGCAATATATTTATCTTGATCTTTGAAGACTTTCCATTCCTGTGATCTTCTTCCAAATTTATCCTCAACTGTATAGACTCTGAAATCTTCAGACTCTAATGATCTTCAGACTCTGATCACATGTAGACTCTGATAGATCGCAGACTCTGATAGTCTATAGACTCTGATCACCTTCCAGACTCTGATCTTCATGCAGACTCTGGTTTCACTTTCTACAGAAATTCTTCTAAGTACAAGTAACATGAATGTTGACCATCTAGACTCTGATTATTCATTTCAGAGACTAGAAAGACTTATTACAGATAAACTAATCTAGACCCTGTTCTAGTATTTTGTACATCATCAAATGAATATATCCCTAACAAGATGATAACTCAACTCATATAAGAAAGTAAAGTAAATAATAAATATTGAAAAAAGAAGCAAGACGAAGAATGCCAACTAGACACGAAGAACAGAATATCAGAAGAATTTTGACAAGACTGCTACTCAACACTGGAAGAAGTTCATTTATATGTTCAAGCATCGGTGTAAAATAAAAGAGTAGTATTTCCAGGAGTTCAGAAGATATAGAAGGTTTTAAGTGCCTACTACAGAAAGATTTCAGAAGAAGAAAATTATAGAGGAAAAATAAAAAGAAGACAAGACAGGACAAAACAAGATATAAAGACCACTACAGCAGAAATGAGAATCAACATTGTAGTTAGTCATCCGTGAAACAGACGAGTGCACAGGGTGTCAACAATGTTAGTGAAGATTCGTCATCAAAAAGTTTAAGTGGTTAGAAAGGTTATTGTTGAAGAATAGAATAATTTTGATCTACATCGACAACAATGATAGAGCGAAGACGGAAAAACTTCGGAGCTAAGAACAAGGTTATACAAGTCAAAATAATATTTTAACTCTACTAACAAAAATTAATTAATTATTTAATTTATCTAATTAAATTAATTCAAGTTGAATTTAATTTATAAATTATTTAATTAAATTAAGTAGAATTAATTTATTATAAAAAGATATGACTTGGTATGACTTTTAATAAAGTCTAAAAGACTTATGTAAAAGTCATACTGAATTTTGCATAAAAAAGTCATACAAGGCCTTGCAGTAAAATTCTTACCGAGCTACTATAAAAAATTATACCGAGCAAGTGAAAAATATCATACCGAATTTAGGAATAGAAAAGGTCATACAAGCTACAATCAGAAAGGTCATACCAAATGTTAAATAAAAAAAGTCATGCTGAAGCTATTTCAAAGGTCATACCGAGCTGTTTAATGAAAGTCATACCGAGCTCAATATTGAAATGTCATAACGAAGAATTCAAATGTCATAACAATTTTTTGAAGGTCATACCAAATGATTTCAAAAGTCATACAAGTATTATTTAAAAGTCATACAGACTTAAAAAGAGTCTGAAAAAAGTTCCGATCTAGAAAGTCATATCAGCTTTCTGCCTCTATAAATATGAGGTCACAACTTCATATTTCAAGTGTTGAAACACATTGGAAAAATAATCAAATTCAGTAATTTGTCTGATTGTAATATTCACAAACTTTCTGTGCTGGTTTGAATTATAATTATTATTCTAGAATAATTCATGTCAAAATCATTCTAGAATTCTAAACAATTATTTACACTTTCAATATATTAATTTTATAATACTTGTTGTTAGGGATTGTGGTGTAATCAACTAATGTAGTTAGTTTAAGGTTAATAAGCTAAGTAAAACATACTGTCATATAATCATTGACAGTATAGTTGGTAGTCACTTGTAGACAGTACATTTAAAAGTATTAGTTAGGCAACAGTACATTTGAAAGTTAATGTTTTGTATAAAAGAATAAAAATGAGTCATGTAGTAGAAGTTCACTAAGTTTTCATGCACAACATGATTAAAAACTCAGACATCAACATTTCAAGTACTCAAACCTATGACAGTATATTACAAGTGACAGCACATTTGGAACAGCTGACAACAACTATTCCATTGATAGTAAACTTGACGGAGAATGAAGATTTGAAGACAACAATTTTTACTGACAACAACTATTTCATTGTCAGTAAACCTGACGGAGAATGAAGAATTGAAGACAACAAGTTTTACTGACAGCAACTTTGGCGGAGTAGTTGACAGCAACATTGGCGGGGATAGTTGACAGCAGCTTTGGAAGACAGTATATTTCATGGACTATCGAGTGTAACAACAAAGTATGCAGAGCGGAAGATACTATCACTACAGAGGAGCTAAAAGTTGATAATAAACTTTTAGTAAAGCTGACAGTCTGTTTCAGGTAGCAGACTAGATAATGAAAATACAAGGAATGATTTGACATTACTATCTAGTCTGTCAAGTCTATTACTGCAACTTGGGAGAATTCAAGCAAAAGGTAAAGCGTGCTTACAGATTCAAAGATTTCTGCATATCTCAGAGATGCTTTATCTATAAATGGAGTGAAGATAAATTTGAATTCAAGCTTTATTCTAGGAACAAGGGAAAGTACAATTATAAGTGAGATATATGTTTCATTATAAATACACATATCCCACAATTGTAAGTGAGATATATGTTTCATTATAAATACACATATCTCACAAGTACTTTGTTTACCCAGAAAGATATCTATTATAGAAGGGGGGTTGAATGTAATAGTAACAATTAATTGATTATGAACACAAATATGTAGAATGGAATATTGTTTTGTATTAACTTGAATAAACTGAATACAAAACTCTCTCAAGAAATTCACTGTTCTCAAGAGCTGCTAGGTTATGAAAAATAAAACTTGAAAGTTACACTAATGTTAACCTATGTCTGTGTTTATATAGACACAGTTACAATTCAATTACAAAACAGATTATGAAAAGAATAGCTTCAATAAGGCAATTAGACATGTATTTGGATTCCTTCTTCGCTATCATAATCATACTCTGATTTGTCTTGTTTCTTCACAAACTCTGATAGTAAAATCTGTCGGTTGTTTATTTTCCGATTTGAGCATTCTCTATTAGAGTAAACTCTGATTGAGTATTATCTTATAGAGTAAACTCTGACCGACAGCTTTCTTATTCTCTAATGACATCAGCGATGTAAACTCTGATCTTTATTCTCTGACAGCATCAATGTTTGTTTCCTAACAATCTTCCCCAATTTATGCTTTATGAAGTAAAATATAAAGTTTACTTATGATGTCAGAAATATGGACAAATGCATAAGAGTTTGAATTTTCATTCTTGAATCAAATCTTTCTGTAAGAAAAGTCTTCCTTGAAAAAATTATCTAATAGCTTCTTTTCAGCATTCTTCAGCAATTCAACCATCTTTTCCTTGAGTTCTTTCATTTGATCAGAAGAGTCATCAATTTGGAATATAGCCAGCTCTCAGATTATAGATTGATGATCTCTCCATTCTTTCATCTAAGAGAATGCAATATGCCTTCTTACCATCAGGATTTAAAATTAGTGTAGGAATTCCTAGCACCGTCTTGACCTTTGCATCTCCCTTTGTCATTTTTTCTCAATATCATCCTCAAGTACATATCCTGGTTCATACTCCTCAGAGTTTATCATTAACAGTCTCTTAATCTTCTTCTTTTCATCTATTATTCCTTCAAGGATTTTTACCCATCTAGAACTGACTTCATTTTCATCATTAAGAAGATACAAAACATGTTCAAGTTCTTTTGAGGCCTTGTGAATAAGAACTTCTTCATAAATTTTCAATACTCTTCCATCTTTCAAGAAATATAGCAGCTTTTCTTTTACTTGAGCACCATCAAAGAGATCCTTCACTATGTTTACAGATATTAATTTGTCCAAATGTTTTTGTGACAAATCTTCCACAGGCTTGTCTTTTAATAAAAAAGGATCTCTGAAAATATTGGCTTCAACCCTGTAGACTTTGGCATGTGAATCTCCAATGCCACCCTTTTTTTACCAAGTCTGGCATTGAGAGTCAGAGTTTGAGTTTTGGTCCACAGAAGATTAGACATTTTCTTTCTGATCATAGATTGTTGTTGCTCTTCTTCATCATCATCAAAGCTAGAACCACCTGGGAGAAATGTAGTTCCTGACATAGTGAGAGGAGATTTTGGTTTTGCTGGAGCTTTTTGCTGAATTCTTGAAGTTGACCTTGTTTGGATTTCAGGAGTTGGAGTATAACTAATACAAGCTCTGCTGCTCAACCTGTCCCTCCATATCTAAACTCTAAGGTGCCAAACTCTAATGGTGAAGATGCAAACTCTGAGGATTCTAGTCCTATCTTTGAGGATGAAAAAGTTACTAATCTCTCTATTCCTTATACTCAGAGATACAGCTCAAAGAGATGGCCAATTGATGCTTTTGATGCTCATGATAGACTGAGGATGGAATTTCCTAACTATTGTGTTGTTAAACAGTTGCAAGGAGAAATTGAATCTGCTCTCAAACATGAAGGTATAAGGAAGGAAAACAGCAAGAGGGAACCATCAAATGAAGATCTTTTAAGCTCTAAAAGACAATCCATCTGGGATATGTCTTGAAAATTTTTACATGAAGATATTTCTTGGCCCCATGTTCATGATCTTATAATGAGAACAGATTATGAACTAAACTCTGATGAGATGAAGACAGTTCTCAAAGCAACCACTGTGTTGACAAATGGTCTTCATAGTGAAATTTCTGATCTTAAAGACTCTGTTAGCAAGATAATTTCTTCAGTTCAAACTTCTATTTCTGCTTCTCAGCATGCTTTGGAATCCAAGATTAAATATGTTTCCACTAAACAAGATGCTTTGGAGTCCAAATTTGACAAGCTTGCTACTGTTGTCACATCCATGCAGACCATGTTGCATACTATTGCAGACCTCCTGACTATTTCTTCTAATGTCAGAAAAGAGAATAAAATATAAAAGGACAAATGCAAGGTGGATTCTGTTTCAAACTCTGATAAACCTAAAGGCGATGATGATGATGGCAATGATGATGATGATGACAATGGTGTCATAAGGGTGGACAAACTCTGACTAATCAAAATTTGATTCCTTTAGGATCTGGTACAGTTCAAAATAATAAGAAAACTCTGATGGTTCTTGATGATGAATTGGCTAAAAGGCATGCAGACGAAGAAAAGCATGAAAATGTTGAAGAAAGAAACAAGAAAGATGCACTACTGGCAAAGAATATTTTTGAAGAAGAAAATCCAGGAATGGATCCAGTTAACGTTGAAGAAGAATTAAAGAAAACTGGTATTGACAATGCTCAAGTCCAGTCAAAGAAGAAAAGATATGGAAGAAAACTCTGGCTCAGAAAAAGGTGCCTGATGAAGCAAAGCAAACCGTAACTAAACCTGTTGCAATCCAAACAAAGTCAACTCCAGCAGTTTAGCATAAAGCTCCAGTAAAATCAAAAACTCCACTCATTATGCTTGGAAGTACATTTCTTCCAGGTGGAACAATGTTTGAAGATGAAGAAGAAGAGCAGTAGTCTCTGTGTAGAAAGAAGAATCCTGATCTTATGTGGACAAAAAATCAAACCCTGACTCTCAATGCCAGACTTGGTAAAAACAAGGGAGGTATTGGTGATTAAAAAGCCATAGTCTATAAAGGAGAGGCAAATGCTTTCAGAGATCCTTATTCCTTAAATAACAAACCTGAAGAAGAGGTAACACAAGATCATTTGGACAAGCTAATTGTTGTTCACATAGTGAATGATATTTTTAATGGTGCTGAACCTAAAGAGAAGCTATTGTATTTTCTGGAAAATGGAAGGGTTATGAAATTATCTAAAGAAGATCTAGCTCACAAGTCATCAAATGAACTGAAATATATTTTTTATTTTCTAAAAGGAGAAGATGATACTATTGCAAAGTGGGTGAGATTTATAGAAGGTGCAATAATAGGAGCAAGAAAGAATCAAAAGTTGATGAAATTAGACTCTGAGGAGTACAAACCAAGGTATATGCTAGAGGATGATATTGAGAAGAAGATGAGCAAGGGAGATGCAAAGATAAAGATGGTATTGGAAACTCCAACAATGATGCTTAATCTTGATGGACAAAAGATCTACTGTATTCCTTTAGATGAAAGAATGGAAAGGACATCAATCTTAAACTTGAGAGATGCAATTTTTCAAATTGATGATTCTAGTGATCAGATGAAGGAGTTGAAGGAGAATCTGGTGGAATTATTGAAGATAGCTGAAAAGAAGTTACTTGATAAGTTTCTGTCTGAAGATTTTTCTTACAAGAGAGTACAAGTCAAGGTAGAAAAACTCAAACACTGATACATTTGTCTATAAGGTTTCTGACATCATAAGTTCAAATTTATGTTTTACTGAATAAAGCATAAATTGGGGGAGATTGTTAGAAATAAAGAACTGATGTTATCAGAGAATACTTCAAACAGAGTTTATTAAAGCCAATCAGAATTTAATCTGACGTCATCAGAGTTTATAAGTTGTCGACAAAGTTTACTCAGACAGAGACTCAATCAGTATTTATAATCGATACAGTTTATGAAATCAGAGTTTGATAGATGGAAACCGACAAATCAGGAGGTGATTGAAGATAAAGATGGAACTGTTTTAATGCAATTCTATTACCTTTCTAGAAGCTATCTTTTAGGAAGATAATGATGAAAATAATATTTCTGCATTTAATGATCATTATCTTTGTTGTATTTGGAGAGGTAGTTGTGTACTATATAAACACAGAATTAGGTTTTACATAGTAATCGTTGAAGTAATTATCATTCTCATAACCTAGTAGCTCTTAAGAAATTTGTTTTTCTTGAGAGTGTTTTTTATTAAGTCAAGCAAAGTTAATAAAAAACAGTTCATCTTTTACATATTTGTGTTCTAAAGTCGATTATTTGGTACTATTATATTCAACCCCCTTCTATAACAACATACAGCACAAATGAGATATATCTAAGGGATATATTGTTCAAATACGTTATTATCATTTTTTTTTGTACATAGATATATATCCAGTCATAATAGATATATGCATTTATTAAGTTTTTTCTTATTAAATAAATTTTAGATACTCTTTTCTATATTAATATATATATATATATATATATATATATATATATATATATATATATGGGAAGGATCGAGAGAGATCCCTATTTATTGAGAGATCAAGAGACCCCTCGTCTTAACCGTTGATTTCTTTCTAATCTTGTGGCCAAGATTCTATACAAATATACTGATATTTATACTAATTTAATATTATAAGAATAGTATTGGTATACTGAAAATAAAAAATATGTATACAATTTATATACATAGTCAATTAAATTATTTCCATATATGAAAAGATTGCGTATATTTTTTAAATTTAAGTTGTCATATATGCGTTTCTCAGATCTTCTATCTAATTTTTTTCTCAGATCTTCTATTTAATTTATTCCATATATTTCATGGGAGCAGATTCTCACACAATAAATACACTTACCATATTTTTTATATTGTTAATTTTAAAATATTACACCTTCCATTGTTTAATGTGAATCAATTTTTATATTATCTTTTCACTTTAAAATTGAAATTTTATATTACCTTTTCATAATATAAATTAATTAACTTGTTTATCTAAAATATAATATTATTAAATTTTATTTGAGATATTTTTAATTTATTTTTATATGACTACTTTGAAATATTTTTTATTCAGAAATAAAAGATCATGTAAGATTAGATAAAATATTTTTTATGAGTGCTTAATATTTTTTATTGTAAAGTCCACCTATATTTTATATTTTTGATATTTAGTGATAAAGAGTTTCTAGAATTATTTTTGAAGAATCTTAATAGAAAAAGTAAACAATCACGGATTATTTTAAAGAATCCAGTAAAATATTTTCTTTTTTAAATATTAATAAATATTTTTATGTAGATCAAAAAATTTACAATTCTTTCAATTTTTTGAAAAAATTAAAAATAATTAGGACCAAGTTTAAATATTAATTTAAATAAAAAGAATGGATATAATGTATCTTAATTTTGTTATAAATAATAACAACATGCTATTTTATATATCACAAGTTTATCAGTTTGCTAACAATGTGATCATCAAAATCCAAAATGATTTCATAAACAACCACACAAAACTTTTTAATAAAAATACTTAATGGAATCTTTTAGATGTAAATATACTTTAAATACTAAAAAATATCATAAGGTGTTTATATTAGATTTCTCTTAGCGTTTTGTATTTTAATTATTTATAATGAACGCGTTATAGAATCTTAATATTTAATAGTTACTAAATTATAATGAACGTATTATTGAATCTTAATAGTTATTAAATTATAATGAACGATATAAAATCTTAATATTTATTAGTTTTTGATAAAGAACTCATTATAGAATCTTAATACATACAAAAATATATACTGACACATAAACTTTTTTCAATAATTTAATTTTAATAACACATAAGAGAATTATATTACTAGTCAAATTATTTTTAAATACATTTATTTAGGGCTCTTTAAAGTGTTGTGCAAATTATTTATTTTAATTAATATTATAACTTTTTATTATTTTAAACATATTCAATTTTTTAAAGTTTTGTAAATATATTATTTTACTTTAAATTATATTATGATGTTCATTCATAATATATTATATATGAATTCACTAAATTCTGAATTTTTATTTTCTAAATTTTGAAATACAAGTTGTAAGTTAATGTTTAATTTTAATGTGTTTTAAATTTAAAAATCTTAGTTATTTTATTATTTAGTATATTATACAAGTTTTTTATTAGAAAAATATGACAATGTTACATATTTTTAGGTGCTCACTACTACTATGATATTAGTGAATATCTAAGAGAAACTCAACACAAAAAATATCAATATTATTTTCAGAACACATAAAATAATTTTAATAATTTAATGTTTACCCAGAAAGATATCTGTTACAGAAGGGGATTGAATGTAATATTAACAACTGATCGAATATGAACACAAGTATGTAGAATGAAATACTGTTTTGTATTAATAATGAACTTGATTACAAAACTCTCTCAAGAAATTCTTTGTTTTCAAGAGCTGATACGTTATGAAAAATAAAACTTGAAAGTTACATTAATTGATAACCTATGTTTGTGTTTATATAGACACAATTACAAAATAGATTATGAAAAGAATAGCTTCAATAAGGCAATAGACTTGTATTTGGATTCTTTCTTCACTATCCTATTCAAATTCTGATTTATTTGTTTCCTTCACAAACTCTGATTTGTAAACTCTGTCGGTTGTTATTCTCTGATTTGAGTATTCTCTGTTAGAGTAAACTCTAATTGAGTATTCTCTGATAGAGTAAACTCTGACCGACAGCTTCATAAACTCTAATGACGTCTGCAATGTAAACTCTGTTAGGAATTAGAAGTTCTAGAAGTTTACAGAGGGAGGGGTGAATGTATACTTCAAATCTTTTTCACTCTTTTGATTTTTATGGACTAGTTAAACTGTCAACTGGATTGTAAGGTTGAGAAAGTGAAACAGATTTAAGTTAGAACAACAGACAGAGAAATGAGTATAATGAACACTAGATGTAACTTTCAATCTAATTTTATTAGAATGAACTTTTGCTACAATCTGAAATTCAAATTAAACTTCAGATTCTTGTTCTAGGAAGATTACAATTGTAAAACTCAAAAGACCTCTATCAAATGTGTCTGTGCATAAAATATATAGACAACATGTCCTGTGCACATGCTCACATAAGATAGATTAGCTATAACTAGAAATAGAGAAGACATGCTTTAACATTTAACTGATATCTATTTCTAGCTAACACTATTGTGACAGTCTACTACATCCAGCCTTATACCTTCTGTCATTTGTCTTGACTGACTTCCCAGCTTCATTGTAGACTTGTCTCTATCTTTGCAGGCTTGACTTATCCTGTAAAATCAGAGCTTTAAAATTATCTGACTTGTTCTGCAATTTTCCTTGAAAATAGCTCTTTGGTGCAGTCGAGTACTCTTTTTAAATTATTTCGAGAAGTCATAAATATTGAATTCTCGATTGAGTACTGGCTGTGACAACTCGATTGGTCTATGAATGATTTACTTCTCGAATGACTAGATTTCTCGATTTTGATTCTCCATTTGATGACTTCTCGATTAGGCTAGACTTCTCGAATAGAAACTTGAAATTGTGACTTCTCGAATGACTCAGCTTTACCACTTCTCGAATGCTCCTTTTGCTAACTTCTCGAATTGATTTTCTTTTCTCACTTCACGAATGATTCACAATTAACACTACTCGAATGGCTTCAATAATTGACTTGTCGAATGGCTGACTTCTCGATCGAGTACTGAGCTGTTGAGTGGTTTTGAGACTTCTCAAAATGCTCTCATAGATTTGACTTCTCGAATAGTAGACTTCTCGACTGAGTAATTGCCTTAGTAGAATTCTCAGATGGCTTTACCTTATTTCTCCACAAGTCTTCTTTGTCTTATTGCATGATTCAGCTTGAATCTTCTAACAGGCTTTATTTTTGACTTCATTTACAATTAAAAGACAAACTGAGTAGACTTCTATCTGCAATTTTACACAAGAATATCTGAGTCACTAAACTATTACAGAAGTGCAAACTATGTTACAGCAAGACAGATAATTACGTAGGCTAAGCTTGATTTAAGTCCAACAATCTCCCTCAATTTGGAAAATGATGAATTTTACAAATTAATACAAGATATCAAGCCTACCTATTTTGTTGTTGTTGTTGATGAGCTGCCTAGTCATATCTTTCTTTTCTTTTTCTTTCCTCCCTTGCCTTGTTTTCTTCAATAACTTCCAAAAGCTGTTGCCTGGCCATAACTTCTTCTATTAAAATAGCATCCTTCAACATGTCAGCAGCAATCTTGAGAGTTTGCATAGGATAGTCTTGAATAAACTTCAATCTGATCTTGATTGTATCTCCACTTCTCAGTTTAAATTCAATCCTATCAGGATCTTTGAACACCCTGCATTTTTCCTGCCTTCTCAATTCTTCAGATAGCTTCTCCATTCTCTCCTCTTCCTTTCTTTTCTTTTCAACCATCTCCTCCATGTACTTGACTTTGTCAATCTTTTTCTGATATTTCTTTTCCAAGTACTGAGCCATTTCCATCATTTTTAATTATTTAATCATACTTATCTTGTCAAAAAGGTTGATCACTCTCCTAATGTCATGAGTGGTAGCATTACTGTTGTCATGATGAAAGCCTCTTTCTTCTCCATCAACAATTGTGATAAACATTCTTTTGTCCCTAATCTCAACTTTGGCAATCCTGTTGGCCTTCCACTGTTTAACATCTTGTTGTTGACTTCCGCAATTTCTTGGATAGGATTAACTTGTAGACCCTTATCTGGAAGAATAAGTTGTTTCCTCCACTTAGGACATCTAACTAACAATGAGCTGGTAGAATTCTTGTATCTAGTTGTTATGGCAGTATTGACCTTGATTTGTTGACTTGGCTTCAATTTCTTTGATTGATTCTTTTTAATTTCCCTCCTTATCATTCCATGTGCAGTTACTTTTATGAACATTCTTCTTGGAGATTTGGATTTGAGGGCAGTAGCAGTTTCAAAAACTGTTGATATGACATTAGTACCCTGAGATTTGATAAGTGTGCTAGAGTGAGTACCAACAGCTTGCTGCTTTGAAGGATTTCTCCTTTGATACTGTTTTTCCTTTTCAGAATCATCTCTTTTCTTCTTTTCTGCATTCTCCTTTTTCTTATTCTTCTTATTTTCATCCTTATCACTCCTGGATTCAGGCTTTTTGTCCTTCCTGTCCTGATCCTTGCCATCATCATCCCTCTTTCGATTTTTCAACTCCTCACTTTCAAAATCAGATAGTTGACCAGTTATGAACTTCTTCATCTTTTCCACAATCACATTGTCTTCAACCTGTTTTACTTTCTTCTTTTCAATCAACTCAATCAGGTTTATGATTTGACTTCTGTTTCCTGAGTTGAGATGTTGAGGAATTTTGAAATGAGCAAGCTTCTCTCCTCTAGCCATATACATCACACCATCTGGGCTGCAGTAGGATTCAGGTAGAGCATGAGGTAGGAGAGGTCCCAAAATTTGATTATTCAATTCTTCATCCTCTTGGGTTACCAACTCCGTTGCCTTGTACAGACATTTCAGCTCAGTGTATGAAAGTCTTTGAAAAAGTGCAACTGAGACTTTAAAATACCCAGACTCCATTTGAATTAGGGGGTCTTTGAACATCTGTCCATTCTGCTCAAACTTAACTCCCCTCAATGTAACAATAGCATTGTCAAACATCTTCTTATAACTCCAATGATTGCCCTTGACTTTCTTTTTGATGTGATGCAGAAGGTCCAAAAAGTTCTTGTCAGATTTGGGCTTTAAAATTTCACTTCTGAACTTTCTCATAACTGCCTTTTGCCTCTCAGCTTCTATTTATTCTCTCATTGCCTTCTCCCCCTTAGGTTTGATATCTTGTCTTTGGAGAAAGGAAAAATGACTTGGCTTGATCTGAGTTGGCAATGTTTCTGGAGGAGCCTGACTAGTTGTGCCCAAGTTGGAGATCAGTGATTGTAGAGAAGTGAGTTGTGTAGAAATGTTGGCTAGTGAGGTCCCTTGATTTGTAGAGGAATTGACAAACTCCTACTTCAAGCTTTGGACATTTGATACACCTTTGGAAACTATGGATGTAAGAGAATCCACTCTGGCATTTAAAGTGTCAATTGTGGAGGCTTTTGCAACTTCATCTTTGGCTTTGGACTGATAGTATATATCCATTTGAAATAGAGATAAGGTATGAATGGGCACATCCGCCGGCAGCCTGTCTGCATGCCTGTTTTTGAATAAGACTTCAACCATGTTGTTTATCTTTCTTTGATTGTCCAGGACGGCTTAATGACTATGAATCATGTCCTTAAACACTTTCTCTAGGGAATCCATCTTGGAATTGAGAAGTGAAGACTTTACAGAATCTCCCTTGGCACTTCCTCCATAAAATCCTTCAGTCCTTAGCTTGTTTTCAATGGCCAGCAATGTACCCTCTACCTTGGTTCTGTGATTTTGAATTTCAGATTGAACTCCCTTGGCAAGGTAGTGGTTGGACTGTAGCTGAACCTTGGCAGCTTCATGAATTGCATCATATATAGCACTTGGGGTGAAGGTCTTCTTACAGGACCCAAGAGAAGTGAGATATTTTTGCCTGGTCCACTCCAAGGCTTCCTCCATACTAACTGCAGATTTTTCATTTAACCAAGCATCTACATTGACCTCTTCATCTTCAGCCACATTTGCATTTTTCTCTTTCAACTCTTCCTGATCCTTTGCATACTCCAGCAATATGGCAGCATAATTCTTATTAGGCAAGTGAGAAGTCAACAGATTCTATGCAATGTGATAAAAACCCTCCAACTGATCTCCATACATTTCTTGCAGTTTTTCATCAGAAAGTGACCCACCAAAGATTGATGGTCCTGGTTCCCTGTCATGTTGCACAGGTTCCAGCCATTGGGATAAAGAGTGAGAGCTAGGGCCACTAGTTACAGTGGTCCCCTCAGTATCTATTTCCTCATCCAATTTCTTAGATGATTCATTAGACACTGGATGGACAGGTGATTTCTCCTGAGGAGACAATCTTTGAATGACTGGTGAGTGTCCAGGAGATGCCATTTGCATGGTGTGGAGGTCCCCCAGATTACCCAATATCTGTGAAGACACTTGGCTTTGATATGCCTGAGCCCTCACATAGTCTGAAGTAAAAACTTCTGAAACCTCTGTGGTTTTGATGGTGTCATCAGGATATGCCTCAGCATGCATTCCCTCACCATCTAAATGAGTGTCCTGAGTGGTGAACAAGGTGTCATGCACCAAGTCACTTGAATGGGGCTCACCAGGGAAGTAGTAATCCTGATGATCAACAACCTTATGTGTTTGGCTAGACATAATTGGTTGAGAATAAATTTGAGAGGTATAAGAGAGAGTGTGAGTAGAACTGAGTATTGGCAACTCCCCCTTAGAAAATGGGGAAGTTTCAAGAGAAGATCTTACTTGTGCACAGTGTGTCTCCTTTTCAACTAAAAATTCTTCATTGACAAGAGTGAATTCCTGCAAAGGTGCAGACTCTGTACAGGATGGAATGGGCTGGCTCCCAATTTCAATAGATGCACCTTGTTGAGAAAGTGCACCTAGAAGTAGGTTTAATCCCTTGTTAATCTCTACATCCTTTTGAGATGATGTAGAGTGGCCTGTTGTGGCCTTTTTAATTTTCTTTCTCCTGGTCAAAGGTTCCACATGTGACTCATCCAATTCATTGTTATTCTCTACAACAGTCTCTAGTACTCTTTTTCTTACAGTTTTCTCCTTCTTCTTTACAACTACACCCTGTTGAGAGGATGTAGAGGTTGGTTGACTAGCATCTATTGGATTCATAGAAGGGCTAGCAATTGGGTTAGAGGTCCTTGGGTTAGGTGCATTTGGTTCTTCTACAACCTTAGGACCCCATATTGCATCAAGGTAACCATATTTAGGCTGCACAAGTGGGTACCCCCTAAATAAACTCAACATGCGAGGTGTAATTTGAAGGGGCACATTCACTGTGTTTCTCCTATCCAATGTAGCAAAAATAATTTTTGACATGGATTTGGAATAGCCAATTCTCTGTTTGTTCATTCCAAGCAATTCAATTAAACTAGCATTCTTATAGTTGAGAATTAATTGAATAAAGCGAGGAAAGAAAATCTCATTACCTTTTCTGGGAATCCTGGTTATGAGCTCCCCAAGAACTAGCTTTCCAACATTGAGCCTTTGATTGTAGGCCAATGAGTAGGCCAGCTTCATGGCAATGAGGCTAACCTGGTCAAATCCTGTCTTCCTGCAGGTGAAAACTCTCAGTATAGTATCGAACAAGAATGACCATTCATTCCTCATAAATTTCTTGTTAATCTTTCCCAGCTTGAACTTCTCCCCTTCTTTGTCCACAGTATCAGAGTACCCAATGATTTCCAGAAAGTCTAGCAGGTCTTCGTCAGTTGGCTCATTATGAAACTCTTCAGTTGGAATCTTTAAGCTTTTGTTGACATCTTCTTCATCAAAACTGATATCTACTCCTTGGATTTTACAGTTTACCACTATCTTTGAACTACCATTTTCCAGTGCTATGGTCTCCCAGTCTGCAGTAGCCCAAAATTGCTCAAGAATGTCCAGGTAAAGGGTTTGGTTTGCTAACAAGGCTTCTTTGAGGTATGAATCTATGAGAAATTTGGTGAAACATTTGTACTGAGGTTTTGCATCAGCATCTCTGGAAATGGCCAAAAAGTTGGTTTCGGGAATAATAAAAACTTCAGTTGAAACAGAGCTTGAGGATGCCATGGAATTAGTGTATAGAAATAGTAAAGAGAAGAAACGAAAGGTTTAGAGAGAGAGAGAGATGCAAGAGTAACAGTTGGAATGCAAGGGTTTCTTTGAGTTTGTAGTTAAGCATAGAAATGAAATGTTAGATCTACTTTGTTATTTAAAAGACACAGACAAATCGACTAGAATAGTAATAGATTTTAGTGATCGAGAACTCACTCAAGCTATAGTCTAGAACTCTGATGATTCGAGAACTCTCAATAGTACTTGATCGAGAACTCAAGAAGTGATCTATTCGAGAACTCACAACATCATGATTCGAAAACTCTTAGAATTGAATGATTCGAGAACTCTTAGAATTGAATGATTCGAGAACTCTTAGAATTGAATGATTCGAGAACTCTGAGAATTGACTGATTCGAGAACTCAATAATTTTTCCTTAGTCGAGAAGTCAGAAAGAATGGCAACTTAACTACAAACTCTAATTTTCTTAAAGAATTATTTTATCCTCACTTAGAAAATAAAATAAGAAATTTGCAATCATCACTTATTAGATAAATAAAATTTATTTATTCTCTTTGATATAAGAAGTGTGATTGATTAATATTCCTGATATTTTGATTACCACACTAGTTATTTAATAATGCCAAGTATGATAATTCCATTTAGGTTTTCTTAGAACAAAGAAATAATTCTGAGTCAGTTTTAGAACATTTGTTTAACCATATGAACAACAATATAACTGACATATTTATAAATATACTCCAGTTTTGTTTCACTAAGATAAATCATTTAGGTTCATGTCTGTGAAACAATTATTGTAACAGTTGGAGGAATATATTTAGTGAACCACTTATCCTGAAGAATTTAGCATTCCAATTTCACTTACCAGCCTGTTAAAGGTGGCTTCATCAAGTGGCTTAGTAATTATATCAGCCAATTGTCTTTGTGTAGGAACATAGAACAATTTAATTACTCCATTTTCTGCATGCTCCCTTATGAAATGGTACCGTACATCAATATGCTTTGCTTGGAATGATTGACTGGATTTGCAATAATTGATATGGCACTAGTGTTGTCACACATGATAGGTATTCCTTCCAACACCAGTCCATAGTCCCTTAATTGATTCCTAACCCAAAGCACTTGAGCACAACAACTTCCAGTAGCAATATATTCAGCCTCAGCTGTAGAAGTTGACACAGATTGTTGCTTTTTGCTGAACCAAGATACCAATCTCTGTCCAAGAAATTGACAGCTTCCTGAAGTGCTTTTTATATCCACTTTGTAACCAGCAAAATCAGCATCTGAATATCCAACTAGATTGAACCCTGTTTCTTTAGGGTACCATAATCCCATAAAGGATGTTCCTTTATGATATGTCAGAATTCTATTGACAACAATGAGATGGGATTCTTTTGGATTTGCTTGAAACCTAGCACATAGACATGTGGAGAACATTATGTCAGGTTTATTTGCTGTGAGATAGAGAAGAGATCTAATCATTCCTCTGTAAGTCTTCATATCTACACTTTTTCCTTTCTTATCTTCATCCAGTTTTGTAGCTGTAGACATTGGAGTTTTAGCAGTTGAGCAATCTTCCATGTCAAACCTTTTGAGTAGGTCATTAATGTATTTTGTTTGACTTATGAAAATGCCATCAGCCCTTTGACTTATTTGAAGACCTAGAAAGTAATTGAGTTCTCCCATCATGCTCATTTCATACTCACTTTACATAAGCTTAGAGAATCTTTGACATAGTTTCTCATTTGATGAACCAAAAATGATATCATCCACATAGATTTGAACAAGTATGATATCCTCACCATGATTTTTATAGAAGAGAGTCTTGTCAATGGTTCCTCTAGTGAAATGATTTTCCAGAAGAAATTTTGACAAAGTGTCGAACCATGCTCTAGGGGCTTGTTTGAGTCCATACAATGCTTTGATGAGTCTGTAAACAAAGTCTGGAAAATTTGGATCTTCAAAGCCAGGAGGTTGTTGCACATATACCACTTCTTCCAATTCACCATTGAGAAAAGCACTTTTGACATCCATCTGATAGACCTTAAAGTTTGAGTGTGCTGCAAAGGCTAGAAAAATTCTAATTGCTTCCAATCTTGCAACAGGAGCAAAAGTCTCATCATAGTCAATGCCTTCTTCTTGTGAATAGCCTTTAGCAACCAACCTTGCCTTGTTTCTTATAACAATCCCATGTTCATCCATTTTATTCCTGTAGACCCACTTAGTGCCAATCACTGATCTGTCCTTTGGAGGTGGCACTAGTTCCCAAACATTGTTTCTCACAAATTGATTAAATTCTTCTTGCATGGCAATTATCCAATCTAGATCCAACAAGGCTTCTTCAATTCTTTTAGGTCCATTTTGAGACAGAAAGCAGGCAAATAGTCATTCATTCATAGTTGCTCTTCTTGTCCTCACACCTTCATCAGGATTTCTAATGATTTGATCAGCTGTGTGAGCTCTATTCCATTTAGTTTGATGAGTCCCATCTTTATCATTTGAGCATGTTTCTTCCTTATTGAAGTGATTGCCATTTGTTGCAGATTCTTGAGAACCTCATCCTGAGTTAATGCTAGACTTATGTTGAGAATTCTCAAGTTGGATATGACTAAATTCTTCATGTTCTCTTTCTACATTTGTTCTATGTGAGATGTCTACAAGGGAGTCTTCAAGATTACTTATAACCTTTTCAGTTGCAGAAGTTTCAGGCTCTATTTCATTTTCAAATCTTAGAGTGTCACAGTTTTCACCTTCCAAACTCATAGTGGGGAACTTGAAATCATCAAATGTTACATTTGTGCTTTCCATAACTTTTTATTGATCAATCACATATACTCTATAGACAGTCTTATCCAATGAGTATCCCACAAAAATTCCTTCATACGCCTTTGCTTCAAATTTTCCAAGATTGTTGATATCATCTTTGAGAACAAAGCACTTTGCCCCAAACACATGCATGTATTTCACAGATGGCCTTCTATTTGTCATGATGTGATAAGGAGTTTTTCCAATTGGTTTTGTGATGAGTGTTCTGTTTTGAGTGTAACAAGCAGTTCTAACAGCCTCAGCCCAAAAACTGGTTGGTAGATTTGCTTATGCTAACATGGTTCTTGCAGCTTCAATGAGAGTCATGTTCTTTCTCTCAACCACTCCATTTTGTTGTGGAGTTCTTGGGGATGAGAATTGGTGAGTGATACCATTCTCTTTCAAAATTCACTGAGTGTTGCATTTTTGAATTATGTACCATTGTCACTTCTTAAGGCAACTAATGGAGTAGGGCCTTTATCCAATCTCCTCAAATTCTCTATGATAATATCAGGAGCTTCATCTTTTGAATGCAAGAATTCTACCCAAGTATATTTTGAAAAGTCATCAACCATGACTAGAGCAAATTTTTTCTTTGACATGGACATCACATTTAATGGTCCAAACAGGTCCATATGAATTAGTTGCAGTGATTTGGTAATTGAGGTGAATTTCTTACTTTTGTGACTTGATCTCTTCATTTTCCCTTTCTGGCATGCTTCACAAAATCTTTATATACAGAATTCAAGTGTAGGAAAATCCTTCACTAATTCTCTCTTGACTAAAGAATTAATGTTTTTAATATTCAAGTGGGATAGTCTTTTGTGCCAAAGCAAACTTTCATTCTTTGAAGCTTTGGTGTAAGAACAACAAATTATCTCCTTATTTGTAGAGTCCAAGTCTGCTACAAATAGGCTTCCTTTCATCACTCCTTGCAGAGCAATTTCCTTGGTCTTCCTGTGTGATATGAGGCACAAGTCCTTTTTAAACTCCACCTTTAGATATTTGTTGCAGAATTGAGTGATGCTGAGAAGGTTTTGTTTCAAACCACTAACCAGAGCTACATCTTCAATGACAACATTTCCATGAATTAATTTGTCATATCCCATGGTGAAACCACTGCTGTTGTCTCCAAAGGTTACCATTGGGCCAGCCTCCTTCTTGAATTGTGACAGCAGGGCTTTGTCACCAGTCATATGCCTTGAACAGCCACTGTCCAAAATCCACATGACCTTCTTTTAACTTGTGCCCTGTAAAGAAACACAAATCAAGTTTTCTTTGGTACCCAAACAAGGTTGGGTTCTTTATGCTTAGTTACATGAGTTTCATTCCTGTTTTTAGCAATTGTAGTTGCCTGCACATGCTTGTTCTCCTTTTTTCTATTCTGACTTTTAGCTTGATTAGTACTCTCAGAACTAGATGCATGCTTAGGTGACATGGAATGTTTTCTAAGTTTTACAGGACTGGCAGATTTAGGCCTAGGGTTTGTGTTCAGATTCTGACTTATGCAACCATCAACAAACTGTTTCCTAAGCCTAAAACAAGTATTCATGATATTCATGTTGCATGGCATACAATCAAATTTGTCACAGAATTTATGATTATCATGCATTAATGGTTTAAAATAACCACAGGCAAACTCATCATTTCCAACAACAGGCTTCTTGCACATGTGAGTAAAATGATTTGTTGATCCACAGTTTTTATAAATCTTTCTTGGTGCATTATGAACAGGTGCATAGTTGTTGTATTTGTTGATGCCTATTTTTCCATTTCTATTTGCCTTTTTCTTTTTAGCATGCATAGTATCAATTTTCTGAGCATTCTACTTTGTTTTAGTTTGAACAGGAATTTACTTGGTTTTGATTGTGGGTTCTTCTTTTTCAACAAAGGGCACTTTCCTTTCAGTTGCTTCCTTATCCTCATCATTCAACTGTTGTTTGATGACCATACTGACTTCATCAAATTCAACAGTTGCTTTCTTAAAAATTGGTTCTTTGACATTTTTCAAAATATGAGGATTTATTTGGATTTCAACCTTTTTGCCTCTTGTTAAAACAGATTTCTTCTTCTTAAGATTCTCATAATCAAAACCAACTCAAATCATAGTGCTTTTTTTGTTCTTCTCATGAAACTCTTGAACAACAGTTGTTGAGTTTTGATATGATCTGATTTTTAACTCATTTTCAGAAATTTGTTCTTTAAGAAATCTTTTAATTTGTTCAGAACAAACAACCTTGTTTTTTAGATACTCATTTTCCTATTTCAAGTTTTCTAGAGTTACTGTAGATAATTCCAAGGTTTCATTCGTAGCAGTCAGTTCATCATTGGCTTTTACTAACCTAGCAATTTCCTCATATACAGCAGTCATGCTAGTGTGAATGTTAAACATTTCAATGCTCAATTCTTCCACAGTTTTCTTATATTGTGAATTTGACATGTCAAGAGAGATTAATGAGGGTACCTGAGAATTTGAGGATGAAGATCCGTTAGTTGAGTTGGCCATGAGTGCCAGATTTCCATATTCTTCTTCCTCATCTTCATCTGTGTCATCCCATCACTTTTCTTCTACAATATAAGCTTTTCCTGTCTTCTTTTTGAGGAGAGCTTCATACTTTCCTTCCAGCTCCAAGTAATCTTTATCCTTCTTTATTGCTTTAGGTTTTCTACACTCTGTTGCAAAGTGTCCAAGATCATTACAGTTATAGCATCTTATCTTAGATCTATCAACTGTTCCAGTTTTGTATCCTCCATTATTGGTGCTCCTTGATGGATTCTTTCCTTTGCTTGAAGACTTGAAGGTTGGTCTTGTTTTGAAACTTTTGTTTCTTTTGAATCTCAAATTTCCAAACTTCTTTGCCATGAAGGCCATGGTTTTGTTATCCATGCCTTCAAGTTCTTCAATGGTTTATAAATCTTCCTCTTCTGATTCACTTTTGACAGAGTCTTTTTCTTCATGTTCATGCTCTTCAAACTCTTCAGTTTTCACCTTTTTGCTTGTACCAGTCTTTTCAGTTATAGATGGTTCCTTTGCAACCAAGACATTTGAGACATTTTCCATTTTCCCTCTATTTCCTAGTATGGCTTTCTTCTGATAGAACTCAAGTTCATATGTCTTTAGGATTCCATACAGAGTCTCAAGTGGAAGTTTTGTTAGATCTCTCCCTTCTCTTATTGCAGAGATTTTGTGCTCTAGGTGCTCTGGAAGAGTCGGCAAAAACTTCATATTCTTTTCCTTTTTCTCATAGTACTTCCCATGAAGTTGAAGGTCATTGATCAGTTTGTTGAACCTTTCAAATACTTCGGTTATACCTTCATTTGGTTTTGACATGAATGCTTCATATTGAGAGACAATGAGCTGCCTTTGATTTTCCCTTACCTCCTCAGTTCCTTCACACAGAATTTCTATAGTCTCTCATATGTGTTTGGCAGATGTGCAATTGACAATATTGTTGTACATCACAAGATCCAGTGATTCAATTAGTAATAGCATTAAGCTGTTGTCAAGAGACACCTTTTCCTTCTCTAAATCTGTGTACTGAGATGGATCTTTAGGTATCCATGTTGCAGGAATAACTTCAGACCCACTAGTAGTTTCAGGAACTAGAGTTACTGGCATGAAAGGACCATTCTTTAATATTTCTGTATACATGGGTTTTGCATCCTTTATGAACATTAACATCTTCCTCTTCCATAGGTTGTAATTTTCTCTGTCAAATGTAGGAATCTTTATGCTGCTTAGCATCTGAGAACTCATCTTGATCTTTAGTCTGTATGTATGTTTACAGCCTACTCTGATACCCTTGTTAGGAATTAGGAGTTCTAGAAGTTTACAAAGTGAGGGGGGTGAATGTATACTTCAAATATTTTTCACTCTTTTGATTTTTATGGACTAGTTAAACTGTCAACTGGATTGTAAGGTTGAGAAAGTGAAACAGATTTAAGTTAGAATAGCAGACAGAGAAATGAGTATAATGAACACTAGATGTAACTTTCAATCTAATTTTATTAGAATGAACTTTTACTACAATCTGAAATTCAAATTGAACTTTAGTTTCTTGTTGTAGGAAGATTACAATGGTAAAACTCACAAGACCTCTATCAAATATGGCTGTGCATAAAATATATCGACAACATGTCCTGTGCACATGCTCACATAAGATAGATTAGCTATAACTAGAAATAGACAAGACATGCTTTACATTTGACTGATATCTATTTCTAGCTAACACTATTGTGACAGTCTGCTACATCTAGCCTTATACCTTCTATCATTTGTCTTGACTGACTTTCCAGCTTCATTGTAGACTTATCTCTATCTTTGAAGGCTTGACTTATCCTGTAAAAACAGAGCTTCAGAATTATCTGATTTGTTCTGCAATTTTCCTTGAAAATAGCTCCTTGGTGCAGTCGAGTACTCTGTTTAAATTATTTTGAGAATTCATAGAGATTGACTTCTCGATTGAGTACTGGCTGTGACAACTCGATTGGTCTATGAATGATTTACTTCTCGAATGACTAGACTTCTCGATTAGTATACTCCATTTGATGACTTCTCGATTAGGCTAGACTTCTCGAATAGAAACTTGAAACTATGACTTCTCGAATGACTCAGCTTTACCACTTCTCGAATGCTCCTTTTGCTAACTTCTCGAATTGATTTTCTTTTCTCACTTCTCTAATGATTCACAATTAACACTACTCGAATGGATTCAATATTGACTTGTCGAATGGCTGACTTCTCGATCGAGTACTGAGCTGTTGAGTGGTTTTGAGACTTCTCAAAATGCTCTCATAGATTTGACTTCCCGAATAGTAGACTTCTCGACTGAGTAATTGCCTTGGTAGAATTATCAGATGGCTTTCCTTATTTCTCCACAAGTCTTCTTTGTCTTGTTGCATGATTCAGCTTGAATCTTCTAACAGACTTTATTTTTGACTTCATTTACAATTAAAAGACAAACTGAGTAGACTTCTATCTGCAATTCTACACAAGGACATCCGAGTCACTAAACTATTACAGAAGTGCAAACTATGTTACAGCAAGACATATAATAATTACATAGGCTAGGCTTGATTTAAGTCCAACAAACTCTGTTCTTTATTCTCTGACAACATCAGTGTTTGTTTCCTAATAATCTCCCCCAATTTATGCTTTCTGAAGTAATACATAAATTTTACTTATGATGTCAGAAATATGGACAAATGTATCTGAGTTTGAATCTTCATTCTTGAATCAAATCCTTCTGTAAGAAAAGTCTTCCTTGAGAAAATTATCCAACAACTTCTTCTCAGCATTCTTCAGCAATTCAACCAGCTTTTCCGTGAGTTCTTTCATTTGGTCAAAAGTGTCATCAATTTGGAATATAGCAGCTCTTAGATTATAGATTGATGATCTCTCCATTCTTTCATCTAAGGGAATGCAACATGCCTTCTTACCATCAGGATTTAAAATTAGTATGGGAATGCCTAACATCATCTTGACCTTTCCATCTCCCTTTGTCATTTTTTTCTCAGTGCCATCTTCAATTACATATCCTGGTCTGTATTCTTCAGTGTTTATGATCAATAGTCTTTCATTCCTCTTCTTCTCATTTATCACTCCTTCAAGGATCTTTACCCATCTGGAAGTGACTTCATTTTCATCATTAAGAAGATACAGAACATGTTCAAGTTCTTTTGATGCCCTGTGGATTAGATCTTCTTCAGCAATTTTTAAAACCCTTCCATTCTCTAAGAAATATAGAAGCTTCTCCTTTGCTTGTGCACTATCAAAAATGTCATTCACTATGTTTACAGAGATTAACCTGTCAAGATGTTCTTGTGACAAATCTTCCCCAGGCTTGTCTTTTAATGAAAAAAAATCTTTGAAAATATTGGCTTCACCCCTGTAGACTTTGGCATGTGAATCTCCAATACCACCCTTGTTTTTACTAAGTCTGGCATTGAGAGTCAGAGTTTGAGTTTTGATCCACAGAAGATCAGACCTTTTCTTTATGATCAGAAATTGTTGTTGCTCTTCTTCCTCATCAACAAAGCTATACCTACCTGGGAGAAATGTAGTTCCTGACATAGTGAGAGGAGATTTTGGTTTTGCTGGAGCTTTTTGCTGAATTCTTGAAGTTGACCTTGTTTGGATTTCAGGAGTTGGTTTTACTTGAACAATTGTAGGTTTAAAAGTATCAATAGATTTATCTTGAGCAGGCTTAGGAACAATTTTCTTTTATTATGCAGGAGTTTTTCTTTGTACTGTAGCTCTTTTTACATACTTCCTTTTCTTCTGGACTTGAGCATTGGTAGTACCAGATTACTTTAATTCCTCTTCTACAGCAACTGGATCCATTCCTGGATTTTCTTCTTCAAACAACTTTCTTACCAGTTCTGCATCCTTTAAATTTTTCTCTTCAATCTTCTCAGGCTTCTCTTCTTCTTCAAGCCTTTTTTCCAGTTCTAAGTTTGCATCTATCAGAGTTTTCTTGTAAGAGTTTAGGTTAGACTTTGATGTCATCAGAGTTTGAGAGGTTATCAGAGTTTGTCCTATCAGAGTTTGTTGCATCAAAGTTTGCTTCCCATCCTTATGACTCCCTTGATCTTCATCATCAAGTTTGTCAGATTTTTGAATAGCATCCTCCTTTCATTTGTCTGTAGATCACTTCTCCCCCTTTCTGACATCATTGCCTTTTCTTACTGTGAGAATTTCAATAATTGTATGTAGCATACTCTGCATAAAATTGACAGAAGTGGAAAGATTATCAACCTTGACTTCCAAAGCATCATGTTTTGCATAAACATTCTTTAATTTCAACTCCAAAGCATGTTGAGAAGTAGTAACTGTAGTTTGAACAAATGCAGTGGTTTTGTTCATAGATTCTTTAAGATCACAGACTTCATTGTGAAGTCCTTTGGAGAACACAGTAGTAGCCTTCAAAATAGTCTTTATTTCATCAAAGTTTAATTCTTTGTCTGCCTTGTTGATCTATTCATGAACATGTGGCCATGATATCTCCTCATTATGGTATTTCCAAGACATATCCCAGATGGATTGTCTGTGAGAGTTGAGCAATTCTTCATTTGATGGTCCGGCTTTTGAGCTAAAATCACTTTTAACACCTTCTGCATCTAGGGCAGCTTTAATTTCACCCTTGAGGGTTTCTACAATCATGTAATCAGGATAATCCATCATTAATCTTTCATGTGCATCATGTGCATTGACAAGCCACCTTTTGGAGTTGTACCTTTGTGTGTAGGGGATTGACAGATCTGTAACTTCTTAATCAACAAAAATTGGGTCATCAGAGTCTGTGTCCTCCCCATCAGAGTTTATAGCTTGATCAGTGTTTAGCAAAGCATCAGATTTTATAGTGACAGATAAACTCTGAATTCCTACAAAAGTAACAGAACATCCTAAATCACTCTTTTCTTTTAAAGTAATCTCATTACTTCTCACATCACACAAATCATAACTTTTAATAGTTAGATTTTCCTCACTAAAAGTAACTAACTTCTTTCTCAATTTTACCTCTCCTTTTGTCAGATTTAGTATCTGCCTCTCATTATTAATTCTATTTTTCACACATTTTACCTAATTCTCACATAAAAAGCTCAAATCACAGTGTCCTACAGAAATAAGAGGTGGCTGAGAAAGAAGGTATGTAGTCACATTAATAGGAGTATCATTTTCAGGACTATTCATGATCATTCCAGCAGTTAAAACAGGAAAGGTAAAATCTGAACTTATATTATCAGAGAATGCAAATTCTGAAGAAAAGTCAGAGTTTATACCTTGAGTATTTGTGGATGTGGATGGAGTCTCTATAGGCTATGTAGAAAGAGGTTGCACCATGATTGCATCAGAGATTTTCAGAGGAGATTCATCAGAGTCTATCATCTTAGCATCAGCAATAGTAGAATCTTCATTGATTAATTGTGTGCCTGCATCCAAAATTTGATTGGATGGTTCTTGTGGGGCAGGGGCCTTAACAACTTCTTTAACCCTTTGAGTTGAAGGTTCTTGTGAGTTGTACCCCTGATTCCTGTTGGCTTCATCCGCTTCTTCTTCATTGGTTGCTGTTGAACTTTGATCAACACGTTCTTGTGTGTCTGGCCCTTCAAGGACTGCTATCTCACTTTTAGAGGCAGGTTCTTGTGTGTCCTGGCCAAAAGAGACTAACTTCTTCTTCTTCCTTATAAATTGTTTTGTACTAGGAGAAGTTGGAATGGATTTTGTCTTTTTCTCTTGCATCTCCTTCCTTACTTCTTTTGCAAGCTCCCTTACTCTTTCATATGATATCTCCTTGATAATTTGTTTGGGAGATTGAACAGGAGAATCAGATATGATAACTGCAGCAGCTTCACCTTCAGCAACATTACCAATAGTTGTATTACCACCAGCCAACTCAGGTTGTACCAACTCATCTAATTTTATCAAAGCATCAGAGTTTATTAGATTCTCAGAGAATATGGGCTCAGAGTTTATGACTGCATCAGAGTTTAAGACTTGAATGTAATCAGAGTTTGGCTGATCATAGTTTATTACTTCAGTGTTTGCTAGATTATCAATTGCCAGATTATCAGAAAGTGCAGCCTTTACCAATCTTCTCCTTTTCTTTTTGGCTTCTGGCATAGGATTGACAATGAATGGCTTCATATATGGAGCTGGAAGAATCTCAGAAGCCTTCTTTACTAGAAAAACCAAACCTTCATTACAGTCCTCAGAATTAGTCTTTTCATCAATCAACTTCCTCTTCTTTGGAGATGACTCCTTCATTGATTTTCCTTTCTTTTTGTTATTTGGGCCTTGTTGAGAGGCGTGTTTTTCAACTACAATATTTTGGGAGACTGCAAAGGTTGACTTCAGTGTTTGAGTATCTATGCTTGGTTGGTGGCTTGGGTTAGAATCAGAGGGTGCTAAACTCTGATCCATAGCCACAGACAAAAAATCTCTTCCATACATAATAGGCATTCTCTAATTTAAGAAAAGTCTGACCCATGTAGGATAAAACAAGTTACAGAGATTACCTGCAGATTCTTTCTTTCCATCCTTCCTAGCTAAGTCAGCAAAAATTCTTTTATTCATAAAAAAACTAGCTAGACTCTGATCATGCTCAAAAGTTATATCAGATAGTAAATAGCTAAAGATTAACTGTAAAAATCTAGCAAAATAAATAGTATGTGCATCATTCTCTATTTTACTAGCTAACTGCCTAATGATTTAATATGGAAAATTAAAATTAAAATTAAAATTGTGGGTTAGAGAATACCCAATTTGTTGAGATAATTGAGGGATGGCATAAAAGTTGGTGCATATGCCTGTGAAGGCCCTCGTGATGCAATCAAAGAAGAAACTCCATTCTCTTCTTAGATGAGGTCTTGTGAGACTCCCTAGCTTTTACAGGGTTCCTCCATAGCCTATTGACCTGAAAAACTCTTTTACTTTCTCATCTCTAACTATGTCATCATACACAGTCACTTCTGGAAGATGAAGGGCTTGACGAACCACAACAGGAGTAATTGAATGTTTCCCATTGCATTGAAAAGTGATTACTGGTTCTTCATCATCACCAGTATTGTTCAATTTAGCAGAAGACCAGATTTTGATCAGAGATTGAGGAGAGAAATTTGATGGTTCCTGAGGCGCATACCTAATATAGCTTTGTTGTAGAAAATCTTGAATAACATGAAATTCTTGAGGTGTATCGGTTTTATTCAAAAGAGAGATATAGTTAGTTGCAGCAAATGTGTAGTTTTAGAATGTAAGACATTTGGATGCCATTGAAGCAAAGATTTACAGTTCAAGAAAACTTAGGGTTTGAGAAGGAAAATGAGAGAGAAAACAAGATGTAGATAGTGAAAATATAAATTAAACTATTCCCTCTCAATTGCATATTATGTTTAGTGGGACATGTGGCATAAAATTATTGGAAGAGTAATGAGTAGTACAAGTCTCAAAATACAGCAAGTGTGTGTGTATTTGTGTCTAAAAATGAAACGATTTACGTGAGGTACACGCGCCCTAATGATTGGTCCAATCAGAGAATAACTCAGAGTTTAACATGTAATCAGAGTTTAAAGTAAACAAGGTTTAATATGTAATCAGAGTTTAACATGTAATCATAGTTTAAAACAAACAGAGTTTAACATATAATCAGAGTTTAAATCAATCAGAGTTTAACATATAAAATATGAATCAGAGTTTATAGTAATAAGAGTTTGCATTATTTGTCAAAGTTTACCATATACTCTGACAGAGTTTACCATAAACACTGATAACTTGTGATCAGAGAATAGATGTTTTAAAGATCAAAATTTACTCCATTTCTATTAGAGTTTAACACATACTATGATGTTTATCATATACTCTGATTGTCTACTACTTATCATCTGGAGTTGATCCACTTGATACCATCCCTAATTCAAAAACCAATCTTGTAAAAGTTTCTTCACACAGGGGCTTGGTGAATATGTCTGCCAACTGTTGATCTGGGGGAACAAAATGCATTTCAATTGTTACTTCCATGACATGTTCCCTTATGAAGTGATATCTGATACTGATGTGCTTTGTCAGAAAATGTTGAACTGGATTTCCTGTCATTGCAATAGCACTTTGATTATCACAATAAATAGGACTTTTGGAAAAGTCCAAACCATAATCTAACAGTTGATATTTCATCCATAAGATTTATGCACAACAACTTCCTGCAGCTATATATTCAGTCTCTGTTGTTGATGTTGAGATAGATTTTTTCTTACTGAACCATGAGATGATTCTTCCACCTAAAAATTGACAACCGTCACTTGTGCTTTTTCTATCAATTTTGTATCTTGTAAAGTCAGCATCTGAATAGCCTATTAATTTAAAAATAGACTCTCTAGGATACCATAGGCCAAGATTAATGGTGCCTTTGAGATATCTAAAAATTCTCTTAACAACAATCAAATGAGGTTCCCTTGGATTTGCCTGAAATCTAGCACATAGATAGGTTGCAAATATGATGTCTGGTCTACTTGCAGTCAAATAGAGTAGACATCCAATCATGCCTCTATATGCTGTAATATCTACAGTTTTTCCAGTGTCTTGATCAAGCTTAGTTGCGGTGGCCTTTGGAGTTGTAGCAGATGTAGAGTCTTGCATTTGAAATTTAGTGAGTAGATTCTTTGTATATTTAGACTAATTTATGAAAATACCTTACTCAGTCTGTTTCACTTGTAACCCTAAAAAATAACTCAATTCTCCCATCATGCTCATTTGATACCTAGACTGCATTAGCTTTAAAAATCTTTTACAGAGTTTCTCATTAGTGGAACCAAATATAATATCATCAACATATATTTGTACCAATAATAAGTCCTTATCTTGAGTTCTATAAAACAAGGTTTTATCAATTGTACCTCTTGTAAAACCACTTTCAAGTAAAAATTGAGCCAGAGTTTCATGCCAGGCTCTTGGTGCTTGCTTGAGTCCATATAAGACTTTATCCAGTCTGTAGACATGATTTGGATATTTTGGATTGATAAAGCCAGGTGGTTGTTCAATATAAACTTATTCTTCAAGTTCTCCATTTAAAAATACACTTTTAACATCCATCTGGTAGACCTTGAATTTCTTGTATACAACAAAAGCAAGAAAAATTCTGATTGCTTCAAGTCTAGTTATAGGTGCAAAGGTTTCATCATAATCAATACCTTCTTGTTGAAAGTAACCTTTGGCAACTAGTCTTGCTTTGTTTCTTGTAATAATTCCATCAGAGTCTATCTTGTTTCTAAAAATCCACTTTGTGCCAATAATTGGTCTGTTCTTTGGCCTTGGAACTAGGGTCCAAACTTCATTTCTTTCAAACTCATTTAATTCTTCATGCATTGCAGTAACCCAATTTGCATCCTTCAAAGCATTTTCAACCTTCTTTGGTTCTGTTTGAAAAAGAAAACTATGAAATAGACATTCATTCTTAGCTTTTCTTATTTGTACTTCACTTTATAGATCACCAATAATCAAGTTAGGTGTGTTGTTAGGGATTGTGGTATTATCAATGTAATCGACTAATATTCACTTAGATTAATTAATTATTAACTAAGTAAAACATACTGTCATATACAGTTTGACAGTATGTTTACAATGTCACTTGTAATAAGTATGCACAAATAGTCAAGTAGGTGACAGTAAGTATCAATAATTACTGTCATGTGTAAATGAAATAAATGATCAATGAAGTAGAAGTTCACAAAGTGTTCATACACATCATAGATCAAATTTTCGACAGTAACATTCTACATCCTGGAGCCTACGATAGCACATTCAAGTGACAGTAACTTTTGGAATAGACGACAACAACTATTCATTGACAAAACTTGGCAGAGAATGAAGACTCTATGACAGCAAGTTTCACTGACAGAAACTATCCCTTGACAGTAAACTTGGCGGAAATCAAAGAATCAAGACAGCAAGTTTTCTGACAGTAGCTTTGGCGGGGAGAGTTGACAGCATGTTTGGCGGAATGATCGACAACATGTTTGGTGGAATAGTTGATAGAACCTTTGGACGTCAGCATGAGCCTGACAGTAAAGTATGCGGTAACAAAGATGATGTCAACAAAGTTCAGCTAAAGGTTGACAGTAACTTTCAGTGAAGCTGACAGTAAAGTATGCAGTAACAAAGCTACTGTCACCAAAGTGAAGCTAAAGGTTGACAGTAAATTTCAGTAAAGCTGACAGTTTGGTTCAAGTAGCAGACTAGGTAAAGTCAATTCACAGATTGATCTTGACAATTCTACCTAGTTTGTCAAGTCTATAACTGCAACTTGAGAAAAAGCAAGCATAAAGGTGAAGCGTGCTCATGGTGTCAAGAATGTCAAATCCTCACAGAGTACCTTTATCTACATTTAGAATGAGGACAAGACTTGAGAAGAAAGAGTGAGATTTCTATTTCGAGTATTGTCCAGGATACAAGGGAAAGTGTACTTGTAAGTGATATATGTGTTTTAGTTTAAATACACACATCTCATAAACACTTTCTCAAACACACAAGCAACTGAGCTTAACTTTTCTCAAGCATAGACACATTAGCATTCTCTTGTTATTGTATCTATTGAAGCTGGAAATATTTTCCAGTCAGTTGTAATAACAAAAATTAATAAAGTTAATTTTTGAAGTAAAACACCGTGTGTCTTCAGTTTGCTTGTTGTTTGCATTATAACTTAATATCATTGCTTTTGTTTGTTGTTAGCAAAAAGTGAAATTATTAAGTTGTATTCAACCCCCTCTTCTGCAACACTCATTCTGTTGAACAACTAGTATCAGAGTAGCATGTTAGACATACATAACCTAAAAAGATATAAAAATGAGGGCACAGAAAGTAAGCAGCATAAAAATACCCACATTTGACAAAGAGCACTACAACCTCTGGAAAAGAAAGATGATGTTGTTTATAAAAATGGCCAACCCACTCTACCCTGGAATCTTGGAGAATGGTCTCTTTGTACCTTACACATATATACCTGAAGCCATAGTAGATGGTGAAACTATACCAGCCTACTGGGTTCCTAAAAAGGTTTCAGAGTACACTGACACTGAGAAGGAAAAAGTATCTCTAGATGATTGCTTACAATTTATTATCATTGAGGCACTTGACAATGTCATGTACAACAACATTGTCAGTTGCACCAGTATAAAGTAAATATGGGAAATCATTGAGATACTCTGTGAAGGGACATAGGAAGTAAAAGAGAATCAAAGACAGATTCTGGTGTCTCAGTATGAAGCGTTTATGGCTAAACCAAGTGAAGGGTTGACTGACATGTTTGAGAGGTTTAATAGGTTGATCAATGACGTGCAGCTGCATGGAAAGTTTTATGACAAAAAAGAGGTAAACATGAAATTCATGTTGCCACTTCCTGACCATCTAGAGCACAAGGTTTCTGCCATAATAGAAGGAATGGATTTATCAAAAGTTTCTCTTAAAACTTTGTATGGCATCCTTAAAACCTATGAGCTAGAGTTGCTGCAAAAGAGAGCTATCCAAGCTGGTCTAAGAGGAAAGATGGCCAACACTTCTAATGCTCTAGTGGCTCATGATCCACAGCTGATGCAACTCAAAGAATCACAACATCAACTGCATATCAAGATTGAAGAAATTACAGATGAAGATGAAGGTGTGACTCTAGAACTCAAGGATGGTGAAGAAGATGAGTTCTATACTTTGGAAGAACGGGAAAACATGGAAAATAAAACAATGGCCTACATGGCAAGGAAGTTCTCTAACTTGAGATTCAAGAAGAACAAAGCCTTCAAACCAAGAGGACAAGGCTCCAGGTTCAATAAGCCAAATATCTCAAAACTTGGAGGTAGTGGCAAAGGTGGATACAAGACACGTATGGCGGACAAATCTAAAATAAGGTGTTACAACTGCAGTGAAATGGGGCTTTTTGCAATAGAGTGGAAGAAGCCAAAATAAGTGAGAAGAAATGACAATGACTACAAGGAACTCAAAGCAAAGTATGAAGCCTTGCTGAAAAAGAAACAGGGAAGAGCCTTTGTGGCTGAAAGAAAATGCTGAGAAGATTCAGATGAAGAGGAAGAAGAAGAATATGGAAATCTTACTCTCATGGCAAGCTCTGGAGAAGGTTCATCCACTTCATTAAGTCAGGTTCCTTTTCTTATTACTGTTGATATGACTACATCTCAGTATAAGAAAACTGTTGAAAGTATGAGTTCAGAGATTTTTAATATTCATACAAGCATGTTAGCTGTAAATGAGGAGATAGCTAGATTATCTAGTGCTAATGAGTCATTAAAACATAAGAATCATGAATTTGAACTAAAACAGAATGCTTTTGAGTCACTTCAACAAGAAAATGAAATTCTTAAGAACAAGATTGTTTATGCTTCTCAGATTGAGGAATTCCTTAGGAAATAGATTTCTGAGAATGAATTAAAAATCAAGGACTAAGAATTCCTCTTCCTTGTTAAAATCTTACCACGATGATAACACTGAAAATCAAAAGGTAGGTATAGGTTTTAACTATGAGAAGAAAAATGGAAAGAAACATGTTGTAGAAGAAGAAAGCAAACATACTGTCAAACCTTCTATTTTAAAGAAAGTGAAGAATCCCTTATTCAAAAAGGCTGAATTCGAATTTGATGAGGTAGCATTAGTAATTAAGCAAGAGATAGATGATGAGGACAAAGAAGCTGTCAATAAATCCCTTAAGGTAAGACATACTGTCAAAATTCCCAAGACAGTTAGTATTGATCCTGACAGTAACTCTTGTTTGAAAGATACTATCAACACTGGCTCGACAGTAAGCTCGGAAGATGCTGTCAAAACTGTAAGATCCAAACTTACTGTCAAGACAACTCCATCTAAACCTACTGTCAACACCAGCATGACAGTAACTTCTAAACATATTGTCATGAAGACCAAGAAGAATAGAAATGGAAAATTAGGAATAAACAAAAAGAACAATTATGATTACATTTCTAATGCTCCTAGAAAGTTGTGTAACAATTGTGGGTCTTCTAGTCATCTAACTCATGTTTGCAACAAGGACAAGTCTAATGTTAAGAATGCTACCTCTAGCAATGGAAACTTACACAACATGCCTTTAAAGAACAAACAAGTACCTCACTATGGTGATTTTGATTGTATTTCTTGCAAAATGAACTTGATGAGTATTTGATTTAACATGCTTTTTGCTGATAATCAAGAATATTTGCATAAGAATGCTAAAACTGAAAAGGCAAAGACTCCAAGTCCACCTAAAGTTAGGATGAACAAACAACCCAAGAGAAAAGCTACCAAACCAGTAATCAAATCAGAATGGGTAGCTACAGGAGTCTTGCTAAAAGCAAGAGAAGATAATTTAAAAAATCCAACTTCATACTGTGATAAAGGTAAACCAAATGGACCCAATGTGAATTATGTACCAAAAGCAACTTGAAATATTTTGCTTTGCAGGGCAACATGAAAAATAAAAGAATCATGTGGATCATTGACAGTGGATGCTCAGGACACATGACAGGTGATAAAGCCCTACTATCACAGTTCAAAAGAATGGTTGGCCCTTATGTAACCTTTGGTGATAACATCATTGGTTTCACAATGGGATATGGCATACTGGAGGTTGGAAATTTGAAGATTGAGAAACTTGCTCTAGTAAATAGATTGAAGCACAATTTGTTAAGTGTCACTCAATTTTGTGAAAGAGGTTTCAAGGTTGGTTTTGATCAAGACAGATGCTCCATTGTCAATAAGAAGACAGGAGAAGAAGCTCTTCAAGGAGTAAGGAAATGAAGCCTCTACATAGCTGACTTGGACTCTGTAAGGAAAGATAAAGTCTACAATTTCTATAGTAAGGCTTCTCCATTTGAAAGTTAGTTGTGGCATAAGAAGCTCTCTCATTTTAATTTTAAAGCAATGAATCATCTGATGAAGAGAGAATTGAAAATGGCTGCCTCAACTTGAATTCTGTCAAGAAGGACTGTGTGAGGATTGCCAGAAAGGGAAGCTAAGGAGAGCTACTCATAAAAGCACTCCTAGTGGTTCAATAAATGAGGTATTTCAACTAATTCATATGGACTTATTTGGTCTTGTGAATGTGCAATCACTGGCTAGAAAAAGATATGTTTTAGTAATGGTTGATGATTTTTCAAGATATACTTGGGTGAGATTTATAGCATCTAAAGATGAAGCTGCACAAGAGATTATTGAATTGGTTAGGGTTCTTGAAAAAAATCCAAAGTTCAAAGTGCAAATTTTAAGAAGTGATAATGGTACTGAGTTCAAAAACAGTGTCATGAATGATTTCTGCAAAGATAATAGAATCACTCAACAATTCTCTACACCAAGGGCACCTTAACAAAATGGTGTTGTTTAAAGGAAAAATAGAACTCTTATTGAGGCTGCAAGAACAATGTTGAGTGAAGCAAAAATTTGTTGGGTCCCAGAGATCGTAGAGGGGGGGGGGGGTGAATACGATTCCCAAATTAAATATGACTATTAATAATTTTTGGGACAACATAAAAATTACTTTGGTTCAAACCCGGTTACTGTTCATCATCTTCTTCAACGTCAAGAACACCATTAAAATAACCAAGATAATGAACGGTAAATTATCTAAAATACACCACACAACAAGATCCAAGAATATAACTTTATATTCATTGAAGTGGGGTAGATGCTACAAACAAGTTCAAGAACATAAGCTCAAGAACACAACAAAGAAGTGATTTTTGTCTCCTCTAAAACTATTACATTTTGTAGATCTAGGAGACAAAAATCAGCCCTATCTTCTATACAAGATTTAGCAAGTGTTTACAATAGAAAGATAGAGGAGTGGTATGATAAAGAAAATCATGGCCCCAAAATATTAAAGTATTAGTTCGGCCATGGGGGAGAGAATAATTTCTCTCTCTCTCCCCTTTTCTTTCTCATCCGAATTCTTACTTAAGATAAAGACTTGGATTCTTTTTGTATATAGAAAAAGGGGTTGCTTTTTGCTTTTCCACCTTTTACTCTTGTCCACTCAAATCTTATCTTCAAAGTCATGTGCCAAGCATGCATTTGGAAATATTTAATGTAAAAGTAATATTTAAATAAATATATATAATATAAATAAAGAGTGTCTTTATTTATAAAATATATAAATAATTAAATAAATACTTTATTTAATTAAATTAAATATTTCCATTCCACTCTTCAATTTGTGTAGACTTCCTTATCCAAATACTCGGCCCCGTATACGTGACTCCACCACGTCCAAGTATTTGGCCTTCTAATCTGTGAAGCTTTAGTAAGATCCAATCAGGTTGTGCCGTCTGTCCCTTATCCATTAGGCTGACATTTCTCCAACACTGATTTACCACCTTTGTTGATCCTCCATATGACTTAAGAAAACCAACAACTTTAGAATGATTAAAACCATATTAACCGACGAGAGCTTGCCTCCAATGTCCTGACACTTGATGCAACGGTCTGGTTCATAAGTGACTAGTCTTGATAGGGGCTCTTGATTCCGAACATGATTCCACATTCTTCTTTGCAAACCTTACTTGTTGCTTCGATTGTAATGCACTAAAATCGTCATAGACTAAGACAATCTTCTGTAGCTTCCACATCCTTGAATAGATGTCAACATCTTTTATTCTCCACTGAGGCCTGAACATGTTAATGAACTTCTTCCAGTGAGCTTCAAGTCTGTAGATGATCCTTTGATACTTTGTCTTAACTGAACTCTGTGATCCAAGATTTCTATGCACCTGCATATTATTACATGTCATGTTCTATTGTTGAGTTATCATCAACCATTACGTAGAGATTACATTTAGCATTCCTAGTACACATGAAAGTGCAGTGAGTTACTTCCCTTCACTCCTATCTCCCCTTTCAATCTCCCCCTATTTGGTTGATATGGAATAGCAATCAAATACTATTTCCATTTACAATTTCCCCCAAAAGAAATTAAATAAAATTAGCTACTAGAGGATAACTCAACTAATATACAAGAAACAATTAAAGTACTGGACATGAAAATAATATACAAAAGGTTCTGGAAAGATATAATCAGTTAAATCCAGATTTCCTGAGTTTGTGAAAATGAATGATGAATTTCTGAATTTCATTTTCCTTTAGCTTCCTCCACTTCAATGTTCTTCAAAAATGGGGTTCTTTCAATAAAGAAACAAATCATTAGTAAAGACTTCTGATCAATCATTCTTGTTCATCTTGCAATTCGAACTAGAACATACAACTCTCTATGTTCCCCATAAGAGGTCAACTCATTCTCCCCTTAAGGTTGTTCTCTCTTGGAATGAAAGTCACTTCCTTTTTTTCTTCAGGATGTTCTATTTCCAGGAAACATATTTTTCTTTCTTCCCTGCACTACTCCACTGACTTCATCTATCACTGAAACAAGAAATAGAACACACTTGGACATTTCTCAGATGCCCCTTGAAAATCTCCTTCATATTCTTCTTTACCCAGAAAACTTCTACTTAGCAAAAACTCACCCTGAGTTGATACTCTTCAAAGAAATCTTCATTTTCATTCATTGATCGTGCTAGAAAGAATTCTTCTGCCGAACCTCTCCTAAGAATGTTCCAAGGACAGATCTTCAAACAAATAGAGCACAATCCCTTAGATATCTTTTCAGAATAAGATATAGCACTGCAAACCAAGATGTTAAGATTCTCCATAACTTCTCCCCTTAGTACGACAAGTAACTTCTTCCCAATTGACAAAAAGTAACTTCTCCACTTCAGACGAAAAATTAGTTAAATGTACAACACCTTTAGGGATTAGGCTCCAACCAATTTCTAAGAAACTCCCCCTTAGTAATTTCTCCCTTGCATCACTAAGGTTTAAATTTCATCTAATTCTCCCCCTTAGTTCATGCAAGCTCCAATCCACCCTTGTGTCTTTAGATATCCTCTAAGTAACCTCCACAAGATAGGATTGACGGATCTCATTTCTTGTATCACCAAGAGATCTCGTTTCTTGTATCACCAAATTCTCCCCCTTAGTTGAGAATATCCTTTAAAACAATAAAAGTATCATCTACATCCAATCGAATAAGAAACTCTCCTCCAACTGAACATAAAATCCTCCTTAGGTCTAAAAATTAATGTCTCCCCTTTTGAGATTGAGAACAACATGAATTAATAGACCCAAAGGTAATAGTTTGGACATTCCCACTAAGCTTCAGCTAGACTCTTCTTCATCTTGTCTTCCAGAAAAGAATCTTTTCAACATTCCAGAGCTGGAAAATTCAGTAACAGGATTCAAGCATAGTAGCAAGGTTAGTGTTTGGTATATGGTTTCCTCACTTCTACTACGTTCTGTTGGTGTTTACACTTTTAAGCGTAAGTGTTCCACTCATTTCTCTCCCTATTTCTCTCACTCAAGTGTATCACTCCCTCACTTCACTCAAGTGTTTCTCTCCCTTACTTGCACTCATTCCATTTATAGCAATTTGTACCTGCAAGTAAATCCATGCTAGTCTCACCAAGATATTATGGATCGTTGACTGTAACATGTTGTCGATCACTAAAGATCTAGGTTCTGAGATGGAATCTCAGACAGGGTTTCAGTTAGGCCGTCACCCAACTCACCATAAGCAAATCCATGCACACGTGGCTCGTCGTCGGGGAATAACCCTTCAGTGACTGAAATCCCAACACCCTGATCCTCAAAAGACTCATCAAATTAGTAAACCAACTGAATCATAGTCTACGAGTTATTGCTCAGCTACTTTCAGCATCAACAATCTCCCCATATGCAAATCCATGCACTGGATCGTTTAATGTGGTATGCGTACTAGCAGCTATCTAAGCATCAACCGACTCCCCATATGCAAATCCATGCACTGGATCGTTGACGGTGATATGCCTTTAAGTTTTGAGCGATCCATGTAATCCAGAATTTGAATTCCTGGGAGAGTAGACATGTACAACATCTTTCTCAATCACCTGTGAAGATGAATTAACTCACTATTTTCAGTCATGGAAAACTGTTAGTGATTGCCTCTCAACATCAACAGATTGCTCTGCGGATGTGAAATCCCGTTAGGGAACTAAGACTGTTCCTCCTAGGAAGGTTGACAAGGACTCTAATATATGGCAAGAAATCCAAGTTTCCCTCAAATGCCTGTGAAGGTGGCTCAACAACTTCATTCACCATGAATGGTAAACAAAGAAGTTTAGGGGTTTTACCTATACCTCACAATGTGCACTTCTTGCAATGTGTCCTCACAATTGTTAGTCCCAAGAGAGGCTAGAGAACTGTTAGGTCCTTTAACATCCCTTAGAAACAAAAACTTTAGGATTACCATCAGCGTGAATGCTTTTGGTGTGCTTGACTCATTACAAGGTGCTCTGGCTGACGAGCGAATTTTCAATGAAATCACCCTGTTGAGAGAGTTCATTCAGAAACGGTTGAATTGCCTTTTCAGCTCTGCATCCTTTTGAGAGAATACAGATGAGCTACAGATACCTCAATTTGTATACTTCTTTCCTTCTCGAGAGGTAGAGCTGTGGGTGCACTTCCGACTTCATCCTTATTTGCTGCATCAAGTGCAGTTTCTCCCTTAACAACCGCTAATCTATATAAGTTCCTTATATCACCAAGGGTTGAAAGTTTGAATTAGAATGATAGTGTTTGGTACTAAGGCCTTGGTTAGAAATTGATGGATTATTCAACTTCTTGACCTTCCCCTATAGCCATTTAGGCCAAGCCATTACGGCTAAATAGATAGAGTTGATGAGAGCTATATAAAATTTGGTAGAGTATGATTAAACTTATTCTCTATTCCTTCTCAGAAATATAGCATCGGAGCAATGTGTCATCAAGAAACAATGCACCAGAGCTAAAATGTGGGAATTAATAAAGAATAGGTAAAAGAATATTAAGCCAAATTTCATAAACTCACAATTTTGAAAAAAAAGTTTAACAGATTAACAAAAGTGTTCTTTTGAATTTCTCTTAGACAAATATCCAATTGAAATTCAACTCTTTTAACAAAAACATTTTGATTAACAACTCTAATCTATTTCATCTTGCTCACTGTATGTTTTCAGAAATTGTTTTGCAAATCATTCTTATATGATATTATCTCAGATTTAAAAAAAATCGAATGAATGCTTTAGTCATACAGTCCAAGGCACTAATCCCAAAGCAAACAACCAATGTTTTAATACTACAGGTCAATGTGAAACAGACATTAACAAGAGTTTTGAAAAACATTTTACCAATGATTGATACCTCAAGATCAAAACAATTTACTCAAATAAAATAGTCTGATACCATGCAACCTAAGTTACAAGTTATCAAGTAACTTTATTTAAACAAATCGTGGAGAGAAAATAGTTTTCATTACAAAACATTTAGAGAGAGAGAGAATATATAATTTTGAAATAGAAAAATAATCCTCAAGAAATGTTCTCTTTCAAAGGGAACTTTTAGTGGCTTTTCATTCTCTGGCAAATGAATGCATGTTTAGATAAAACATTTTTCACAAGAAATAGACAAGAAATTTCTTTATGCATTCAAGTTCTAAAGAATGAAAAACATATGTTAATACTAATGAATTATCAAAGATATGAATGACAAGACATTCAAAAGTACTAACATCATTCAATCATTTTGTAATAAAATGCATCTTACAAAAAAAATCAAGCACATAAGATACTTACATTATGCTAGACAATTACCATTTGTTGCTTGAAACAAACACATTTTGCAATATAGATCATGGTAATTCTAAAGCATAAAACATAAGCATCCGCTAAACACTGAACATACATTGATCGAATGACAGCATTTAACTTCTTACACTACATCTTAACAATTACCACATAAGCATATTGAAAATACTCATGACAATCAGAATGTATGTAAGCTCGAGGTACTAGTTGCATCAGAGATCAAATACCTTTAAATATTAATACTAAAATTTATGATCTTTGACAACCCCTCACGATGTAGTAAATTACTTTCAATATCAGTGTTTTTGAAATAATCTTTTTATCACTTAGTGCAGAAATTCTAAGTGACATCACTAATATAAAAAGAATGACAACTAATATTAATGGATTTTTCAAAAGACATGAATTACATCACTTAAACTACATATTAAGTGGTTCCATTAATATTAGCATTAAACAATTAAAAGTAAATAACATTACAATTAATTAATATATTCAAATACTTATGCTGAAACATTTGATACATATAGCATGAATAACATATGACAGCACAAAGTACGAGGTCCTGGATATAAATTGACTATACAAAGAGATGCTACATTGTTAGGTCCCTAGGTCCCGGGTGATCATAGGTAATCTCATACCGATAATATTGGGTCCCGGGTGGTCACAAGCCAAACATTAATTAGTTCCTAGAGATTGTAGACATCTAAATAACATGAACACTCTCTATAAACTTTACATTAAAATAAATCAATATTAGACTAGAGTGACATACCTTAGTCAATAGAGCTTTTACTGGTGTATGATCGTTGAATAAACAATTACTCCTCTTTGCCCGAGAGATCGAACGTTTACTCCTTTCGAGATCGAACGTTTACTCCATTTGGACAGGAATAACTTTTCAGCTACCAGTTAACATTGTTCCTCGAAACAATACCACGCTCATCCAGACGGAAACTGCATTACCTTCAACACCCAAATATTTCCTTGTAGATATTGGTCTTGGCAGCAGCTTCACTAAACTCAGCACTCTAGAAACCAGTAGTCCTGACACTAGAAGAGTAGAACCTTCAAAAACTCTGAACTACCCTTCAGCTTCTGTATCAATACCAAGTCTTCATGTGGATTGATTCCTTGTGCTAAGTGTATCTGCCTCTGGTTCAATTGAGTTAGTTCCTTGATTCGAACCCTACTCAATCTTGATTAGTTAGTGCATCTTTAGTCTTCATTGAATTCACTCAGAAAAACTAATGAAATACTCTTATACATGCACGACCAATCACTACTCTACTACCCAGATTCATCAAGAACTGACTCTAGGAAATGTTGTTACACAAAACCCTTTGTCATGACAGATGTGTCCTTAATGTTTCCTTAGATATTCAGTGGGTAGAGTAGTCTTCTTCAAATATGATTGAGATCATCTTGCATTATTTTTAAATTGACAATTTCCTTTCTAATATGCAATCACTCAATCTGGATCACTCAGTGCTCCTAAGAATCTCAACTCTTACTCAATGAGCACTGCTAGCCTTTGAACATCAAACATGACTAGTTGATCCAACTTACTGATGCTCCCCCAGTGATGCTGCTTGCAGCTTTTCTTCATCTGGTGTCATCTGATCTTGAGCCCTAAACAGGATGTCAACCGTTAGAAATTCAGAGCTAAAATTAAACGAATGCTAGGGAGCTTGATGATGATGTTCACTGCATCTAGATCATCTTAAATCAATCACAGACTCTGGGTAAGCTCTTAACTCCAAATAAGATAGCCTTCCATCACACCATGTGACTTCAGGCATGATTAATCTTACTTGATGTCTTCTCTTTACATTTACTGATTAGACTTGCTGTGTCAACTGATTCAGCCGTAGTGAATAGGAAACCTTAACTCTATCCATTATCCTTGTAATTCCACTCAAGGTCTGGATTTCCCTATCAACTCCTCCATTTGGTCATGAAGTCCGGAAACTGAACTTTACTCTAGAATACTCCTTTCAGTGCAGACATAACATAGAACTTCGTTCGTCAACAAATTCCATTACCTGCCCTCAAAGTGTTCTTACAGCAATCTGCCTAATCCTTTGAATGTGATTAATCACTGAAATGCTTCATCTATCGAATGCATGAACAAACACCAAAACTAAACAGGGTAGCCTTTGACTTGACTTCCCTTCAACTGACATACTTCACTAATGTCCTTCTTAAAAGAATTTCATTAGAAGTAGTCCTTTCTCACCAACTTCATCTTTACCGTCGAATCCGTTATCTTGATAAACCAAGTATTAGTTGATAAACCAAGTGTGAGAGCATCACTTGTTGTTGCAGCTAACTCCATTATGATAAACTTCAACGAATAGTTGACTTCATCATAAGCATTAAATTTCGTGTCAGCAGTAACCTCACTTCCAGTAGAGTGAGCTTCTATTTCTCTTGACCCCGATCAATACTGTTCATCCTCGAACTGATATTAGGAAACCCTTCGCAAAGAATTCCCTAGGTCTTTCTTAATATTGTGCTTCAGATCATTCAAGAAAAATAGGTAACCTTGCTTAACCATTTGAATACCAAAGCAAAAGTAGTTACATGCCTCGAACATGAAAATGTCAGAGATATATAACTTGTACATGTTGAAAGATACTCTGCATTCACAAATGATTAAGACACGTGGTCCTCAATTTTGATTGAGTCCAAGGGTTAGAGATATTTCTAAACATAGTTAACAACAAAGCATTCAAGTTCAACATGCTTATTCTTATCTGACTGATCACTCCTCATCTATATCAGCCTCAACAAGTAGTCTTGGCTATGAGCTTAGTGATCCCAACCTAACTTAAGGTGGACTAGCAGTCTACAAGAATCATGTCGTACATATATGTAGAAATAGAAGAATCAATCACTCAGATTATTAAACCTTCTAAATCACCTTTGTTGTTCACTTTAACATTATATTATCTCTAATTACCTGAGTCAGTTTAAATTTAAAAAAAAATTAATTCATGGTTTATTATACTGACCCCTAGGCAATTCCCAAATTAGAAACAAACTCATCTTAACAAGCACATGATCAGATATAACATTTAATACAACCATGCGAGTATAAACAGATTATAGACAATGTAAACATCAAGGCACTTAGCATGCAGCAAATACTCTTTCCGGTAAATGTACCCTGAAAGGCATAGGTGTACTAACTTGTAACACTTAATCTCTATGTAACTCAACTAGGTAAAAGATAAAACAACATCAAAAACAAGAGAAACTGAAGAAGCACATGGAATCAATCAACTGAAGAAATGGTAATGATACTTGGTAACTACAAGTAACTGATTTGGTTAATCAAGGATGCATAAGTGAGAAGAAGTTCAATCTCAGTATTGCTCATGCCCTAACTTATCTAATGGAGAATTAAATTAATGTCAAAGAAGTATCAAGAAGACCAAAGTGATTTCATGTAATGTATATCAACATCTGGATAATGTAAAGGTTAATCAACAAATGAGAACTGACATTCAGAAGCAAGAACCCCTACAAGACTAGTCACTTATGAACCAGACCATTGCATCAAGTGTCAGGACATTGGAGGGAAGTTCATGTCAGTAATAGAAGATCTCATTTGAATTGAGTGAGGAAAAGAAATTGAAGAAGCTAGGGAAACTTGCTCATAAAGGTTAATCCTCAATTGGTCACTAAAGAAAGTCAACATTCGATGAGTGCATATTTGCCAAGGCAAATGTCGATCCACGGCAGATCGAGATCGAGATCGAGATCGAGATCTTCATAGATCGAGATCGAGATTCTCCTAGATCGAGATCGAGATCTTCATAGATCGAGATCGAGATTCTCCCAGATCGAGATCGAGATTCTCCCAGATCGAGATCGAGATTTTCACAGATCAAGATCGAGATGGGTCCAGGCGAAGATCGAGATGCGGGTAGATATGTAACATTTAATGTTCAAGGGACAAGTGGCTTATTGTGAACGGTTGATCCAGAGTTGTTGGGAAAGTACTTTTTGTTGTCGAAGTCCTGATTAGGCCACGTACACAAAAAGGACAAGATCAAGACTACATGACATTATAAAAGCAGCACTTTGTTTTTATTAGTAAAAAGACTTTTATCTCTGTAATTCAACGATATTTTTAAAGAGAGAGCATTTACTGTAAAAAAAAAAAGTGAGAGAGAGGATCAGTTGAATCTAGCTTTAATTGCTGTATTTATTGTTCAACTGATCATGATGCCTTTATGAATGTTGTAGCTAATCCTTCAATGAATATAATGATATATTCTTGAAATTCTGTGTCATAATTTATTACCTACATATTTATACATTCTCTCATTATTCTAAAAAGTTATATTCACCCCCCCCCCCTTTACAACACTTTGGACCTAACAATTGGTATCAGAGCACCTGTTAAACACATCTAACAGAGATCCTATTGTGTTGTTTGAGTTGGTTCTTGAAAATCCCAGATCTAATTTTTTTCTTGAAGTTTGTGCCGAAAGTTATTATTTGTTTCTTCCTGGAAAAGTCATAGATCTAAAAGGTTCTAAGTAATGGTGTAAGGAATATTTGTACAACATTCCAAAACATTGTACTTTAGAGCTTTGTGGGTTTTCTTGTGGTCAAAAATCTGGTTATAAAAGAATATTTGATTGGTTGACTAGGGAACTTGAATCAACTGTTTGGTTGAACAAAAAGAACAAATTCGAACTACTGTCAACTAGACAGTGGACAGCTTTTTGTTTGGACTTGGAAGACTGGTGGACCCTGCTACTGTTCTTGTGATTAAAACTAACTTTCTTGAATCTTAAGTGCAAAATCCGTTGGATATTAAGTGTTGAATATTTAAAGTGAGATAATTAATTTTTCAAGTAAATACAATTTATTGTAATTTGAAAAGTGTATTATCTTAATTTTAAACTTTATTAAAATGGCCACCGCACACAGATTTAAGATACCTCCGTTTGATGCACAACATTATGACGAATGGACCGGAAGGATGAGAGCTTACCTTGAATCAATAAACAAGGTATACTTGAGAATATTGGAAAACGGTCCATACATACCCATGAAAATTGAGCCAGAGCGAATGGAAGGAGGGATACTAATACCATCCCGGTCTGTTCCTAAAGAGGAAATGGAGTTTTCAGACGCAGATAAAGAATTGGTTGGTATGGATGCGTCGTTACGCAACGTCATAATTGAATCCCTAAACTCAGAGTACTATGTTCAGATAAAGGGATTAAAAATAGCTAAAGCCATGTGGGATAAACTGGCTGTGGTGATGGAGGGGACCGAGGAAGTTAGAGATAATCACAAACGCATTCTGATATCTGAATATGAATCGTTCAGATGCGAACGAGGAGAAAGCGTAGCGGATGTTTACAAACGTTACAGTAAATTGCTTATCGAGCTGAGTATAAGAGATAAAGTCTATCCACTAGCAGATTCAAATATCAAGTTTCTATTGAATTTGCCTAAACATCTGGAACACAGGATCACTGCCATTCGAGAGTCAAGAGACTTGAAAAATACTTCTCTCGAAAAGCTGTATGGTGTTTTGAAGACCTACGAGCTGGAGCAGGAACAAAATGACAGAAGAAGATCCTACAATAGTGGAGAACACAAAGCGGTAAGTGAGTCTGGACTTGTAGCTGAAGAGTCTGCTGTAAAGGCACTTGTAACTGTCTCATTGAAAACTGCTAATCCTGAAAGGGTGGTATTAGACATTGAAGATCCATCCGAAGAAAGTGAGGATGAATACTATACCCTTGAAGAGCTGGACAAATTAGAAGACAAGTCATATGCTTGTATTGCTCGAGAATTTGCTCATATCAGCTTCAGGAAGCAAAGAAGAGGTAAAGGACGATTTGGTAGTTCTTTCAGCCGAAGAGGCAACAGTAGCAGCAGAGGCAGTAGTGTAAGTGGTCGGGGAAGTTACAGCGGTCGAGGTAGCACATCTAGTAGTGGCTACAGACCTAACCTGGTAGACAAGAACAAGTTCAGATGCTACAACTGCAATGAATTGGGGCACTTCGCAACAGAGTGCAAGAAGCCCAAGTACGTTCATCCCAAGGAATCCTATGCTGATCTGAAAAAGAAATATGATGCCTTGGTTAGCAAGCAACAGAAGGGAAGCCGGGCATATGTTGTGACTAAAGGGAAGGGTTGGGACGAGTCTGATGAAGATGAAGATCAGGAGCTATGCAATTTCGCTTTAATGGCAAAATCTTCAGAACAATCAGAGGTACCAATTCTAACCGTAAATGAAATGTCTATTTCTGAGTACCAAAATGAATTAGCTGCCATGACTAAAGACATGTACAATCTCCAACTAAATCTAATTGCTGTTAATGAGGAAAATGCTAAACTCTCACTTAAGAATAGACTTCTCGAGGCCAGGGTAGAGGAATTAGAATCAGGAGAAAGTAAAGAAAGGCAGTTAATGAATCAGGTAGACATTTTAGAACACAAGCTTAAGATTAGGGAAGACCTTAAAGAAGAACTTAAAAATGAATTAGCTGAGCTTAAAATAACATGTCAATCTTTTAAAGAAGCCGCTAATAAAGTGTTCATAGAAAGGGACATGTACATGAAACTGGCAGGCAAGAGTAAAAATGAAAAAGTAAACATAGGACTTGACTACACACAGAAAAAGAAAAATAGGGCTGCTGAGTTGTTAGAGCCAGTGTTAGTCAAAGAAGATGTGCCTGAGGTTTTAGTGGATGTTAGAAAACCTATCTTTAAGCATTTTGAGCCTAGGACCATAGATCCTGTTGCTACTAAAATTGAACAAGAGATTAAAATTGAAAGAGATTCAGAAGAAAAAGTAGTAGAACCTACAACTTCTAAGAAAGCGAGTAAGATTGCTTATGCTAAGAGAGGTGTAGGAACCAAGGAGGCTAAGACGGTGTCATATAAACAATGGGTAGCAGGGTCAGACCAAATGAAAGCACCTGTAAAGGCAGTTAAAACTGAACCTGCATCTGTATCTACATCTACACGAGCTAGAAAGGCATGCTATATCTGTAATCAAACTGATCATCTGTCTTACTATTGCCCGTTCTATGTAGAGGAAGAAAAATCTGTTGGTTGTAATACCATGCCTGCAACTACTGCTTTGCCTAACATGTATGCAAATCATGCCAAGTGCAATAATCCTAATTGTATGCCATGTGCTGTAAACATCATGCATGCTTATTTTAATTTGATGAATACTGCTAGTGCATCTGTTGAACATACATCTAGTAGTGGTAAGAAAAAGCATGCGGGGTCAAAGACTAAGGCTTCAAGTCCTCCTAAAGTTAGGAGTGACCAGTCTACTCCCAAACCTGACAAACCAGTCAAGGTTGACAAGGGAAAAGACAAAGTCAAGATGAATGCCCCTGATGGCAACAAGGCATAGCCTTCTGTATCTGAAAAGAAAAAGGAAATTATTGATGCCGGGCCCAAACATCATTGGGTTCCGAAGAACACCTAACCTTTCTGGATTTGCAGGGCAGTGAAAAGGAAAAGAGTAAAGTCATATGGGTGCTGGACAGTGGAGCATCGAGGCATATGACTGGCAATAAGTCCCTGCTAACAGATTTGGTGTTGAGAGCCGGCTCCGTGGTTACTTTTGGGGATAACATCAAAGGTTACACCAGGCGATATGGCAAGATCGTTTGTGGAAATGTTATCATTGAGGACGTGTCTTTTGTGGAAGGATTGTGACATAATCTCCTCAGCGTTAGTCAGTTCACCGACAGGGATTTTGACGTCAACTTTGGGAAGCATGATTGTTCGATTCGAAGCAAAAAGGATGGAAGCCTTGCTCTCAAAGGAGTAAGGAAGTCAAATTTGTTCATAGCTGACATGAATTCTGCTGATCAGTCTGAAGTCACGTGTTTCTACAGCAAGGCTTCTGCTGATGAATGTTGGCTATGGCATAAAAGATTATCTCACCTGAACTTTAAAGCAATGAATAATCTCGTAAGGAGAGAATTGGTGAGAGGGCTGCCGCAGAGGGAGTTCACCCCAGATGGACTCTGCGAAGCATGTGAGATGGGAAAATCAAAAAGAGCCTCGCATAAAGATAAGCAAGTAAATAGCATTACCGAGCCCCTACAACTACTTCACATGGATTTGTTTGGACCCGTTAATGTTATGTCAATGTCAAGGAAAAGATATGCGCTGGTAATTGTCGATGACTTTTCCAAATACACATGGGTGAAGTTTGTGACATCGAAAGATGAAGTGCCACATGAGATCATTAGACATGTACTGGTAATTGAAAATGTAGCAAGTCTGACTGTGAAGACTATCCGATCTGACAACGGGACAGAATTCAAGAACTCAGTGTTAATGGATTTCTGCATATCTAAAGGGATCGAACGACAGTGTTCAGCACCTAGAACACCGCAGCAGAATGGGGTGGTAGAAAGGAAGAACAGGACACTGGTTAATGATCGCAAGGTGGTTGAAAGCCTTAATGTCACATTCGACGACTCAAAGCTCCCGTCTATACTAAAAGAAGACAGTGAGCCCACTTCCCTAAGATTTGAAAATATGGATATTGATGAAGTGGATACAGTTTCTGAGTCTGTAGTGCAGGGTAGTGATCCAACGATAAATAATGAAATTAATCAAGAGTCTAGTGTTTCGTAAATTCAAAACACTAGGGCTGAGGGATCACCTTCCGTCAGACCTGGTACTAACTCAGGGGGAGTCAGTATGCACTCAGGGGGAGCAGCTCACTCAGGGGGAGCCAGTACTAGCTCAATGGAAGCTAGTGACAGTGCTTCTAGACTAAGTCACCTTCACTTACAAGATCAAGCTGAATCATCAAGAACATTTGCTAGGGATCGCACTTGGAACAAGGCCCATCCGTTCGAGCTAATTATTGGTGATCCAGAAGCCGGAGTGACTACTAGAGGAAAAGCTAGAGCTGAAATTGCCACTGAGAATGAATGTCTATACTCAGTGTTCCTTTCCCAGATGGAACCTAAAGTGGTGGAAGAAGCTCTAGATGACGCTGATTGGGTGATTGCTATGCAAGAGGAACTCAATCAGTTTGAAAGGCAGAAGGTGTGGAAGCTGGTACCCAGACCAAAGAATAGATCTGTTGTTGGGACAAAATGGGTATTCAGAAACAAGCTGGATGAAGACGGACTTGTAACACGAAATAAAGCTCGCCTGGTTGCTAAGGGTTATACTCAAAGAGAAGGAATTGATTATGATGAAACCTATGCACCAGTAGCAAGGCTAGAAGCAGTAAGGATGTTCTTGGCATTCACAGCACATCATGGTTTTAAAGTCTATCAAATGGATGTCAAGAGTGCATTCTTAAACGGTGAACTGGATGAAGAGGTGTATGTCGAGCAACCTCCCGGGTTTATTGACAACAAATATTGTGATTATGTTTATCGACTCTTCAAATCAGTACATGGCCTTAAGCAGTCTCCGCGAAAGTGGTATGAAACTCTGTCAGACTTCTTATTAGAAAGTGGTTTCACGAGAGGATTAATCGACAAGACGCTTTTCTACAAGAAATGCAAAGATGATCTAATAATGGTGCAAGCATATGTGGATGACATTATCTTTGGGTCTGCAAATGAGAAGCTGTGTGCTAAATTCGCAAAGTTAATGCAATCAAGGTATGAGATGAGCATGATGGGAGAACTGACGTTCTTTCTGGGCATTCAAGTTAGTCAGAAGAAGGACGGGATATTTATCTGCCAGACCAAGTACATTCATGATCTATTGAAGAAGTATGGTCTCCAAGATGTATCACAAGCTAAGACTCCTATGGCAACAGCCACGAAATTTGACGAGGACAAAGCGGGTAAACCTGTAGACATCTCAAGCTATCGAGGTATGATCGGCTCACTTTTGTATTTAACTGCTAGCAGACATGATATTATGTTCTCTACGTGCTTATGTGCAAGGTTCAAGCGGATCCTAGAGAGTCACATCTCATAGCCGTAAAGCGTATTTTTAGGTATCTCAAGGGAACATCAAATCTCGGGATTTGGTACCCAAGAGATACAGGGTTTAATCTTGTTGGCTATTCGGATTCAAATTACGCAGGTTGTAGAATAGATAGGAAGAGCACTTCAGGAAGCTGTCAGTTCCTTGGAAGAAGGTTGGTGTCTTGGCAAAGCAAGAAACAACAAACAGTATCTACCTCAACAGCTGAAGCAGAATATATTGCTGCTGTAAGCTGTGTGGCCCAGATACTGTGGATGAAGAACCAACTCAAGGACTACGGTGTCGAAGTATCTAAGATTCCTATCATGTGTGATAACACAAGTGCTATTGCAATGACCAACAATCCTGTGGATCACTCCAGGACCAAGCACATTGACATCAGGTATCATTTTATTAGAGAGCATGTAGAAAATGGAACTGTAGAGTTGCATTTTGTGTCTACTGAACGTCAAATAGCAGATATATTCACTAAACCTCTAGACGAGTCAACATTTTCTAGATTGGTTGGTGAATTAGGGATGCTTAACACCAGTTAGTTTTGCTACCTATCTGTTAGAATTCAGTTTGTGTACATATTATTGTTGTTCATGAATATTCTTAATTAATAATGTGTACTTAATTTCAAAAATGTATGTGTTGCATGTCAAAAGGGGTTAGAAAGTTTCAAGATGTTAATCTTGTGCTGATCTGTATATCTTTATGATTAGTGTCTAAATGGAGTAATGGAAAATTTTCTAAGGCAAATCTCGATCTGGTTCTGGATCGAGATCGACTTGCGAAAATTGCGTAAAACTGTCAAGGTACATCTCGATCTATCCACATCGAGATCGACATCGAGATGTAGATCGTGATGCGGATCGAGATCGACATCGAGATGTAAATCGAGATGCGGATCGAGATCGACATCAAGATCGACATCTAGATGAGGATCGAGATGCGGATCTCGAGATCGAGATGTGACTTGTCTTTTCAGTTTCTTTTCAAGCGTGCCTATATATATATATATATATTATAGCATTAAAAAGACTGTTCATTATTTCCATTACCTTTCTCTCTCTTTCAAAAAGCTTAAGATCTTCATATACACACGCGTATACATACATTCACAGAGTTCCCTTCCCTGCCATTACATCAAGTTTTCTTGTGATTTTCTTAAACAAAAATCACTAACTGTTACGTGAAAGCATTAATCACTAAAACGAAACTCTGCTAAAATTTTGTCTAAAACTGTTGAACTTCTTGTGTTGCTTTTAACGTCATTTGTGTTCTTGCAAACTAGTTCTTTAGTTTCTTTTCATTCGAGTGAGTTTATCTTTTTAGTCTCGTGCTTTCTTGTTCTTCAGTTCTTTTGTGTTCTTGAGCGAAATAGTTGTGGGTCCTATTGTTTAATCCTTAAAGTGCAACTGAACCGCCACGTTTTGTGTTTTTCCGAAAAATAAGTTTTTTTAAACATAAACGGCTGTTCACTTTAACTTTCGAAAACTCAACCGTCAATCATTAGTGGGGAATTGAGTGGTCATTAGTGGGGAAGTTAATTTGTTTTAATTTGTGTCACTAATTACGTGGGGTAACTAGTGGGGTTCGTGTACGTTTTTTTTGTTTAAATTTAGAACTTGTTCTCTAAAATTTCCATTGCAAAACCATTTCAGAACATTTCTTTTCTCAAACACAAATTTAAAATGGCAAACCCAAATTTCACAATTCCTAAGACCAACTTTGTTAATCTCTCTGCTGATCGAGCAACTGGTAGATTTATTCACTATCAGTTCTGGATTGAATCCCTCAACAACACTTCAATCATAAGTCATGCGTTAACCGCCTCTCCCATCTTGAATGTCGAAGCCCTTCAAGCTGCTTACTCAACACTAGAGATTCAGGGTGGAAAAGCAAATCCAACAGGCCTATCATTTACTATTGGTGGTGCCAAATATGAAGTCAGTCTGCGGAAGTTCAATGAGTTACTCGGGCTTCCTACAGAAGATTATGCTCCGGAACCCACTATGGAGGATATGTTGCAATTATTCACGGAGATAGGTTGTCGCCCTCCCACAGGTCCTATCAAGGTAACAAAGGTTAACACCGGTATGCTACCAGCTGAGTGGGATTATGTAGTTCAAGCAATTCAACGCTGCATGTTCCCAAAGGACAAAGACTACAGGCCAATGAACAACAGCTACCGGGTAATACTATATGGAGTGGCAAACAACAGGAAGGTGAATGTGGGCAAACATCTGTTGATTCAGTTGCTTGAGAGGTGGCCATTGGAGAAGAATGCATCTAGGAATCCGGAAGATGGTCCAGTCAAATGCTGGATGCCAAGATTTCTTCAGATGGTTCTGGATGACGTCCTTTCAGAGGAACACAGAAGAGTATTTCAAGGCTCTGAAAGGATGGCATGTTTTGATATGACTCTAAAGAGTATCTCCACCATGGAAACCCAGCAAAAGTCAAGACTTTTTGAGTTGCGCCTGACTCCGTACTTCCAGGATCTGCAAGATGACTATGCTAGGAGGCATGCTTCTCAGTTTACTGCAGTAGAAGCTGAGAGTAGCGGTAACGAAGCTGAAGGTGGAGATCAAGTGCCTAGAAATTTGGAAGAAGCAGGTATGGATGTTGACATGGCTGAGGCAAATGTTGCAGAAGCTAGAGCTGACAAGGATGGCGATCTTCTGAGTCAGGTACCTATTCTTGCTGATCTTGATCAATCATCAATTCAACCTGTTTTCTATAGCCGTGGGCCTGAAAACCCCCAGGCTCTATCCCAGGCTGCAAGCCCTTCTGTTCATAAACGTTCAGCCAGCCCTAAAACTGGTGGTAAAAGGAAGGCAAGCTTATCTGAGTCGAATGATTCGAGTGGAGGGAGTGTAGGAGTTGAGAGAGTAGTCACTTCAGCAGCTCTGCCACCTCCAAAGAAGCAAAAGGTGGATTCAAACCCAGTGGCAACTGCACAACCTGTTAAGGCTAGTTCACCTCTCACAGCCACCACACCTCACGCTGGTGGCTCTCCTCTCCAAAACATTCCAACACATTCGCACTCGCCTAGGCATGTTGGTGAGAGTCAAGGAGGGGGTCCAGCTCAACAGCCAATAGGAGCTGGCCCTACCTCCCCTGAGTTGTCCGCTCAGGGCTCTTTGAGCAATTTCTCGGAAGGGGAATGACAAATTGAGACTAGCACTTCTGATGCTAGGATCTCAGGAAGTTTTAATGAGGAAGAGTCTGTCGAATCCTGTACGGATGACGCTCCCTCATCTAAATCAGAAAACAAGTTGCTCGCAGAGCAACGACATCTGGTGACTGGTGGGTCTACGCCTCCAGAACAGCCCAGCGAACCAGAAAAGGTTCTAAGTGAATAAGGGGATGACATGGTCATAATGCCATCTCCTATCGTAGACACAGTGCTTAAAGGCTCAGTCTCACTGACCGATATTGCCGACCAACTCACCGCTAGTCCCCAGCGATTAGTGGATGAGGCTCTAGTACTGTTAGGCTCTAAACACGAGGGAGAGACAGGGAGAGTAGATCCCTTCTTTTTAGGGATTTTGAGTGAAACAGAACCCAACGAGAGTAAACAGTTTAACCCAAGCCAAACACCGTCCCCCAAATTGCAGGATCTAGTGAAGAAAGTGGAGGCTTTGGAGGCTGGAGTTGCTGGTGTTACTGCTGCTGTCTCTTCTCACTCTGAAAGATTGGAGGTTGGAGCTCAGTTCATGGAGTACCTGATTGCCATCCAAAATCAAATGATTGACAAGATAAACAATCTTGGATTGGCACAGGTGGAGGTTGGGAGGTCAGTAGATGATGGCACTCATGGCATGTCTCAGGTTTGGACGAAGCTGAATGAACTACTTGATGCTGTCTTTGGACGTAACAGGGCTGGACCTGGTCCTTTAACCGGTGGTGGTGGTGACGATAATAATGATGATGATGCTCCTGATGAGGATAACACACCTAAGGTGGAGAAGGAGGATCAGGATCTGAAAAAGCTGACTATTCCGGTGATCGAGTCCTCAAACAAATCTGGTGAAAAGGTGGAGGAGGCTCAACCGGCTCTTAAGGACAAAGGCAAGCAGAAGATGGTAGTTGAAGAAGAAGCTGAGAAAGAAACACCTCTCGTCGATGCATTTATGGGAGACTTTATTGAAGATTCTGATGATGACGAGATGGATGTAGAAGCCTTAGTGGCAAGGAGGTCGAGACTCGAGCAACGGGCAAAAGAGTGGGAACAAGAAAGAGGTCTAAATCCTGGCGGATCCGGCGCAGGTGATGCAGGAGACCACTCGGTTGCTGACGAGCATGTGCCAGAAGAAGAAGTTGATGAAGCGGAGATGCAAGGAGAGATTTTCAGGGAAGCCAGAGAAAGAGTAAATGAAGAAGTGCTACAAGGGATAGTTGAAAAAGAACTAATGGCAAAGGAGAAGAGAGCGGCTCAGAAAACTCAGCATGAGTATGAAATGAAAAAGATCAAAGATCCTAAGGTCCAGGCTGACATAAGGAGGGAAGGTCCCGAGTGGGACAAGGCTAGAGAAGCCTTAGCTGGACCAAGAGCCTATGCTCATGACTCAGAAAGATTGAGCTTTCTTCTTCATAAGCTAGAAAATCTAAACCCTGGGCTGCTGAATTATCTAAATTGTATAAGACAGGGATGCACCTCCGTACAAGTCACATTCAAGGAGAAGGCATGGAATCTGATGATCACTTGGACACCCATAACAAAAATCGGGCCGTGTATGGTCGATGAAGCTTTCTTCCATGCAAGGGGTGCAAGTGAACTGGTAGAATTCGCTCACAAGGTAGACACCTCTGTCAAGACTGGAGTGCTGTTTAAGGAGAAATTGTTGAAGATGGCTGAAGATAGAGGGGTTGACATTATTCTAAATCCCTACCAGATCAGATATGTCCATGACAAGGTCTTGAGGATCGTAAATCTGCATGACTCGAAACTAACTCCGAGCGGAAATGTGCTGAAGGCAGTTGCAAAGCTAGTCCTCTCTAAGGGTTTTCTAACAAAGGAAAAGAAGCTGGTGGCTAAGGACTTGGAGAAGCTGATAAGAAGGCAAGACGCTAGATACAAGTTGCCTGAAGCTACACTACCAGTGGTTAAGAAGGAACCTGAAGACTATGCATTCGAGCAGCAAGACGAGGCAATAAGAGAGCATGTGCAAAGATACGGAGATCCAAGAATAGACATTCCAGAAGAAGGGGAAATAAGGGAGGAAGCTAGTGCAGTGGTTAGTGCAAATGTCAAGTTTGTCAAGAGCAAAGCTGAGAATGAGAATGATCTGCTGATCTATACAGATAAGCATCAGGTGGAAACCATCATTGAAATCAAGTATGACATCTTTGCAGAACACAGTCATGAAACACTGTGTATCATAAGGGAATTGATTGATGAGATGGATGATGTTGACGAGTTTGATCAGGATTATCTAAGGGTCACATTTGATAATTTCTGTAAGAGAAGAAAATAGCTTGACATTCAGAGGCTACAGCAATGCACCACCGCTATTGTCATTGGATACCCTAAGCAGCTGGTTATAAGGAAGAAAAGGGAAAAGGGGTATCCTGACAAAGTCACGAAGCTGAGGTTTGAAGACATTCCCACGAAGCTTACCACTCGCAGCATGGTTGAAAGGTGGTTGAGGTTGTTTCGAAATTACAAGATCAGAAATCATGTGGAAGCAGAAGGACTTAATCTTCTCAAGAAAAGAATGGATGAAGTCTGCAACCCTGAGTTCATGAAGAAAGAAAAAGCAGCCAAGAAGAAAGCTCGTGAGGAAGAGGAGCGCAAGAAATCAAAGTTTTAATGTATTATGCTTGTAATGGTTCTTTGCGTTGTAATTTGTTTTCTTGTTTTCCTGCATTGTAAAAATATATTATCTATTTTCTTGTGTAGTGTAAGGTAGAAGTTAGTTAGCTAAGTGTCTTGAAACTGGTTTATATTAGGCGTCAATTATTTCGCGAAGTTCGGTGGTGGTAATACTGCTAAAAGGACTTCAGAAGGATAATTGAAGATTGAGTGGACCGTGCTCTTAAGTACTTAGAGAAAATCTCTAGAAGAGCATGAAGCCATTTGATCGAGCCAACAGGTGTCCAGTTTTGGCACTTGAAGTATCAGTGATAGACATGAAGTTAATTAATCAAGCCAAGCATTATGCAAGTTGACATGATCGTTTATGAATGTTAGTTTATCTTTTTCAGTCCCTGGTTAGTTGAGTTATCCTCATTGTGAATTTGGTTGTCATTGTTAGACAATCAAATAGGGGGAGATTGAAAGGCATAGGTGTACTAACTTGTAACACTTAATCTCTATGTAACTCAACTAGATAAAAGATAAAACAACATCAAAAACAAGAGAAACTGAAGAAGCACATGGAATCAATCAACTGAAGAAATGGTAATGATACTTGGTAACTACAAGTAACTAATTTGGTTAATCAAGGATGCATAAGTGAGAAGAAGTTCAATCTCAGTATTGCTCATGCCCTAACTTATCTAATGGAGAATTAAATTAATGTCAAAGAAGTATCAAGAAGACCAAAGTGATTTCATGTAATGTATATCAACATCTGGATAATGTAAAGGTTAATCAACAAATGAGAACTAACATTCAGAAGCAAGAACCCCTACAAGACTAGTCACTTATGAACCAGACCATTGCATCAAGTGTCAGGACATTGGAGGGAAGTTCATGTCAGTAATAGAAGATCTCATTTGAATTGAGTGAGGAAAAGAAATTGAAGAAGCTAGGGAAACTTGCTCATAAAGGTTAATCCTCAATTGGTCACTAAAGAAAGTCAACATTCGATGAGTGCATATTTGCCTAGGCAAATGTCGATCCACGGCAGATCGAGATCGAGATCGAGATCTTCATAGATCGAGATCGAGATTCTCCTAGATCGAGATCGAGATCTTCATAGATCGAGATCGAGATTCTCCCAGATCGAGATCGAGATTTTCACAGATCGAGATCGAGATGGGTCCAGGCGAAGATCGAGATGCGGGTAGATATGTAACATTTAATGTTCAAGGGACAAGTGGCTTATTGTGAACGGTTGATCCAGAGTTGTTGGGAAAGTACTTTTTGTTGTCGAAGTCCTGATTGGGCCACGTACACAAAAAGGACAAGATCAAGACTACATGACATTATAAAAGCAACACTTTGTTTTTATTAGTAAAAAGACTTTTATCTCTGTAATTCAACGATATTTTTAAAGAGAGAACATTTACTGTAAAAACAAAAAGTGAGAGAGAGGATCAGTTGAATCTAGCTTTAATTGCTGTATTTATTGTTCAACTGATCATGATGCCTTTATGAATGTTGTAGCTAATCCTTCAACGAATATAATGATATATTCTTAAAATTCTGTGTCATAATTTATTACCTGCATATTTATACATTCTCTCATTATTCTAAAAAGTTGTATTCACCCCCCCCCCCTTTACAACACTTTGGACCTAACATACCCCTACAAATACCTAAGACTCTATATGCTAACATGATCAATTATCGTAAAGCAAGCATTAAATCACACAAGATCTAATCATGAAGTCAAATACTGATAAACAAGCAACACTAACAAACTAGCATAAGTTATCTAATTTATATAGAAATCAAGGTGAGACATGCATTACATCAAACTTATAATATAATGCAGTTCAGCACTTAATACTCTATAATTGAATCAAACAAGTATAAACTAGTTAGAAAGTATACCTGAGCGATGCTTAGCATTCCATCTCGAGTGATAATCAATTGATCCAAATCAATTTCCATTCTACTGACACTCATGGAAGTATCCTTGCATTTGACCTCAATAACCAATGATGTTCCTGCTTCAACCCAAACTGATACCTGATTGTTCTGCTTAAAGACCCCGACATAGAATGTCTCATGTTCTGCTTGAAAAGATCACTCTTCTTTGTATGTGTAGCAATAACCCCTTGATTATCATGTGTCAGTGATAATCAAACCTTGTGTATTTCTGCCACTGATGTCCTTTAACCAAATCTTCAATTGTTGTTTTGGTTCTTTGACCGATAAACTGAATTCCTTTTCAAAATCCCGAATTCTTCAGATATTGATTCGAAAACCACTGATCGAAGACTCTTCCCTAAATGAACTAATCCTCTTTCAATAACCAAATGATCCACTGAGTAGACCGATGTAGAAATACATCTCCAATGGTAAGATCAGGTCTCAACTCCATTAGAATGTTCTTCAGTCAGTTCGTTTGTCCTCAACGAACGAAGAATCAACTCCTGTTGTTTCGTTTAATAAAACATTTTGTTCAAACAGAAGTATTTAATTTTTTTTAGGAATTTAAATAATCAAAATAAATTGAAAATGCATTTTCGATAAATAATAATAAATTTCTCAATTTCAAATTATAAATAAAATAAAATTCGAAAAGAAAGTTTTGATATAGAGATAACAAAATTTTCAAGGTATATTAAATAATCCTGAAAAAAAATTATTTCAAATCAAAATTAATTTCCAAAGAATTTTATAGAATTTATAATCCAAAACAGTTTCAATTATAATTAAAATAAAACAGATTGAAAATATAAGTTTGATATAAAAATAATAAATTTTCAAGTCATCTTAGATATTCTTGAAAATAAATTATTCCAACCAAAATGATTTTCCAAAAAGTTTTATGAGATTTATAATTAAAACTTCCAAGCTTAAATTATAATTAAAATAAAACAACTCGAAACCATAATTTTGAAATAGAAATACTAAATTCTCAAAACATTTAAAATGTTCATGAAAATAAATTATTTCAATCCAAAAATATTTTCCAAAGAGTTTTATAAAATTTATAATTAAGGTTTTATGAAAAATAAATTATTAAACCTCAAAAATAATTCTCAAAATACTTTTAAGAATATTAAACTCAAAAGAAATTAAATTGGATTTTAAGATTAATTTTAGTTTTCAAATTAATAAAATTCTTAACTAAGAATATTAAAAATATAAAATATTTGACTCTAAAATTTAAAAGAAAATAAAATATTTTCCAAGATGTAAGATAAACTTGAAAAATAAATTATTTAAATTTAAAAATTATTTTCAAAATATTTTAAATAATTAAATTCAAATTTAATTATTAAATTAATTATTAAACTAAAAACAATTTGAGAGAAAAACAATTTTTTTTTTAAATAAAAGTTAAACTATGTAGCCATGTGTCATGTTGAAATAGCCCTCTAAGTAGAACTTCTACATAGGAATGTTCTACATAGACTCTATCTCGAACACCAAGTAGAACTTCTACATAGGAATGTTCTACATAGACTCTATCTAGAACATTAAGTAGAACTTCTAGATAGGAATTTCTACTTAGGCTATATCTAGAACATTAAGTAGAACTTCTGACTTAGAAAATATTTCTAACTCCAGAATTTCTACTTAGGTTCTATCTAGAACATTAAGTAGAATTTCTACATAGAAATGTTCTACTTGGGCTCTATCTAGAACATTAAGTAGAACTTCTGACTTAGAAAATATTTCTAACTCTAGAATTTCTACTTAGGTTCTATCTAGAACATTAAGTAGAATTTCTACATAGAAATGTTCTACTTAGGCTCTATCTAGAACATTAAGTAGAACTTCTGACTTAGAAAATATTTCTAACTCCAGAATTTCTACTTAGGTTCTATCTAGAACATTAAGTAGAATTTCTACATAGAAATGTTCTACTTAGGCTCTATCTAGAACATTAAGTTGAACTTCTGACTTAGAAAATATTTCTAACTCCAGAATTTCTACTTAGGTTCTATCTAGAACATTAAGTAGAATTTCTACATAGAAATGTTCTACTTAGGCTCTATCTAGAACATTAAGTAGAACTTCTGACTTAGAAAATATTTCTAACTCCAGAATTTCTACTTAGGTTCTATCTAGAACATTAAGTAGAATTTCTACATAGAAATGTTCTACTTAGGCTCTATCTAGAACATTAAGTAGAAATTCTGACTTAGAAAATATTTCTAACTCCAGAATTTCTACTTAGGTTCTATCTAGAGCATTAAGTAGAATTTCTACATAGAAATGTTCTACTTAGGCTCTATCTAGAACATTAAGTAGAACTTCTGACTTAGAAAATATTTCTAACTCCAGAATTTCTACTTAGGTTCTATCTAGAACATTAAGTAGAATTTCTACATAGAAATGTTCTACTTAGGCTCTATCTAGAACATTAAGTAGAATTTCTACATAGAAATGTTCTACTTAGGCTATCTAGAATATCTATCTCGAATATTCTACATAGGAATGTTTTACTTGGCCATCTAGAACATTTTGTACTTAGAAAAATTCCGGGCTTCAAAAAAAAATTCTGGATGTCCAGTGAACCAATCATACCCTCTTTAATCTCAAAAATAAAAATAGATCCAATCGATTTGTATGTCAATCGAGTAGCTCTGATACCAATTGTTGGGTCCCGGAGATCGTAGAGGGGGGTGAATACGATTCCCAAATTAAATATGACTATTAATAATTTTTGGGACAACATAAAAATTACTTTGGTTCAAACCCGGTTACTGTTCATCATCTTCTTCAACCTCAAGAACACCATTAAAATAACCAAGATAATGAACGGTAAATTATCTAAAATACACCACACAACAAGATCCAAGAATATAACTTTATATTCATTGAAGTTGGGTAGATGCTACAAACAAGTTCAAGAACTTAAGCTCAAGAACACAACAAAGAAGTGATTTTTATCTCCTCTAAAACTATTACATTTTGTAGATCTAGGAGACAAAAATCAGCCCTATCTTCTATACAAGATTTAGCAAGTGTTTACAATAGAAAGATAGAGGAGTGGTATGATAAAGAAAATCATGGCCCCAAAATATTAAAGTATTAGTTCGGCCATGGGGGAGAGAATAATTTCTCTCTCTCTCCCCTTTTCTTTCTCATCCGAATTCTTACTTAAGATAAAGACTTGGATTCTTTTTGTATATAGAAAAATGGGTTGCTTTTTACTTTTCCACCCTTTACTCTTGTCCACTCAAATCTTATCTTCAAAGTCATGTGCCAAGCATGCATTTGGAAATATTTAATGTAAAAGTAATATTTAAATAAATATATATAATATAAATAAAGAGTGTCTTTATTTATAAAATATATAAATAATTAAATAAATACTTTATTTAATTAAATTAAATATTTCCATTCCACTCTTCAATTTGTGTAGACTTCCTTATCCAAATACTCGGCCCCGTATACGTGACTCCACCACGTCCAAGTATTTGGCCTTCTAATCTGTGAAGCTTTAGTAAGATCCAATCAGGTTGTGCCGTCTGTCCCTTATCCATTAGGCTGACATTTCTCCAACACTGATTTACCACCTTTGTTGATCCTCCATATGACTTAAGAAAACCAACAACTTTAGAATGATTAAAACCATATTAACCGACGAGAGCTTGCCTCCAATGTCCTGACACTTGATGCAACGGTCTGGTTCATAAGTGACTAGTCTTGATAGGGGCTCTTGATTCCGAACATGATTCCACATTCTTCTTTGCAAACCTTACTTGTTGCTTCGATTGTAATGCACTAAAATCGTCATAGACTAAGACAATCTTCTGTAGCTTCCACATCCTTGAATAGATGTCAACATCTTTTATTCTCCACTGAGGCCTGAACTTGTTAATGAACTTCTTCCAGTGAGCTTCAAGTCTGTAGATGATCCTTTGATACTTTGTCTTAACTGAACTCTGTGATCCAAGATTTCTGTGCACCTGCATATTATTACATGTCCTGTTCTATTGTTGAGTTATCATCAACCATTACATAGATATTACATTTAGCATTCCTAGTACACATGAAAGTGCAGTGAGTTACTTCCCTTCACTCCTATCTCCCCTTTCAATCTCCCCCTATTTGGTTGATATGGAATAGCAATCAAATAATATTTCCATTTACAATTTCCCCCAAAAGCAAAATTCCTACCTATTTCTGGGGTGAAGCAATCAATACAGCCTGTTACACTCAAAATAGGACTGTAGTCAATAAGGCCTACGGAAAGACACCCTATGAATTGCTAACAGGAAGGAAACCAACTGTCAATTATTTCTATGTCTTTGGAAGCAAGTGTTACTTCATGAAAGATTCAACTGAGATCAAAGGAAAGTCTGATTCTAAAGCACTTGAAGGAATTTTCATGGGGTATGGAATTGACAGAACCGCATACAGAGTCTATATCATAGATCACAAGACTGTGGAGGAGAGTGTAAATGTCACATTTGATGAAACTAAATTTCCTGAAATTAAAGGAAGTCAAGAGACAGAATCTTTAGCCTTTAAAAATCAAGGATATCTAGAAGATATTGAAGAGGATTCACCAAGAATTGATCACACAATTTCGGGTCCAACAATGGTTCCTAACCAGTCTAGAGAAAATGAAGGAACTGCCTAAACAACTGATTTTTCTGCAAATGTTCCAATGAACAGTGGACTTGAGGAAATTGATGTTGTCAACAGTGCAAGAGCAAAAGATGTTGTCAATCAGCAAAATATTGAAGACTCTAGTGATTCTCAAAGAAGAACTAAATGGAACATGGATCACACTAATGATTTAATCATTGGTGATCCAGGAACTGGAGTCAAAACAAGAAGAAATGTGGCCAATGAATGCATGTACTCTTGTTTCCTCTGTCAAACAGAACCCAAAACTCTTGAAGAAGCCTTGCCTGATCCAGATTAAATTAATGCCATGTAAGAAGAGCTTAATCAATTTAAAAGAAACTGTGTTTGGGAATTGGTGCCTAGACCAAAGAACAAATCCATTATAGGCACTAAATGGGTTTATAGAAACAAGATGGATGATTGTGGTACTGTCAGAGGAAACAAAGCAAGGCTGTTGGCAAAAGGTTACTATCAACAGGAAGGGATTAATTATGAAGAAATATTTGCTCCTGTTGCCAGACTAGAGGCAATTAGAATATTTCTGGCTTTTGCTGCATACAACAACTTCAAGGTATTTCAAATGGATGACAAGAGTTCCTTCCTTAATGGAGAGTTAGAAGAAGAAGTATATGTTGAACAGCCCCCAGGGTTTAAAGATCCAAAAATGGGAAACTTTGTGTACAGACTGCTCAAAGCATTGTATGGACTAAAACAAGCACCAAGAGCTTGGTATGATACTCTTTTCAAGTTTCTTCTTGATAACAACTTTACAAGAGGGATTGTGGATAAAAATCTTTTCTACAAAAAGCATGGAAATGATATCATTCTAGTTCAAGTGTATGTTGATGACATTATCTTTGGATCAACAAATGAAGACTTATGCAAGAAATTCTCTGAGTTGATGCAGAACAAATATGAGATGAGCATGATGGGTGAATTAGTATTCTTCCTTGGACTTTAAGTATATTAAAAAGAAGATGGAATATTTATTTGTCAGACTAAGTATGTTAAAGATCTTTTAAAAAGATTTGATATGGAAGACTCATCTCCTGCAAAGACTCCTGAAAGGCAGAGTGTCTAAACTTGTAACACTGTAACTAATGTAACTCAACTAAAGAAAAGATACTTAACCTGAAGACAATCAAGAACAAGAAGTAACAAAGAAATCAATACAAATTGAAGACAAGATAATTGATACAATTTAACATGGTTAATTATGATCAATCAAAGATGAAATCACTGGAAGAAGTTCAAGTCAAAGTTGTTCATGCCTCAGTGATGTGTAACTTAAAGAATCAAGATCATAACAAACAGTATCAATAAGACTAATTGATTTCAAGTGAAGAAGCAAGAAAGTGACAATTGGAAAGCCACATTACTAACTGAATATGGTAATCTATTCAGAAGCAAGAACCCTATCAAGACTAGTCACTTATGAACCAGATCATTGCATCAAGTGTCAGGGCATTGATAGCAAGCTTATGTCAGTAGTAGAGATCCATGTTCAAGAGCTTGTTGAAGAATATAGAAGACAAGAAGAAATCACAAGTTCAAGATGTTGCATTGAAGTTTCTAGTTGAAGCCCATAATTTCTCTAAGTACTTACTGGGGAACCTATGTAGAAATTTCTATCTAGAAATTCTAGATAAGTTTCTACTTAGAGCCAAGTAGAAATTCTGGAAGTGGAATATTTTCTAAGTACACTGGAAGGAAGCTATCTCGAAATTCCTATGTAGAAGTTCTACTTAGAATATTCGAGATAGAGCCTAAGTAGAAATTCCTATGTAGAAGTTCTACTTAAATATTCGAGATAGAGTGTAAGTAGAAATTCCTATGTAGAAATTCTACATAGAGGACAATTTCAACATGACACATGGCATCAACTAGTTGGCTATTTCCAAGCTTTCAAGACAAGATAAGATTTACGTGGACAACATTGGATCACTCATATCTTATCTGTTGAAAACTACAAGTCATAGATTACAAGTAGTATAAATAGAAGTACTCGTGTAACATTTTAAAGTGTGAGCAATATTGAGAAAAACACTTGTAAAAGAGAGAGAGAGTATATTCACAGAGCTTAGTATCATTTACTACCCTCTTTACTTCTGTTGTACTATTGTAATGAATGTTGTAGCAACCCTTTCAAGTTATATATAAGACATATATTCCTTGAATCATTGTGTTCATTTATTACAAAGTATTTATTGCTTCATAAACTTGAAAAGTTGTATTCACCCCCCCCCCCTCTACAACACATTTGGACCTAACAATTGGTATCAGAGCTATATGTTTAACATACAAAACATAGATCCTTGTGTTTGGTAGAAGATTTGTGAGTTTTCATTTCTAGATATACTTTTCAAGCTTTTCTTGAAAAGTGTGCTTTAATTCATTTATCATTGAAAACTCATCCTAAAAATTATTTAAATACTCCAGGTGTGATTATTTAGCTTGGGTGGATTTTAGATAATTTTTGTAAATTATTCTGGGTACTTTGATTCTTGGTGTTCTTCAAGAACTCATCACTATTCTTGATAAAGAAGACAAACTCAGCAACTTTTGATTCCCTTTTTCAAAAGACAAAAAGTGAAAAAGGTGTTATTGGCTTTTGATTGGACAACTTTCTCACTGCACAAAAAGATATTAAAGATTACTCTGTACCTGTCACGTGGGTGTTAGGTGAGTTAGGTGAAAAAAGACACAAAAGTCAAAAAGTGTGAAAATAATATTGTTTATTCAATATTGTAAGTGACCTGCAGCAAATTTTCTCCAAGGACAAAAAGTTCTACATAGAATTTCTACTTGAGACTTTCTACTTAGAAATTTTAACTTGAGCAAAATCTCTACTTGGTGAAAATTTCGACATGGACTGAATTTCAACTTAGTGAGAATTTCTATTTGACAGATTTTCTACTTGGTGAAATTTCGACTTAGGCAAAAGTTCTACATAGATTTTCTACATAGCTTAGTCTTGGGTACTTAGAAATTTTTGGTGACCAGGTTTTGAACTTTTATTTATTCTGAGATAATTCAATTTTCTTTTAATTACTAATCAAGTAATAAGAAAAGTTTATTATCTCTACTTTAAATCTACATTAAGATGGCACCTAAAAATCATTTCAAAATTCCAATGTTCGACCGAGATCACTATGAAGAATGGGTGTTGAGAATGAAACTTTACCTTGAGTCCGTCAATCCTGAATATCTGGAAGTCCTTGACAAGGGTAAATTTGTACCAATGGTTATTGTTCCTGAGCATATGGAAGGAGATGTGATTGTTCCACAACAGTCTGAGCCTAAGAAGGCAGCAGACTTTTCAGATGCTGATAAGGAGCAAATAGCTTTCGATACATCCGTTCGACAAACATTGATGGAATCCCTAGATCATGAGATGTTCAATGTAGTCAAAGGACTAACTACAACGAAGAAGATTTGGGATAAAATAGAGGTCGTCATGGAAGGTACCGCTGAGGTCAGAAGCAACAAAACACTTATACTCAAGATGGAGTATGACACCTTCAGAATAAAAAAAGGAGAAAGCATAACAGATGTCTATCTAAGATTCAGTCAGTTAGTGTTGGATTTGAATCTGAGAGGTGTAGCTGTCCCCATGGTCGAAGTCAACACGAGATATCTAAGGAACCAGCCAAAGAGCATTGAACATAGAGTCTACACTGTTAGAGAAACCAAAGATTTGCATACAACTTCTCTGGAAGAATATTATGGAATTTTAAAGACCTATAAGCTGGAGACCCTTCAAGATCAAGCATGGGATAATGATTTAAGAGGAAAGGAAGCGGCATCAGGATTAATTGCTGATGAGGAAGAGTCTAAAAAGGCAATGATTGCAGAAAAACCTAGATCATCACCTGCACCACATCAAGTTGAAAATGATGATGAGTGCACGTTAAATAGTGATGATGACTACTTCACGCAAGAAGAGCTGGACAACATGGATTATAGTGTCGTGGCATACATGGCAAGGAAGTTCAGCAATATAAGATTCAGAAAGAGTAACCGACCACAGAGAAAATCTTCATCTTACTATCGGGTTACTAAGGGTGGTGGTAGTTCTCAAGGTTATAAAGGCAAAAGCAAGAGTACCAGCTACAAATCACCTTTGGATTTTAAAATGAAGTTCAAATGCTATAATTGTGGTGAAGCTGGACATTTTGCTACAGACTACAAGAAGCTGAAACAGACATATCCCAAAGAAACTTATGAAGCCCTCAAAAGCAAGTATGAAGCCCTGGTGAAGGAAAGACATGGAAAGAGAGCTTTAGTTATAACAGAAGGCAGAGCTTGGGTTGATTCAGATGGGGAAGAAGTTACCCATGCAACAAACTTTGCCCTCATGGCTGAGACATCAGATGAACCAGAGGTACCACTTCTAACACTTAAAGAAGAAATGTGTATTGATGATTATAAGGTGCAGAACGGGGCTCTTAGCGAAGAGATCTATATGTTGTGCAAAAGCCTAAATACTTCTAAAAAAGAACAGAAAACACTTGTTGCCAAATGCAGAATACTTGAGGCAAAAGTAGAAGAATTAGAGGCTGCTTGCACTATAGATACTTCCCTAAGAGACTCTATTAAATCTTTGAAACACAAGCTCAACCTTAAAGATGAAATAGAAGCATGTCTTAGGAATAAACTAGCTGAGTTAGAAACTAAATGCGAAGTTTATAAACTAGCAGCTAGTAAAGTGAATGTTGATAGTGACACATTTAAGAAGATAACTGGAGTCGGTGTAGGACTTGACTATTCTAACTTATCTAAGAAAGAAGGAAAAAGACCTGTAGACACTGGTTCTAGTGAGATTAATAAGGAAAAACCTACAATTCTTAAATCTGTTGTCAAACCTATCTTTAAACATTTCGTTCCTCGTGAAGAAGGAGAGACTGAATTGTTAGTTAGATATGAGACTGAAATGGAAGATCGGAAGAAAGAACAACCTATAACTCCTACTAAATCAGTTAAAATCAATTACCCTAGAGATGAGTCTAGACCAGGATTAGGAGCTAAGGTTGTTAAACAACAGAGTAAAAAGGAAAAAGGCTTAAAAGAGGTTAAGGCAGAACGAATAAACAAAGCATGTTATCACTGTAAATCAACTGAACATCTTTCTTATGCATGTAAATCTAACATGAATATTCCTGTTGCACATGCCATGCCTGTACCACACACGATGAATAACATGAATCAAAATTATGCACAATGTGGTCAACCAAATTGTATGCCATGCACTTTTAACGTCATGCAAATGTTTGTGAACTTGATGAATGCAACTAGCCAAACATGTCTAAATTCTTCTGCTAGTTCTAATGTCAAAAAAAAACATGTAAGAGCCAAGACTGTTAGTCCTCCTAAAGTTAGGAGTGACAAGGCTTCTCCTAAGACTGACAAATCTGTCAAGTCTAAAAAAGGAAAAGACAAAGTTGAAATCTCTAGCAATGTTAAATTGGGTGCATCTCCTGTTGTTAAATCTGATAATTCTCGATCTTATAGAAAAGATGGGCCCAATCAATCTTGGGTTCTGAAGAATGCCTAATCAATCTGTTGTTGCAGGGCATAAAGCAGAAAAGAAATAAAGTTATATGGGTGCTAGATAGTGGAGCATCAAGGCATATGACAGGAAACAAGTCCCTACTTATAGAATTGGTTATGAAGGCTGGCCCTTATGTCACCTTTGGAGATGACATCATAGGTGTGACAAAGGGATATGGCAAATTGCAAACTGGTAATGTCATCATTGAAGATATTTCCTATGTTGAGGGATTGAAACACAATCTATTGAGTATCAGTCAATTTTGTGACATAGGATACAAAATTGTCTTCAATAAGAAAGGTGTATCAATCACTCACATTAAGGAAGGTTTGTTGGCTTTAATAGGAGTTCGAAATGCAGATCTTTTTGTTGCTGATATGGATTCGGCAAACCAAAATGAAGTCACCTGTTTCTACAGTAAATATTCAGATGATGAAAGCTGGTTATGGCATAAAAAGTTATCTCACTTAAACTTCAAAACGATGAATGCTCTCACAAGGCGAGAATTGGTGAAAGATCTACCTCAAATGGAGTTTGCTTCTAAAGGACTCTGTGAAGCTTGTGAAATGGGAAATTCAAAGCGAGCGTCGCATAAGAGTAAAGAAATTTCTAGTATTACCGAGCCTCTGCAACTCCTACATATGGATTTATTTGGCCCAGTGAATGTCCTATCATTGTCTAGGAAAAGATATGCGTTAGTAATCGTGGATGACTTCTCCAAGTATACATGGGTATTGTTCGTTATGACAGAAGACGAAGTACCTTTCCAAATCATTGATCAGATCACTGAAATTGAGAATGTTTCAACACTCACTGTGAAGACGATTAGATCAGACAACGGCACGGAATTTAAAAATGCAATACTGAATGATTTCTGCGTTTCTAAAGGAATACGTTGTCAGTACTCTTCCCCGAGAACTCCACAGCAAAATGGAGTAGTTGAAAGGAAGAACAGAACATTGGTTGAAGCGTCAAGAACTTTGTTGTATGAATCAAAACTTCCTCTATACTTTTGGGCCAAAGCTGTGAGTAGAGAGTGTTACACTCAGAATAGAACTTTGATTATAAAAGATAAAGAAAAGACACCATGTGAACTAATGAATAACAGAAGACCAACAATCAAATACTTTCATGTCTTTGGAGCTAAATGTTATGTACTAATAGACGATGAAAAGCTAGGCAAGTTTGAAGCAAAAGCTCGTGAAGGGATATGTTGGGTCCCGGAGGTCGTAGAGGGGGGGGGGGGTGAATACGATTCCCAAATTAAAACTATAATTATTAATTATTTTTGGGACAACATAAAAATTACTTTGGTTCAAACCCGGGTACTGTTCATCATCTTCTTCAACCTCAAGAACACCATTAAAATAACCAAGATAATGAACGGTAAATCATCCAAAACACACAACACAACAAGATCCAAGAATATAACTTTATATTCATTGAAGAGGGGTAGATGCTACAAACAAGTTCAAGAACATAAGCTCAAGAACACAACAAAGAAGTGATTTTTTTCTCCTCTAAAACTATTACATTTTGTAGATCTAGGAGAAAAAAATCAACCCTATCTTCTATACAAGATTTAACAAGTGTTTTCAATAGAAGAATAGAGGAGTGGTATAATAAAGAAAATCATGGCTACAAATATATTCAAGATCTAGTTTGGCCATGGGGGAGAGAATAATTTTTCTCTCTCTACCATTTTCTTTTCTCATCCGGATGCTCACACACCCACCACTAAAGATGGAGACTTGAGTTTCTTCTTTTATTATAGAAAAAGGTGTTACTTTTTGCTTTTTGTTATTCCACCTTTTACTCTTGTCCACTCAAATCATATCTTCAAAGTCATGTGCCAAGCATGTCTTTGGAAATATTTAATGTAAAAGTAATATTTAATAAAAATATAAAATATAAATAAAGAATATCTTTATTTATAAAATATATAAATAATTAAATAAATACTTTATTTAATTAAATTAAATATTTCCATTCCACTCTTCAATTTGTGTAGACTTCCTTATCCAAATACTTGGCCCCGTATACGTGACTCCACCACGTCCAAGTATTTGGCCTTCTAATCTATGAAGCTTTAGTAAGATCCAATCAGGTTATGACGTCTGTCCCTTATCCCTTAGGCTGGCATTTCTCCAACACTGATTTACCACCTTTGTTGATCCTCCAAGAAAACCAACAACTTTAGAATGATTAAAACCAAATTAACCGACGAGGGCTTGCCTCCAATGTCCTGACACTTTATGCAACGATCTGGTTCATAAGTGACTAGTCTTGATAGGGGCTCTTGATTCCAAACATGATTCCACATTCTTCTTTGCAAACCTTACTTGTAGCTTAGATTGTAATGCACTAAAATCTTCATAGACTAAGACAATCTTCTGTAGCTTTCACATCCTTGAATAGATGTCAATATCTTTTATTCTCTACTGAGGCCTGAACATGTTAATGAACTTCTTCCAGTGAGCTTCAAGTCTGTACATGATCATTTGGTACTTTGTCTTAACTGAACTCTGTGATCCAAGATTTCTGTGCACCTGCATATTATTACATGTCATGTTCTATTGTTGAGTTATCATCAACCATTACACAGAGATTACATTTAGCATTTCTAGTACACATGAAAGTGCAGTGAGTTACTTCCCTTCACTCCTATCTCCCCTTTCAATCTCCCCTTATTTGGTTGATATGGAATAGCAATCAAATACTGTTTCCCTTTACAATCTCCCCTAAAAACAATTAAATAATATTAACTACTAGAGGATAACTCAGCTAACATACAAGAAACAATTAAAGTACTGGACATGAAGATAATATACAAAAACAACTGGAAAGATATAATCAGTTAAATCCAGATTTCCTGAGTTGCTGAAAATGAATGATGAATTTCTGAATTTCATTTTCCTTTAGCTTCCTCCACTTCAATGTTCTTCAAAGATGGGGTTCTTTCAATAAAGAAACAAATCATTAGTAAAGACTTCTGAACAATCATTCTTGTTCATCTTGCAATTCGAACTAGAACATACAGCTCTCTATGTTCCCCATAAGAGGTCAACTCATTCTCCCCTTAAGGTTGTTCTCTCTTGGAATGAAAGTCACTTCCTTTTTTTCTTCAGGATGTTCTATTTCCAGGAAACATATTTTTCTTTCTTCCCTGCACTACTCCACTGACTTCATCTATCACTGAAACAAGAAATAGAACACACTTGGACATTTCTCAGATGCCCCTTGAAAATCTCCTTCATATTCTTCTTTACCCAGAAAACTTCTACTTAGCAAAAACTCACCCTGAGTTGATACTCTTCAAAGAAATCTTCATTTTCATTCATTGATCGTGCTAGAAAGAATTCTTCTGCCGAACCTCTCCTAAGAATGTTCCGAGGACATATCTTCAAACAAATAGAGCAAAATCCCTTAAATATCTTTTCAGAATAAGATAGAGCATTGCAAACCAAGATGTTAAGATTCTCCATAACTTCTCCCCCTTAGTACGACAAGTAACTTCTTCCCAATTGACAAAAAGTAACTTATCCACTTCAGACGAAAAATTAGTTAAGTCTACAACACCTTTAGGGATTAGGCTCCAACCAATTACTAAGAAACTCCCCCTTAGTAATTTCTCCCTTGCATCACTAAGGTTTCAATTTTATCTAATTCTCCCCCTTAGTTCATGCAAGCTCCAATCCACCCTTGTGTCTTTAGATATCCTCTAAGTAACCTCCACAAGATAGGATTGACAGATCTCGTTTCTTGTATCACCAAATTCTCCCCCTTAGTTGAGAATATCCTTTAAAACAATAAAAGTATCATCTATATCCAATCGAATAAGAAACTCTCCTCCAACTGAACATAAAATCCTCCTTAGGCCTAAAAATTAATGTCTCCCCCCTTGAGATTGAGAACAACATGAATTAATAGACCCAAAGGTAATAGTTTGGACATTCCCACTAAGCTTCAGCTAGACTCTTCTTCAGCTTGTATTCCAGAAAAGAATCTCTTCAACATTCTAGAGCTAGAAAATTCAGTAACAGGATTCAAGTATAGTAGCAAGGTTAGTGTTTGGTCTATGGTTTCCTCACTTCTACTACGTTCTGTTGGTGTTTACACTTTCAAGCATAAGTGTTCCACTCATTTCTCTCCCTATTTCTCTCACTCAAGTGTATTACTCCCTCACTTCACTCAAGTGTTTCTCTCCCTTACTTGCCCTCATTCCATTTATAGCAATTTGTACCTGCAAGTAAATCTATGCTAGTCTCACCAAGATATTGTGGATCGTTGACTATATCATGTTATCGATCACTAAAGATCTAGGTTCTGAGATGGAATCTCAGACAGGGTTTTAGTTAGGCCGTCACCCAACTCACCATGAGCAAATCCATGCACACGAGGCTCGTCGTCGGGGAATAACCCTTCTGAAATTGGAATCTCCTCCATTCCAGGAGTGACTGAAATCCCAAAACCCTGATCCTCAAAAGACTCATCAAATCGGTAAACCAACTGAATCATAGTCTACGAGTTGTTGCTCAGCTACTTTCAGCATCAACAATCTCCCCATATGCAAATCCATGCACTGGATCATTGAATGTGGTATGCGTACTAGCAGCTATCTAAGCATCAACCGACTCCCCATATGCAAGTCCATGCACTGGATCGTTGACGGTGATATGCCTTTAAGTTTTGAGCGATCCATGTATTCCAGAATTTGAATTCCTGGGAGAGTAGACGTGTACAAATGTCTCTCTCAATCACCTGTGAAGATGAATTAACTCACTATTTTCAGTCATGAAAAACTGTTAGTGATTGCCTCTCAACATCAACAGATTGCTCTGCGGATGTGAAATCCCGTTAGGGAACTAGGACTGTTCCTCCTAGGAAGGTTGACAAGGATTCTAATATATGGCAAGAAATCCAAGTTTCCCTCAAATACCTGTAAAGGTGGCTCAACAACTTCATTCACCATGAATGGTAAACAAAGAAGTTTAGGGGTTTTACCTATACCTCACAATGTGCACTTCTTGCAATGTGTCCTCACAGTTGTTAGTCCCAAGAGAGGCTAGAGAACTGTTAGGTCCTATAACATCCCTTAGAAGAAAAAACTTTAGGATTACCATCAGCGTGAATGCTTTTGGTGTGCTTGACTCATTACAAGGTGCTCTGGCTGACGAGCGAATTTTCAATGAAATCACCATGTTGAGAGAGTTCATTCAGAAACGGTTGAATTGCCTTTTCAGCTCTGCATCCTTTTGAGAGAATACAGATGAGCTACAGATACCTCAATTTGTATACTTCTTTCCTTCTCGAGAGGTAGAGCTGTGGGTGCACTTCCGACACATCCTTTGCTACAGTTAATGCAGTTTCACCCTTAACAACCGCTAATCTACGTAAGTTCCTTATATCACCAAGGGTTAAAAGTTTGAATTAGAATGATAGTATTTGATACTAAGGCCTTGGTTAGAAATTGATGGATTATTCAACTTCTAGACCTTCCCCTATAGCCACTAAGGCCAAGCCATTACAGCTAAATAGATAGAGTTGATCAGAGCTATATAAAATTTGGTAGAGTATGATTAAACTTATTCTCTATTCTTTCTCAGAAATATAGCATCGGAGCAATGTGTCCTCAAGAAACAATGCACCAGAGCTAAAATGTGGGAATTAATAAAGAATATGTAAAAGAATATTAAGCCAAATTTTATAAACTCACAATTTTGAAAAAAAGTTTAACAGATTAACAAAAGTGTTCTTTTGAATTTCTCTTAGACAAATATCCAATTGAAATTCAACTCTTTTAACAAAAACATTTTGATTAACAACTCAAATCTATTTCATCTTTCTCACTGTATGTTTTCAGAAATTGTTTTGCAACTCATTCTTATCTGATATTATCTCCGACTTCAAACATAAATTGTATCACCAAATCGAATGAATGCTTTAGTCATACAGTCTAAGGCACTAATCCCAAAGCAAACAACCATTGTTTTAATACTACAGGTCAATGTGAAACAGACATTAACAAGAGTTTTGAAAAACATTTTACCAATGGTTGATACCTAAAGATCAAAACAATTTACTCAAATAAAATAGCCTGATACCATGCAACCTAAGTTACAAGTTATCAAGTAACTTTATTTAAACAAATCGTGGAGAGAAAACAATTTTCATTACAAAACATTTAGAGAGAGAGAGGATATATGATTTTGAAATAGAAAGATAATCCTCAAGAAATGTTCTCTTTCAAAGGGAGTTTAAAAAAAAAATTAGTGGCTTTTCATTCTCTGGCAAATGAATGCATGTTTAGATAAAACATTTTTCACAAGAAATAGATAAGAAATTTCTTTATGCATTCAAGTTCTAAAGAATGAAAAACATATGTTAATACTAATGAATTATCAAAGATATGAATGACAAGACATTCAAAAGTACAAACATCATTCAATCATTTTGTAATAAAATGCATCTTACTACAAAACAATCAAGCACATAAGATACTTACATTATGCTAGACAATTACCATTTGTCGCTTGAAACAAACACATATTGCAATATAGATCATGGTAATTCTAAAGCATAAAACATAAGCATCCGCTAAACACTGAACATACATTGACCGAATGACAGCATTTAACTTCTTACACTACATCTCAACAATTATCACATAAGCATATTGAAAATACTCATGACAATCAGAATGTATGTAAGCTCGAGGTACTAGTTGCATCAGAGATCAAATACCTTTAAATATAAATGCTAAAATTTATGATCTTTGACAACCCCTCGCGATGTAGTAAATTACTTTTAATATCAGTGTTTTTGAAATAATCTTTTTGTCACTTAGTGCAGAAATTCTAAGTGACATCACTAATATCAAAAGAATGACAACTAATATTAATGGATTTTGCAAAAGACATGAATTACATCACTTAAACTACATATTAAGTGGTTCCATTAATATTAGCATTAAACAATTAAAAGTAAATAAAATTACAATTAATTAATATATACAAATACTTATGTTGAAACATTTGATACATATAGCATGAATAACATATGACAGCACAAAGTACGAGGTCCTGGATATAAATTGACTATACAAAGAGATGCTACATTGTTAGGTCCCTAAGTCCCGGGTGATCATAGGTAATCTCATACCGATAATATTGGGTCCCGAGTGGTCACAAGCCAAACATTAATCAGTTCCTAGAGATCGTAGACATCTAAATAGCATGAACACTCTCTATAAACATTACATTTAAATAAATCAATATTAGACTAGAGTGACATACCTTAGTCAATAGAGCTTTTACTGGTGTATGATCGTTGAATGAACAATTACTCCTCTTTGCCCTAGAGATCGAACGTTTACTCCTTTCGAGATCGAACGTTTACTCTATTTGGACAGGAATAACTTTTCAGCTGCCAATTAACATTGTTCCTCGAAACAATACCACGCTTATCCAGACGGAAATTGCATTACCTTCAACACCCAAATATTTCCTTGTAGATATTGGTCTTGGCAGCAGCTTCACTAAACTCAGCACTCTAGAAACCAGTAGTCCTGACACTAGCAGAGTAGAACCTTCAAAAACTCTGAACTACCCTTCTGCTTCTGTATCAATTCCATGTCTTCATGTGGATTGATTCCTTGTGCTAAGTGTATCTTCCTATGGTTCAATTGAGTTAGTTCCTTGATTCGAACCCTACTCAATCTTGATTAGTTAGTGCATCTTCAGTCTTCATTGAATTCACTCAGAAAATCCAATGAAATACTCTTATACATGCTCGGCACTACCAATCACTACTCTACTACCCAGATTCATCAAGAATTGACTCTAGGAAATGTTGTTACACAAAACCCTTTGTCATGACAGATGTGTCCTTAATGTTTCTTTAGATATCCAGTGGGTAGAGTAGTCTTCTTCAATTATGATTGAGATCATTTTGCATTATCTTTAAATTGATAATTTCCTTTTTAATATGCAATCACTCAATCTGGATCACTCAGTGCTCCTAAGAATCTCAACTCTTACTCAATGAGCACTGCTAGCCTTTGAGCATCAAACACGACTAGTTGATCCAACTTACTGATGCTCCCCCTGTGATGCTGCTTGCAGCTTTTCTTCATCTAGTGTCATCTGATCTTGAGCCCTAAACAGGATGTCAACCTTTAGAAATTCAAAGCTAAAATCAAACGAATGCTAGGGAGCTTGATGATGATGTTCACTGCATCTAGATCATCTTAAATCAATCACAGACTCTGTGTAAGCTCTTAACTCCAAATAAGATAGCCTTCCATCACACCATGTGACTTCAGGCATGATTAATCTTACTTGATGTCTTCTTTTTACATTTGTTGATTAGACTTGCTGTGTCAACTGATTCAGCCGTAGTGAATAGGAAACCTTAAGTCTATCCATTATCCTTGTAATTCCACTCAAGGTCTGGATTTCCCTATCAACTCCTCCATTTGGTCATGAAGTCCGAAAACTGAACTTTACTCTAGAATACTCCTTTCAGTGCAGACATAACATAGAACTTCGTTCGTCAACAAATTCCATTACCTGCCCTCAAAGTGTTCTTACAGCAATCGGCCAAATCTTTTGAATGTGATTAATCACTGAGATGCTTCATCTATCGAATGCACGAACAAATACCAAAACTAAACAGGGTAGCTTTTGACTTGACTTCCCTTCAACTGACATACTTCACTAATGTCCTTCTTAAAAGAATTTCATTAGAAGTAGTCCTTTCTCACCAACTTCATCTTTACCGTCGAATCCGTTATCTTGATAAACCAAGTATTAGTTGATAAACCAAGTGTGAGAGCATCACTTGTTGTTGCAGCTAACTCCATTCTGATAAACTTCAACGAATAGTTGACTTCATCATAAGCATTAAATTTCGTGTCAGCAATAACCTCACTTCTAGTAGAGTGAGCTTCTATTTCTCTTGACCCCGATCAATACTATTCATCCTCGAACTGATATTAGGAAACCCTTCGCAAAGAATTCCCTAGGTCTTCCTTAATATTGTGCTTCAGATCATTCAAGAAAAATAGGTAACCTTGCTTAATCATTTGAATACCAAAGCAAAAGTAGTTACACGCCTCGAACATGAAAATGTCATAGATATATAACTTGTACATGTTGAAAGATACTCTGCATTCACAAATGATTAAGACACGTGGTCCTCAATTTGATTGAGTCCAAGGGTTAGAGATATTCTAAACATAGTTAACAACAAAGCATTTAAGTTCAACATGCTCATTCTTATCTGACTGATCACTCCTCATCTATATCAGCCTCAACAAGTAGTCTTGGCTATGAGGTCAGTGATCCCAACCTACCTTAAGGTGGACTAGCAGTCTATAAGAATCATGTCGTATATATATGTAGTCATAGAAGAATCAATCACTCAGATTCCTAATTCTTCTAAATCACCTTTGTTGTTCACTTTAACATTATATTATCTCTAATTACCTGAGTCAATTTATATTTAAAAATTTAATTCATGGTTTATTATACTGACCCCTAGGCAATTCCCAAATTAGAAACAAACTCATCTTAACAAGCACATGATCAGATATAACATTTAATACAACCATACGAGTATAAATAGATTATAGACAATGTAAACATCAAGGCACTTAGCATGCAACAAATACTCTTTCCGGTAAATGTACCCCTACAAATACCTAAGACTCTATATGCTAACATGATCAATTTTCGTAAAGAAAGCATTAAATCACACAAGATCTAATCATGAAGTCAAATACTGATAAACAAGCAACACTAACAAATTAGCATAAGTTATCTAATTTATATAGAAATCAAGGTGAGACATGCATTACATCAAACTTATAATACAATGCACTTCAGCACTTAATACTCTATAATTGAATCAAACAAGTATAAACTAGTTAGAAAGTATACCTGAGCGATGCTTAGCATTCCATCTCGAGTGATAATCAATTGATCCAAATCTATTTCCATTCTACTGACACTCATGGAAGTATCCTTGCATTTGACCTCAATAACCAATGATGTTCCTGCTTCAACCCAAACTGATACCTGATTGTTTTGCTTAAAGACCCCGACATAGAATGTCTCATGTTCTGCTTGAAAAGATCACTCTTCTTTGTATGTGTAGCAATAACCCCTTGATTATCATATGTCAGTGATAATCAAACCTTGTGTATTTCTGCCACTGATGTCCTTTAACCAAATCTTCAATTGTTGTTTTGGTTCTTTGACCGATAAACTGAATTCCTTTTCAAAATCCCAAATTTTTTCGACATTGATTCGAAAACCACTGATCGAAGACTCTTCCCTAAATGAACTAATCCCCTTTCAATAACCAAATGATCCACTGAGTAGACCGATGTAGAAATACATCTCCAATGGTAAGATCAGGTCACAACTCCATTAGAATGTTCTTCAGTCAGTTCGTTTGTCCTCAACGAACGAAGAATCAACTCCTGTTGCTTCGTTTAATAAAACATTTTGTTCAAACAGAAGTATTTAATTTTTTAGGAATTTAAATAATCAAAATAAATTGAAAATGCATTTTTTTATAAGTAATAATAAATTTCTCAATTTCAAATTATAAATAAAATAAAATAATTCGAAAATAAAGTTTTGATATAGAGATAACAAAATTTTCAAGGTATATTAAATAATCCTGAAAAAGAAATTATTTCAAATAAAAATTAATTTCCAAAGAATTTTAAAGAATTTATAATCCAAAACAGTTTCAATTATAATTAAAATAAAACAGATTGAAAATATATGTTTGATATAAAAATAATAAATTTTCAAGTCATCTAAGATATTCTTGAAAATAAATTATTTCAACCAAAATGATTTTCCAAAAATTTTTATGAGATTTATAATTAAAACTTCCAAGCTTAAATTATAATTAAAATAAAACAACTCGAAAACATAATTTTGAAATAGAAATACTAAATTTTCAAAACATTTAAAATGTTCATGAAAATAAATTATTTCAAGCCAAAAATATTTTCCAAAGAGTTTTATAAAATTTATAATTAAAGTTTTATAAAAAATAAATTATTAAATCTCAAAAATAATTCTCAAAATACTTTTAAGAATATCAAATTCAAAAGAAATTAAATTGGATTTTAAGATTAATTTTAGTTTTCAAATTAATAAAATTCTTAACTAAGAATATTAAAAATATAAAATATTTGACTCTAAAATTTAAAAAAAAATAAAATATTTTCCAAGATGTAAAATAAACTTGAAAAATAAATTATTTAAATTTAAAAATTATTTCCAAAATATTTTAAATAATTAAATTCAAATTTAATTATTAAATTAATTATTAAACTAAAAACAATTTAAGAGGAAAACAATTTTTGTTTTAAATAAAAGTTAAGCTATGTAGTCATGTGTCATGTTGAAACAGCCTTCTAAGTAGAAATTCTATCTCGAACATCCAAGTCGAACATCCAAGTTGAACATCCAGGTCAAACATCCGAGTCGAACATCCAAGTCGAACATCCGAGTCGAATATTCTAACTCGAATATTCTAACTCAAATATTCTAACTCGAATATCCTAAGTCGAATATTCTAACTCGAATATCCTAACTCGAATATTCTAACTCGAATATTCTAACAAGAATATTCTAAGTCGAATATTCTAAGTCGAATATTCTAATTCGAATATTTTAACTCGAATATTCTAGCTCGAATATTCTAAGTCGAATATCCTAAGTCGAATATCCTAAGTCGAATATTCTAACTCGAATATTCTAACTCGAATATCCTAAGTCGAATATTCTAAGTCGAATATTCTAAGTCGAATTTTCTAACTCGAATATTCTAAGTCGAATATTCTAACTCGAATATTCTAGTCGAATATTCTAAGTCGAATATTCTAAGTCGAATTTTCTAACTCGAATATTCTAAGTCGAATATTCTAACTCGAATATTCTAACTCGAATATTCTAAGTCGAATTTTCTAACTCGAATATTCTAAGTCGAATATTCTAAGTCGAATATTCTACATAGGAATGTTCTACTTGGCCATCTCGAACATCTAAGTAGAACTTCTACATAGGAATGTTCTACTTGGCTATCTAGAACATTTAAGTAGAACTTCTACATAGGAATGCTCTACTTGGCTATCTAGAACATTTTGTACTTAGAAAAATTCAGGGCTTCAACTTGAAACTTCAATGCCTACTGCTTCCTTTCTGGATGCCCAGTGAACCAATCATACCCTCTTTAATCTCAAAAATAAAAATAGATCCAATCGATTTGTATGTCAATCGAGTAGCTCTGATACCAATTGTTGGGTCACGGAGATCGTAGAGGGGGGGGGGGGGGTGAATACGATTCCCAAATTAAAATTTTGACTATTAATTATTTTTGGGACAACATAAAAATTACTTTGGTTCAAACCCGGGTACTGTTCATCATCTTCTTCAACCTCAAGAACACCATTAAAATAACCAAGATAATGAACGGTAAATCATCCAAAACACACAACACAACAAGATCCAAGAATATAACTTTATATTCATTGAAGTGGGGTAGATGCTACAAACAAGTTCAAGAACATAAGCTCAAGAACACAACAAAGAAGTGATTTTTGTCTCCTCTAAAACTATTACATTTTGTAGATCTAGGAGACAAAAATCAACCCTATCTTCTATACAAGATTTAACAAGTGTTTTCAATAGAAGAATAGATGAGTGGTATAATAAAGAAAATCATGGCTACAAATATATTCAAGATCTAGTTTGGCCATGGGGGAGAGAATAATTTTTCTCTCTCTCCCCTTTTCTTTTCTCATCCGGATGTTCACACACCCACCACTAAAGATGGAGACTTGAGTTTCTTCTTTTATTATAGAAAAAGGTGTTACTTTTTGCTTTTTGCTTTTTGTTATTCCACCTTTTACTCTTGTCCACTCAAATCATATCTTCAAAGTCATGTGCCAAGCATGCCTTTGGAAATATTTAATGTAAAAGTAATATTTAATAAAAATATAAAATATAAATAAAGAATATCTTTATTTATAAAATATATAAATAATTAAATAAATACTTTATTTAATTAAATTAAATATTTCCATTCCACTCTTCAATTTGTGTAGACTTTCTTATCCAAATACTTGGCCCCGTATACGTGACTCCACCACGTCCAAGTATTTGGCCTTCTAATCTGTGAAGCTTTAGTAAGATCCAATCAGGTTGTGCCGTCTGTCCTTTATCCCTTAGGCTGGCATTTCTCCAACACTGATTTACCACCTTTGTTGATCCTCCAAGAAAACCAACAACTTTAGAATGATTAAAACCAAATTAACCGACGAGAGCTTGCCTCCAATGTCCTGACACTTTATGCAACGATCTGGTTCATAAGTGACTAGTCTTGATAGGGGCTCTTGATTCCGAACATGATTCCACATTCTTCTTTACAAACCTTACTTGTAGCTTAGATTGTAATGCACTAAAATCTTCATAGACTAAGACAATCTTCTATAGCTTTCACATCCTTGAATAGATGTCAATATCTTTTATTCTCTACTGAGGCCTGAACATGTTAATGAACTTCTTCCAGTGGGCTTCAAGTTTGTAGATGATCATTTGATACTTTGTCTTAACAGAACTCTGTGATCCAAGATTTCTGTGCACCTGCATATTATTACATGTCCTGTTCTATTGTTGAGTTATCATCAGCCATTACATAGAGATTATATTTAGCATTTCTAGTACACATGAAAGTGCAGTGAGTTACTTCCCTTCACTCCTATCTCCCCTTTCAGGATATTTGTTGGGTATTCTACAGATACGGTGGCAGCTTATCGGGTATTCTTAGTGAATGATCGAAAAGTGATTGAAAGCTACAATGTCAGATTCGACGATACCAAACTCCCATCAATTTCTAAAGATAATAGTGAACCTGAGTCCCTAAAATTTCAGAATCTGGACTTGGATGAAGTTGAGAATGAACATGAGTTGATTGTTACTTCAAATATACCAAGTGTTCATGAAGAAATACCTGAATCTAGTGGACAATCGATTTCTACAAGATCAGAAGAAACTTCTTCAGCACAGTCCGGCAACAACTCAGGGGGAGTAAATAGCAGCTCAAGGACAAGTGCTCAAAACTCAAGAAGAGATGACACTAGTTCTGCAGGAGCTGGCACTAACTCAGGGGGAGTTAGTAGAAATAACACAAGTAGTCAACATAACAATTCAGAAAGTCAAACTGAATCATCAAGACATTTTCCAAAAGAATGGGTATGGAGTAGAGACCATCCATTTGAATTAATCATTGGTGATTCAGACGCCGGTGTGACTACTAGAAGAACTGCAAGAGCTGCCATGGCTAATATATGCTTTTACTCTGGGTTCTTGTTCAAACTTGAACCTAAAGAAATAGAAGAAGCTCTTGGTGATGCTGATTGGGTAATTGTAATGCAAGAGGAGCTCAATCAGTTTGAAAGGCAGAAAGTTTGGAAACTAGTACCCCGATCAAAGAACAGATCAGTAATTGGAACTAAGTGGGTATTTAGAAATAAACTGGATGAAGACGAAATTGTAATACGAAACAAGGCTCGTTTGGTAGCAAAGAGTTATTCTAAAAAAGAATGTATTGATTATGATGAGACCTACGCTCCAGTTGCAAGACTTGAGGCAATCAGGATGTTCTTGGCCGTTGCAGCACACAAGAACTTCAAGGTTTTTAAGATGGATGTGAAAAGTGCCTTCCTGAATGGAGAATTAGAAGAAGAAGTATATCTGGAATAGCCACCTGGCTTTATTGATCCAGAACTTGTAGATTTTGTATACTTTCTCTTCAAAGCTGTCTATGGCCTCAAGCAATCCCCAAGAGGATGGTATGAAACCCTATCCTTTTTATTAATTGAAAGTGATTTTACTAGGGGAGTAATTGATAAAACATTGTTCTATAAAAATGTAAAGGGTGATTTAATTCTTGTTCAAGTCTATGTGGACAATATTATTTTTGGGTCATCTAATGAGCACTTGTGTGAGAAATTTGCCAAGTTAATGCAGGATAAGTATGAGATGAGCATGATGGGGGAGCTGTCCTTCTTTCTTGGATTACAGATCAGTCAGAGAAAAGAAGGAATCTTTATCTGTCAGTCCAAGTACATCAAAGATATACTCAAGAAGTACAATCTAGAAGATGCGTCAGCAGCTAAAACTCCCATGGCAACTGCCACGAAACTTGATGAAGACAAATTAGGTAAACCAGTTGATATCACAAGTTATCGAGGTATGATTGGCTCACTTCTTTATTTAACTGTAAGTAGACCCGATATAATGTTCGCAACTTGTTTGTGTGCAAGGTTCCAAACGGATCCTAGAGAGTCACATATCATAGCCGTCAAACGAATCTTTAGGTATCTCAAGGGAATATCAAATCTAGGGATTTGGTACCCAAGAGATACAGGTTTTAATCTAATAGGCTATTTGGATTCAGACTATGCAGGTTGCAGGATTGATAAAAAAAGCACATCTGGTGCCTGTCAATTCCTAGGAAGAAGATCGGTGTCCTGGCAAAGTAAAAAGCAATATACAGTATCTACTTCTATTGCTGAAGTTGAGTACATCGCTGCTGGAAGTTTTGTAGCTCAAATACTGTGGATGAGGAACCAATTGAAAGATTATGGCATGGAGCACAAGAAGATTCATATCATGTGTGACAACACTAGTGCCATTGCCATGACCAACAATCCTGTGGATCACTCCAGAACCAAGCACATAGATATAAGATATCACTTCATAAGAGAACATGTTGAGGAGGGGACTGTGGAATTACATTTTGTACCCACAATGCAATAAATTACAGATATATTCACTAAACCTCTTGATGAAGTCACTTTCAATAGGTTGGTTGGTGAATTGGGGATGCTTAACACAAGTTAGTAAATCCTCTTATCTATAAAATCCCAGTTTTGATCAAGTACATATGTTTTTCTTCTTGTAATTTGCCTATTTTAATTGTGCCTAGTTGAAAACATATGTAAATAATCTAGAAAATTGCTAAAAATATCACTTCTGCATGTTATTTAATCATTCTAGACTTAGACTTTAAAATGTTTTATTAATGATTATTATATATTGTATGTAGTGTTATTTTTCATGAATTCATTGTGCATTGAGTGAAATTATTTGTAAAAACTTTGAATTTATGCTCATTTAATTGCATTAACATAGGGGGAGTTAAATCCATAGATCTCTAAATTTGTCATGATTTTAAATGGATTTTCTATGTTTTTCATGTAATTTTTTTTCTATGAGAGGCCTTAGAATTGTCAAGGAATGTTTTTAATATTGTTTATTTTAAAAAAAAATCCTTGAATTGGTATTTATTTTAATTTGGCAAAATTTAATTATTGTTTTTCATGAAAAATTGCCAAAGTTTACTAAGTATCTTCAAAATTTCGAGATATGTTCTATCTCGAAACTCATCTCGAAATTCGACTTGAATTTCGAATTTGAGGCTTCCAGGAGTGAAGTTTTTGAAAATTCTAAGTCTGGGAAGAAATTCGACTTCATGTTCGACGTAGGTTCTATCTCGAACATTATCTCGAATATCGACTTCATGTTAGACTTAGGTTCTATCTCGAACATTATCTCGAATATCGACTTCATGTTCGACTTAGGTTCTATCTCGAACATTATCTCGAATATCAACTTCATGTTCGACTTCGGTTCTATCTCGAACATTATCTCAAATATCGACTTCATGTTCGACTTAGGTTCTATCTCGAATATTATCTCGAATATCGACTTAATATTCGAGATAGTTTTCCCTGGTGAGACTTAGAATTTATTTAAGGGTTAAGGAAATTTCGAGATAGTCTCTATCTCGAACCTTATCTCGAATATCGACTTTATGTTCGAGATAGGTTTTCCTTGAGGGTTTTGACTGTTTAAATTGTTTTAAGTGACTAAACTTCGAGTTAGCACCTATGTCGAAACTCAAGTCGAAGTTCGACTTGATGTTCGACATAGTGTTCGACTTAGATTACCATGTACGTACTTATGTTTTTTTTCCATTTTCACAGGGGTATTTTTGTCATTTCTCAATAATGCCTATATATACATAGCTAACCCGATTTTATTTTCACTTTTACCCATTGTTTAAAACCTAATTTTTTACAGCCCCCACCCTCCCTCCCTCCTAGGCGATTTCTTCTGCACATCAATTTCTGTGTTAATATTCCTACATAACACGAACTACTGTCAAAATTGTGTCTGAATTTATTGTTTGCATCTCTGATCACCGTGTGTTTTTGTGGTTTGCATCGTGTCTGTTCATCTTCAATCTCGATATATACACACACTTTCACACATACGTATTGTCATTACAGTTACGTAGTTTGTTTGGTATTGCTGTGTTTGATTTCATATCGTTGATTTAAATTTCGTAGTTTATTTTCCAGTTACGACTCTGTGTCTTCTCTGCTAATTAAAAGGAATTGATCTTCCCTTGTTTCGTTAATTTTTTTCTCTGCTTTAATTGTGTGCATTTTTTATATCTACAAAAATCCAATTAATTCACGAAGAAAATTTTTAGAAACAAAATGTCTCACCAATTTTTACTTGCTAAAAATAACTTTTATAATATTTCTACGGAAATTGGTGATCAACTCACGCGATTCAAGTTTTGGGTATGATTTCTCAATTTGTACTCCAAAGCTAGCACTGCCTTCACTGCAAAACCAACACTGGTTCATGATACTTTGCAGCAATTATGGACCAGTGTGGTTCCTTATGGGAGTAAATCGACCCCCTATGGTTTTAAGTTTACCTTAGAAGGTCAAGAATATGAGGTTACAGAGGCAGTTTTTAATAGAGTTCTTGGTTTCCCAATCAAGGATTCTTATGACCCTGTACCTACAACGACCGAGCGCCTACAGTTTTTTGAGGAAATTGGATGTTATCCTCCCACTGGTAAAATATCCACATCCACTATTCAAAATAATTTTTTCATGTGGAATGGAATTACTTTTTCGAAGCTATCACAAGATGTTTTCGTGCACGTGAAAGAGATTTTCATCAAATTCCAATTCCCATGCAAATCTTTGGTGTTTCCCTGGCCCATGAACTCAACATCAATTATGGAAGGATTGTTCTTTCTGAAATTGTGGCCGTGATGGGATCACCTGATACCAGGGACATTGCAACCACTTATGTTGTCTGCTGGTATCTCCGTTTCTTACAAATGCTAATTAATAATCTTTTACCATCTAATGCTTTATCAGTTAGGCAGACATTTGTTAGAAGTCCAACTTCTGCATCTCTCGGCATGGGAACTAAGTCACTAACAACAATTGCTAACCAGGATAAGCATCAGGGTAAACCGATGTCTATTCCTGAGAATATTCGAGTGTGGCTTTCTTATGATGCAAATGTCACTACTCTGGCGGAGACTTCACAACTATCATCATATGGTCAGAATCCATCTGCTCATACTGATGTATTTCAAGGGATTCCTGACGAGCAACTTGATGATGAAGAAGAGGGTCATTCTCTCAGTCAGTACTCTACCGGGCAATGGGAGCAGCAACCGTCTCCTAGGTCACCTCCTGCTGAATCTTGCCCCTTTGCTGAACAAGGTAATGAAGGAGGTAATTTCTTTGAACATGAGGTACCCTCTGTTCACACTATAAATACTTCATCTTCATCTAATTCTGATTCCGTGGCCCAAGATTCTGCTAACCCGCCGGATCTATCCCAGGGTGATAGCCAAATTTCTGAGTCTGATTCCCTGACTTCTTCACTTTCACCCTTGTTGACGGGAGTTAAAAGGCCGACACCTGTAGAATTAGGTGAGAGTTTTGATGAGAGTAACCCTGAAGTACAACCCCTAATAAGGAAGCGAGCCAAAATTTCTCAAGTTGCTACTTCACAAGCCCAGTCTAAACCTAGTGTGTCTATCACAACCACTCCACCTCACGTGAGTGGTTCTCCCCTTGCACATTCTACACAGAGGATTTTTGGTGAGGATTTTGTGCCTTCTGAGGAGCCTGTTGCTTCAGCTAGGCCGGAAGTTTTATTTGCTTCCGAAGTACCTTCACCAGTACGTACTGATGCTGCAGAGAGGATCGGTTCAGATGTTGTACATGAACACTTTGCAGCCTCTCAGCCTGAGATTCCAACTCAGGAACAGACATGATCTTTAGATCCCATAACTGCTCTTAACTTTTCTTATCCAGTTTCTGCAGGTACTGCTTTTAATCTTGGTGATATTGTTGAAGATATACAAGAGCGTGAGACAGGGAGTGTGTGTGAGCGTTTAGGGAGTGAGGGACCTTCATTTTTAAGGCCCGAAACTGAGCGACAAACACTAACAGAATTTTTAGAGCGAGAACACCTAAGCCAAACACCGTCCCTTATTCTTGAAAATCTTGATACTCGTATGACAATAATTGAAAATCAGGTGAAGCAGTTCGGGCAGACGATGGAGCAGTTAGGGGTAAATGTTGAAAACAACCGGAGAGCTCTTGATGACTACGCAGCACGAATGGCAAGTCAGGCGGAAGCTTTAAACGACATAACGAACAAGGTGGATGACTTGGGCCATGCTGGTGGAGTCTTGGGCAGTACTCTGTACGACCGGATGGGGAGCGTATAAAGTGTAATGCATACCATGGCAACGGAGATCAGTCGAATGATGTATGCAATTCGCCATTTAATACCCCCGGAGTGCTTTGACGGACAGTACAATCAACCTCACCCAGATGATGGTGGTGCTGGTGGAACTGGTGGAGTTGGTACTGGCCCTTCTGGATCTGCCTATGGTGGTTCACAGCATGCTGCAGGATCTACTGCTCAGGGTGATGTTCTGGATAACTCACCTAAGGGGGAGAGAGAGCCTGAGACGAGACAACAGTCAACTCTGGTTGAAGAGGAGCAAATGAAGGAAAGTGAGCCAGTGACTGAGGAGGAGGCTCAGAGGAAGAGAAAAGGTAAAGCAGTGGTGGTTGAAGAAGAAGAACCATTCGCTGACTTTGGTGGTCGACAGGAAGAAGTACATGTTGTTGATTCAGACTCTGATATGGAGGACGTACCCCTAGCACATGCTATTAAAAGATCTTTGAAGGAACAACGTGGAGGTGCTGGGATGTCTACTGGAGAGACTGAAGAAATCCCTGTTGATGAAGAGACCCTAAGAGCTCAACAGTTGGCCTTGGAACAAGCTCAGTTCTTTAAAATGAAAATGATGCAAGAAGAGGCTGTTTTCTTTGAGAAGAAAGTGGAACTCAAGGAGAAGCAGTATGACTATGAGCTTGCAAGGTTAGCTGATCCACAGATTGAATTAGACAAACGGAGGATTGGACAGAAATGGGATGATGCAAGGAAGATACTAATGGGGACTTGTACAAATGGAGTTCATAACAAGGAGGCAGATGATCTTTTCTATAACTTGAACCTGAAAAATCCAATGATGGTGGACTACATAAATGCTTTGAAAAGTGTGATCTCAAAAGTCTGTGTTGGATACAAACCAGTGGTAAAGGAGTGGCAAGTCATTCTGACCTTAGTTGAAGGAGCCCCAATGTCTTTCCTGTACGTGGATGATTAATTTATCTCGAGAATATCTGCGTCAGAGTTGTTCTTGCTAGCAACTAAAATTCAATACTCTCAAGCTGAGGAACTTAGCATTCTGTATAGAGATCAGTTAATGCAGCTAGCAGAGGACAAGGGACCAGAATTCTCAGCCAATCCAGATGTTGTTCGTATGGTAGTAGATGGAAAAATGAAGAGGGTTAGTATGGAGGAAGAAGATCTGATGGCTCTATCAGTGGAATCCTTAAAAGCGATATGTAGACAAATGATGAGCAAGGGATTCACTTCTGATGTTAAAGAAAAATCAGTGGAGTTCATTGAGAAGATAATATTCAAGAAAAGCAACGAAATATGGAAATGTGATATTATTGCTCTAAATCCTCTAGACAACGTGAATATTGTGCCATAGCTAATGGAGAGAAAATGGAATATTCTACAAGCCGTGAAAAGTGTAGATGAAGCTCTGACTCTTCCTTCTGGACCACTAGAACAAGGAGAAATAAGGGAGGCAGTTGGTGTTCTAGGAAGAGATAGTGTATACTGGATTCACTCTTACGCTGATGATATATCTGATGCCTTGGTATTCATTGATGCAGACCAGAAACAGACCTTCTTGCATATGAGTAGGAAATGGCTGCTACAGACTCAAGATGCTGCATTTCTAGATAAAGTATTGGAAGAATTCAAATGGGGTGATGTAGAGGATACGTTTGTTGATGAGAAGTAGAGACTACTGAAGTACTTGTCTGAGATAGTCCAGGAGAAAAGAAGAATGGAGTTAGATGCGGCTAGTGTCTACAATACTAACCGTGTCAAGGGCTACCCCAAAATGATCTATTGTTAGTTTAAGGCTGATAAAACTCACTGGAAATCACAGCTCATCATGAAAAATTTTGAGGATATTCTAAAGATCAGGACTACCCAGGAGCTGGAAAAACTCAGAAGACTTTTCAGACATCCATATCCAGAACCCAAGAATCCTCTAGAAATGGAAGCAGTAAGTCTGTTCAATGCTCGATGGGCACAGTTACATGATCTAGTATACAAAAGAGAACAACAAAAGAAAGAGAGGCTCAGAAAACAAAGAGAAGATAGGCGCGATGCTGAGAAAGAAATTAGGAAGGGGAAACATAATTAGAATGTGTTGGGTCCCGGAGATCGTAGAGGGGGGGGGGGGTGAATACGATTCCCAAATTAAAAATATGACTATTAATAATTTTTGGGACAACATAAAAATTACTTTGATTCAAACCCGGGTACTGTTCATCATCTTCTTCAACCTCAAGAACACCATTAAAATAACCAAGATAATGAACGGTAAATTATCTAAAATACACAACACAACAAGATCCAAGAATATAACTTTATATTCATTGAAGTGGGGTAGATGCTACAAACAAGTTCAAGAACATTAGCTCAAGAACACAACAAAGAAGTGATTTTTTGTCTCCTCTAAAACTATTACATTTTGTAGATCTAGGAGACAAAAATCAACCCTATCTTCTATACAAGATTTAGCAAGTATTTACAATAGAAAGATAGAGGAGTGGTATGATAAAGAAAATCATGTCCCCAAAATATTAAAGTATTAGTTCGGCCATGGGGGAGAGAATAATTTCTCTCTCTCTCCCCTTTTCTTTCTCATCCGAATTCTTACTTAAGATAAAGACTTGGATTCTTTTTGTATATAGAAAAAGGGGTTGCTTTTTGCTTTTCCACCTTTTACTCTTGTCCACTCAAATCTTTTCTTCAAAGTCATGTGCCAAGTATGCATTTGGAAATATTTAATGTAAAAGTAATATTTAAATAAATATATATAATATAAATAAAGAGTGTCTTTATTTATAAAATATATAAATAATTAAATAAATACTTTATTTAATTAAATTAAATATTTCCATTTCACTCTTCAATTTGTGTAGACTTCCTTATCCAAATACTCGGCCCCGTATATGTGACTCCACCACGTCCAAGTATTTGGCCTTCTAATCTGTGAAGCTTTAGTAAGATCCAATCAGGTTGTGCCGACTATCCCTTATCCATTAGGTTGGCATTTCTCCAACACTGATTTACCACCTTTGTTGATCCTCCACTTGACTCAAGAAAACCAACAACTTTAGAATGATTAAAACCATATTAACCGACGAGAGCTTGCCTCCAATGTCCTAACACTTGATGCAACGGTCTGGTTCATAAGTGGGCTTCGATTGTTATGCACTAAAATCTTCATAGACTAAGACAATCTTCTGTAGCTTCCAAATCCTTGAATAGATGTCAACATCTTTTATTCTCCACTGAGGCCTGAACATGTTAATGAACTTCTTCCAGTGGGCTTCAAGTTTGTAGATGATCCTTTGATACTTTGTCTTAACTGAACTCTGTGATCCAAGATTTCTGTGCACCTGCATATTATTACATGTCCTGTTCTATTGTTGAGTTATCATCAACCATTACATAGAGATTACATTTAGCATTTCTAGTACACATGAAAGTGCAGTGAGTTACTTCCCTTCACTCCTATCTCCCCTTTCAATCTCCCCCTATTTGGTTGATATGTAATAGCAATCAAATACTATTTCCCTTTACAATCTCCCCTAAAAGCAATTAAATAAAATTAACTACTAGAGGATAACTCAACTAACATACAAGAAACAATTAAAGTACTGGACATGAAAATAATATACAAAAGGTTCTGGAAAGATATAATCAGTTAAATCCAGATTTCCTGAGTTGCTGAAAATGAATGATGAATTTCTGAATTTCATTTTCCTTTAGCTTTCTCCACTTCAATGTTCTTCAAAGATGGGGTTCTTTCAATAAAGAAACAAATCATTGGTAAAGACTTCTGAACAATCATTCTTGTTCATCTTGCAATTCGAACTAGAACATACAGCTCTCTATGTTCCCCATAAGAGGTCAACTCATTCTCCCCTTAAGGTTGTTCTCTCTTGGAATGAAAGTCACTTCCTCTTTTTCTTCAGGATGTTCTATTTCCAGGAAACATATTTTTCTTTCTTCCCTGCACTATTCCACTAACTTCATCTATCACTGAAACAAGAAATAGAACACACTTGGACACTTCTCAGATGCCCCTTGAAAATCTCCTTCACATTCTTCTTTACCCAGAAAACTTCTACTTAGCAAAAACTCCCCCTGAGTTGATACTCTTCAAAGAAATCTTCATTTTCATTCATTGATCGTGCTAGAAAGAATTCTTCTGCCGAACCTCTCCTAAGAATGTTCCAATGACAGATCTTCAAACAAATAGAGCAAAATCCCTTAGATATCTTTTCAGAATAAGATATAGCACTGCAAACCAAGATGTTAAGATTCTCCATAACTTCTCCCCTTAGTACGACAAGTAACTTCTTCCCAATTGACAAAAAGTAACTTCTCCACTTCAGACGAAAAATCAGTTAAATCTACAACACCTTTAGGGATTAGGCTCCAACCAATTACTAAGAAACTCCCCCTTAGTAATTTCTCCATTGCATCACTAAGGTTTCAATTTTATCTAATTCTCCCCCTTAGTTCATGCAAGCTCCAATCCACCCTTGTCTTTAGATATCCTCTAAGTAACCTCCACAAGATAGGATTGAAAGATCTCGTTTCTTGTAGATCTCGTTTCTTGTATCACCAAATTCTCCCCCTTAGTTGAGAATATCCTTTAAAACAATAAAAGTATCATCTACATCCAATCGAATAAGAAACTCTCCTCCAATTGAACATAAAATCCTCCTTAGGCCTAAAAATTAATGTATCCCCCTTTGAGATTGAGAACAACATGAATTAATAGACCCAAAGGTAATAGTTTGGACATTCCTACTAAGCTTCAGCTAGACTCTTCTTCAACTTGTCTTCCAGAAAAGAATCTCTTCAACATTTCAGAGCTGGAAAATTCAGTAACAGGATTCAAGCATAGTAGCAAGGTTAGTGTTTGGTCTATGGTTTCCTCACTTCTACTACGTTCTGTTGGTGTTTACACTTTCAAGCGTAAGTGTTCCACTCATTTCTCTCCCTATTTCTATCACTCAAGTGTATCACTCCCTCACTTCACTCAAGTGTTTCTCTCCCTTACTTGCACTCATTCCATTTATAGCAATTTGTACCTGCAAGTAAATCCATGCTAGTCTCACCAAGATATTATGGATCGTTGACTGTAGCATGTTGTCGATCACTAAAGATCTAGGTTCTGAGATGGAATCTCAGACAGGGTTTCAGTTAGGCCGTCACCCAACTCACCATGAGCAAATCCATGCACACGTGGCTCGTCGTCGGGGAATAACCCTTCTGAAATTGGAATCTCCTCCATTCCAGGAGTGACTGAAATCCCATCACCCTGATCCTCAAAAGACTCATCAAATTGGTAAACCAACTGAATCATAGTCTACGAGTTATTGCTCAGCTACTTTCAGCATCAATAATCTCCCCATATGCAAATCCATGCACTGGATCGTTGAATGTGGTATGCATACTAGCAGCTATCTAAGCATCAACCGACTCCCCATATGCAAATCCATGCACTGGATCGTTGACGGTGATAGGCCTTTAAGTTTTGAGCGATCCATGTATACCAGAATTTGAATTCCTGGGAGAGTAGACGTGTACAAACATCTCTCTCAATCACCTGTGAAGATGAATTAACTCACTATTTTCAGTCATGGAAAACTGTTAGTGATTGCCTCTCAACATCAACAGATTGCTCTGCGGATGTGAAATCCCGTTAGGGAACTAGGACTGTTCCTCCTAGGAAGGTTGACAAGGATTCTAATATATGGCAAGAAATCCAAGTTTCCCTCTAATGCCTGTGAAGGCGGCTCAACAACTTCATTCACCATGAATGGTAAACACAGAAGTTTAGGGGTTTTACCTATACCTCACAATGTGCACTTCTTGCAATGTGTCCCCACAATTGTTAGTCCCAAGAGAAGCTAGAGAACTGTTAGGTCCTATAACATCCCTTAGAAGCAAGAACTTTAGGATTACCATCAGCGTGAATGCTTTTGGTGTGCTTGACTCATTACAAGGTGCTCTGGCTGACGAGCGAATTTTCAATGAAATCACCCTGTTGAGAGAGTTCATTCAGAAACGGTTGAATTGCCTTTTCAGCTCTGCATCCTTTTGAGAGAATACAGATGAGCTACAGTTACCTCAATTTGTATACTTCTTTTCTTCTTTGGAGGTAGAGCTGTGGGTGCACTTCCGACTTCATCCTTATTTGCTGCATTAAGTGCAGTTTCTCCCTTATCAACCTCTAACTAACATAAGTTCCTTATATCACCAAGGGTTAAAAGTTTGAATTAGAATGATAGTGTTTGGTACTAAGGCCTTGGTTAGAAATTGATGGATTATTCAACTTCTTGACCTTCCCCTATAGCCACTTAGGCCAAGCCATTACGACTAAATAGATAGAGTTGATCAGAGCTATATAAAATTTGGTAGAGTATGATTAAACTTATTCTCTATTCCTTCTCAGAAATATAACATCGGAGCAATGTGTCCTCAAGAAACAATGCACCAGAGCTAAAATGTGGGAATTAATAAAGAATAGGTAAAAGAATATTAAGCCAAATTTCATAAACTCACAATTTTGAAAAAAATTTTAACAAATTAACAAAAGTGTTCTTTTGAATTTCTCTTAGGCAAATATCCAATTGAAATTCAACTCTTTTAACAGAAACATTTTGATTAATAACTCAAATCTATTTCATCTTGCTCACTGTATGTTTTCAGAAATTGTTTTGCAATTCATTTTTATCGGATATTATCTCCGACTTAAAACATAAATCATTTAAAAAAAATTGAATGAATGCTTTAGTCATACAGTCCAAGGCACTAATCCCAAAGCAAACAACCATTGTTTTAATACTACAGGTCAATGTGAAACAGACATTAACAAGAGTTTTGAAAAACGTTTTACCAATAGTTGATACCTCAAGATCAAAACAATTTACTCAAATAAAATAGCCTGATACCATGCAACCTAAGTTACAAGTTATCAAGTAACTTTATTTAAACAAATCGTGGAGAGAAAACATTTTTCATTACAAAACATTTAGAGAGAGAGGATATATGATTTTGAAATAGAAAGATAATCCTCAAGAAATGTTCTCTTTCAAAGGAAAAAAAACTTTTAGTGGCTTTTCATTCTCTGGCAAATGAATGCATGTTTAGATAAAACATTTTTCACAAGAAATAGACAAGAAATTTCTTTATGCATTCAAGTTCTAAAGAATGAAAAACATATGTTAATACTGATATGAATGACAAGACATTCAAAAGTACTAACATCATTCAATCATTTTGTGATAAAACGCATCTTACTACAAAACAATCAAGCACATAAGATACTTACATTATGCTAGACAATTACCATTTGTCGCTTGAAACAATAGATCATGGTAATTCTAAAGCATAAAACATAAGCATCCGCTAAATACTGAACATACATTGACCGAATGACAGCATTTAACTTCTTACACTACATCTCAACAATTATCACATAAGCATATTGAAAATACTCATGACAATCAGAATGTATGTAAGCTCGAGGTACTAGTTGCATCAGAGATCAAATACCTTTAAATATTAATGTTAAAATTTATGATCTTTGACAACCCCTAGCGATGTAGTAACTTACTTTCAATATCAGTGTTTTTGAAATAATCTTTTTGTCACTTAGTGCAGAAATTCTAAGTGACATCACTAATATCAAAAGAATGACAACTAATATTAATGGATTTTGCAAAAGACATGAATTACATCACTTAAACTACATATTAAGTGGTTCCATTAATATTAGCATTAAACAATTAAAAGTAAATAAAATTACAATTAATTAATATATACAAATACTTATGCTGAAACATTTGATACATATAGCATGAATAACATTTGACAACACAAAGTACGAGATCCTGGATATAAATTGACTATACAAAGAGATGCTACAATGTTAGGTCCCTAGGTCCCGGGTGATCATAGGTAATCTCATACCGATAATATTGGGTCCCGGGTGGTCACAAACCAAACATTAATCAGTTCCTAGAGATCGTAGACATCTAAATAGCATGAACACTCTCTATAAACTTTACATTTAAATAAATCAATATTAGACTAGAGTGACATACCTTAGTCAATAGAGCTTTTACTAGTGTATGATCGTTGAATGAACAATTACTCCTCTTTGCCCGAGAGATCGAACGTTTACTCCTTTCGAGATCGAACGTTTACTCCATTTGGACAGGAATAACTTTTCAGCTACCAGTTAACATTGTTCCTCGAAACAATACCACGCTCATCCAGAAGGAAACTGCATTACCTTCAACACCCAAATATATCCTTGTAGATATTGGTCTTGGTAGCAGCTTCATTAAACTCAGCACTCTAGAAACCAGTAGTCCTGACACTAGCAGAGTAGAACCTTCAAAAATTCCGAACTACCCTTCAGCTTCTGTATCAATACCAAGTCTTCATGTGGATTGATTCCTTGTGCTAAGTGTATCTGCCTCTGGTTGAATTGAGTTAGTTCCTTGATTCGAACCCTACTCAATCTTGATTAGTTAGTGCATCTTCAATCTTCATTGAATTCACTCAGAAAAACCAATGAAATACTCGTATACATGCACGGCACTACCAATCACTACTCTACTACCCAGATTCATCAAGAGCTGACTCTAGGAAATGTTGTTATACAAAACCCTTTGTCATGACAGATGTGTCCTTAATGTTTCCTTAGATATTCAGTGGGTAGAGTAGTTTTCTTCAAATATGATTGAGATCATCTTGCATTATTTTTAAATTGATAATTTCCTTTCTAATATGCAATCACTCAATCTGGATCACTCAGTGCTCCTAAGAATCTCAACTCTTACTCAATGAGCACTGCTATCCTTTGAACATCAAACACGACTAGTTGATCCAACTTACTAATGCTCCCTCTGTGATGCTGCTTGCAGCTTTTCTTCATCTGGTGTCATCTGATCTTGAGCCCTAAACAGGATGTCAACCTTTAGAAATTCAAAGCTAAAATCAAACGAATGCTAGGGAGCTTGATGATGATGTTCACTACATCTAGATCATCTTAAATCAATCACAGACTCTGTATAAGCTCTTAACTCCAAATAAGATAGCCTTCCATCACACCATGTGACTTCAGGCATGATTAATCTTACTTGATGTCTTCTCTTTACATTTGCTGATTAAACTTGCTGTGTCAACTGATTCAGCCGTAGTGAATAGGAAACCTTAAGTCTATCCATTATCCTTGTAATTTCACTCAAGGTCTGGATTTCCCTATCAACTCCTCCATTTGGTCATGAAGTCCGGAAACTGAACTTTACTCTAGAATACTCCTTTCAGTGCAGACATAACATAGAACTTCGTTCGTCAACAAATTCCATTACCTGCCCTCAAAGTGTTCTTACAACAATCTGCCTAATCCTTTGAATGTGATTAATCACTGAGATGCTTCATCTATCGAATGCATGAACAACCATCAAAACTAAACAGGGTAGCCTTTGACTTGACTTCCCTTCAACTGACATACTTCACTAATGTCCTTCTTAAAAGAATTTCATTAGAAGTAGTCCTTTCTCACCAACTTCATCTTTACCGTCGAATCCGTTATCTTGATAAACCAAGTATTAGTTGATAAACCAAGTGTGAGAGCATCACTTGTTGTTGCAGCTAACTCCATTATGATAAACTTCAACGAATAGTTGACTTCATCATAAGCATTACATTTCGTGTCAGCAATAACCTCACTTCCAGTAGAGTGAGCTTCTATTTCTCTTGACCCCAATCAATACTGTTCATCCTCGAACTGATATTAGGAAACCCTTCGCAAAGAATTCCCTAGGTCTTCCTTAATATTGTGCTTCAGATCATTCAAGAAAAATAGGTAACCTTGCTTAATCATTTAAATACCAAAGCAAAAGTTGTTGCATGCCTCGAACATGAAAATGTCATAGATATATAACTTGTACATGTTGAAAGATACTCTGCATTCACAAATGATGAAGACACGTGGTCCTCAATTTGATTGAGTCCAAGGGTTAGAGATATTTCTAAACATAGTTAACAACAAAGCATTCAAGTTCAACATGCTCATTCTTATCTGACTGATCACTCCTCATCTATGTCAGCCTCAACAAGTAGTCTTGGCTATGAGCTCAGTGATCCCAACCTAACTTAAGGTGGACTAGCAGTCTATAAGAATCATGTCGTACATATATGTAGTCATAGAAGAATCAATCACTCAGATTCCTAATTCTTCTAAATCACCTTTGTTGTTCACTTTAACATTATATTATCTCTAATTACCTGAGTCAATTTAAATTTAAAAATTTAATTCATGGTTTATTGTACTGACCCCTAGGCAATTCCCAAATTAGAAACAAACTCATCTTAACAAGCACATGATCAGATATTGTTGGAGATTACGAAGCTGTATGAATAGTAATCATGATAACTCAACACTAGAACAGGACAAGTAAATAATACTACACCTACACAGAAATCAGGAAGAAATGAAGACAAGGCAGATACAGTGAATCAAGACATTAGAAGAAGTTTTGAAGTCTACTACAGGTCACTGAAAGAAGTTCATTAATATGTTCATGCTTTAGTGAAGAATAATGTGTAAAGACTTTCAGGGTTTCAGAAGTGTTGAAGATTCAGTATAGAAGTGCCACTAGAAGATTTCAGTGTAAAAGCATTGATTGAAGATAGACAGTGTTCGAAGCATAGGAATCTAGAAGAATTGAAGACATGGTAAAGACAAGTGTCTAAGTACCAGAAAAGATTCCAGTGAAGTTACAGTGTTTATTGACAGTCAGTGTTCGAAGCAATGAAGTTGCTGCAAACTTAACAATGTACGTAAGGCGATAATACGAAGACCTGGATCGAAGTTAGTCGTCTGTGAACCAGACCAGTTGCACTAGGCGTCAGCAGTTTGTGAAAGGAATCTGAGTAATACCTATAGAAGAATTGTTAAGTTGAAGAACGTACTTGGAAAGAACGTTTATTGATTAAGGTACGAAAAGTAATTTGTAGAGGCTACAGCCAAACAGCTAAACAGCTCAAAGGGTGCAGGGTGCAAAGTGTCACAACCTTGGTACGAAAAGTGAAAGTTTCTGAACTTCAGTCGAAGAACAGGAACAGCTCAGGGTACAGGGTGTAATGCGTCAAGACTTTGATACAAGAAATGGAAATTGGTAAACTTCAATTAAGGAATGAAAAGAGGGTCAAAGTGCAGTGACCAAACTGCACTTTGACCATGAAAGTATATTACACGCGCAACTTCACTTTCCTTCCTTTGATTAATCAACTTGAATGGCGCCACTTGAGTTGTTACAGGGAAATCAATGTGTGAGGCGCCACTCATATTTGCTCAGTAAAATTCCAAGTAAATGGCGCCACTTGAACTTACACAGGGTATTCAATGTGACAGGCGCAACATAATATTACTTACTTGAAGAATTTTTGTTAAGTAATTAAAGGCGCCACTTGAAGCTACACAGAGGATACACTCTACAGGCGCCACTCAGCCCTTAGCCAATTAAATTACAGCAGCCTACTTTATTGATTTAAAGTCTACACAATTAAAGAGAAGTCAGCCACTCATTCGAGGAGTCGTCTTCTCCAACACAAATAAAATGTAGAGAGCTACTGCCATGGCCGGAGCAAGAAGAAATAAATTATACACACCCATACCTTGCTCCTGGTCAGATATTAGGACCCGGTTCTTTAATGAAAAATGCTCAGGGCTCCTAGATATCACTCCCTACGGACTCAGTTTTTCCTTGTACTAATTTAGATATATTTGTATAGGAACTGAGCCTAATATTTTTGTGTTAGTAGCAAAGAACTAATTTGTTCTTTGGAAGCCAGTTATATTTTTAACTGGGTGTAGCAAAACCCTCTGGGATTAATACGAGAGTAATATTCCCGGAAACTTGTCTCCATAATTTACCTGCTAATTTTCTTGAACCTAATTGATTTATCCGGATACACAGAAAATTAGTAGGCAGCTCACCTAAACACTACAAATGGCCAAACCCACTCTGAAGCAATAATTTATTTATCCGCAAATTCAGAAAAGAATTTAAATTATTGTGAATATCGTATTCAACCCCCCTTCTACGATATTTTGGGACCTAACAGATATAACATTTAATACAACCATGCGAGTATAAACAGATTATAGACAATGTAAGCATCAAGGCACTTAGCATGCAACAAATACTCTTTCCGGTAAATGTACCCCTACAAATACCTAAGACTCTATATGTTAACATGATCAATTATCGTAAAGCAAGCATTAAATCACACAAGATCTAATCATGAAGTCAAATACTGATAAACAAGCAACACTTAACAAACTAGCATAAGTTATCTCATTTATATAGAAATCAAGGTGAGACATGCATTACATCAAACTTATAATATAATGTAGTTCAGCACTTAATACTCTATAATTAAATCAAACAAGTATAAACTAGTTAGAAAGTATACCTGAACGATGCTTAGCATTCCATCTCGAGTGATAATCAATTGATCCAAATCAATTTCCATTCTACTGACACTCATGGAAGTATCTTTGCATTTGACCTCAATAACAAATGATGTTCCTGCTTCAACCCAAACTGATACCTGATTGTTCTGCTTAAAGACCCCGACATAGAATGTCTCATGTTCTGCTTGAAAAGATCACTCTTCTTTGTATGTGTAGCAATAACCCCTTGATTATCATATGTCAGTGATAATCAAACCTTGTGTATTTCTACCACTGATATCCTTTAACCAAATCTTCAATTGTTGTTTTGGTTCTTTGACCGATAAACTGAATTCCTTTTCAAAATCCCAAATTCTTCAGATATTGATTCGAAAACCACTGATCGAAGACTCTTCCCTAAATGAACTAATCCCCTTTCAATAACCAAATGATCCACTGAGTAGACCGATGTAGAAATACATCTCCAATGGTAAGATCAGGTCTCAACTCCATTAGAATGTTCTTCAGTCAGTTCGTTTGTCCTCAACAAACGAAGAATCAACTCCTGTTATTTCATTTAATAAAACATTTTGTTCAAACAGAAGTATTTAATTTTTTAGGAATTTAAATAATCAAAATAAATTGAAAATGCATTTTTGATAAATAATAATAAATTTCTCAATTTCAAATTATAAATAAAATAAAATTCGAAAAGAAAGTTTTGATATAGAGATAACAAAATTTTCAAGGTATATTAAATAATCCTAAAAAGAAATTATTTCAAATCAAAATTAATTTCCAAATAATTTTATAGAATTTATAATCCAAAACAGTTTCAATTATAATTAAAATAAAACAGATTGAAAATATAAGTTTGATATAAAAATAATAAATTTTCAAGTCATCTTAGATATTCTTGAAAATAAATTATTTCAACCAAAATGATTTTCCAAAAAGTTTTATGAGATTTATAATTAAAACTTCCAAGCTTAAATTATAATTAAAATAAAACAACTCGAAAACATAATTTTGAAATAGAAATACTAAATTCTCAAAACATTTAAAATGTTCATGAAAATAAATTATTTCAATCCAAAAATATTTTCCAAAGAGTTTTATAAAATTTATAATTAAAATTTTATGAAAAATAAATTATTAAACCTCAAAAATAATTCTCAAAATACTTTTAAGAATATTAAACTCAAAAGAAATTAAATTGGATTTTAAGATTAATTTTAGTTTTCAAATTAATAAAATTCTTAAATAAGAATATTAAAAATATAAAATATTTGACTCCAAAATTTAAAAGAAAATAAAATATTTTCCAAGATGTAAGATAAACTTGAAAAATAAATTATTTAAATTTAAAAATTATTTTCAAAATATTTTATATAATTAAATTCAAATTTAATTATTAAACTAAAAACAATTTGAGAGAAAAACAATTTTTATTTTAAATAAAAGTTAAACTATGTAGCCATGTGTCATGTTGAAACAACCCTCTAAATAGAACTTCTACATAGGAATGTTCTACATAGACTCTATCTCGAACACCAAGTAGAACTTCTACATAGGAATGTTCTACATAGACTCTATCTCGAACACCAAGTAGAACTTCTACATAGGAATGTTCTACATAGACTCTATCTAGAACATTAAGTAGAACTTCTGACTTAGAAAATATTTTCAACTCCAGAATTTCTACTTAGGTTCTATCTAGAACATTAAGTAGAACTTCTAGATAGGAATTTCTACTTAGGCTCTATCTAGAACATTAAGTAGAACTTCTGACTTAGAAAATATTTCTAACTCCAGAATTTCTACTTAGGTTCTATCTAGAACATTAAGTAGAATTTCTACATAGAAATGTTCTACTTAGGTTCTATCTAGAACATTAAGTAGAACTTCTGACTTAGAAAATATTTCTAACTCCAGAATTTCTACTTAGGTTCTATCTAGAACATTAAGTAGAACTTCTAGATAGGAATTTCTACTTAGGCTCTATCTAGAACATTAAGTAGAACTTCTGACTTAGAAAATACTTCTAAGTCCAGAATTTCTACTTAGGTTCTATCTAGAACATTAAGTAGAACTTCTAGATAGGAATTTCTACTTAGGCTCTATCTAGAACATTAAGTAGAACTTCTGACTTAGAAAATATTTCTAACTCCAGAATTTCTACATAGGTTCTATCTAGAACATTAAGTAGAACTTCTAGATAGGAATTTCTACTTAGGCTCTATCTAGAACATTAAGTAGAACTTCTGACTTAGAAAATATTTGTAACTCCAGAATTTCTACTTAGGTTCTATCTAGAACATTAAGTAGAATATTCTACATAGGAATATTCTACTTGGCCATCTCGAATATCTATATCGAATATTCTACATAGGAATGTTCTACTTGGCCATCTAGAACATTTTGTACTTAGAAAAATTTCGGGCTTAAAAAAAAAAATTCTGGATGCCCAGTGAACCAATCGTACCCTCTTTAATCTCAAAAATAAAAATAGATCCAATCGATTTGTATGTCAATCGAGTAGCTTTGATATCAATTGTTGGGTCCCGGAGATCGTAGAGGGGGGGGGGGTAAATACGATTCCCAAATTAAAAATATGACTATTAATAATTTTTGGGACAACATAAAAATTACTTTGGTTCAAACCCGGGTACTGTTCATCATCTTCTTCAACCTCAAGAACACCATTAAAATAACCAAGATAATGAACGGTAAATTATCTAAAATACACAACACAACAAGATCCAAGAATATAACTTTATATTCATTGAAGTGGGGTAGATGCTACAAACAAGTTCAAGAACATTAGCTCAAGAACACAACAAAGAAGTGATTTTTTGTCTCTAAAACTATTACATTTTGTAGATCTAGGAGACAAAAATCAACCCTATCTTCTATACAAGATTTAACAAGTGTTTACAATAGAAAGATAGAGGAGTGGTATGATAAAGAAAATCATGGCCCCAAAATATTAAAGTATTAGTTCGGCCATGGGGGAGAAAATAATTTCTCTCTCTCTCCCCTTTTCTTTCTCATCCGAATTCTTACTTAAGATAAAGACTTGGATTCTTTTTGTATATAGAAAAAGGGGTTGCTTTTTGCTTTTCCACCTTTTACTCTTGTCCACTCAAATCTTTTCTTCAAAGTCATGTGCCAAGCATGCATTTGGAAATATTTAATGTAAAAGTAATATTTAAATAAATATATATAATATAAATAAAGAGTGTCTTTATTTATAAAATATATAAATAATTAAATAAATACTTTATTTAATTAAATTAAATATTTCCATTCCACTCTTCAATTTGTGTAGACTTCCTTATCCAAATACTCGGCCCCGTATACGTGACTCCACCATGTCCAAGTATTTGGCCTTCTAATCTGTGAAGCTTTAGTAAGATCCAATCAGGTTGTGCCGACTGTCCCTTATCCATTAGGTTGGCATTTCTCCATCACTGATTTACCACCTTTGTTGATCCTCCACTTGACTCAAGAAAACCAACAACTTTAGAATGATTAAAACCATATTAACCGACGAGAGCTTGCCTCCAATGTCCTGACACTTGATGCAACGGTCTGGTTCATAAGTGACTAGTCTTGATAGGGGCTCTTGATTCCGAACATGATTCCACATTCTTCTTTGCAAACCTTACTTGTTGCTTCGATTGTAATGCACTAAAATCTTCATAGACTAAGACAATCTTCTGTAGCTTCCACATCCTTGAATAGATGTCAACATCTTTTATTCTCCACTGAGGCCTGAACATGTTAATGAACTTCTTCCAGTGGGCTTCAAGTTTGTAGATGATCCTTTGACACTTTGTCTTAACTGAACTCTGTGATCCAAGATTTCTGTGCACCTGCATATTATTACATGTCCTGTTCTATTGTTGAGTTATCATCAACCATTACATAGAGATTACATTTAGCATTTCTAGTACACATGAAAGTGCAGTGAGTTACTTCCCTTCACTCCTATATCCCCTTTCAGAATGAAAGCTCGGAGGAATGTGAACTTGAAGTTGGAAAAACTCATATCTTTTGGTTGCTCTAACTCACTTGAGGAAAATTCACCTGACCATGGTATGTGAGATAGGCTAATTTACCATACTGTAACCGTGAATCAGAGTGGATCCAATAAAGTGATATGAGTTTGACTAAAAGACATGAAATAATCCAGGTGATAGAAATCATTCCAAAGATCTTTGATTCGAGGTTCGAATTCTCTTTTTAGTTTAAGATAATTATTAAGTTCTTCGTATTGTTTTTCAATTTTCATTTCAGTTATAACTTGAACAAGACTTTAATGTTACTTATCTTTTCTCGTCTCATTTATTTAGTTGAGTTATCCTTCTTTAATTTGAATGTCATTGTTAGACAATCAAATAGGGGGAGATTGAAAGACAGAGTGTCTAAACTTGTAACACTGTAACTAGTGTAACTCAACTAAAGAAAAGATACTTAACCTGAAGACAATCAAGAACAAGAAGTCACAAAGAAATCAATACAAATTGAAGACAAGGTAATTGATACAATTTAACATGGTTAATTATGATCAATCAAAGATGAAATCACTAGAAGAAGTTCAAGTCAAAGTTGTTCATGCCTCAGTGATGTGTAACTTAAAGAATCAAGATCATAACAATCAGTATCAATAAGACTAATTGATTTCAAGTGAAGAAGCAAGAAAGCGATAATTGGAAAGCCACATTACTAACTGAATATGGTAATTTATTCAGAAGCAAGAACCCTATCAAGACTAGTCACTTATGAACCAGACCATTGCATCAAGTGTCAGGGCATTGATAGCAAGTTTATGTCAGTAGTAGAGATCCATGTTCAAGAGCTTGTTGAAGAATATAAAAGACAAGAAGAAATCACAAGTTCAAGATGTTGCATTGAAGTTTCTAGTTGAAGCCCATAATTTCTCTAAGTACTTACTAGGGAACCTATGTAGAAATTTCTATCTAGAAATTCTAGATAAGTTTCTACTTAGAGCAAAGTAGAAATTCTGGAAGTGGAATATTTTCTAAGTACACTGGAAGGAAGCTATCTCGAAATTTCTATGTAGAAATTCTACTTAGAATATTCGAGATAGAGCTTAAGTAGAATTTCCTATGTAGAAGTTCTACTTAAATATTCGAGATAGAGTGTAAGTAGAAATTCCTATGTAGAAATTCTACATAGAGGACAATTTCAACATGACAAATGGCATCATCTGGTTGGCTATTTCCAAGCTTTCAAGACAAGATAAGATTTATGTGGACAACATTGGATCACTCATATCTTATATGTTGAAGACTACAAGTCATAGATTATAAGTAGTATAAATAGAAGTACTCGTGTAACATTTTAAAGTGTGAGCAATATTGAGAGAAACACTTGTAAAAGAGAGAGAGAGTATTCACAGAACTTAGTATCATTTACTACCATCTTTACTTCTGTTGTACTATTGTAATGAATGTTGTAGCAACCCCTTCAAGTTATATATAAGACATATATTCCTTGAATCATTGTGTTCATTTATTACAAAGTATTTATTGCTTCATAAACTTGAAAAGTTGTATTCACCCCCCCCCCTCTACAACACATTTGGACCTAACAACTCCAATCTCAACAGCAACTCAACTGGACAAGGATCCAAGAGGAAAGAAGGTGGACAACAAAATATACAGAGGCATGATTGGCTCTCTTCTCTATCTAACAGCTAGCAGGCCTGACATTATGTTTGCTACAGGTTTGTATGCAAGGTTTCAGTCTGATCCCAAGGAGTCACATCTAATGGCAGTAAAAAGAATTTTTAAATATGTGAAAGGCACTCAAAATCTTGGCCTTTGGTATCCTAAAGAATCTGGTTTTGATTTGGTTGGATACTCAGAGTCAGACTATACAGGATGCAGAATAGACAGAAAAAGTACAACAGGAAGCTGTCAGTTTTTGGGAGAAAGATTGGTTTCATGGTTTAGCAAGAAGCAACATTCAGTGTCAAATTCAACTGCAGAGGTTGAATATATTACAGCTGGTAGTTGCTGTGCTCAGTTACTTTGGATGAGGAACAAGCTATTGGACTATGGGTTGACTCTACAAGGAATTCCTATCTTCTGTGACAACACTAATGCCATAGCAATTTCTGAGAATCCTGTTCAACATTCCAAAACTAAGCATATTGACATCAGGCATCATTTCATTAGAGAGCATGTGGAGGAAGGCACAATCAAGCTAATCTATGTGCCCACAGAGAAGCAACTTGCAGATATTTTCACCAAACCATTGGATGAAAAGACTTTTAACAGGCTAGTGAGTGAATTGGGTATGTTAAATTTAACCTGTTAATGTAATTCTGTTTAGTTAATAAAATTTTAGTTAACTGAATTTCACTGTGAATTAATGGCCTATAGAGGTGTTTTGATTCCTTTCACAGTGGAAAGACATGATGATATTTAACTGAGAGGTTAACTAATATATTTTTAAGTAACTTAATTCCTATGTGACTAATAAAAGATACTGCCAAGTTACTTGACAGTATGTTTTATTCATACTGTCACATAATGATAAGTTATTGTCAAAATCTGTGAAAACCTACTGTTACATGGTTAAGAAGTCTTGACAGTAAAGTCTGTGGGATTAAAACTTACTGTTGAACCCTGTGGAACTTACTGTCAAATGGATGAGAAGACTTCACAGTATGTTTCGTGGGATTGAAACTTATTGTCAAATCCTGTGAAACCTACTATCAAAGGAGTGAGAAATAATGACAGCATAGTATGCGGGATTAAAACATACTGTCAACAATCAACATTAGGTCTATTCATTTATTTTTATTTGCAAATGTTTCTGTCAAGAGTGTTTATCATTTTAGCGCAGGAGTTACTGTCGAGGAATGGAACTTGAAGACAACTGTCACTTAAAATCGTTTAAAATTCTTTCTTGATAGTACCTTTTTCACTTCATATATAACACAACTAAAATTTCTCTCACTCTTTACTTTACTTTATTTCTCTCATAACTTCTCTACTCTCCTACACCCTAAAAACTCTCCATTTTCTCTCCAACTTCGTTGTCTAAACCGCTCTTCAAATTCTTAAACCTTTCTTTCTTTCTTCACCTTAACATCAATTAACCATGTCTGGACCTCAAATTCTTTGCACCTTAGCTCAAACCAACTTTACCACCATGGCTTCAGTGGGTGAAGCTGGAGAAGCCTTCAAACCTTTTGTTGGCTTCATGAATAACTCATATCTTACCTATGCCCTAACCGTAAGTCCACACCTCGAAATCCCAAGACTTTCTCATTTCTGGACCGCTGCAGTATGTGAGGGGGAGCAAGATGCAAGCTCTATAACCTTTCAAATCGATGGTACCTCTTACACCATTGATTCCTCTCACATCAATGGAGCTCTTCATGTGGAGGAGACAGAAGGCTCGCTTTTTGAAGAGCCTTCTAGTGAAGAATAACTTGTTAAGTTCTTCAAGATGATTGGGTATGCTGGACCCAAATTAAATGCGAACAATGATGAATGGTATCCTTCGGGAGGCATGGACAGAAAATACCTCAAAAAAGAATGGAGCATGATTCTAGATGTTGTCTCCAGGTACATGTCAATTAAAACAAGTGGCTGGAATGAAGTGCCAGCATACATCAGGAGGATAGTGCATTCCATGGTGCACAATTACAGAATTGATGTTGGAAAGCTCCTGTAGCCCCTGTTCAAGCTGGTGTTGGGAAAGAAAGAAGCCAGAAAACCGGTAATTTACTATCCTAGATTTTTTATTCTTATAATTAACTCTGTTTTAGTCTTAATTAATTTATATAGTGTTCAATGCATGGAGTCCCCAACACTAAAGAAAAATACTCATTCTTTGTTAACCAGTAAACCACTAAACACTGAATTGAGTTTGTTTATTACTGATTTCATGCTTGCAACAATAAAATTAAATTTAAAAATTGCTGGGGACTACCATGTATTTTCTTTGAGTGATGAGAATAGTGTTGACCTCTCCATTCCTAAGCCACACTCTAAACCTTTTGAAGGAGTCTGGCCTTCTAGAGTCACCAAGTCTATAAGCCAAGGGTCTGGTTCCTCTCAAAAAGACCAGGCTTCTAAAAGGATGAGAACCACTCAACCTAGGATAAAAGCCTTTCCACAGGTAGGTGGTAAAACTGCACTAGATGCAGCAAATAAGGTTGGTAGTCAGTCCACAAAACCCACAGAGGGCCCTGGTGAGCCTAGGAGAAAGAAGGCAAGGGTATCAACCTCTGTTAGCCAGGGTGTGTACTCTCAAAAGGTCACATCTCTTAAAAGGGACAAAAAAACACCTCTAGATGTCCCTTTTCAACAAGAGACATCTATTGAACTTGGCCAGTCTCCCATGGCACCCTGTAAAGAGTCTGCACAACAGGTTGAATTCACTCAATCTGAGCCCACACATGAAGATATTCATACAATAGGGCTAGAAAATGTGGAACACAGTTCATTCAATTATAGTTCATCACACTTTGCCACCATTGAAGATCAGAATGTTGATGCACTATTTCATCAATTGAATGAAACTGATCATAGAAATCCATGAGAACCTTCTACTCAAAGGGTAGAAGAGATTGTTGCCACTACCTCAGTAGCTGTTAATGACAAAGTTGTTGTCACTCCTCATGACAGTAACTTTTCCAAAGATGCTGTCAACACTTCAATTCCAGACAGTAACTCTCCAATCGCTGCCTCCTCTCAACAAAACAATGATGATGATTCTGCTCTCATCTCCTCATTACTCAAGGTAAAATCTACAACTCTTGTGCAAGATGTACCTGCTCAGTTTCTTGCACCTAGGATGAGTGAGGGTGTGAAAAGAAAAAGACAGATAAAAGAAAATAGAGGTGAACATAAAAATGAGGGGTTGGGAAAACCCCAGGCTAAAGGAGAGGGCCATGAACAAGGCCAGATTAAAAAATAAAATTTGGGAGCCCAAAAATCAAAGGCATTATGCTTGGAGAGTGAGATGGTAAGGAGTGATGAGATCACTCATAAAAAATAAGAGAGTGTGAGAACCATCACAACCTCTAAATCCTCCAAACAAGTTGATGAAAGGTTGAAATTCCTTTCACACAAGGTCACAAAACTATCAAAGAATCTGGATACTGTGGGGAGGAATCAAGAGTCAAGTTGGTGAATAGGATGGCCAGTTTGGAGCAAAAAATGAATGAAGGGTTCAAGGTCATATTTGACAAGCTTCAAGAGTCAATGCAAAATTTTCAAACCCTGCAGTTGCTACATCAACTAAGGGGGAGAAAAGTGATAAGGATGAAGTGTTTGCAGAAAGGAATGATAAGAAGACAACTCAAGCTGCATCTCAAGGGGAGATTCAACTAGCATTACTGTCTAGTGTAGCTGCTGAGATTGCTACAAAGCTTGGTGGTGATAAGGTGGAGAGACCAAAGGAGAAAGGTGTGGTGATTAAGGAGGATGCTGCTGTGAAGAAGGATTCAGTAGATCGTGTGGCAGGAAAAGGAAAAAAGAAGCTCTTTCAAGATGGTAGTGATGATTTGATAATTGAAGAGAGAGAAAATTTTGATGATGAGCAGGCTGCAATTCTGATGGTGGATGACAATGAGAACAGTTGAGTTTTTGAAGATGCAAAGTTCAACAAGAGAATTAATGATCTAAGAGCCTCATCTAATAGAGACCCCAAGAAATTTTCTGATTCAATGAGACAGTCAATAGTGGGAGCAACTGTGATGGTGTCTAAGAGCAACAAATGGGTAATCTCTGTCAGAACTGAAGGGGGTTTCAGTTGGTGTGTAAGCATGGCTTATCTGAGAAGGCAAGAGATTACAGTTATTGAAGCTATTAAACTCAAAATTAAAATAGATAAGTCATGGTTAAATGAGAACTTGAAGAGAACTTTGCAGAAGTTAATAGTGGAGAAGTTGCCAGAAGTAACTCAAGATCTATTGGGCATCAAATTTAGTAGCTCCACAGATGGAAAATATAGATCTATGAACCTAGAAAGGGTGAGCATGTGTAGGCCAAGGTCAGTTAAAGAAGCCTTTGACTACTTCAGGCAGATTCCAAGAAATGAAGAGAGAGATGAAGTGTTGAGGGTGTTTGAAGGAGAATTGAGGAGGCTTGAGGAATTGAAGTTGAAGAAGAAGACCCAGGAGAGAAGAGATGGAGATGACAATGAAAAGCCTGATGGAGGTGTAGGTAGTTCCAGCCAACACAATATTGATGAAGGATCATCTGGAGCTGGAAATAAGGTGGAGAAAAATGAGGAGAAAGATGAGAAGGAGTATAGAGATGGTGTTGAAGGGAAGGTGATGAAGACAGTAGTACTTGGTTTTGAAATTGATGAAAAAGATGTCGTCAGGAGGCCTAGAAGGAAAGGGTGGAAACTTGTGTCTAAAGTGCTTCATGAGGATTGTCTGGATGTTAGAAGACTAACAATCAATAATATAGCAGAATCAAAGGCAGAATCCCTGGTTAACGTGAAGTTTGAGTGGTCTGAAGTGAATACTCTCAACAAGATAATTATCTTGTATTCAAATGGAGCAGTTAAAGAGTTGAGTTATGAGATGAAAGAGGTGAATTATTTTCTGGTCAGAAAAATGCTGCTCTTAAGTCAAGGAATAGACATGAGGACACAGATAGTGAGAAGTATGTTTATAAAGAATCTCAAGGAATTGATGGATTATTTCAAGCCTCATACCTTGGATTTTACTGATGCTGAAGAGCCTGAGATAGTTGTCTACTCAGATGGGGTGATGTTTGAAGGAGAATATGGAATCAACGAGTTTTGAAGTATAGAGTCTCTTCAGGACAAAAGTCTGAATCTTCTTGAAAAGCTGGTGAAGCAGTTGGAGGGATATTCTTATCCTGAGGAGTGCAAATATATGTCAAATGTTGTGATAATTATTCAAGCTAAGATAAAAAGGGAGATTGAGAAGAAGTTTGAGTATGAGAGGACACAGAAATGTCTTCTCAGAAATCCTGACAGAATAGTCTTCTATAATACTGGTGGTTCTGCTGAAGAAATCACATTTGAGGAGTTAAAGAAGTTGGTTGTGAATGATCCTCATATCATTGATCTTATCAAGAACCAACTGCTCAATATCACTAATTATGAGGTCTTTGATATGAAGAATAGAGCACTGGAGATATGTGACTCTAAGAGGAAGGAGGAGAAGGAGAAAAGGAAGAAATTTGAAGAAGAGGTTGAAGCTGCAAAGAAGAAAGTAGAGCAAATTTCTAAAAGAATCAAGGAGGCTGAGATTGACATGAAGCATGCAATGCTGAATGATTCTCTAAAAAGCCCAACTATGTTTCTCCAGTCCTGTTTGGGTTCCTGAGAATCATTGTTGATAGCATTGAAGTGGAGGCTGTCAACTTCAGGGTGCCCAATAATGAAAACTAAAGGAAGATATTCAGAATGATCACAGGCTCATTCCTGGAGTTCGAAAGGGATTTAAGCAAAATTGTCTAGGAAATCATTGAGTCTAGAGAAGAAGGGGATGAATCTATTGACAAACTCAGGGTGAAGCAGGTCTACTCTTCTACAAAGGAAAGATTTGTCAAGGACATGTTTGGAATGAAGTATTTGTGCATATCCAAAGGACCAACTGAGAAGTACTACACTTACAAGGAGTTGAGGAATCTTTCTCACAAAATGGTGAAACTAGTCCTAGATTGTGTTGTTGATCATGCCAAGATAGAAGAAGAGAAGAAGGAACTGAGAGCTCTTGAGGGACTGTATTGAAGGATGACAGCAGAAAAGAAGTAGAGATGCAACACAAGTCAAAGTTGAAGATTTTCTCAGTCTAGAGGAGCTAAACTTGAGATAGGAGTGTACTTGTAATTTCTTTCATTTTCTGTACAAACACTTCTATTTTTATTAGTTGAGATAGCATCTGCAGTTTTTTTTAAATTTGTCTTTATTCATCATAAAGACAAATTGGGGGAGATTGTTAGGGATTGTGGTATTATCAATGTAATCGACTAATATTCACTTAGATTAATTAATTATTAACTAAATAAAACATACTGTCATATACAGTTTGACAGTATGTTTATAATGTCACTTGTAATAGGTATGCACAAATAGTCAAGTAAGTGACAGTAAATATCAATAGTTACTATCATGTGTAAATGAAATAAATGATCCATGAAGTAGAAGTTCACAAAGTGTTCATGCACAACATAGATCAAATCTTCGAGAGTAAAATTCTACATCTTGGAGTCTACGACAGCACATTCAAGTGACAACAACTTTTGGAATAGACGACAACAACTATTCCTTGACAGTACACTTAGCAGAGAATAAAGACTCTATGATAACAAGTTTCACTAACAACAACTATCCCTTGACAGTAAACTTGGTGGAGATTGAAGAATCAAGACAACAAGTTTTCTGACAGTAGCTTTGGCGGGGAGAGTTGACAGCATGTTTGGCGGAATGATCGACATCATTTTTGGTGGAATAGTTGACAATACCTTTGGATGACAGCATGAGCCAGACAGTAAAGTATGCAGTAATAAAGATGCTGTCACCAAAGTGAAGCTACATGTTGACAGTAACTTTCAGTGAAGCTAACAATAAAGTATGCGGTACAAAGCTGATGTCACCAAAGTGAAGCTAAAGGTTGACAGTAACTTTCAGTGAAGATGACAGTTTGGTTTAAGTAGCAGACTAGGTAAAGTCAATTCACAAATTGATCTTGACAATTCTACCTAGTCTGTCAAGTCTACAACTGCAACTTGAGAAAAAGCAAGCATAAAGGTGAAGCGTGCTCATGGTGTCAAGAATGTCAAATCCTCACAGAGTACATTTATCTACATTTGGAATGAGGACAAGACTTGAGAAGAAAGAGTGAGATTTCTATTTCGAGTATTGTCCAGGAAACAAGGGAAAGTGTACTTGTAAGTGAGATATGTGTTTTAGTTTAAATACACACATCTCACAAATACTTTCTCAAACACACAGGCAACTGAGCTTAACTTTTCTCAAGCATAGAAACATTAGCATTCTCTTGTTATTGTATCTATTGAAGCTGGAAATATTTTCCAGTCAGTTGTAGCAACAAAAATTTATAAAGTTAATTTTTGAAGTAAAACGCCTTGTTTCTTCAGTTTGCTTATTGTTTGCATTATAACTTAATATCATTGCTTTTGTTTGTTGTTAGCAAAAAGTGATAAAATTATTAAGTTGTATTCAACCCCCCTTTTGCAACACTCATTCTGTTTAACATGTGTGATCTTTGGTCCATTTTCTTGGATGTGTAAAATTTCTTGAACTAGATATTTCTCCATGATTTGTGCCTTCATAGAATGATTCTTCTGTAAATGTTGATCCTCCCTCTGAAGTTGTGCTTTTATCAGTGTTTGATGTCTCAGAGTTTATGTACTCAGAGTTTGAATGTTCAGAGTTTGAGTGACCAGAGTTTGTGGTTGATTGATCAGAGTTTAAGGTTTCAGAGTTTGTGTTTGTCACAGTTTGGTCAGACTCTGATATTTCAATAACTGTGGTTTGTTCTCCAATATCAGTATTTGATTGATGTTGCTCCCCCTCAACATGTGCAGAATCTTCAATTTCTATTTCAATCATTTATGAATCAGAGTTTAAGGGATCATATTTTAACTCACCAGAGTTTGGTTGAAAAGAGTTTATCTCATCAGAGTTTGGTTCAACAGTGTTTAACTCATCAGAGTTTGGTTCAACAATTTTTATGTTCTGCAATTCATTCTCAAATCTCATAGTTTTTTGAGCATCTTCATCATGTAATCCAACTATTTTTCCTTCATCAAAAGAGACATTAATTAATTTCATGACTGTCATTGTCCTTAGATTAAACACTTTGAATGCCCTTGAAGAGGTTTTAGAAGTTGTTGCATAACCAACAAAAATTCCTTCATCTGTTTTAAGTTCAAACTTCTTCAATTGTTCATGATGTGTTTTGAGAATAAAACACTTGCTTCCAAAGATGTGAAAGTATTTAACATTTGGCTTTCTTCCCTTCAAAGTTTAATATGGAGTCATTCCATGTTTGTTTATCAAAGTGAAATTCTGAGTAATGCATGCAGTATTCACAACTTCTGTCCAAGAATAAGTAGGTAGCTTTGCCCCTTTTAACATTGTTCTGGCAGCTTCAATTAGAGTTCTATTCTTTCTTTCAACTACACCATTTTGTTGAGGTGTGCCAGGTGCTGAGAATTGTTGAATAATTCTTTTTGTTGAGCAGAATTCCTCTATTGTCGAGTTCTTAAACTCTATTCCATTGTCACTCCTTAAATTATTTACCTTATGAAGTGATCCATTTTCAATCATTGCAAATGATCAAAAAATATCTCTGCAGTTTCATCCTTCTTATGCAAAAAGTACACCCAGGTAAATCTAGTATAATCATCAACTATCACTAGAGTATATTTCTTCTTTCCAATGGACATAATGTTGACAGGACCAAATAAATCAAGATGCAATAGATGAAAATATTGATTAATAGAATTTTCAGTTTTGTTCTTGAAAGATGACTTCTTTTGTTTGGCCTTTTGACATGAATCACAGAGTCCATCAGGATGAAATTAAACTTTTGGAAGACCTCTAACTAGATCATTTTTCACCAATTCATTAATATTTCCAAAGTTCAAATGACACAGCTTTTTGTGCCAATTCCAGCTTTCTAAAGATGATGCCTTTCCAAGTAGACAAGTTAGAGGACCATAAGAGTTTACATCCAAGCTAGCTTTAAATAAGTTGTTATGTCTGTGACCAATAAGAACTACTTTACCATCCTTCTTGATTTTCACTTCACAGTGAGTTCCATGAAATTCCACAGAATAACCTATGTCTATCATTTGACTTACACTGAACAGATTATGTTTGAGTCCTTCAACCAGAGCTATATTTTTAATGATGACATTTCCAATAACAATATTTCCATATCTCAGTGTTCTTCCTATATTGCCATCTCCATAAGATACTGTTGGGCTAGCCTTCTCCTTAAACTCTGAAAGCAGGGATTTGTTTCTAGTCATATGTGCAGAACATCCACTATCAATTACTAGGATGCTTTTCCTGTTTCCCTGCAATCAGTTAATGCAAATTAATTAGTAGGTTTAGGAACCCAAACTAGTTTGTGTCCTTTCTTTTGAAACTTGTTAACTCTTACAGTAAAAGTATTTTTATCAGAGTTTATGTTAACAGAGTTTACATTATCAAAATTTGTATTTTCAGAGTTTATACTGTCAAAGTTTACTTTTCTTTTATCAGATTTTATCACATAAATTTGTTTAACAACATGTTTTAGAGATATTTTCAGTTGAGGAAATGGTTCACAATAATTGTAATACAAACTATGATATTCTTTGCATGTATAAATAGAATGCTATAAAATACCACAATGAAAACATGAATTTTGTGGTCTATATCTAGTTTGTTTTCTAGCCTCTGAAATAGGTCTTTCAGGTTCCCTCTTTTTGTATTGTTTGCAGTCAATGGTAAGGTGATTTGAATTACCACAAATAAAGTAGATTTTCTAGGAGCATCAGGGATATACTTATAGTTATTCTCCTTAGTAATTCCTACTTTTCTATTTCTATTTCTTTTCACCTTTTTAGGTTTCTCTTTATTAGTGATTCTCTTCAACTTTTCTTTAAGTTGCTTCTTTGAAAGTAATCATATATTGACAGGTTTATTCTCTGGCACACTATTTTCTTTACCTTTATTATTATTAGAGCATCCACCAAATGTAGTTTTCTTGTCATTACTAGCTCTAACAAATTTCACAGTTTCACTCAATGTTCCTTTTGTGTGTGCTTTATTATGTGTTTCTTTATCAGATTCATAACCCAAGGCAGATGTCCAATTCTTTTCAGAAAGCATTTGTTAGACTTTCTTGCCAGAGTCTGTCCAAACTCTGAAAGTCTCATTTTCCTTAGTTATCTCAGATTTCAAATATTAAACTTGAATTTCTAATTGAGTTTGCATGTGTATTGCATTTTCACAGTCTTTTTTAATTCTAACCATGTTAGAATTTTTAGATTCAAGAGAGTTATTCCTAGCAGTCATAGTTTGTATCTCATATTTTAATCTTTCATTTTCAAGAGACTGTGATTTAAAATTAACATGCAACGATCTAAGGAAAGACTTTAATTCACAGATATTTTCAGTATCAAAATTAAAGACAGAGTTTAGTATCTTGTCAGAGTTTAGGATGGGAGCATCAGAGTTTGCCAAGAGAGCATAATTTCTTTCCTCTTCAGAATCTGAGGAATCCATCCAATCTTTCTTTGATGTGGTGAGTGCTTTTCCATATTCCTTGCTTCTGCACTCAGTAGCAAAGTGTCCCATCTTATTACACTTGTAACACTTGACTTTTGATTTGTCAAGAGTTTTTTATTTTCCATCTCTGTCTTCTCTTTTTCTGAATTTGCCTTTATTGTCTGATTCTCCTTGCTTCTTTTGGAAGTTTCCTTGCTTTCTGTACTTTCTATATTGTTAGGAATATATTCATTTGATGATGTACAAAATACTAGAACAGGGTCTAGATTAGTTTATCTGTAATAAGTCTTTCTAGTCTCTGAAATATATAATCAGAGTCTAGATAGTCATCATTCATGTTACTTGTACTTAGAAGAATTTCTTTAGAAAGTGAAACCAGAGTCTGGATGAAGATCAGAGTCTGGAAGGTGATCAGAGTCTATAGACTGTCAGAGTCTATGATCTATCAGAGTCTACATGTGATCAGAGTCTGAAGATCATCAGAGTCTGAAGATTTCAGAGTCTATATAATTGAGGATAAATTTGGAAGAAGATCACAGGAATGGAAAGTCTTCGAAGATCAAGATAAATATATTGCAGATATGCTATGGGAAAGAAAGAGAATTCTAGAAGGAAACTGTCAACTAATAATTAGGGATTTTATTCCTATTGTAATTTTACTTTCTGTTATTAGTTGATAGGCAGCTCTCTATATAAACTCTATGTAACCTAATTGTAAAGGTGTGAAAGTCGAAGCATAATTGTCTGAGTGAAATATTGTGAGAGCATAGAGATAGAGATAGAGAGAGTTGATGTGATAAACACAGAGAAGCTGCTAGGGTTTGTGTACACCCTAGGAGAGTTTTGTATTCACAAATCAATAATACAAACGGTACTTATTCATATCTTTGTGTTTGAGTTTTGTTCTTAACTTGATTTATAAACAGGCAGAAAAGACACACAAGTATTCAACCCCCCCTTCTACTTGTGTAACTGGGAAAATAATTGGTATCAAAGCCTAACGTTTAAAAATCGATCAAAGATGTCTGGAAACAAAGATGGCAATTCTAAGATTCCTATGCTTAAGAGAAACGAGTTCACCCACTGGAAGGTTAAGATGCTGCACCATCTGGAAGCAACAGACCCTGACTATCTTGACAGGATTAATGAAGGACCCTTTGTGCCCTTAAAAATTGTGCCTCAAATCAACGAAGAGGGCAAAATAACTGAAGAACACCTCGTTGAGAAGCCAAAGGCTGAATGGACAAAAGAGGACAAGGAAAATGTCCTTAAGGAGGCAAAAGTAAAGAACATTCTCTTTAACAGTTTGGATTATGTTCTAACTAACTGTGTCATATCATGCAAGACTGCTAAAGAGATGTGAACAAAACTTAAGGTGCACTGTCAAGGGACTAAAGATGTCAAAAAGAATGCTAGGTCTTTGCTAATTCAAGAGTATGAGTACTTTGAAGCAAAATCTGGAGAATCTATCACTGAGATGTATGATAGGTTTACAAAATTCTTGAATGAAATGGCTATACTTGGTAAGGTTTATGATTCTGAAGATACAAACACCAAGTTTCTGAGAGCACTTCCTGAAGAGTGTGACAATAAGACTACAGCCATATGGGGAAGCTAGAGATTTGGATGAACTAACTCTAGAAGAATTGTATGGCAGACTCAAGACATGTGATTTGGAGATGCAACAGAGAAAGAATAAGAAGTCTGAAAGACAAAATCTGTGGAACTCTTGATGGAGTCTGAGAAAGAACAACGGGAACAACCCACAGAAGCAAGAATCAAGGATTCAAGAAAGAAGGGTAAAGCTGCTGTGGAGTCAGAGTCTACTAACACAGACTCTGATTCTGATGAAGAGTTTGATCTAAGTCAAATGATGGCTATGTTTGCTAAAAATTTCAAAAGAATAAAATTCAACAAAAGAACTGGCAAATTTAGCAAAAGGCCATCATTCAAGAAGGAAGATGAGAAGGTTGAGAAGAGCAAGAGTACAATAATCAAACTTGACAAAGCAAAGGTCAAATGTTTCAACTGTGGAATATTGGGGCACTTTGCCAGTGAATGCAGAAAGTCAAAAAGTCAAGGAAAAGGAAAAGCACTTCTATCAAAAGGAAAGGATTGGGCAGACTCAAGCTCAGAGGATGAAATTGATTATGAAAATCTAGCACTGATGGCATCCTCCTCAAGAAAATCACAGTCTCCCAAAGAACCCTCATCTCCTAAAACTCAGGTATCAATCTTTACTCCTGAATCCTTAATTAATTTAGACTCTGATGGCATAGAGATTGTGAAAAGTGAGGTTAATAAAATAATGACAACATGTAAGTCTCTCACTAGTGAAAGTGAAAGGTTGAGAGAAGAAAATTTAACCTTAACTAAAAGGAATGGTCATTTAGAGTCTGAGTTATTATTAATGGAACAATACAAAAAGGATTCTGAAAAATATAGTCATAACTACACTGAAATTTCGAAAGCCTATGACTATGTTAGGAAAGAACTAGAAGAAGAAAGGCTTAAGTTTAAAGTTTGGACAGACTCTGGAAGAAAAGTTCAAGAAATTCTCAATAATCAAAACGTGTGTCAAACTGCTGGTCTAGGCTATGACAAGAGTCAAGACAAAAGACCTATTGTTGAGAATGATAACAATGAAGAAGCTAGAAAATTTAATAAGACTAAAGACAAAAGTACATTTGTTCCTGTTAAGTTTGTGATCCCTAAAGAAAAATCTGAAACCACAAACTCATCTGTCAATAGTCCCCCTGTTGTTGACAAGAAGACAGATGAAACAGGAGAAAATAACTCTAAGAAAAATGTTAGGTCCCGAAATATCGTAGAAGGGGGGTTGAATACGATATTCACAATAATTTAAATTCTTTTCGGAATTTGCGGATAAATAAATTATTGCTTCAGAGTGGGTTTGGCCATTTGTAGTGTTTAGGTGAGCTGCCTACTAATTTTCTGTGAGTCCGGATAAATCAATTAGGTTCAAGAAAATTAGCAAGTAAATTATGGAGACAAGTTTCCGGGAATATTACTCTCGTATTAATCCCAGAGGGTTTTTCTACACCCAGTTAAAATTAACTGGCTTCCAAAGAATAAATTAATTCTTTGCTACTAACACAAAAATATAAGGCTCAGTTCCTATACAAATATATCTAAATCAGTACAAGGAAAAACTGAGTCCGTAGGGAGTGATATCTAGGAGCCCTGAGCATTTTTCGTTAAAGAACCGGGTCCTAATATCTGACCAGGAGCAAGGTATGAGTGTGTATAATTTATGTCTCTTGCTCGGCCATGGCTGCTCTCTACATTTTTGTGTTGTTGAAGAAGACGACTCTTCGAAAAATGAATGAGTGGCTGACCTCTTTATCTGTGTAGACTTTTAAATCAATAAAGTAGGCTGCTTGATTTTGATTGGCTGAGAGCTAAGTTGAACTTGAAGAGTAAGTGGCGCCTAATAATTTTAGTGGCGCCAATACACCCAACACACAGGGGAGGCGCAACTTACAATTTGTTAACTTATTTACCAAGGCATGAAGTGGCGCCAGTATATGTCTTCTACTGGGGAGGCGCCACATAGAGCAAAGGCGCAACAAATGTGATTTGATTAATATGAAAGGAAAGTGGCGCGTGTATTACATTACCTGCATGGTCAAAGTGCTGTTTAGTCACTGCACTTTGACCCTCTATTCATTCCTGGATTTAAGTTTCCCAATTTCCATATCTTGTATCAAAGTCTTGCCACGTTACACCCTGTACCCTGAGCTGTTTCCGTTCTTCGACTGTAGTTCAGAAACTTTCACTTTTTGCACCAAGGTTGTGACACTTTGCACCCTGCACCCTTTGAGCTGTTTAGCTGTTTGGCTGTTAGCTATTTAGCTGTTTGGCTGTAGCCTTTACAAATCACTTTTTCGTACCTTAATAAATAACTGTTCTTTCCAGGTACGTTCTTCAACTTAACAATTCTTCTATAGTTAATACTCAGATTCCTTTCACAAACTACTGACGCCTAGTGCAACTGGTCTGGTCCACAGACAACTAACTTTGATCCAGGTCTACGTATTATAGCCTTACGTACATTGTTAAGTTTGCAGCAACTTCATTGCTTCGTACACTGACTATTAATAAACATAGTGCTTTCACTGGAATCTTTTCTGGTACTTCGACAACGTCTTCATTATTACCACAATCTTGAATACTTCGTTATCTGTTCTTCACTGACGCTTGAACATATGAATGAACTTCTTTCAGTGAGTATTACTTCAAGACTGCAACTTTCTTCTTTAACCTTTGTCTTTACCATGTCTTCAATCCTTCTAGATTCCTATGCTTCGAACACTGTCTATCTTCAATCAATTCTAATACACTGAAATCTTCTTGTGGCACTTCTATACTGAATCTTCAACACTTCTGGAACCCTGAAAGTCTTCAACCATTATTCTTCACTAAGGCATGAACATATAAATGAACTTCTTTCAGTGACCTGTAGTAGACTCCAAAACTTCTTCTAATGTCTTGATTCACTGTATCTGCCATGTCTTCAATTCTTCCTGATTTCTGTGTAGGCGTAGTATTATTTACTTGTCTTGTTCTAGTGTTGAGTTATCACGATTTCTATTTATACAGCTTCGTAATCTCCAACAAAAAATATTAACATAGGGTACTTGTCTAAGTATAAGTTGAAAGAAAGGCTAGAGAACTTATCAGAGTCCACCAAAACTAGGAGAAATAGGAATGGTAAGGAAGGTATTAATAAGACTAATAATTATCAAAAAGATCCTAATGCTCCTAGAAAGAAGTGTTATAGATGTGGCAACCACAACCATTTAGCTATAGATTGTAAAACAAAAATTGAGATGAAATCAGAGTCTAGTCCTTCTCAGACTCTGAAAAGTCACTACATACCACAGAAACCTTGTTATCACTATGGTAGCATATTTCATTCTATTTATATGTGTAGGGACTATCATGATTTGTATTACAATTTTTATGAGCTAAAATCTTCAATTGATAAAAGTTGGTATGACACTGTTAAGACACCACTAGAGTGTAAAGCAACAAAAGAGACAGGTAAACCAAAAGGGAAAATTACTAAGCCTGTTTCTCCTAAAGTTAGTAGAAAAGGATCCAAAACTGTTTGGGTCCTCAAAACATCTAACTAGTTGCTTTATGTATGCAGGGAACCAGGGTAAAGAAAGTAATCCTAATCCTGGACAGTGGATGCTCAGGACATATGACTGGAAAGAAATCCCTGCTTACAGACTTTGAGGAAATGGTTGGCCCAGAAGTATCCTTTGGAGATGACAATAAAGGACAAACACTGGGATATGGCAAGATTGTACTTGGAAATGTCATCATTGAACAAGTAGCTCTAGTTGATGGCTTAAGGCACAATTTAATAAACATAAGTCAACTTGGAGATAAAGGTTACCATACTGGCTTTGACAACAAAGAGTGTCTTGTGACTCACAAAGAAACAGGCATTGTGGTTTTCAAAGGACACAGACATGGTAACATTTATGAATCCAGCTTGGAGGATTGCATAAACAGTGAAGTCACATGTCTATACAGCAAGGTCTCAACAGAAGAAAGCTGGAAATGGCATAAGAAACTGTCACACATCAACTTCAAAACACTCAAGAAGTTGGTTAAACAGAATCTTGTAATAGGATTATCACAGGTTGATTTTGTGCAAGATGGACTTTGTGAAGCATAACTTGGAAAACAAAGGAAATCATCCTTCAAGAGCAAGACAATAAACACCATTTCTGAACCCTTTTATTTATTGCATCTTGATTTATTTGGTCCAGTAAATGTTATGTCAATTAACAAAAAGAAATATACTCTTGTTATTGTAGATGATTTTACAAGATTCACATGGGTTTTCTTTCTATATTCAAAGGATGAAGCCCCACAACACATAACAGACCATATCACTTTTCTGGAAAGAAAATCAAAGAAAACAGTTAGAGTTCTAAGGAGTGACAATGGTACTGAATTCAAGAATTCAATCATGGAGGACTACTGTGCATCAAAGGGAATTACTCAACAATTTTCTGCGCCAGGAACTCCTCAGCAAAATAGAGTTGTGGAAAGAAAGAATAGGACACTCATAGAAGCTGCCAGAACAATGTTGGCAGAGTCTAAGCTGCCAGTATATTTTTGGGCTGAGGCAGTCAATACAGCATGTTTCACTCAAAACTGCACTTTAATAAACATGCATGGAAAGACTCCCTATGAAATGATAAAGGACAAGAAGCCAAGTGTGAAACACTTTCACATATTTGGATGCAAATGTTATGTACTGAAAGTACATCCTGAAAATCTAAGCAAATTTGAAGCCAAGGCAGATGAATCAATTTTTCTTGGATATGCATCGAACACAAAAGCATTCAGAGTGTTTAATCTCAGAACAAAAATTGTTATAGAATCTATTCATGTTGCATTTGATGATAAAAGTGTACATGATTGCAGGATGAGTCAGAGTCTACTACACTAGAATTTGAAAATCTAAAAAGTTCTAAGATAAATGAAGAAGAAGAGGATGAAGACCCTCAAATAAATCCTGAACCAACACAGGAACCTGCACACTCTGAGGGGGAGCCAGAAAATTCAACTCCAAATAATTCAGAGTCTAACAGGTCAGGGTCTACCCAGACAGAGTCTAGACAAACAGAGTCTAACTCATCAGGGTCTGGATCAAGCAACTTTGAACCCTTGTCAGAGTCAAGCAATTTAGGGGGAGCCTCTTCATTTGAACTTCACTCAAATACAGAAGATGCAAATGACTTAGGGGGAGCTTCAAGTTCAAGAACCAATCTTCCACCTGCTAGAAAATGGACAAGGAATCACACTCCTGACTTGATAATTGGTGATCCTGAGAGTGGTGTACAAACAAGAACAACCACTCAAAATAAATGTCTTTATAGCTGTTTCCTCTCAAAGAATGAACCCAAGAATATTGAGGAAGCCTTGCAAGATCCTGATTGGATAATTGCAATGCAAGAAGAATTGAATGAATTTGAGAGAAATAAAGTGTGGAAACTTGTACCAAGACCTAGAAATAGATCAGTTGTTGGTGCAAAATGGGTATACAGAAATAAACTTGATGAGAATGGAACTGTAGTAAGAAATAAAGCAAGGTTAGTTGCAAAAGGATACTCACAGGAGGAAGGAATTGACTATGATGAAACTTTTGCACCAGTAGCAAGATTGGAAGCTATCAGAATGTTTCTGGCCTTTGCAGTTCATTCCAAATTCAAGGTGTATCAGATGGATGTGAAAAGTGCAGTCTTAAATAGAGAATTGGAAGAAGAAGTCTATATGGAGCAACCACCAGGATTTGTTGATCCAAAGTTTCCTGATCATGTTTACAGGTTAGACAAGGCACTATATAGATTGAAGCAAGCACCTAGAGCATGGTATGAAACTCTTTCAAAATTTCTTCTTGAAAATGGATTCAAGAGGTACCATTGACAAAACTCTCTTTATTAGAAAATGTAAAGGTGATATTTTGCTTGTCCAAATTTATGTTGATGATATTATATTTGGATCTACTAATGATAAACTTTGTGAAAAGTTTAGTCAACTAATGCAGTCAAATTATGAAATGAGCATGATGGGAGAGTTGAACTTCTTTTTGGGGCTTCAAGTCAAACAGAATGATGATGGAATTTTCATCAATCAAACAAAGTATGTGAAAGAACTATTAAAGAAGTTTGATATGCAAGACTCTACAACTGCTAAAACTCCCATGTCTACAGTCACTAAGCTAGACACAGACTCAAAGGGTAAGAAAATTAACACTAGCTACAGAGGTATGATTGACTCATTGTTATATTTAACTGCTAGTAGACCAGATATAATGTATGCAACTTGTCTATGTGCCAGATTTCAAGCTGACCCTAGAGAATCACACTTAATAGTTGTGAAAAGAATTTTCAGATATCTCAAGGGGGCACAAACTCTTGGACTTTGGTATTCTAGAGAGTCAGATTTTTCACTAATTGGCTATTCAGATTCTGACTATGCAGGATGCAAAGTAGACAGGAAAAGCACAACAGGACAATGTCAGTTTCTTGGCAACAGATTAATTTCCTGGTTTAGCAAGAAACAACAAACTGTATCAACCTCAACAGCTGAGGCTGAATACATTGCAGCTGGAAGTTGCTGTGCTCAAATTCTGTGGATGAGAAATCAATTACTTGATTATGGACTAACATTCTCAAATATTCCTATGTATTGTGATAATACTAGTGCTATTAAAATTGCAGAGAATCCAGTCTAACACTCCAGAACAAAGCACATTGATGTCAGGTATCACTTTATTAGAGAACATGTTGAAAATGGTACTGTGACACTTCACTATGTTCTAACTGACAGACAGATTGCAGACATTTTGACAAAACCACTTGATGAGCCTACCTTTCTCAGACTGGTAGGTGAATTAGGTATGTTAAATATGTAAGTGATCTATAGTAATAAGAAGCAAGGTATGTACTTTAATTATAGTCCATGTCTCAACACACTGTGATTAATTATTATTGTAAAATTTTGATTGGTACTTTACCTTGACAGAGTCTAGTTTTTAGACTCTGGTGAGTCTGTAGACTCTGACGAGTCTGTAAACTCTGAGAGTCTGTAGACTCTGAGAAAAATATCACCTAGACTCTGAAACGGTTAAAATTCGCGCCTGCAGACTCTGATTGCATTTAAAATGTTCAAATGACTTGAAATAGGCGGTAACAGTTATCTTTTGACTGAAGACAGGCTGTAGACTCGTGTGTATTGTATGCAACTTGAACAAAATAGAATTTTTCATACAATTTACTCACTTGTTTATTGCAATTATTTTCTAAGGTAAAAATATTCACAGAGCTTTTTACGAACCCTAGCTAATTTCTTCAAGCTTTTCCATCACTTTCAACTCAACAACTTTAATGGCTGCCGTTTCTACTGTCATGTGGGGACCCAAGGCGATTGCTTTCACATTTAGGGATTTTGATTTCATGACTACAAATCATGTTGCTGCTCTTGGGGATAAGAAAGGAGTAGATGCTGACTACTTCCCAATGATGGATTTCATGGAGCAATCTGAGCTCAGTTACATTATGAAAGCATCTCCAGTGATTCATATGGATGCTGTCTCAAAAGCTTGGAGTTCTGCACAGGTCGTTGATCCTTCTCAGGATCAACCAGGTAAAATAATGTTCACCTTTGGCTCGACTACATTTGATGTCACTGCAGATGTGCTTAATTCTGTGTTTAAATTGCCTGTTAAGTCTTCTTTTGATAATACTGTATCTGATGATGACATTAAAAGCATGTTTAAGGCAATAGGTTATTCTGCTAGCTTAGATAACATGAGTAAAATAACTAGGCCTTACTTTAGAAAAGAATGGTCCTTTTTCTTTGATCAAATTGCTAAGTGCTTCACTGGTAAGTGTAGTGACTTTGATGCTATTACTGCTATTACTTATCAAATTGGTCACAGTCTCCTATTTGATAAAGTGATCAACATTGGAGATATGTTGCTCACTCAAATGGGAGCAAAATTAAATAATGTACATGAGGGGAGGAAGAAAGTCTACTATCATAGATTTCTTATGATTCTCCTTAATCACTTCATTCCTGACATGTCAACCAAGTTGGCAGATGATTGTTGTGTGCAGGCTTACAAACAACAAAGGAGGATATTCTCTGACATCAAGAGAATTGATGAAAAAAAAGAAGAGTCTACCTGCCATGCACTATCCACAGGTAATGCAGGTAAAACTCTCAACCTACAAACCTTCTATCTACAATGATTCTTTTTTTGGTGGTGACATGGTGCAGGAACAAGTACTGGAGAGTCCCCTTGCACCTACCCAAGTCACCAAATCCCCTTCAATTACACAATCTTCCAAACCAAAATCCAAAAAGAAACCAACCTATGGTGTCTCTCAACAGACACCAGTTGTAAAGAGGAGAAAATTGGTTCAAACCAGGCTTATAGATGAGCACAGTGATGAGGAGCTCAACACTCTAGAGAAACAAGTTGTTGAAGGTCTTTCTTTGCTAAAAGAAGGTCATGATACACTTGATTCTAACCTTCAATCCAAGTCTGTAGTCTCTGAAAAGGCTACAGACTCTGAAAAACCTAGGAATGCACCTCAGGATTCTCAAATTGAATCTCTTGAAAAATCTTTTGATCAGAAGTACAAAAGGTTAAGGAAGGCTTATTCTGCACACACACACAAGCCTCTTATTATTACTAACCCTGTTTTGCAGGAAACAGATGCTCCCAAGGCTCCTGCAGAGCCAGACTCTGAAAGGAAGAAAACTCCTGAACCAGAGTCTAATGTTGAGTCAGAGTCTAGACTGCCTTTAGACTCTGATCATGAAACATTTTGGGAAGGAATGCCATTGGATGCGGCCTCATGTCTAATTGATGAGATCATTACTCCAAGTGATGAGGCACTGCTATTCTTATATCCTTTGGTGGAATCAGTTGAAGATCCAGGGCAATATCAGACTAAATCTCTAGTCTTGGATTTTCTTTCAACCTATGAAGCCCTAAAGAAGAGAATGGAACAGGAGCTACAAATGTCTGCACAGGATGTGGTCAAAAATCTATACAGCTACCTATTCAACTCTTCATTCCAAGTACAAGCAGCTGGGCTCATAAAAGGCAGAACAAATGAAGTTCTCAAAGCACTAGGTGTGCCAGACTCTGAACAGCAAATCACAAATAAGCCTAAAAAGCTTAGCATCTATAAAAGGAGAAAATCAGAGTCTGTTGCTGAGTTGGAAACTGAGATTGAGCAACCAGTTTTTGACTATGAAGCAATTTGGGATCATGGGATTAACTACAGGACAGCTATTGATTGGATCTCTATCATTCAACCATTTTCAAGGGAGGTGGTTGATTTTCTTGTCTAAAATATAGGTAAGGTGGCCAACAAATACATCTATCCGACCTATGAAAGTAGATTGGATCAACTTAAGGGCTCACATTATCACAAGCTTGCAAGAGAACTGCAGGATTTCTTTCACTTAACTTTTGCCCAGGCCATCAATGCACTCCATGCCAGGATGTTTCTCAATGGACACTTGGATGCATTAACTATGGTAGAACCACAGGAAGTAGTAGGTGATGCAAGGCAGTTAGAGGTTGGGACTAGTGCACCAATGGTGTCTAGTGATAAAGATGCTCAGTCTGCCTCACCCACACAAGAACCACCTAGTCAGAGGTTGAGTGATAGTGGGGCAGGGGAGTATGCTGTTAGGCCCTCCTTGACAACTCACCAAAGAGCTGATCAGAACCCTAGTGATATGGGAAGACAGACTCTGATGGATGCTCATGAAGAAATTTCTCAACCTATTCTATCAGAGTCTATCCACCGTAAGGGGGAGTCTCATGCACAAACAGTCAAAGATGGTAACACTCAGACTCTGACTTCTAATGAAGTCATACTGAAGCAGTCAGAGTCTAGAGTAGACCCTGAGACTGGAATACAGAAGCCAACAGACTCTGAAAAGATAGAAGATACTAGTAACAGTTCAGAATCTGTTGATGCTCACCCCTTGGTGGAAACCCCTAGCCTTCAGACATTTGAAGGGGTTCCCCTCCATCAAGGTGGTTCAGGTATTGAAGCACCATTATTATCTCTCAACCCCTCTTCTGTAGGATTATTGAGTGCACCCTCCACATTGAGTGAAAAAATATCTGAGAGGCTGGCACTGGACCAGGCAAAAGGAGAGGTAGAAAAGGCTGTAGGGAGCCTGAGTGAGATTGAGAAAGTGGGTGCCCAACCCCACTGTGAGCATGAGAGATTAGGGTATCCTGAACCTAGCTTTACTTATTGGGATCAAGATTTTTCAAAGAGTTGGTCCAATGAGTTGGAGCAGGGGATGGATGACAATTCATTATGTCTGATTGTGCAGATTGGCAAATAGGAGGAGGCTCTTGCTGCTCAGAAATCATTTACACAGAGACCACATCTTCATCTGGTGGATTCTCTAGCAAGGAGAGCAGATAGAGTCATGGAGGCTTTGGTGGATAATCCTGTAATTATAACTGAGGCTGCAAATTCGAAGTCAGAAGAACCACTCTTAATCATGCCTATAAGGGCTAGACTTCCAGAGTCTACAGTCTCTGATCACTCTCAGGAGGAGTGAGGGTCTATAGTCCAGTTTGCAGTTTCGGAGTCTACACCACCACCAGAGTCTACACCTCAAATCACAAAGCTAGAGCCTGTTGCTGAGGAGTGCACTTCTGAAGATGATGATCACGTTACTCCTTCTTTTATCTATTTTGTTCAGGTGTTTCCTCAGTCTTGGGAGTCTGCACAGCAAAGAGGCATACATGATAAAGATTCTTTTGAGTGTATTTTGGTTATTCATCAGTCTGAGAGACTTAAAGTTTTTCAGAAAAAATCCTTTCAACAGGAATATGGTTACTATCCTGATGAAGAAGATCAAGTCTTAGATGGAGCTGTTAAAGCTGAGTTACCTGATGTTACTGCTCAATTATCCAGTGTGGTCCAGGACATTTCTCATATTAAAATCAAACTCAGTGGTGTTAATAATACAACTTCTCTGCTCAATACAAGATTTGACAGAATTCACTCCCTTCAATTATTCAAAGAAGTAGCTTTTAAAGATGCTCTAGCTGCTATCACTACAACTCAAGCCTCTATTCAAACTACAGTTTCTGATTTGACCACCAAGGTTGATTCAGTTATTGCAGCCCAGGCAAATATCTCCACTGTTCTTGAGCAGATTCTTTTGGCTGTCACCAGTAATGATGATGTCAAAAAGGGGGAGAAGGAGAAGCAAGGTGAGTCCTCCAGGAGACATAAGGATGAGGGATGCAAGGATTAATCAAGGGGAGTTAAAAGGAGGAGAGATGGTGATGATGGTGATAGTTCTCATGGTCTTAGGGGTCTTGATGATGTGCAACAAAAGCAATCTGGAGTAGCAAGAACTCAAACACATCAGTCAGGGACTGGACATGGGAAATCAGGGTCCAAGTCAGACTTTGATAAGCAAAGAAAGAAGTCAGACTCTGATCAAACTCAAGAACCTTCATACTGGAAGTGCAGTCAATCAAATCTGCAACTTAGAGCTAAAAAGAAGATAGGTCTTGGAGGATTTGAAGAATCTGACATTGACAGAACATCTACTCTAACCAGGGATCCTCAATCCTTGACAGATAGGCAGTTTGAGAAGATCACTCAGAAGCACTTAAATAAAGTGGTGTCTGCTCAAATTGTTTATAATGTTTTTGAAACAAAGATACAAGGAGGTCAGGGAGGTACAGAAAAGGTGAAAATGAGATGCTGGTTTACTTCTTAGAAGGTGGAAGTGTAAGATGGATTAGTCAATCAAATTTTATCTTTTTCAAACAGGCTGAGGAACTACAGTATATCAGATTTCTTCTTCAAATTGCTTATGAAGTTAACAAGAGCAAAGAAGCTGTCACACACAAATGGTTCAAGGAGATTGATAGGAAGCTGACTTTGCACAGACAAGCAAATCGACAGATGGGCAAATTTTCTTTAAAATATGTTGATACTGAGGGAAATGATCAAGTCATGCCATTGGAAGAAAAATAGATTAAATTTCAAGAAGGTGTGGGTCATTACTTTGGGTTTCAGCCTATGAGTGAGAAAGTTAGTGTTCTGATGTTGAAGGACTTAAAAGATCAAGAAAGCAGTGCAAAGGATCTGAGAGCAGCTTACTGTCAAATCAAATGTTCAAATGAAGAAATGAAGAAATTAAAGAAGTTTGTTGGTGAAGCTCTTGCAATTGTGGAAGAAAATATGCTGAACTCATTTTTGAAGAATAATCCAGCCTTTGAGAATATTAAATAAGAAGTAATTTTTTTTTCTTTATAATTCTTTTATACTGTTCTAGTTTAATAATTTTATTCTTTAGTTTTGACATCATCAAACCTTGATTTATGCTTACATTTTATAAAGCATAAATAGGGGAGATTGTTAGGAATATATTCATTTGATGATGTACAAAATACTAGAACAGGGTCTAGATTAGTTTATCTGTAATAAGTCTTTCTAGTCTCTGAAATGTATAATCAGAGTCTAGATAGTCATCATTCATGTTATTTGTACTTAAAAGAATTTCTGTAGAAAGTGAAACCAGAGTCTGGATGAAGATCAGAGTCTGGAAGGTGATCAGAGTCTATAGACTATCAGAGTCTACATGTGATCAGAGTCTGAAGATCATCAGAGTCTGAAGATTTCAGAGTCTATATAGTTGAGGATAAATTTGGAAGAAGATCACAGGAATGGAAAGTCTTCGAAGATCAAGATAAATATATTGTAGATATGCTATGGGAAAGAAAGAGAATTCTAGAAGGAAACTGTCAACTAATAATTAGGGATTTTATTCCTATTGTAATTTTACTTTCTGTTATTAGTTGATATGCAGCTCTCTATATAAATTCTATGTAACCTAATTTTAAAGGTTTGGAAGTCGAAGCATAATTGTCTGAGTGAAATATTGTGAGAGCATAGAGATAGAGATAGAGAGAGTTGCTGTGATAAACACAGAGAAGCTGCTAGGGTTTGTGTACACCCTAGGAGAGTTTTGTATTTACAAATCAATAATACAAACGGTACTTATTCATATCTTTGTGTTTGAGTTTTGTTCTTAACTTGATTTATAAACAGGCAAAAAAGACACACAATTATTCAACCCCCCCTTCTACTTGTGCAACTAGGAAAACATATATTTCATTTTCTTGAACCCTTTGACAATTATAACAACCATCTCCATTATGTCAGAATCTGAAGAATCATCAGAGTTTGTATCAGAGTTTGCCTCAAACTCTGATTCACTATTTTCTTGGACCATTACAGCTTTTCCTTTTCTTGTTGATGCCTTAAGGACTTTTTCAATAGGTTTTTCAATCTTGGCTTCAACATTCAAAGAAATAGATTTTTCCTTGCTACTTTTTCTGTTTCTTCTTTGCTGTAATTCTAAGTCATGAGTTTTTGAATTTTCCATAGACTTCATCGAAAGGCATCTCATCTAAATCAGCCCTGTCTCTTATCAAGGATGCCTGCAGATCCCATTCTTCAGGAAGAGCCCTTAGAATTTTGGTGTTGGAATCTTCATTGTCATATACCTTATCCACCAAAGCTAGGTTATTTAATAGAGTTAGAAATCTATCATAAATATTTGTGAGGGATTCATTCTGTTTTGCCTCAAAATATTCATGTTCTTGAATTAACACAGATCTTCTGTTCTTCTTTATTTCCTTGGTTCCTTGGCATTGAACTTCTAGTGCATCCCAAATTTCTTTGGCAACTTTGCATGCAATTATCCTGTTAGACATCACAAAGTCAAGACTATTATGCAGAATATTCATTACCTTTGCATCTTTGAGGACTTCTAGTTTTTCTTCATTGGTCCATTCTTTCTTGTCCTTCAAGGTGTAATATTCAAGAACTTGTCTTCCTTTCACAATTGTAGATGGCACTAGTTTGGTTGGTAGATACTGACCTGAATGGATTATGTCTAAATAATCAGGATCAGTTGCTTCCAAGAACATCATCACCTTCACTCTCTATGTAGGGTGTTCAGCCTTCTTTAATATTGGGATCCTGATGCTTGTATACTTGTTTTTAGACATGTTTATATGATCTTTGAGTTGTAATTAACTGTCTGCTCTGATACCAATTGTTTGCCTAGAAAGATATCTATTACAGAAGGGGGGTTGAATGCAATAGTACCAACTGATCGAATATGAACACAAGTATTTAGAATGAAATACTGTTTTGTATTAATAATGAACTTGAATACAAAACTCTCTAAAGAAATTCTTTGTTCTCAAGACCTGCTAGGTTATGAAAAATAAGACTTGAAAGTTACATTAATTGATAACCTATGTATGTGTTTATACTGAAACAGTTACAATTCAATTACAAAATAGATTATGAAAATAATAGCTTCAATAAGGCAATATACTTGTATTTGGATTCCTTCTTCACTATCCTATTCAAATTTTGATTTGTCTGTTTCCTTCACAAACTCTGTTGGTTGTTATTCTCTGATTTGAGTATTCTCTGTTAGAGTAAACACTGATCGAGTATTCTCTGATAGAGTAAACTCTGACCGACAGCTTCATAAACTCTAATGACGTCAGTAATGTAAACTTTGTTCTTTATTCTCTAATAGCATCAATGTTTGTTTCCTAACATTTAATAATTAGTAAAGTATTTATAAATGTATACAAAAATGATTTAGTAATTAATAAAAAATTATATAATTTAATAGATACTTGATAGAATTTTAATAAATACCTAAGAGAATATGAATAATTATAATTGTATTTAATATGAGCTAATTCAGTATTACACATTTTTCTAAATTTTACAATTTTATTAAGTGTTTTTAATATTAATGAATAATAAATTTTATTAAGTGTTTTTAATATTAATGAACAATAAATTTTAATAATTATTCAAAATAATATTACTAAGATTATAAATTTTACAATTTTATTAAGTGTTTTAATAAGATTCGTTTAAGTGTTTTAGTAGTAGTAGATGATTGATTTTAAATTTTATTAAGAATTTTATAAAAACAATTGATTTAATATAATTAACTATTATATTTCATTAAAATATAAGATTCATTCGGGTATTCTTCAAAGTTACGTATTTAGTTTCTTTAAAATGTTCACTTAAATATATTTCAAGATATTGAGATTCTTTAAAATATTCACTTAAATGTGCAGTTAAATATTGAGATTTTTGAAAATGTTCATTTAAAATATTAAGAATCTTTAAAGTGTCTGGTTAAAGAATTGAGATTCTTTAAAATATTCGACTAAATATTCAGAAGATTTTTGAAAATGTTTATTTAAAATATTGAGATTCTTTAAAGTGTTCGGATAAAGAATTGAGATTCTTTAAAATGTTCGTAAAAAAGATAAAATATAATTTATTCTTGGATTGTCAACTTACCAAAAAAATATATTCTCTTAATCACTCTTAAATGCTAATTAATATGTATTACAATATATTTGAATTGTTGAACCGTATAAATAAAAAATACATATTCAATGGGCTTGATTTTGTGAAATAATTATATCAAAGTCATTTTATGATGTATTAATAATTAAATAAATATTATATATAATAGATGGTGGAGATTGTGGTATTTTAATAAGAGGGGACTCCCTAGAACCCTACTATATATATATATATATATATATATATATTATATGTCTAATAAATTTTAATATGTATTTATATTATTCTCTCATTACCGTCATACTTCCCGCTCGATATATTACTAGACGTCTACTACCTAATTTAATTTATTTTCAAAAATACCTTCTATAATTGCCAGAAATTGGAAAAGATTTGGTTGAGGTTTATTTTATTCCGAAATTAAAATGTTAAGGTTAAATTTAGGAAATGTTTTAAAATGAGATTTAAATTGTACATAGTTAATAACATATGGTTAAGTTTACTAAATATTTTTTAAAAACATTTTAATTGTAAATAGTTAAAAAATATAAGGTTAAATTTACTAAATATATTAAAAGATGATTTTAATTGTATATTTTTGAAAACGCAGGCTTTAAATTATATTTAAGCCTTTAAAGAATTTTTTTATATACTCTTCATAAACATTTCAACAATATGTTTAATTTAATATATAAAAAATAAAGAATATATAAAGAATACTCCAATACATAAAAAGTATTGTGAACCCTACATCTCTCTTTTGAGCGGTCGCCCCTAATATTTTCTGAGCAAACTTCCATCAGTTTTAATGGGTGCAAAACATCAATCTTTTTTTTATTTTTCACTTTTCTTGATTAAACTCTTGTTTTGGTTTTGTTTAGTCTCTTCTTGTGAGAGTTTGGTTTGTTTTGGTGTTTTTAATGTCTGGGATTATAGATTTGCATGATTTTCATGATTTTGATTCTGTGATAAATATTTTTATGGCATCGTATCTACGGTTGATTGCTCAAAACAGTTGGATCACAACAAGTACATATATTTATAATATATTCAAAAAATTGTTTGTTTGTCATTCTAAGAAGCGTTTATTTAATTTTGATTGTATTTGTAGATATGGTATTATTTTTCATTATTGAATCGATTCCTTTAAAAAGTATGGTATTGTGAAATAATTTAGATTGTGAAATGACGCTCTAACTTAAAAATGTTTGAAGTTTGAATTGATGCTCCAGCTTTTCTATTAAAAAAAATTAGTCTTAAAACTTATCCGATGATATCACCTAATTTACTAATTTAATAATCACCATTGCTTTTAAAGTACGACCTAACAGAAAAAAGCAATACTCTTTTATATATATGGGTAAAAGTTTAAATAGAAATTTATTATTAATTCGAGAATTTGAAAATTATTTTTAAAAAATTAATTTTCTCAATTCGATTCAATTAATTATTAAAATTCAATTATCCAAATTAGATTAGATATAATAGGTCCCGAATAATGAATAATAATAATGTAATTAAGCTATAAGGGAGTTGAATAACTTTATTACTTTTTTAAAATGTTATTGGTGTTTAAAACTTGGGTTTTTAAACAAAGAGCACCTCGCAAAAATATCGTATAACCCGTTTAGTGCGTTGATGGAACAGGATCACCACCGATTCATGAATTCTTCATAGCGGGCTGTCAGTTAAATATAGAATACAATATCTACAAAAATATCTTTCGAACGAAGAAAGAATCTTGAGTTAGAATATTACATTTCTAGATTGGTGGTACAACAATACATTCTAACAAATTTAACATGTAAGAATTTTAAAGTAACAATGTTAGGAATAATGAGTCGAGAAGTTTACAGGGGTGTGAATGTATATTTCAACCTTTTTCTTTTCTTTGTAGATGCTTATGAAATTTGATGAACTGATTTACAACTTGAATCTTTGAACAAGTTAAGTGTTTATCAAAGTGTTTGTCAAATCATAGAACAGTAAATAAACATAGATGTAACTTTCAATCTAATTGTATTAGAAAGAATCTTTGCTACAATCTGAAATTTAAATTGAACTTCAGTTTCTTATTCTTGGAAGATTACAATGTAAATCCCTTAGACTACTGTCAAATATAGTTGTGCATAAAATATATAGACAACATGTCCTGTGCACATGCTCACATAAGACAGTTTGGCTAAAACTAGAAATAGACAAGACATACCTTATATTTGACTAATATCTATTTCTAGCTAACATTGTTGTGACAGACCGCTACATCCAGCCTTATATCTTCTGTCACCTGTCTTGACTATCTTCCTAGCTTCATTGTAGACTTGTCTATATCTTTGCAGGCTTGACTTATCCTGCAAAAACAGAGTTGCAAATTATCTGTCTTGTTCTGCAATTCTCCTAGAAAATAGCTCATTTGTGCAGTCGAATACTCTGTTTAAATTGATTCGAGAAGTCATAGTGATTGGTTTCTCGATTGAGTACTAGCTGTAACTTCTCGATTAGTTCTTAAGTGATTGACTTCTCGAATGAATAGACTTTTCAATTGCATGCTTTGTTTGATGACTTCTCGATTGGACTATACTTCTCGAATGACACTTGAAACTGTGACTTCTCGATTGACTCAGCTTTACTACTTCTCGAATGCTCCTTTTGTTAACTTCTCGAATTGTTTGAATGGACTTCTCGAATGAGTAACATTTCACACTACTCGAATGGCTTCAATATTTTGATTTCTCGAATGACTGACTTCTCGATCGAGTACTGAGCTACTGAGTGTGTCTTGAGACTTCTCGACCAGTTACATAGTTCTGACTTCTCGAATGAGTGACTTCTTGACTGAGTAATTGCCTTCGTAGAATTCTCAGGTTGATTTCCTTTCTCCAAAAAGTCTTCTTTTATCTTATTGCATGATTCAACTTGAATATTCTAACGGACTTTATTCTTGACTTTATTTACAACTAAAATACAATCTGAATAGACTTCTATCTACAATAATCTATAGAGATATCTAAGTCACTACCCTATTACAAAAGTACAAACTATGTTATAGCAAGACAAATAATTACATAGGTTATGCTTGATTTGGTCCAACAAACAATCTACCCAAGTTATATTTATAACAATCAAGAAATAAATGTAAATATAACACAAGTGTAAATTGGAATATTAATATATATGACCGCATATAAATTTAATGACAAAATATATATACTCCCTTTATTTTTTTATTTATCATTTTGACTTTTGACATACATATTGAGGTGTTTTAACTGCATAGTAAACATCATTATTTTTAATTATTTTTTGTAAATTAAAATTTTGATTACATATTTTTATTTAGATTTTTTTTTGAAAAATAATAATTTTAGCTATGCGGTCAAAACTCCTAATATTTTTTTAAAAAATATGTGACCATTAATAACCGTTCTTTTTGTGAGAAAACTAAATGCTAAATTGAAGTACTTGTACTTTTGAAGATTTCGAATGTTACTAATAAGTTAGTTAAACTTTGATCTAGAATTTGTTCACGAAAAACATGTTATACTTGGAAAAATTACTAGTAAGTTATTAATACATTGAGAATGCATCTTTAATGAATATTTTAGAGTTTGTATTTAGATTTTTCATAAACTCTAAATGTGGGAGTTTTGAGAAATATTTGACAAATATGTCTAAGTGGGAGATATTGTATTTGACTTATTTGTTAAATAAAATACATGAGAAATGTATTAAAAATTGTAATTTATAGAATTTATTATGTTAGTTATGTTTATAAGTTACAAATATTAACATAATGACATTAATTGTAATTTGTGAGGCAGTTATATTTGGAGTGGAAGAAATTTATAAAATTGTCTATATTTTGTGAATGAATCTAATAAAAAACACTCAAAAACAAGAAATAGAGTAGCTTGTTCAATGTTTTTCTAGAATCTCAAAAAATCTATTTCACTCTAATCCATTCATTTTATATATAAATTCATTCACTTTATATATCTAAATAATGTTTAAAATTGGATAGCACATATGATAAAGAGCTTATATTCTATTCTGAGAACTTATTAAAACATATGCTCATTTGTAAAATCATAAGTTTAATCATTAGAAAAAAATTATTTTAACCAGAAGCAACCACAAAACTCTGAAAATTTATACATCCAGGTTCCTTTACACAAGGGTGGGAGTTTAAACCTTGTTTAACAATAAAATTAAACAAGCACAGTTTGTCTCATTTACGGCCGTACATATTTCTTCGTGTATTTTTCGTTTTTATATATGGTCACTGGTCAGCATGTGTTTTATTTTCTCACATATAACCCAACAAATTTTATAAATTAAAAAAATAAATTAATTATGTTTAATTATTATTAATGTATATTTATTTTTGCCAACCCGTATCAAATATGTTATATTGAATTAAATATGTAATAAATTATTAACTAAATTATTTATTAGATATTATATTCTCTTACGATTTATATTATTATCTTTATTACTAAAATATTATAATTTTTTTAATTATAGATTATATTAGAAAATAAAATATCGTTCAAAATTTTTTAATTATCAATTTTTTCTATTATATTATCAATATATATACATATATATGTTATATTATTCCTGACATTTTAATTATGCACTGTATTAAATTACTCTTTGGAATTAATAAATTAGAGTCAAAGCGCATACAATAATAAATATATGATGAATTATTTACTTTATATTTAAATTGAAAAAAAATGAATTATAGTTAATTATAATATTTTATAAAATATACTCTAAGTACTTTGAAATAATTTTTTTTTATTTTACATTTTTTTAAAAGGTCTTAAATTTATAATATAAATAATTTAATATGTAGTTTTTTAAAAATAAATATAATTAATAGTTTAAAACATGATATTTTTCATGTGAAGGCCTTTAATTTACAATGTAAATAATTTAAATGTTTTTAAAATATATATATAATTGATAGCCTGAAACATAATATACAAATATATAGTTTATGGATTCAATTAAAATGAAAAAAAAAAGAGTTTGTTATATTTTTTATTAATAAATTAATTATAAATTTTTTATGTGAATTAGGCACCGTTTGGTATTGCTGTTATAGACAGTTACAACAGTTTTTTGCTGAAAAGCTGTTAAGTTGGTGTTTAGTAAAATTCAAAAACTGTTGTAGACAAAACGTTTTTGGTCTAAAAGCTGCTGTTAGAGAAAGTATGTCCCCCATGCTTTTAGAAAAAACTGCTTTCAATTTTTGCAGAAAATAACTAGAAGTTTCATCATCAAATCTCCTCAAAAACATTATTTTTATATATTATATCTCAAAATACGCACAAATTAAAAAAATTAAAAAACAGTTATCTAATTTTTCAAACAACACTTTTTTCTTACAGTACAACAGTTTTCAACATCAATCTCAAACGGAGCTTTAGTCAGTTCACTTCATTTTGCTCTACTTAAAAATATTGAATTTTGATATTTTTTTCTCACAATTAAATAAAATTCGTTGGATTTATGTTTGAAAAATAAAATTTATTGAATAAATTACAAAAAAACATAAAGTTTATTAACTTTTTTGAGTAATAGCTCTTATTTCAGTAAATTAGTTTCAAAAGCCCATTTATCAATAGACAATCATTTATTCATTTATGGCCTTGCAGCTCAATAAAAGTCGAATAAGCAAACAATCATCTAGAATATACTCAATAGACACCCTTTTGACTTGCTAAGAAGTGATTGATGATTTCAGCAGGAGAAGATAATAACTTGAGATTGAATCTGAGCAGGACAAGATAGCAATTTTACGAATTTGTCATTTTGGAGTGAACAGAGTACATGTGTAAACTTGATGTGTAATAAAATTGAACCCCGTCAATGCAACAAGAAAACATATAAGAAAACATATAATGTATTGTAACTTTCACCTGTCATATGTTAAGAGAGAATTATATATCGAATTATATATCTGTATCCATGTCTCGATAATCAGAGTATTGCATGTGTTGCTATAATCAATATTTTTAAGCACAATAGGCTTGATACAACTACACCAAATATCTTCTACAGATGATAAAACCATATAGCTAGCAAGCAACAACACAGATATAACCTCTAATTGTCCTTGGTCTAGCATATGTTCTAAATTTATTGTTCACAAAAATTTTAACAAGTCATGTTCATAAACTTAAGTCAATTGCGTGTTTGTGTTTGTGTGTGTTGACAATCTCTGCTAAATTTCTTATTGGTATCTGCATATATAGCACAAGAGATCTCTCCATAATGATTTTCACTTCATGCAACTTCCTAATGCATTCTGCTTTTATGCCTTGAGATCATCAGACATGGCCGAAGGTATGCAATGAGTGGTTAAAATATCTGCAGTTGCAGCCTTCGCTTTTTCGGTCTGTAAGACCACAATCTACATTTAATGAGATTAAATGAATTACGATCAGAAAGACAGACAGATAGTATACATTATTATCGAGTAAAAATAGAATTACAGCTAAAGCAAGATTCAGAACACACGAGGGGATAGAGAGAATGCACCTGTTGATATTCAAGATTAAATTTCATGTATTCTTCGTCACCGTTCTCTACCATATAGGCTAAGCCCTTCAGATTCTTAACAGGTTTTCCATTAAAAGCAAGAACCTTCAAAAGTCAAGTTTAAATCAGAAAATAAGTTACTAGGTATACATAGAAACTGTTATCTTCGGGCCTAGCAAAAGGGAGTCATATCTTCGCCAATGATAGATACTTTTTTCTAAATCTTAAGTTTGAAAGCTATAACTTTTAGTTACATGTAATTTTGTAAGATATTTTCTTACATTTAACTTGCAACCAATTTGTAAGTTATAACTTTTTTCTTAGACCATTTCCAATGCACGCCACCAAAATAGTGTAACTTTTACATTATTTTGGTGTCAAAATTACACCTTTCATAAAATCAACTCCAATGCAACTACACTATATTTTACACAAACACACACCATTATTTTTATATCAAAAATAGAATATTCTAACTTTCTTCAATTTTAATATAAAAAATAACTTCTTTTTCAATAAATTATTTGTTAACACAGAAATTCACAAACGCACACCATTATTTTTTTCCTTTTCTTTTAAATTTGCAAAAAAATTACTTATGCATGCATTCCATGCATTCTACATTTTTATTCAAAAAATATATTTATATAATACTTTTATTACGATATTTTGTAAAGGTTTAATTAAAATCATAAATAATTTATACTCAAAAGATATAAAAGAAATTGTAGAGTTGACAAAAAAATTAAATTAAAATACAAAAAAATGAGTTTATTGGGACTTGAAAGGAATAAATTTTTTTTATTAACAAGAGGGTATAGTGGGTATTTTGAAAGACACTAAATTTGGTGTAAAGTGTAAACATTATGTCAACTGTATGTTTCACACCAAGTTTAGTGTCACACTATTCATTTGTTGTTAATGTTACACCATTATAGTGTTCCATTGGAAATGATTTTACACTAACATTATTTTGGTGTTTTAATGTCCCACCGGAGATGCCCTTGGTATATTTTGTTTCATGCAAGTTACAAATATTTTTGTTACATGTATATTCTTTCTTAATCTGACCGACTTATAAAGATATTACATTTTATATATCAGAAAGAATATTAAATTCTCTATGTCTGAAATATGTTACCATCAATCCTTTATCACTGGTAAAAAAATAAACTTCATATGAATCTCATTTCCAGGCAATCTTAAAACACGTACTACATAATAATAATAAGAAGAATTAATAGTTTATAACCTGGGTGTTGACTATCTCTTCATAGCCAATATTGATATCCGCCACAAGTACCTACACATTTGAAGAAGAAAAATACGCAGTGAGCACCTGCTCCATGCACTTCATATTAACTCGCATATAAGATGCATGCGGCGTCAGGGCATCGAAAAGAGGGAAAACTAAGGTTGCTGGAAAGGATTTAGAAAGGAAAATTCACCTGAGAAAGAAGGACTACTTGTTCATCAACTGATTGTGCCATTCCGTGCAGATACTTGTCCAACAGCTTCACTGGGGCATCAAATTCGTAATCTTTTCCATACTAAACCCATCATAACAAGAGTTTGAGATATATTAGATAAGAAACCTTCATAAGGTAGCACATGGAAGCCCTAAAATCCGGAATTGATTCGAACCAAAAGATCTACATAGGGGGCAGTTTGGTTCATGGTTAATGAGTCCATTTACGGGAATTAGAACCTCAATTCTATGTATTAATGTTTGAATAAGCAATTTGGTTGTTTGGAATGGGAACCTCCTTGCCAGAAAGTGGGTAAATTATTTCCTATATACCCCCTGGGATTTCATATTATTACCATTTTTATTTACCCCCATTCCAATACCCATCATTCCCATAATCCCATCAACCAGCCAACACCCTTATAGAAACACTAAGCTTGAGGAATAGCTTAGGTAATAATAATTGATGACTAAAAACAGGTAGCAGATGTACTTGTATAATAGACATTGGTGTGACCTCTTTTTAACCCAAATATGATCAACTTATTTATATAAATCTGATAAAGAGAAAAAACACTAAAAATAAATTTAAAAATTTCGAAAGTTCAGTTAAGAAATAAATATTTTAATTATTTATTGGATGATTTAACCATGTGGATTTGAATAATATACTTTTTTGTATACCCCGGTAAGCTGAATCAATGTGTTTCATCACATACTAATCTATGCTGTTATATATATATATATATATATATATATAAAATATACATTCTATGTTACAATAATCAATAATGATAGTCTATCATGAAAAATTAAATCAACATACATTACAGATATTGTATATTCTTCATATCCGCACAGTTGAATCATATACAGAAATCAGAATAAGTGGACCAAGCTTAACTTCTGAGGAAAAATTCTCCATGCCCATAGAATATGTAAATATCAGGATACTAGAAACAGTTGTCTTCGAAAAAAGTAGGCTTAATTGCTTAGAATTAAAACTCCTAAATAAATCTAAACAATCATGAAGTAGTTGTTTACAGTTATACATACTGATTTTTGCTGTCTGACCACATATTTTTCTCTGCTATTAATAGCTGAAGGTGATGAGTTTGCCTTTATAACAAGTCATTAGATATTTAGCTCTTATGTAGTCTAAGGGCCAACAGTATAGAACAAGATGGGAGTGACATAAAGAATAAGAACGGAACAAGGGATTTCGTGGAACGAACTGAGGATAGTAATAAAGAATATGCTTTGTTAGTTACATTATATTCTTATAATTCAATTCTTTCCGACCTACAAATGTGCAGAATTAGTAATCTTGAATATGTTTCCTTTTCAAGGAAGAAAATTGGGGGGGGGGGGGGGGGGTCTTTACCTTCTCACTTGTTGCTTTCTAGTAAAATTCATTACCTCACTCCCCGCCTATATTTCCCTTTCCCTAGACCGGTGATAGAGTTGTACAGGGGAAAACATCTCTCACTGTCAATGAGCCTTATACAATTGGGGAATTCATTCATTTAATTTATTCTGTACGAACTTCTTTTGTTTATGTTTTTGATCTCCATCTTTACCACAGATCATTTTTCTAAATCAGCTTTTCAGGAAGTAAACAACTGGCACGGCTAGAGACTAGAGTCATACCTGAAGCAACTGAGAACGAAAGTAAGAATAATTAACCTATACAAGTTTCAATTCAAAATTTTATGACATTATAATAGTGAATTTAATTATAACATCTAGTGATAGTTTAAACCAGAGTAGAAAAAATCAGTTCATCAAGTTGGAAGCATGCCACTTACACAGACCAACTGCTCCAAAAAATTATAAGCAAACATATTTTTTTAGGGAGTTATTATGGGCATGTTTGGTTCACCAAACATAGCCGTTCCAAACCCCTAGTTAAATATATTAGTTCTTTTATAAATTAAAAAAATATGCTTAAAAAGAAGGTAGAAATATTAGTAAAGCAAGGCATAGAGGGGGAGAGAGAGAGACCAAGGTAATGTGAATAGTGTACCTCTGAACGCAAATACAGAACAGACACGGCTGAAAAAACAAATCCAGCAACAATGTAATAAGAAGGTGGTTTTCCCTTAATGTGTGCTGGTATAAGCCTTCTGTGAGTTGCAAGTTTAATATCAAACTCCAGTGTCTCAGAACTACGGAGAATTTTAACTAGAGCCTTATCTTCAATATACTTTTGGGAAACAAGGTAACTGAAACTTATGCGTTCTCCATCCCTGAAAGGTACTGAACTTTGAGCTATAAGCGCATATGAGAAACAATGTTTTCTTGAAAGGTGGAAATATTGTATTTGGCAAAGCCGTAAATGAAGAATCCAGCACACAGACGCGAAGACATGCACTTTTATTTAACAAATATTTACGATTTGCCAATTCACATAATCTAATATTGTACATATGTAACATGCAAGTATATATGAATGGATAAAAAACAAGTAACACTACACCCTAAGTCCCCACGTGGAATTGAACATTAATATAATATTCCTTATAAAAAGTTATCTGGATTAACCGATTTATCTTGATGTTGTCAGGTACTACACTCTCGAATCTCGCGATCATAGTATATTTTGTAGATTGCTGACCAGGGAAGCTATCTTTAGGATTGAACAAGGTCATTACAGCATTATCATGTGATTGGCATACATTCACAACAAAATGGTAACCAGTGCCTATTTGTTCTGGAGATGCCGGTGTTAGGTTGTCAGCAAAATATTGAAGACCTTCTATTCTTTGAAAGTGGTGATAAAAAATGACCTACAGAATTTTAATGACTGAGGTGCCAGAATGCAAGGTCTCAAGGATTTCGAAGAGTAGGGAACATACTAGAATACAAGTGTATTGTACATATAGAAGAAGTATTTCCATCATTATAGTATTTTTTGTCAGAGTTCAACATTATGAGAGTGTTCCAGGAAAAAGGATATATGAAAACATCATAGCTCAGATAAGATAAGGCTCACCTGTACCATCATTAGCAATATCAACCCCATCAAAGCTAAGGATAACATCAGATGGTTTTAAAAGATGAGATTCTGGAGCAGTAGGTTCAATCCGTTTTATGCGAACACCCTTCTGTTTAGGCCCCATACCCATAGACATACGAAGATCAGGATTCTCCATCTTTTGCCACTCAACTCCAAGAATGGGAAAACCTGAAAATGAGAAGACGTCGCAAACCATATTACCATGAGTAAACAAAGGTAGTGCCTCACATATTCTAACTTAAGATGGATTACTACACGATGAAATGAATGTCACGTCAAAACTTATATCTAAGATCAAATAAAATATCAATCAATAGCAGATATAGGTAAAAATAATACAGATCTAGAGGTGTATCATACCTGTATACATTCCGTTCTTCTCATAATCATGAATAAAATGCAAAATTACTGGTGTTGGTATGACATATCCAATGTTCTCGGCATCGTCATGTTTAAGGGATTGAAATGCAATACCAACACACTTGCCGCTATCACTAAAGGCAGGCCCACCAGAATTTCCAGAGTTTATGGCAGCATCTATCTGAAACTGTATCACGTAAGCGACAGATCATAACTTTGACAATAAGTTACACTAGAAACAAGATATAAATTAATCGTACGACCTGAAGTCCAAGAAGTTCTGTAGCTCCATGAACATATGATAGTATCTCAATGCGAGATACAACACCACTTGTAACTGAGATTGTGTCTCCGCCAATAGGGTAGCCAACAACTGTGACTGCATCTTGCAATACAGGCAATCCCCCAAATTCAAGAGGAGTCGATCCTTCCCAAAATTCTTCATTGCTCACTGTTAATAGAGCCGTTGTTTCACAATGATAAACTTGAATTAGAATTAACCCTTTTAATAATCGATATAAAGAACAAAAGGGATATATTTGAAGAAATGATAACAGGTTTTTGGTGACCTAGTGACATTGCGATTAGACCGTCTTTAGCAAAGGTTGTGTATTATTTGTGTTAACGTTATAGGGTATTTGGGATAATAATAGCAAGTGGATTAAAAACCTTAAAAGTTTTATACTACAAACAACCTATATGATTGTATAGAAGGCATAAACAGAATTTCGGAAATGTACTACAGACCCCAGAAAATACTAGTGTCTCAGAAATAAGATCTAATATGAGAGACATGAGTCTCTCTACCAGCAGTACAAGTTACTCTTTCGAAAAATAGTATCTTCAAATGATACAGCCACCAAAGCTACAAATAGAGACAATAGGCAACCTTCCTCGGAATTTTCAATCCCCACATGCTCGTCAACAAGAACTCTACGCGTCACCCGAAAATGGACATCAGGGTGAACTTCCCACTAAATAAATTAACCACCTACCAAATCCAAGTCCGCCAAAGGGACCTACTCCATGTAAATTGGAATATTCCACATAATCAACAACCTCCCACCATTGAGATTTGCATTTATATACTACCCACAACAAAGGTCATTTATATGCCCTAACCAAATAATCTATCGGCATGACATATTCCTCTTCTGCAATTAAATAATAATTAAAATATTTTGTGCAACCCAAAATTAGATAACCTCGTATTCTGAATGGAAAGTAAAGGTTAGAGTACAACTAAGATGTTTTACTCAAGGGTGAACATAGTGTTCAAGCACGACATTTTCAGAGTAACCGGGTGTAAAGGGAGATATACTATTGTATTTAAGATTGTAATCAGTTTATATTGATCAATAACATATTCTCTTACCAGAATGGTAAGGCACGAGGAGGTAGACCAAGTTAAATTACTGGTCTAACCTTGGTAAAATTCTTGTGTGTACTTTATACTTGGTGCAATTTAATTTTTGCATCACATCATACAAACTCGATTTATTATTGTTAATTGTTAATTTTAATTAAAAGAAGCAAGCCATTATGCTGGAAACCACACACAATCAATAGCTATCATTCAGTACAATGTAGTTAGCCTACAACACCTATTCATCTAATCAATGTTTGCATTTTCAATAAAGAAAAAAAACAAGAATATGAAGAGTGAATATATAACGAGCAGAAAAAGACTAACTAATAGCATCACATATAAGCACCTATCATCTATCGTAGTCTATTTAAGTACCTCCACAACAAATATCTCATATAAGCTTAAATAGCATTTTACTAAAAAAAACTCAACAAAAAAAAAAAGAACTTTGCCATCACAATACCATCCATATGAATTTCAAAATATATACATTCAATTACAGCAATATCAAGAAACAACAGGAGGTAATAAAAAAGCAAGAATCCATACACACATGATCGTAAACAATATGTTCCCATTATGGTATTCTACCCATCAATATTCAATATTAATCATACATAAACACGTTTTTATCGTAAATCACAAAATTAGTGAATCGAAAAATGTATAATACCAATATCGCATTCGGGAGCAACAGCCAAAACAGAAGCTAAAAACTTGGTATCAGAGCCACGTTTCTTCAACTTAATCTGAGTAAAATGCTGTACAGAATGTGCATTAGTCAAGACCCTGTTACCCCCAATAACAAACCCACTACTACTGGAACTATACTGTCTCTTTCTCTGCCATGGTAGCGAATAATTAGGCTCTGTGTGGGTACAAAACACCTTTACAACTGCGTCCATGGAAGGCATCACTTTCCCCATCGCCGGCGCGTGATCTTGCTCGACGTGGGGTTGTGGGGATGGAGATGGGCTTTCTTTAACTCGTTTTCTTTTGTTGGTGGTGTTGATGATGTTGGGTTTTTGTTTCTACCCTTGTGTTTGTGTTTTATAACAATAAGAGTACAAAATCCAACGCTTCTTGATGGTTACTTTACTAGTTGTGATGTTTGTTACATACGGTGTTAAGCCCTGTTATAACCAAAAAATTATAAGTGCAATTTTGTATTGACGAGTAATGACATTGTTGATGACAGAAGAAGACTAGACGGACGAGCTGACGAGTAAATACCATTTGGGCAACCGACGAGCTGATTATTTATATTGAATATCACTATTTAGTAAATAATTCAATATTAGTTGAATTATTTAATTATATATATAAGATTATCAATTATATTGATGTATCAATTAAGGCCCAATAATATAGGGAAGGATAGCAGCTGATGAGTAGGCTAAGTCCTGACGAGTAGACCAAGTCTCGACGGGTAAACCCTAAAACACCCGACGGCCGAAAATTAAGGAAGAGATAGAGTCCATCTTCAACAACAATTCAAATGCTTGGGGAAGATAAGGATAAGCATCCCTAATATCAAGGAACGTGATCAGCAAGTGGCTCCATGGAAATAGGATCGTGGGAGGCTGATAAATCATAATATAAATACAATTATCAAGGAACAAAAGAACAGCTGACGAGTACACAATACACTGACGGGAGCTGATCAAGTCTACCCGTCGACCGAAGACTCCTAAAATTTAGGAGATAAACTAGCAACTTCTCCCTACAATCAAGGCACGTGATCAAGGCTATTACCTGAAGATTAGCAACGGGAAGATGACTCTATTCACCTATAAATACATCCCAAAGTGAAGATAAAAAAGGACTCCTAGCCTCTAACTCATCTACTACACTTTTATTTCTTTATTCAGCCGACGAGTAGATTCAGACAGCCGACGAGTAGATACAGACAGCCGACGAGTACGAACTGCACTAGATGTATAGGCTATTTTGTACTTGTATCTTGTTTTTAATCACTTGTAACTGATTGACATCATCATTCTAGTGGATATTCTTGGCTGGGCACATCCCACCCGCGGTTTTTACCCTTTCACAGGGGGTTTCCGCGTCACCAAAACCTTGTGTTCTTGTTCTTTGGTTTACTTTTTTGCACTTGTCTTACTACTTTGTTACTTGTTCTTCAAACACGAAATCGATTAGACTTAGCTATTAACCCTACAAAATCTGGACAAAACAAGCTCTCTCACCATTTATCATTCGGGTCGGGGGTCGACTATCGAGATGCAAAAAAATTCTATTGGATCGGGCTTTCATCTGGTTGGATAAAATTAAAAATTATGTATTTGAATTAAATAAAGATATATCAAAATTAAATGTAAATATAATTTTTATATATGGATCACGAAAAAATAATAACAAAACATATATATTTATACTATATTATTAAAATCGAAAAATTCAAAATTTGGTAGTTGGTCGTTAGGCCTAATATTTAAACATCTATATTATTATATTATTATAACCAAATAAGAGAATTTTTTTTCATCTTACCTAGGTGAATCATAAAAAAAATTATAATCGTCCAATTTTAGGTCAATCATAGAAAAAAACCCAACTTCCCGTCGGTGTGCCTAGGACTTGGGTCTTAGAACAAGGATTAGCTTACTTCACTTCACCTCACTACAAAATCTAGATAACTAGTACTATGACTTAATAACCCTATTTAAGAAAAGAAAAGCGGTGGACTAGTATATTACAGTACTAGACTGAGAACAAACAATTATATATAATATAGCCGAAGTAACAAAATATATAAATGTGAGTAGGGGCAAGTCACTTCGTTAGAAGGGCGAACCACATGCTGTGTGTGAACGTGTATGCATGAATTTAAGTGTGTATGCTAAATTAAATTGCGAAAATTAAAGCGTATCACTGCAATCACTTTATATGTATATATATATATATATAAGATATATAAGGATGAAAATAACTAAGCCAAATATATATTTGACTTGAATGAGATCAAGTACGTTTTCTAATTTTGTTGTTTATAAGGTCTTGAAAATTAAAACAACAACTAATCTATGACCTTTAAACAAATACAAGATATACCACTTAAATTCGACGATGATGTTTCGTTTATGTCGTAGAGTCGACTTATATGAATATTATCTAACTCAGAATCAAATTTGGCTTAATTTCAAGAACTCAACAAGTAAGGCTCATTTATATCTCTAAATAATAATATGAGATTTTTACGAGTTACTCTTAACTCGGTGTTCAAATTTAATTTAAACTTATAGATATTCTACGAGTTTATTTTGTTTATATCTGTTAATAAATAATATGAGATTTATATTAGATAATATAACTCGGAATATGAGTTAGTTTCTTTCACTAATAATTCAAACAATGAATATTTTTGTTTATGTCTAAATATATTGACTTATACGAAAATTCTCGACTGAGAATTAAAGTGAGTTTAAACTTACAAATATTCCACGAGAGAGTTTCGTTTATATCTCTAAATAATATTTGAGATTTATACGAATATTCTTATCTCAAAATATAAGTTAGTTTATACCTCTATTTATTTCAAAAAGAAGATATTCGTTTATGTCTAATTATATTAATTTATACAAATTTTATCTCAAACTCATAAATAAAATGAGTTAACTTGTAAATATTCAACAAGGAAACTCTTGTTTATATCTCTATACGAGATTTATACAAATCGGTTCTAACTCAGAATAAGAGTTAGTTTTAATTACAAAAATTCAACAAGGAGTCCTTTTGTTTATGTCATTCCTCAACTTATACAAATTAGCCTCGACTCGGAATTTAAGTAACTCGAAGTTATTTTTATCCCGGAAAGATAAACCAAGGATATTAAAAACAAATTTAGGAGAGAGAGAGAGAGATGAAAAGAAACTCCCCTGAATTTAATTACAATTTATATATACTAAAAGAAAAAAACTATTAAAACTCGTGTATATATTGTTGAATCTAGACAAGTCTACCTTATTTGAATGTTATTAGTTGTATTGTTGATGTAACAATGTTAGTAATTCTTGTATAAGATTTTGACTTAAAATGCTATCTTGTAACTTTGCATATAAAAGTCTTTTTCAGATGTAATTTCAATTGTAAATAGTGGTCACAACAACAATACTCTGATAGGAGATTCAAGTGAGATGTATCATGCATCAGAATGAATAAGACTTCATCAAAAGAAGGAATTCAAGTTAGAAATACTTCTAAGGAAAAAGCTCAATCGAGAAGTCAATTCAATCAAGAAGTCTGATATTGAACTGATCGAGAAGTCTCAGCAGTGTGAATATCAAAGCATATATGAACCATTCGAGAAGTCAAAAGCTGCATTTAATCGACAAGTGAAGTATGTAGAGAAGTCTAAATGTCGAGAAGTGAGCTAATCAACTGTTCAAGAAATCTAAAAAAATCATATCGAGAAGTTGGTTGTTGAAGTGATCAAGAAGTCAAAATCATGAGTCTAATCGTGAAATCAATAAAAATAATTTAATCGAGAAGTCTCAAATCAAGGTTGATCGAGAAGTGTCAAAAGAAATTGATTGAGAAATATCCAAAGTGATAAATCGAGAAGTCTACAACATGACTTCTCGAGGAGTTAGCAACTGGGAATATTCAACTACTTCAAATAGACTAATTTCAAGGAAATGTACAGAAACAACATACAAGTAAAAGAAGTATTGTCATGATCAGGGTCAGTCAAACCTGAGAGTGATAATGACAAGTCTTCAAGGAAGCTTGAAGAAAGAACAAGACAAAGACAGAAGGAAGAATGCAGAAGCTATGGACTGTCGAATCAAAGGACTTAGCTAGAAATAAATTGTGTATAATGTGAAGATACTTTGTCTATTTCTAGTTATAGAAAACTAGGTATGTGAAGCATGTGCACTTAAGACATGTTGTCTGTTTAATAAATGCATAGCTTCACAAGTCTAGTGTGTTGAATAGTATTTAATTCATACCTTGCTTTCTTTCAAGAACAAGAAGCTGAAATTCATACTTGAATTTCAGACTTGTAGCAAATTTCTTTCTAATAATATTTAGATTGAAAGTTAACTTGTGTGTTTCTAAATTATCGTTTCAACACTATTCATTAGAATTGCATATACTCAAGTTAATGCTATAAAGCCATCTAAACATTCAAGTTAGATAATTATTTGAAAAAAACAAAAAGAATTCAGCTTATACATTCACCCCCAGTATAATTTCTCATAACTCATTCCTAACAAGTGGTATCAAAGCTAAGGCTGTTGACATATAAATAGTACAAAGATCAAGATGAGTTCACAGAAATTTAGCAGTATCAAGATTCATCCATTTGATAGAGAGAACTACAACCTTTGGAAAAGAAAAATGTTGATGTTCATAAGGGCTGCAAATTCTATGTATCCTCAGATATTAAAGAATGGGTCTTTCATGTCTGTGACTCTGGTTCCTGAAACAACTAGTGGTTCAGAAGTGATCCTAGCAACATTGATACCCAAAGAACCCTCTCAGTACATTGACACAGAAAAGGAAAATGTGTCACTTGACAATAGTTTAATGCTCGTACTGATTGAGTCATTAGACATTGTTATGTATAACAATATTGTCAACTGCACCTCAGCCAAACACATCCGGAAAACCATTAAAATACTTTGTGAAGGCACAGACGAAGTAAGAGACAATCAAAGGTAACTTTAAGTTTTACAGTATGAAACTTTTATGTCAAAACAAAATGAAGGCATAACTGAAGTCTTTGAAAGGTTTAACAAACTAATTAATGATATCTAGCTGCATGGAAAGTACTGTGAAATCAAGGAGAAAAATATGAAGTTTTTTCTAACTCTTCCAGAGCATCTAGAACACAAAATTTCAGCTATAAGAGAACGAAGAGATTTGACCAAGCTTCCACTTGAGACATTGTATGGAATACTAAAGACTTATTAATTAGAATTCTTTCAAAAGAAATCTATTCTAGCCAATAGAAAAAAAATGGCAAATGTCTTCGTTGCCTTGGTTGCAAATGAACCTGTAAAGATGGAAAAGAGTGGTGCAAGTCAAAGACTAAAGATTGAAGAGGTTGTAGATCAAGACAAAGAAGATGTACAGTCTATCAAAAGTGAACCCGGTGAGGATGAGTTTTACACTATTAAGGAGCTAGAAAACATGGACAACAAATCCATGACATTTTATGGCCAAAAAGTTTGGAAACCTAAGATTCAAAAAGAACAAAAATTTCAAGCCAAACCAAACTTTGGCTCCTCAAGTAACAACAAAACTCCTAGAAGTAGTTTCAAATGTGGTTACAAAACTGGAACTGTGGATAGATCCAAAATCAGATACTATAACTGCAATGAGCTAGGATATTTTGGTACAGAGTGTAGAAAGCCAAAAACAATCAAGAAAGATAAAGACTACTTGGAACTAGAAGTCAAGTATGAAGCTCTTCTGAAAAAGCAGACATGAAAGGCATATATTGCAAAAGGAAAGTGTTGGGATGACACTGATGAAGATGAAGAAGATTAATATGGAAACCTAGCACTTATGGCTAAGACAAGTGATGGGATATCATCTTCATACAGTCAGGTACCAACTCGAACTTCCATTGAAATGTCTAATTCTCAATATAAGAAAACTATTGAAGAATTAAGCACTGAAATGTTTAACATACACATTAGAATGTTGCTAATGAAACGGGAAAATGAATATCGAATAAATAAAATCTCTTGTGCTGAGAAAATTGAAAAATTTCTAAGGGATTAAATTTTAAAAAATGAATTAAAAATTGAATCTTGTTAAAATTCATCTATCCTGATTAAAGAATTCCATGACAAGCATCAAGAAAATTACAAGGTAGGAGTTGGGTTTGACTATGATAACTTGAAGAAAAAAGAAACAACCTTTAATAAAGGGAAAGAAGATTGAGATTCCTGCTAATCCTGACATTCTTAAAAATGTTAAAACTCCTATTTTCAAGAAATCTACTATTGAGTTTGTGAATATATATAATATATTTATATATTATATATATATATATATATATATATTCGTCATATTTATTATATTTTATATTAATTGAATATTTATTAATTAGATTTTAATATTTTATTTTAGCAAGAAAGAAAATCCTAAACTTAAAAGAATAATAAAATCTTACTGTTTACTGTAAATTCGGACTTGATGAGCAGCTTACACACTGTTTACTGTTTGGGCCATACCTTGAGTTGTAGAAGTCAGAATTGGGCGATTTTACAGTCCACACGAAGATAATTGAAAAATATATAATTCAGAGATAGTCCAAAACACATATCTCAACTGGAGAATCCCAGAAACATGCCTGGAAAGCTACTACGAATTTGGTATTATAATTCTAACTCATTTAGGAAAGTGGGTCTTCTTTTCTTGGAAACCATTAAAAACACTTTTATATTAGGTTTTATAAAATTATTAGTGACGGCCTTATATTACAGAGAGCGCGAGAGAAGAGAGTTTTGAGAGAGAACTTGAGTAAGGATTGAATGGATTCATTCCAAGTTCAAGAGATTTTGTCAAGTTGTATGTTCTTAACTCTATACTCTTGTAACCATGGTTTTCATTATTAATATATATTTGTTTTCTTTCTTCGTTATGAGTAACTAATTCTCTAATTTGGGGATTATGTATCATTCATTGGTTTGAGATATTTGTTTGATATTGTATTGTGATTTCTCTGTTTTGCTAATCTGTCATTCAGCGCTTAACATAATTATAGGAGTCACGAACCTTTAGTTGTATCCATAGGAATTATATTGAATCGGGAGAGGATTTATAATCCTAGTTTATGATATGATAGACATAAGTCAAATATTTAATTGAGAGATTAATATGATATTGAAAATCCTTAGATTTTGATAGCTTATAGTTGTACTCTAATTGATCATGTGAGTGACGATTATGGCACGGTTATAAGTATTATAGTGTATCTTGGGAGAGAATATTATAAACTTTAGAAGGATTATTTTTAGCAAAGTAAGAGACTTGTATGTCACAACTGATAGACATCCATCAATGCCAATGAAGAACCTTATTTCCTGAATTACTTTTTATCATCGTTAATTCATACTTTTATTTTCTTATTAATTTAATTTAGTTGATAATTCAAACACAAATCAATTCTTACACACTTCTAGATATTAAGAGATAATATACTTGTATTAATATCAGTCCTTCCATGCGTGTTAGGAATATATTCATTTGATGATGTATAAAATACTAGAACATGGTCTAGCATAGTCTATTTGTAATAAGTCTTTCTAGTCTCAGAACTTTTATAATTAGAATCTAGATGGTCAACATTCTTGTCACTTGTACTTATAAGATTTTCTGTAAAAAATGAAACCAGAGTCTGGATGAAGATCGGAGTCTGGAAGGTGATCAGGGTTTATAGACTATCAGAGTCAATAAACTGTCCCAGTCTAAAGATTTTAGAGTCTATAAAATTGAAGCTAAATGTTTCAATTTTATTAATACCTTGCATATTTTATAATAATTATTAAGATTCTAAACTGAAATCCTATCTAGCTTACATCGCCTGTAGAAGCCTTGAACCTAACTAACTCAAGCTCGAGCCTCTCCTTTCCTTTGCATCCTCTGGACAAGTCTTACTGCAAGATATAAGGTTTACAAAAAGCAAGAATGAGCCAAAGAATGCTCATCAAGTTATTTATCAGAATATTTCAAGGAAAAGGTGATAGCCTCAATTATCCCAACTGGATATTAAACAATAAAAGTATACAACTTACAACATGAGTGAAGATGTATAACCAATTATATATCGACAATAAAGGAATCAGAGTTCACGATACAAGAAGATATTCATGATAAGAATGCAGTTCAAGTTACTGCAATACCACAATTTAAGTTCATAATTTTATGACTGACATAATCAATGACTTAGCACAATGGCCTCATCCACAGAGTACCATTCATTTGAGTATCAATAAGCAAGAAGTTCAATATACTGTGAAAAGAATCAATAATAGTTCAACAGTTCTCATTAACACTATCAGTAACTTAGCACCTTGGCTTTCGTTATAGTGTAGGACCAATAAAAGTTCAACAGTTCTCATTAACACTATCAGTAACTTAGCACCTGGCCTTTATTACAGTGTAAATGTCAAATTCCAATTGGAAGAAATGGGACTATATTGGAGCACAACCACAGTACACGATGATCAGTCGTAGAGTACCGTGAAATTTTCTACTAGTAGACGGATGATCATAACCGGTCATCACCCAAGGCAACACATTGGCCTTAAAATATTTATCCGCTGGGCCGGTGTCAATCGACCTCTTACGCTAATCGGGCGACATCAAAGGCCCGAAAAATTTCCGCTGGGTCGGTGTCAATCGACCGCTTACGCAAACCTGGCGACATCAAAGGCCCAAAAAAATTTTCCGCTGGGTCGATGTCAATCGACCGCTTACGCAAACCGGACGACATCAAAGGCCCAAAATTTTCTCCAGTCCCTTGAAGAATCCTATCCATATCTAGAACGGAAATTAATTCCCCAAGCATAGCGCTTGTTGATAGGTCCGATTTGGAAAGATGATACTTTGTTTGGAAGGAAATTGAATTCAAGTTCTAGAATGCCTCAATTCTCTTTCCAGATCTCAACACCAGATGTTTGATTAATATCAACAAGTCTGGAAGGGAATTTAATCCCACCTTTCAGAATAACAATAATCTTCTTCTAAGATTTCAACATCAGATGATGGATTCACTTCCCAAGTTATGTGGAAGTAATCTCGTAGCATGTGGGTTGACTCTTAGTTAACGAATCAACAAGACAAAGCACTCAAATCAAGAAGACTCAAGAACACAACCCGGGGAGTCGTTACTATATTTTATAATAACCTTAATAAAGAGTATTTAATTGGAGCTAGATATAAGTTTCAAAAGACCCACGTATATACGGGAAGAATGTCAGGATTATTGATTCGTTCCCTAATGTGGGGTGGTTAACCCAAAATAACTGCAGAATATTTTATTGGTAATTAAATAACCAATATTTAATTAAAATAATATTTAAAGCATTTCCCGGAAGCTCCATTTTATTTTAAAACTTCACAAAATATTTGAGTAAGGATTAGGGTCCTATACTAACCCTCAACCCTCAGTAAACTGAGATATTGGATATAATCAGAGTCAAATAATTTTTAAATATTGTTTTGTTTAAAACAATTGAACAACCACTGTTTTTTAAAGATTCCCAGTATTTAAATTATATTAAAATAATATTTAAAATTATTTAAAAATAATCAAAGAATATAATTATAATTAAATAATTTTATTTTCATTGATCCACATTATTTAAATAATCCAAAGTGGAATTGAAAACCTTTCGTTCATAAAGAAACACGGGATCTCAAACTTTTTAAATAATATTTAATTACTAATTAAATATTATTTAGTAATTAAAAGAATGGTTGAAAATAATTAAATCGATGATTTTCATTAATCATCTCATAATACTCAAATAGATTTTTTAATTGAAATATTCTGGTAGTACCTACTACCGTTGAAAATACTCGACTATCCCCGGTTAACCATCTAGTACCCTCAATGGTAACTCAACGCACAAAACAGCTGTCCAATCTAGTTACATGCATACTCTAACTTTTCAAAAAGTTCAGAATAGTAGAAGAATCAGGTTATAAATGAACAAAACAGTTAAGGTGAAATTGCAATGTGCATTTTCAACAACAACAACGAGCTGAATATTTCCAAAACGCAACAAAACTTTATAATCGAAGAACTTATTGTAAAGTCAAAGATTTCAAGAAATCTGTCAACACCAGGAATTAGCAATATTCTGATATAGAAATAAATGATAAAGTTAGAAACTTGCCTGAAGTCCATGATGTATTTTCAAAGCTCTACTCGTTCCCGGTAGCTCTATCACCGGATATAACAGTCTAGATTAGTTTCCTTAATCAAAACACTAGTTATACTATTAATAAGCATAACCGGATTCATTACTGATTATAAGATGATTATAATCTTAGACTTCACACATCCTCATTTTATCACCTCGATGCTAATCCTCAAGTTTATATTGAGCCCAAATATAACAATTATATTTTATACTTGGTCATTTTATTAACCCTTATTTTACCCGATATTTCACCTCCTCGGGTCTACTTTAGCTATTCGTAAAGCTATCTTGTCAATGATTTTTAATCAATTTCTCTACACCAACATGTAGTCATGGTATTCCTCAACAACTTTCGTTACTTGACCGACTCGAGAAAAATCCTCTAACTTGCTCGAAGTCGACTCCCAAAACGGTTGTTTAACCTTTCCTCATGTTCATTTCACTCCAACACCCTGTTTTCTAGCACTTTTAATAAATTGGAAATTAATCCATTTGACATGAATCTTTCTCTGAAATCATCTTTGCACCACCAACAACATGACATAAAAATTTCAATTCGAGCTAAGGTTGTTAGCTAGGTGAAACAATTCTCCAAAATTCAATGTTTAAGCAATTCATAGGTTATGAACAACCTTTACTAAAATAGCTATATCTCCTAGCTCGTTAATCCAATCGACTCACCGTTTGAGACTACACAAACTAGACTCAAATTAGAACATAGACTCAGCAAATCCTCAGCCCAGAAATAGTGTTAAGTCATCCGAATAATTCATCCAAAACAGTGGCTCCAAAATTACCATTTCTGTGATTTATGGTTACATGACTTGCACTCTACCAATTTTAATAAATCAGATTTCACTCCTTTTAATCCAATTCTTCTTCCCAGATAATTTTAGGTGTTCCTAGTATTTAAAATAAAAGTGTCATGATTTATGGAATCCCTAACTAGGGTGATCACAGCTTCAAAGTTCAAGGAAAACATGATTTTCATTTTCTGCGTTACCGTTATTAAATCGACCATAACTTTTGACTCGTAAGTCCGAATGACGTAAAATTAGCGCTCAAATGATCTAGAGAATAACTACTATCCAGTCATTTCATCAAACCGCCCAGATCAGACAAACAATATTCCCAGATTTTCTGGACAGTGGGCAGCGGACAGGGAAAGCAAAATTTTGGCATAGTAACGTTTGTAAACTCATCGTTTTCAATTTTTACACTACTCCAATCCAACCAACAACAATCCCAAAATCCTCAAACAACATCAACAATTAACATACGACAATCTCAAGTCAAGAAATCAGTCAATATTATGAAAATGTAACTAAAAATCAAATGAGCAACCCTTGTATTTCTATGACCAACCAAGCTTGTTATACACTACCCATTACCTATACATCGCATACAATCATCTAACAAGCCATAGGAATCCAAAAATCAAAGAAATAAAATTTTAAATTTTCGGAATCACTATTCATCACCACTTTCAAGTTGTAAAAAGAGTAATCTAGAGATGGTGGGTGCATGAAATGTTACCTTGGTTAGGTAGAGCTTTGAAACACCTTCTTTTAAGCTATTATATGCAATAATCCACCAAGTATTCATGTAGTTTTCACCATCTTCTTCCTCCTTTCTTCACTTTAGTTTTTCTCCATGGAAATGGGCAAGAGCTCGGCTGACTTTTCTTATTTTTGGAAGTGTGTGGTGGAAGCTTGGGTTTTAAAAGGTTTGTGCGGTAATCGCGTAATTTCCCGACAACGTTTTAATCTCTCGTTGTTGTACTTTATTCCTCCGACAAACTTAAGTTTTACAATATTAAAATCTCATTTTTATAATTCTTTAATGAATCATTATTATTAAATTTAATACCCTTTAATTGTTTCAAGAATTTATGAAACAATTCTCCGGATAAACACTATTCACTTACACCGTCTCTCAAACTTTGTTACGACTTTCATCCGGATTCCAAATTTATTTTGTTAGATTAAAAATAATTATTAGTCCTATATTTATTATGTATGCTACCATAACATCAATACGCATATTTTCGAATACCCCGTATATTAATAATACGGCATCACATCTCAAGTACCTTATAAAAAAAATAAATCCATAAAATTGTTTATTCATAAAATGAAAAATTTTATCCAAAAATTTTAATAATATCAAGTGTCAAAAATACGGGTTATTACAGTCTCCCCTCCTTAAAAGAATTCCTTCATCGGAATTTACATGCAAACAACTGAGGTTACTATCCTCACTCCTCAATTTCGAATTCTCAGGTTGAGTCTTCAACCTACTCAATTTCGTACAACAATACTTCACTTCTCAACACTTTCTTTATTCAGTCAATGGTCTTTATAATTCGTACTCTCACGCATGCCTAACACCCGCGCTATAATTTCCTAACACTAATGTATGATACGCACGATGGATTCAATAAAATTGGAAAAGGGCGCCACTTCATATACAGCTTATTAATATATTTGACCTTGAAAGATTCAATACTCCTCTAGCATAGATTCTCTTTCTTACCACATCTCGCTACTTCTTTCCACGATAATATATTCAGCAATAGGAATTCTTCCACTTCCTCCTCTCGGCCTTTTCTGAATTGATCACCAACTTGCTTTGTCTATCTTGAGTTATCCTTAATCGCTTTCAAATACTACCACTTCTAGAATATGCCATTCGAACCGGTTCTTGTCTCCCGTTATCTAGCCTTCATTGATTTGTTCCTAACACCAGGTAATTCGACATTTTCGCCTGCACTAACTTCATAAAACGGAATTCCCATATGTGAGTGATAACTAGCGTCGTATGAAAGCTCTATCCGTAGTAAGTAACTACCACCACTCCTTTTGAAATCCAAGGTACAAACTTTCTATAAAAAGATAACCTTGTACATAATTTTAATAGAGATCTTTTCAATGAAGATCATCGAAACAATTGATCAGAGTGGTTTGTAAATCAATAAACTCGTTTTTTTAATGTATATGAGAGATAAGGAAGAATTAATTTGGATATGACTGAGAACAACCATATTTGTACTCAAGATGGCCTGTCTTTAGTACTTTCTGGCTTATAATACATAATCGAGTGGTTGCCCACCATACTTTTGTCACACAGACAAGAAGTCACACCATATGCATTGTTTATCTCAATCGGATGAAAATAGTTAACATTTAGAAGAAAATGATTTTGAAAGGGAGAGAAAATATATTTTAAAATTTTCATTCCTTAATGCATTACGAACTCAATATACAACATTCCTTACTCATTTAGGAACCTATTGAAAAAATTCCCAAATTTCTTATTTCCCATTTCTATTCTTTCTGAATGAATAAATCCTTAAGGCTCTTATGGTCTTTGTACTTTCTCCACTTCTACCCATTCGAGTGATGTTTCCATAGCTTAAGTGCAACCGTTATGGCTATTTCCTACAATTCATGAGTAGGATACCTTAATTCGTATTTCCCCCATTACTCAGACGCATATAAAATTATTTCTACTATGTTGCATCCACACACAATCAATGTCTTATAAGACATGTTATTATTAATTACAAGATTCACCTTTTACCATTTGGTACCTACCACATCAGGACAATTACTCATATATATTCTTTAATTTCCTCAAATTTCCTTCACCACTTATTATATGCCTTAAAATTTAAACTCATTTTACCCAAAACTCATTCTTACAGAATTTGTCATCCAACCTCTTTTCTCTTAAGATTTTCTGATGATATATATATATTTTACCTTCGAGTTCTTCCTTCACCTTTAGACAGATCAGGATATCCTCTGTGAAGACTACGACAACTTGTCCAATTATTTCTTACAACTCCAATTAATCCTTAGAAGGTACAGGTGCATTCATTAATACAACCCACCTCATCAAAGACTTATACTGTCCTTATCGCATGCTAAATGCCATCCTTGGCATACTATCTAGGTAATTCTTTAGTTGGTGATAACCTATCCTCAATATATCTTCACCAGTAGACTAATTTCTTCGAGTGGTCGAATATTATGTCTATCCATATTATAGATATCCAATATTGATTGCTAACTTAATCAATTCTCACCAATGTATGCGCGGTCTCATGCCCCTATCCGTTTCCTTTACAAACAAAACATGTGCACCTCGTAGTAACACTTTCAATCTTATGATACCTTTATATATAATAGTCTTTATAACTGAGTGACTAACCCTCTTATGTTGCCAGGTGCCATCTTCTAAGATGCCTCCAATGCTGAAGTTGCTTCTAACACTAGGTCAATGACGAATGACTTGATCTCTAATGGTGGTAACCCCAAAATATCACTAAGGGTTACATTTCCAATTCTCTAACTACTATGTACTTCACCTTATTGAATAATTCCTTTTTCATATCCATTTCTGGTGCCCCACAACTTAGCATCCAAAGCGTAATATACTTCTCACTCGAATATTAATTTAAACCTTCTCAATTTATCTCTATCTTCCAATCCCAACTTTATCCAATGTCGGGAAATCTTAACTTCACTATTTTATTGTTACCATAAGTTTAAACATCCTTATTTGGACAATCATCCATTCTCAACATCACATCAATTCTTCAATCTGGAAGGGACTTAAATCTATGTCAAACCGGTACACCAGTCAATCTTCATACCATATTACCTTTCCATTATTCTCCATATTTAAAACATGTTATCCCTTCTTTTAGGGAAATCATTATCATAACATCTAGACTTTATAATTATAGCTTCTTGCTGCCCATTTCACATATTCTCCCATATCAGGCTCACTGTTTAGTAAGTGAGGCCTCGATTGGCTTGGGTGAACCATAATTAACTGTACGCCAACCCGCTCATATTTCTTAATCCTCTATTCTTTCCGAAGTAGAAATCTAGTTCCTTGTTAAAAGTTCATGGTATTTCCATATATGTAGCCACTTCATTTCCATATTCTGTCATAGTTAGTTATTTCCAACATTGTCACTCTATTCTCAATTCACTACTTTTGGGACAATTTTGACAATTCCTATAGACTTTGATTCATGATCTGACACACTCTTATTTCAGGTCTAGAACTTTAATTACATCTGAATTTCCAGATACTTAGGAAACAGTTGCATAATACAAGAAATAACTATGGCTAAAGAATTCTTTGTTCGATAAAGTTCATAAGAATTCTTGCTGAATCAGCGACCGTATTAGGCCTCAACCAAATACCTTTCAGAAATTTAGGATCACCATATATAGATATCGTCAGGGGTTTGCAACTGTCACTTTCCAACACTAGTGTCGTGTACGATATTTAGTATAATACTAAAAGGATAAATATATTGTCCATTACATATAGTCTCAATCAAGCCACACCTATGGGTTGCTATCTGGGTCACGTGACTTTTCCCCGAACCACATATCCTAATTCAAACCATTTTATCATCAATGACTACTCGGACCGCTCTCTAGTCCAGAATTCCACTATTAAAAGAAGTAGCTTCATACAAGCACTTATGCCATAACTCATTTATACTGGTTAACCCAACCATCATATTTTTAATGTGGCAGTCATTCCTACTCCAAGGCTTTCTTTAATTTGAAATCCTTAATATACTCAACACTACATCAAGTGCGTATCTTAACTTCTTGTTGCGACTCTACACTGTATGCATACTATACATCATCTAAATTAAGGCTTTACTCTTTATTCTCAGAGAATCCCCATCAACATCCTCAATGTTACTCATATATAGATGGCCTTAACCTTTAAGCCATGCTTCTCTATTTTACCCTGAAACATTTCATTTATACCTCTTCTTAATTCTAAATTTTATTAAAATTAAGCGAAGGTATTTTCTATAGAAAATTGGGCATGACCTATTCGTACGTTGGACTATTCCCGGTGTAAAAACACCTCAATTACAATCCCAACATATTCACAAATAATCTTGGTCCTTTAGTGACCCCTAAACATCAACATCTCGTCAGTCACTTATAACATAATATATACCAAAAAGGCGATAACTACGAGTCCCTATATATATATACTGAGTCTTAAGTATCCACAAGTCAGTCAAAATAATATCAACGGTCACTACCTTGGACCATCAATCACATTCGCTCCATTACATTAATAAGGGTTAACTGAAATGTAGACTATCTCTTCGGCTTATTGCCAATTGATGAAAGATTAGTGAAGATTTAACACAGCATCAGTTCGAACACGATCACCTTAACTATTGTGCCAAGAATGAAGTGGTTCTCTTCGTTCAGTAATGCTCCCCCCAGTCCTGGGGTACTAGCATACTTAGAGCTACACTTATAGCATGTCTGGGTTCCTTTATAGGTGCTCCATAAGTCATGAATTCTCATTCCCAATCATAAATCCTCTTATTCAGATGAGTCTCCTCGGCTAGTATCCGACATCTTTGTAAGGAAAGTTCTTATTATCTTTCCTAACTATTCTTATATGAGTATATTAGTCTCATAATATAAATCACTGCTACATCCGATAGCCCGATTATGAACTCGATCTGAGCTCGCTCTTTATTAATCTTATCCAAACATAACTCTTAACTCTCTCATTCCTGAGTACCATAACCTAGAGCTCTGATATCATCTTTGTGACACCCCCAGATCCGGGGTCAGGAATCTAGGTTGTCACTGTCCAATTTCCACAATAATTAATACTCACCTACTTTAACAATTATAACAATCCAACATACAAGCAATGACCCCAAACCAAATACACAACTCGATTTATAGTCTCAGGAAATGAACTTAAAATAATAACAGTTATTATAATCCAACTGTAATAAACTCAGGATCTCATGCTACTAATATAACCTCTACCTGAAGTTACATTAGGAGTTAACAATGTTTCAACATTTATTAATACCTTGCATATTTTACAATAATTATTAGGATTCTAAACTGAAATCCTATCTAGCTTACATCGCCTGTAGAAGCCTTGAACCTGACTAACTCAAGCTCGAGTCTCTCATTTCCTTTGCATCCCCTGGACAAGTCTTACTGCAAGATAGAAGGTTTACAAAAAGCAACAATGAGCTAAAGAATGCTCAGCAAGTTATTTATCAGATTATTTCAAGGAAAAGGTGATAGCCACAATTATCCCAACTGGATATTCAACAATAAAAGTATACAACTTACAATATGAGTGAAGATGTATAACCAATTATATCTCGACAATAAAAGAATCAGAGTTCACGATACAAGAAGATATTCATGATAAGAATGCAGTTCAAGTTACTGCAATACCACAATTTAAGTTCATAATTTTGAGACTGACATAATCAATGACTTAGCACAATGGCCTCATCCACAGAGTACCATTCATTTGAGTATCAACAAGCAAGCAGTTCAATATACTGTGAAAAGAATCAATAATAGTTCAACAGTTCTCATTAACACTATCAGTAACTTAGCACCTTGGCTTTCGTTATAGTGTAGGACCAATGAAAGTTCAACAGTTCCCATTAACACTATCAGTAGCTTAGCACCTGGCTTTTATTACAGTGTAAATGTAAAATTCTAATTGGAAGAAATGGGACTATATTGAAGCACAACCACAGTACACGATGATCAGTCGTAGAGTACCGTGAAATTTTCTACTAGTAGACGGATGATCCTAACCGGTCATCACCCAAGGCAACACATTGGCCTTAAAATATTTATCCGCTGGGCCGGTGTCAATCGACCTCCTACGCTAACCAGGCGACATCAAAGGCCCAAAAATTTTCCGCTGGGTCGGTGTCAATCGACCGCTTACGCAAACCGGACGACATCAAAGGCCCAAAAAATTTTTTTGCTGGGTCGTTGTCAATCGACCGCTTACGCAAACCGGGCGACATCAAAGGCCCAAAATTTTCTCCAGTCCCTTGAAGAATCCTATCCATATCTGGAACAGAAATTAATTCAGGTTCCCCAAGCATAGCGCTTGTTGATAGGTCCGATTTGGAAAGATGATACTTTGTTTGGAAGGAAATTGAATTCAAGTTCTAGAATGCCTCAATTCTCTTTCCAGATCTCAACACCAGATGTTTGAATAATATCAACAAGTACGGAAGGGAATTTAATCTCACCTTTCAGAATAACAACAATCTTCTTTTAAGATTTCAACATCAGATGATGGATTCACTTCCCAAGTTATGTGGAAGTAATCTCGTAGCATGTGGGATGACTCTTAGTCAACGAATCAACAAGACAAAGCACTCGAGTCAAGAAGACTCAAGAACACAACCCGGGGAGTCGTAACTATATTTTATAATAACCTTAATAAAGAGTATTTAATTGGAGCTAAATATAAGTTTCAAAAGACCCACGTATATACGGGAAGAATGTCAGGATTATTGATTCGTTCCATAATGTGGGGTGGTTAACCTAAAATAACTGCAGAATATTTTATTGGTAATTAAATAACCAATATTTAATTAAAATAATATTTAAAGCATTTCCCGGAAGCTCCATTATATTTTAAAACTTCACAAAAATATTTGAGTAAGGATTAAGGTCCTATACTAACCCTCAACCCTCAGTAAGCTGGGATATTGGATAGAATCAGAGTCAAACAATTTTTAAATATTATTTTGTTTAAAACAATTGAACAACCACTGTTTTTTAAAGATTCCCAGTATTTAAATTATATTAAAATAATATTTAAAATTATTTAAAAATAATTAAATAATATAATTATAATTAAATAATTTTATTTTTTCATTGATCCACATTATTTAAATAATATTTAATTAATATTAAATAATATTTAAATAATCCAAAGTGGAATTGAAAACCTTTCGTTCATAAAGAAACACAGGATCTCAGACTTTTTAAATAATATTTAATTAATAATTAAATATTATTTAATAATTAAAAGAATGTTTGAAAATAATTAAATCGATGATCTTCATTAATCATCTCATAATACTCTAATAGATTTTTGAATTGAAATATTCTGGTAGTACCTACTACCGTTGAAAATACTCGACTATCCCCGGTTAACCATCGAGTACCCTGAATGGTAACTCGACGCACAGAACAGCTGTCCAATCTAGTTACATGCATACTTTAACTTTTCGAGAAGTTCAGAGTAGTAGAAGAATCAGGTTATAAATGAACAAAACAGTTAAGGTGAAATGACAATGTGCATTTTCAACAACAACGAGCTGAATAGTTCCAAAACGCAACAAAACTTTATAATCGAAGAACTTATTATAAAGTCAAAGATTTCAAGAAATCTGGCATCACCAGGAATTAGCAATATTCTGATATAGAAATAAATGATAAAGTTAGAAACTTGCCTGAAGTCCATGATGTATTTTCAAAGCTCCACTCGTTCCCGGTATCTCTATCACCAGATATAACAGTCTAGATTAGTTTCCTTAATCGAAATACTAGTTATACTACTAATAAGCATAACCAAATTTATTACTGATTATAAGATGATTATAAACTTAGATTTCACACTTCCTCATTTTATCACCTCGATGCTAATCCTCAAGTTTATATCGAGCCCAAATATAACAATTATATTTTATACTTGGTCGTTTTATTAACCCTTATTTTACCCGATATTTCACCTCCTCGGGCCTACTTTAGCTATTCGTAAAGCTATATTGTCAATGATTTTTAATCAATTTCTCTACACCAACATGTAGTCATGGTATTTCACAACAACTTTCGTTACTTGACCGACTCGAGAAAAGTCTTCTAACTTGCTCGAAGTCGACTCCCAAAACGGTTGTTTAACCTTTCCTCATGTTCATTTCACTCCAACACCCTGTTTTCTAGCACTTTTAATAAATTGGAAATTAATCCATTTGACATGAATCTTTCTCTGAGATCATCTTTGTACCACCAACAACATGACATAAAAATTTCAATTCGAGCTAAGGTTGTTGGCCAGGTGAAATAATTCTCCAAAATTCAATGTTTAAGCAATTCGTAGGTTATGAACAACCTTTACTAAAATAGCTATATCTCCTAGCTCCTTAATCCAATCGACTCACCGTTTGATGCTACGCAAACTAGACTCAGATTAGAACATAGACCCATCAAATCCTCAGCCCAGAAATAGTGTTAAGTCATCCGAACAATTAATCCAAAATAATGGCTCCAGAATTACCATTTCTATGATTTATGGTTACATGACTTACACTCTACCAATTTTAATAAATGAGATTTTACTCATTTTAATCCAATTTTTCTTCCCAGGTAATCTCAGGTGTTCCTAGTATTTAAAATAAAAGTTTCATGATATATGGAATCCCCTAACTAGGGTGATCATAGTTTCAAAGTTCAAGGAAAACAGAATTTTCATTTTCTGTGCTACCGTTACTAAATCGACCATAACTTTTGGCTCGTAACTCCGAATGACGCAAAATTAGCGCTCAAACGATCTAGAGACTAACTACTATCCATTCATTTCATCAAACTGCCCAGACTAGACAAACAATGTTCCCAGATTTTCTGGACAGTGGGCAGCAGACAGGGGAAGTAAAATTTTGGCATGGTAACGTTTGTAAACTCATCGTTTTCCATTTTTATACTGCTCCAATCCAACCAACAATAATCCCAAACTCCTCAAACAACATCAACAATTAACATACGAAAATCTCAAGCCAAGAAATCAGTCAATATTATGAAAATATAACTAAAAATCAAATGAGCAACCCTGGTATTTCTATGACTAACCAAGCTTGTTATACACTACCCATTACCTATACATCGCATAACAATCATCTAACAAGCCATAGGAATCCAAGAATCAAAGAAATAAAATTTTAAATTTTTGGAATCACTATTCATCACCACTTTCAAGTTGTAAAAAGAGTAATCTAGAGATGGTGGGTGCTTGAAATGTTACCTTGGTTAGGTAGAGCTTGGAAATACCTTTCTTTTAAGCTATTATATGCAATAATCCACCAAGTATACATGTAGTTTCCACCATCTTCTTCCTCCTTTCTTCACTTCGGTTTTTCTCCATGGAAATGGGGAAGAGCTCCGCTGACTTTTCTTATTTTTGGAAGTTGTGGTGAAAGCTTGGGTTTTAAAAGGTTTGTGCGGTAATCGCGTAATTTCCCGACAACGTTTCAATCTCTCGTTCTCGTACTTTATTCCTCCGACAAACTTAAGTTTTACAATATTAAAATCTCATTTTTATAATTATTTAATAAATCATTATTATTAAATTTAATACCCTTTAATTGTTTCAAGAATTTATGAAACAATTCTCCGGATAAACACTATTCACTTACACCGTCTCTCAAACTTTGTTACGACTTTCATCCGGATTCTAAATTTATTTTGTTAGACTAAAAATAATTATTAGTCCTATATTTATTACGTATGCTACCATAACACCGATACATATTTTCGAATATCCCGTATATTAATAATACGGTCTCACATCTCAAGTACCTTATGAAAAAAATAAATCCATAAAATTGTTTATTCATAAAATGAAAAAATTTATCCAAAAATTTTAATAATATCAAGTGTCAAAAATCCGGGTTATTACACTAAATTTGGAAGATGATCACAGGAATGGAAAGTCTTCGAAGATAAAGACAATTATATTGCAGATATGCTATGGGAAGGAAATGGAATTTCAGAAGGAAACTGTCAACTAATAATTAGGAATTTTATTTTTATTCTAATTTGATTTTCTGTTATTAGTTGATAGACAGTTCTCTATATAAACATTCTAGGTAACCTAATTGTAGGTGTGAAGAAAAATTGTTAGAGTCAAACTTTTGTGAGAGCATAGAGATAGAGAGAGTTGTTGTGAGAAATACATAGAAGCTACTAGGTTTTCTGTACACCCTACGAGAGTTTGTATTACTCATCAATAATACAAACAGTATTCATTCATATCATTGTATTTGATCTTTGTTCTTAATTCAAAGATTTAATTCATATTGAATTGATATTAATCAGGCAAAAAAGAACATAAGTACTCATCAACAATACAAACAGTATTATGTACAGAGTCTGATTACGTTTAATCCGTTTAAATGACTTAAAATAGGCGGTAACAGTTACTTTTTACTGGATACAGGCTGTAGACTCATGTGTTTGTGTGTAATTTTTAACAAAATAGAAAATTTACACTCATTTTGTTCACTTGTCTATTGCAATTTATTCTCAAAGGTAAAAATATTATCAGAGCTTTCTCAAGAATCCTAATCAGCTTTCTCAAGAATTTTTGTCACTTTTAACTCACAACTTCAAATGGCTGCTATTTCAACTGTTATGAGAGGACCCAAGGCTATTGCTTTCATGTTTGGGGACTTTGAGTTCATGACCACTAACCATGTTGCAGCCCTGGGTGACAAGAAGGGTGTTGATGTTGACTATTATCCAGTAATAGATTTCTTGGAACAGAGTGAGCTCAATTACATTCTCAAAACATCTCCTGTTATTTACATGGATGCTGTTTCTCAGGGATGAAGCTCAGCTAAGGTAGTTGATCCTTCTCAGGATCAACCAGGTAAAATAATGTTCGCTTTTGGCTCCACTATTTTTGATGTAACTGCTTATATGCTCAACTTTGTGCTTAAGCTACCTATTTATACACCTTTTGATGAAACTATTTCTGATTCTGATATTAAGAGCATGTTTAAATCACTAGGTTATTTTACTAGTTTAGAAAATATGAGTAAGTTAACCAGGCCTTATCTAAGAAAAAAATGGTCTTTTTTCTTTGATCAAATTGCTAAGTGTTTTACTGATAAATGTAGTGGCTTTGATGTTAATACTGCTATTACTTATCAAATTAGTCATAGTGTCTTGTTTGATAAGATGATCAACATTGGTGATATGTTTCTCACTCAAATGAGAGCAAAATTGAACAATGTGCAAGAGGGGGGAGAGAAGGTCTATTACCATAGATTCTTAATACTTTTCTTGAACCACTTTGTTCCTAACTTGTCTGCCAAGCTTGCAGATGAATGTTGTGTGCAGGTATATAAGCAATAAAGAAGGATATTCTCTGACATCAAGATAATTGATGACTAGAAGCAGAGTCTATCTGCCATGACATATCCACATGTAATGTAGGTAAAACTCTCAACTTACAAACCTTCTATTTATAATGCTTCTTTCTTTGGTGGTGAAATGGTGCAGGAAAAAGTAATGGAGAGTCCTCCTACACCTACTCAAGTAGCCAAATCCCCTCCCACTAAACAATCTTAAAAACTTAGAACTAGGAAACCAACCTCTAGTGTTTCTCAAAAGACACCAGTTGTAAAAAGGAGCAAATTGGTTCAAACGAGGCTGGTAGATGAGCCAAGTGATGAGGAGCTCAACCCCCTAGAGAAACAGGTTATTAAAGGGCTCTTTTTGCTAAAAGAAGGTCATGATGCACCTGAGTCTAATCTTGAAGCCAAGACTGTAGACTCTCAAAAGGCTATAGTCTCTGAAAACCTAGGGATGCACCTCAGGATTCTCCAACCGAGTCTCATGAGAAATCTTATGCTAAGAAGTACAAGATGTTGATGAAGGCTTATTCTAAACACACACACAAGCCTATTGTTGTCACTAACCCTATTTTGTAGGAAACAGAAGCTCCCAAGGCTCCTGCAGAGACAAACTTTGAAATACAAAAATCTCTTCAACCAGAGTCTAAGTGAAATTTGTCTGAGTGAAATTTTATGAGTGCATAGAAATAGAGAGAGTTGTTGTGATAAACACAGAGAAGCTGCTAGGGTTTGTGTACACTCTAGGAGAGTTTTGTATTTACAAATCAATAATACAAACAATACTTATTCATATCTTTGTGTTTGATCTTTGTTCTTAATTCATATCTGTTTATTGATATTGAGTTGATTTTAAATCAGGCAGAAAAGACACACAAGTATTCAACCCCCCCTTCTACTTGTGCAACTGGGAAAACAATTGGTATAAGAGCCTAACGTTTAAAATCGATTAAAGATGTCTGGAAACAAAGATGGTAATTCTAAGATTCCTATGCTCAAGAGAAACGAGTTCACCCATTGGAAGGTTAAGATACTGCACCATCTGGAAGCAACTGACCCTGACTATCTTGAAAGAATTCATGAAGGACCCTATGTGCCCTTAAAGCTAGTGCCTCAAATCAATGAAGAAGGCAAAGTAACTGAATAACACTTCATTGAAAAACCAAAGGCTGAATGGACAAAAGAGGACAAGAAGAATGTTCTTAAGGAGGCAAAGGTAAAAAACATACTCTTTAACAGTTTGGACTCTGTTCTTACAAACTGTGTTATATCATGTCAAACTGCTAAGGAGATGTGGACAAAACTTGAAGTGCACTGTCAAGGAACTAACGATGTCAAGAAAAATGCAAGGTCTTTGCTAATTCAAGAGTATGAGTATTTTGAAGCAAAATCTGGAGAATCTATTACTGAGATGTATGATAGGTTTATAAAACTCTTGAATGAGATGGCTATGCTTGGTAAGGTTTATGATTCTGAAGATACCAACACCAAGTTTCTGAGAGCACTTCCTGAAGAGTGGGACAATAAGACTACAGCCATAAGGGAAGCTAGAGATTTGGATGAACTAACTTTAGAAGAATTGTATGGCAGACTCAAGACATATGATTTAGAGATGCAACAGAGGAAGAATAAGAAGTATGTGAAGACAAAATTTGTAGCACTCTTAATGGAGTCTGAAAAAGAACAACATGAACAACCCACTGAAACAAGAATCAAGGATTCAAGGAAGAAGGGTAAAACTGTTGTGGAGTCAGAGTCTACTGACACAGACTCTGATTCTGATGAAGAGATTGATCTAAGTCAAATGATGGCTATGTTTGCCAAAACTTTCAAAAGAATGAAATTTAACAAAAGAACTGGTAAATTTAGCAAAAGGCCATCATTCAAGAAGGAAGATGAGAAGACTGAGAAGAGCAAGAGTACTATAATCAAACTTGACAAAACAAAGGTCAAATGTTTCAACTGTGGAATATTGGGGCACTTTGCCAGTGAATGCAGAAAGTCAAAAAGTCAAGGAAAAGGAAAAGCACTTTTATCAACAGGAAAGGATTGAGCAGATTCAAGCTCAGAGGATGAAATTGATTATGAAAATCTAGCATTGATGGCATCCTCCTCAAGAAAATCACAATCTCCCAAAGAACCCCCATCTCCTAAAACTCATGTATCAATCTTTACTCCTGAATCCTTAATTAACTTAGACTCTAATGGCATAGAAATTATGCAAAGTGAGGTTAATAAAATAATGACAACATGTAGGTCTCTCACTAGTGAAAGTGAAAGGTTGAGAGAAGAAAATTTAACCTTAACTAAAAGGAATGATCATTTAGAGTCTGAGTTAATATTAATGGAACAATACAAAAAGGATTCTGAGAAAAATAGTCATAATTACATTGAAATTTTGAAAGCTTATGACTATGTTAAGAATGAACTAGAAGAAGAAAGACTTAAGTTTAAAGTCTGGACAGACTCTGGTAGAAAAGTTCAAGAAATTCTCAATAATCAAAATGTGTGTCAAACAGCTGGTCTAGGCTATGAAAATAGTCAAGGCAAAAGGCCTATTGTTGAGAATGACAACAATGAAGAAGCCAGCCAAGCTAATAAGACTAAAGACAAAAGCACATTTGTTCCTGTTAGGTTTGTGACTGCTAAAGAAAAGACTGAAACCACAAACTCATCTGTCAATAGTCCCCTTGTTATTGACAAAAAGACAGATGAAACTAGAGCAAATAACTCTAAGAAAAATATTAACATAGGGTACTTGTCTAAGTCTAAGTTAAAAGAAAGGCTAGAGAACTTATTAGAGTCTACCAAAACTAGGAGAAATAGGAATGGTAAGGAAGACATTAATAAAGCAAATAATATTCAAAAGGATCCTAATGCTCCTAGAAAGAAGTGTTTTAGATGTGGTAACCACAACCATTTAGCTATAGATTGTAAAGTAAAAATTGAAAAAAAATCATATTTTAGTCTTCCACAGACTCTGAAAAGTCACTACATTCCACAAAAACCTTGTTATCATTGTGGTAGCATATTTCACTCTATTTATATGTGTAGAGACTATCATGAATTGTATTTCAATTTTTATGAGCTAAAATCATCTATTGACAAAAGCTGGTATGACACTGTTAAGACTCCACCAGAGTCAAAAGCAACAAAGGAGACAGGTAAATCAAAGGTGAAAATTGCTAAACCTGTTTCACCTAAAGTTAGAGGAAAAGGATCCAAAACTGTTTGGATCCCCAAAACAACTAACTAGTTGCTTTATGTATGCAGGGAACAAAGGTAAAGAATGTAACCCTAATCCTGGACAGTGGATGCTCAGGACACATGACTGGAAAGAAATCCCTGCTTACAGACTTTGTGGAAATGGTTGGCCCAGAAGTATTCTTTGGAGATGGCAACAAAGGACAAACACTGGGATATGACAAGATTGTACTTGGGAATGTCATCATTGAACAAGTAGCTCTAGTTGATGGCTTAAGACACAATTTGATAAGCATAATTCAACTAGGAGATAAAGGTTACCATACTGGCTTTGACAACAAAGAGTGTCTTGTGACTCACAAAGAAACATGTATTCTGGTTTTTAAAGGTCACAGACATGGTAACATTTATGAAGCCAGCTTGGAGGATTGCATACACAGTGAACTCACATGTCTATATAGCAAGGCCTCAATTGAAGAAAGCTGGAAATGGCACAAGAAACTGTCACACATCAACTTTAAAACACTAAACAAGTTGGTAAAATAGAATCTTGTAAGGGGATTACCACAGGTTGATTTTGTGCAAGATGAACTCTGTGAAGCATGTCAACTTGGAAAGCAAAAGAAATCATCCTTCAAGAGCAAGACAATCAACACCATTTCTGAACCCTTTTATTTATTGCACCTTAATTTATTTGGTCCAGTAACTGTTATATCAATTAATAAAAAGAAATATACTCTTGTTATTGTAGATGATTTTACAAGATTCATATGGGTTTTCCTTTTACATTCAAAGGATGAAGCTCCACAACACATAATAGACCATATCACTTTTCTGGAAAGAAATTCAAAGAAAACAGTTAGAGTTCTAAGGAGTGACAATGGTACTGAATTCAAGAATTCAATCATGGAGGACTACTGTGCGTCAAAAGGAATTACTCAACAATTTTCTGCACCAGGAACTCCTCAACAAAATGGAGTTGTGGAGAGAAAGAATAGAACCCCCATAGAAGCTTCTAGAACAATGCAGGCAGAGTCTAAGCTACCAGTATATTTTTGGGCAGAGGCAGTCAATACAGCATGTTTCACTCAAAACTGTACTTTAATAAACATGCATGGAAAGACTCCCTATAAAATGATAAAGGACAAGAAGCCAAGTGTGAAACACTTTCACATATTTGGATGCAAGTGTTATGTACTGAAAGTACATCCTGAAAATCTGAGCAAATTTGAAGCCAAGGCAAATGAATCAATTTTTCTTGGATATGCATCAAACACAAAATCATTCAGAGTGTTTAATCTCAGAACCAAAATTTTTTTGGAATCTATTCATGTTGCATTTGATGATAAAAAGTTTACAGGATTGCAGGATGAGTCAGAGTCTACTACACTGGAATTTGAAAATCTAAAAAGTTCTGAGATAAATAAAGAAGAAAAGGATGAAAACCCTCAAGTAACTCCTGATCCAACACAGGAACCTGCATATTCTGAGGGGGAGCCAAAAAATACAACTCCAGATAATTCAGAGTCTAACAGGTCAGGGTCAACCCACAGAGAATCTAGACATACTGAGTCAAATTCTTCAGAATCTAACTCATCAGGGTCTGGATCAAGTAACTCTGAACCCTTGTCAGAGTCAAGCAATTTAGGGGGAGTCCCTTCATTTAAATTTCACTCAAATACATAAGATGCAAATGACTTAGGGGGAGCTTCAAGTTCTAGAATCAATCTTCCACCAGCTAGAAAATGGAAAAGGGGTCACAGTCCTGACTTAATAATTTGTGACCCTAAGAGTGGTGTACAAACAAGAACAGTCACTCAAAATGAATGTCTTTATAGTTGTTTTCTCTCAAAGAATGAACCCAAGAAAATTGAGGAAGCCTTGCAAGACCCTGATTGGATAATTGCAATGCAAGAGGAATTGAATGAATTTGAAAGAAACAAAGTGTGGAAACTTGTACCAAGACCTAGAGATAGATCAGTTGTTGGTGCAAAATGGGTGTACAAAAACAAACTTGATGAGAGTGGAACTGTAATAAGAAACAAAGCAAGGCTAGTTGCAAAAGGATACTCACAGGAGGAAGGAATTGACTATGATGAAACTTTTGCACCAGTAGCAAGATTGGAAGCTATCAGAATGTTTCTTGCCTTTGCAGCTCATTCAAAATTCAAGGTGTATCAGATGGATGTAAAAAGTGCCTTCTTAAATGGAAAATTGGAAGAAGAAGTCTATGTGGAGCAACCACTAGGATTTGTTGATCCAAAATATCCTGATCATGTTTACAGATTAGATAAGGCACTTTATGGATTGAAGCAAGCACCTAGAGCATGGTATGAAACACTTTCAAAATTTCTTCTTGAAAACAGATTCATAAGAGGTACCATTGACAAAACTCTCTTTATTAGAAAGTATAAAGGTAACATTTTTCTTGTCCAAATTTATATTGATGATATTATATTTGGATCTACTAATGACAAACTCTGTGAAAAGTTTAGTAAACTAATGCAGTCAAATTATGAAATGAGCATGATGGGAGAATTGAACTTCTTTTTGGGGCTTCAAGTCAAACAGAATGATGATGGAATTTTCATCAATCAAACAAAGTATGTAAAAGAACTATTGAAGAAGTTTGATATGCAAGATTCTGCAACTGCTAAAACTCCCATGTCAACAGCCACTAAGCTAGACTCTGACGCAAAGGGTAAGAAAGTTGACAACACTAGCTACAGAGGTATGATTGGCTCATTATTATATTTAACTGCTAGTAGACCAGATATAATGTTTGCAACTTGTCTGTGTGCTAGATTTCAAGCTGACCCCAGAGAATCACATTTAGTAGCTATAAAAAGAAATTTTAGATATCTCAAGGGGGCACAAACTCTTGGACTTTGGTATCCTAGAGAGTCAGATTTTTTACTAATTGGCTATTCAGATTCTGACTATGCAGGATGCAAAGTAGACAGGAAAAGCACAACAGGTCAATGCCAATTTCTTGGCAACAGATTAATTTCTTGGTTTAGCAAGAAACAACAGACTGTATCAACCTCAACAGCTGAGGCTGAATACATTGCCGCTGGAAGTTGCTGTGCTCAAATTCTGTGGATAAGAAATCAATTACTTGATTATGGACTAACATTCTCAAATATTCCTATGTATTGTGATAATACCAGTGTTATTAAAATTGCAGAGAATCCAATCCAACATTCCAGAACAAAGCACATTGATGTCAGGTATCATTTTATTAGAGAACATGTTGAAAATGGTACTGTGACACTTCACTATGTTCCAACTGACAAACAGATTGCAGACATTTTGACAAAACCACTTGATGAGTCTACCTTTCTTAGACTGGTAGGTGAATTAGGTATGTTAAACATGTAAGTGATTACAAATTACAAGCAACAAGGTATGTACTTTAATTATAATTCTGGTTGTAACACATTATAATTAATTATTTTTGCAAAATTTCTATTGGTACTTTATCTTGACAGAGTCTAGTTTTTAGACTCTGACGAGTCTGCAGACTCTGACTAGTCTGTAGACTCTAAAAAACAATTATCGCCTAGACTCTAAAACAGTTCAAATTCGCGCCTGCAGACTCTGATTGTGTTTAAATTGTTCAAATGACTTGAAATAGGCGGTAACAGTTATTTTTTACTGGAGATAGACTGTAGACTCGTGTGTATTGTTAGCAATTCAAACATAATAGAAGATTTTCATACATTTTACTCACTTGTCTATTGCAATTAATTTTTAAGGTAGAACTATTCACAGAGCTCTTTACGAACCCTAGCCACTTTCTTCAAGCGTATTCATCACTTTCAATTTACAAAATTTTAATGGCTGCTATCTCAACTGTTATGCGGGGACCCAAAGCTATCGCATTCATATTTGGAGACTTTGAGTTCATGACCACTAACCATATGGCAGCCCTTGGTGACAAGAAAGGAGTAGATGCTGATTCCTATCCTATGATGGATTTCTTGGAGCAGAGTGAGCTCAGTTACGTTCTCAAGGCATTACCATTCATTCACATGGATGCTGTTTCTCAAGCTTGGAGCACTGCAAAGGTAGTTGATCCTTTTCAGGATCAACCAGGTAAAATAATGTTCACCTTTGGCTCAATTACTTTTGATGTCACTGCTGATGTGCTTAATTCAGTTTTTAAATTGCCTGTGAAGACACCTTTCGATGACACTGTTTCTAATTCTGAGATTAAAAACATGTTTAAATCATTAGGCTATTCTGCTAGTTTAGATAACATGAGTAAATTAACTAGACCCTATTTGAGGAAGGAATGGTCCTTCTTTTTTGATCAAATTGCTAAGTGCTTTATTGGCAAGTGTAGTGGCTTTGATGCTATTACTGCTATTACTTATCAAATTGGTCACAGTCTCCTATTTGATAGAGTAATCAACATTGGTGATATGTTGCTCACTCAAATGGGAGTAAAATTAAATAATGTGCATGAGGGGAGGAAAAAAGTCTATTATCATAGATTTCTTATGATTCTCCTCAATCACTTCATTCCTGACATGTCAACCAAGTTGGCAGATGATTGCTGTGTGCAGGCATACAAACAGCAAAGGTGGATATTCTCTGATATTAAGAGAATTGATGACAAGAAGAAGAGTCTACCTGCCATGACTTATCCACAGGTAATGAAGGTAAAACTCTCAACCTACAAACCTTCTATCTACAATGCTTCATTTTTTGGTGGTGAAATGGTGCTGGAACAAGTAATGGAGATCACCCTGCACCTACCCAAGTCACCCAATCTCCTTCAAAGACACAATCTTCCAAACCAAAATCCAAAAAGAAACCAACCTCTGGTGTCTCTCAACTGGCACCAGTTGTAAAGAGGAGAAAATTGATTCAAACTATGCTTATAGATGAGCACAGTGATGAGGAGCTCAACCCTCTAGAGAAGCAAGTTATTGAAGGACTTTCTTTGTTAAAGGAAGGTCATGACACACTTGATTCTACCCTTCAAGCCAAGTCTGTTGTCTCTGAAAAGGCTACAGACTCTGACCAACCTAGGAATGCACCTCAGGATGCTCAAACTGCATCTCTTGAGAAATTTTTTGCTCAAAAATACAGAAGCTTAAGGAAGGCTTATTCTGCACACACAGAAGCCTACTACTATTACTAACCCTATTTTGCAGGAAACAGATGCTCCCAAGGCTCCTGCAGGGCCAGACTCTGAAAGCAATAAATCACCTGAACCAGAGTCTAATGTTGAGTCAGAGTCTAGACTGCCTTTAGACTCTGATCATGAGACATTTTGGGAAGGAATGCCATTGGATACAGCCTCATGTCTTATTGATGAAATCCTTACTCCAGGGTGATGAGGTGTTGCTATTCCTATATCCTTTGGTGGAATCAGTAGAAGATCCAGAACAATATAAGACTAAATCTCAAGTCTTGGATTTTATTTCAACCTATGAGACCCTAAGGAAGAGAATGGAACGAGAGCTACAACTGTCTGCACAGGATGTGGTCAAAAATCTATACAGCTACCTATTCAACTCTTCATTACAAGAAAAAGCAACTGGGCTCATAGAAGGCAGAACTACTGAAGTTCTCAAAGCACTAGGTGTGCCAGACTCTGAACAGCAAATCACAAAGAAGCCTAAAAAGCTTAAGATTTATAAAAGGAGAGAATCAGAGTCTGTTGCTGAGTTGGAAACTGAGATTGAGCAACTAGTATTTGACTATGAAGCAATTTGGGATCAAAGAATTACCTACAGGACAACTATTGATTGGATTTCCATTATTCAGCCTCTTTCATGAAAGGTGGTTGATTTTCTTGTCCAAAATGTAGGAAAGGTGGCCAACAAATACATCTATCCAACTTATAAAAGTAGATTGGATCAACTCAAGGGCTCATATTATCAGAAACTAGCAAGGGAGCTGCATGATTCCTTTCACATGACTTTTGCCCAGGCCATCTATGCACTCCATGCCAGGATTTTTCTCAATGGACACTTGGATGCATTAACTATGGAAGAACCACAGGAGGTAGCAGGTGATGCTAGGCAGTTGGAGGATTGGACTAGTGCACCAGTGGTGACTAGTGATAAAGATGCTCAGTCTGCCTCACCTACACAAGAACCACCTAGTCAGAGGTTGGGTGATAGTGGGGCAGGGGAGTATGCTGTAAGGCCCTCCTTGGCAACTCAATAAACTGCTGATGAGAACCCCAGTGATATGGGAGGACAAACTCTGATGGATGCTCAATAAGTACTTTTCCATCCTTATTCATCAGAGTCTATCCACCTTGATGGGGGAGTCTCATGCACAAACAGTCCAAGATGGTGACACTCAGACTTTGGCTTCTAATGAAGTCATACTGACGTAGTCAGAGTCTAGAGTAGACTCTGAGACTGGAATACTGGAGCCAACAGACTCTGAAAAGAAAGAAGATGATTGTAAGGGTTCATAATTTGTTATTGCTCACCCCTTGGTGAAAACTCATAGCCTTCAGACATATGAAGGGGTTCCCCTTCATCAAGGTGGTTCAGGTATTGAAGTACACTCTTTATCTCTCAACCCCTCTTCTGTAGGATTCTTGAGTGCACCTTCCCAAATGAGTGAAAATATATCTGAGAGGCTGGCACTGGTCTAGGCAAAAGGAGAGGTAGAAAAGGCTGTAGAGAGCCTGAGTGAGATTGAGAAAGTGGGTGCCCAACCCCACTGTGAGACTGAGAGATTAGGGTATCCTGAACCTAGCTTTACTTATTGGGATCAAGATTTTCCAAAGAGTTGGTCCAATGAGTTGGAGCAGGGGATGGATGAAAATTCACTTTGTTTGATTGTGCAGATTGGTAAAAAGGAGGAGTCTCTTGCTGCTCAGAAGTCATTTACACAGAGACCACAACATCATCTGGTGGATTCTATAGCAAGGAGAGCAGATAGAGTCATGGAGGCTTTAGTGGATAACCCTGTCAATTTAACTGAGGCTGCAACATTGAAGTCAGAAGAACCACTTTTGATCATGCCTATAATGGCTTGACTTCCAGAGTCTAGAGTCTCTGATCACTCTCAAGAGGAGTCAGAGTCTATAGTCTCGTTTGCAGTTTCAGAGTCTATACCACCACCAGAGTCTACACCTCATCTTCCCTCTCTTGAGCCTGTTGCTGAAGAGTGCACTTCTGAAGATAATGATCCAGTTCAACCTTCTTTTGTCTATTTTGATCAAGTCTTTCCTCAGTCTTGCACAGAAAAGAGGCATCACTGATAAAGATTCTTTTACTTGTATTATGGAAATTCATCAGTCTGAGAGACTGAAAGCTTTTCAGAAAAAATCATATCTCCAGGAACATGGTCACTACCCTGGTGAAGAAGATCAAGCTCTGGATGGGGATTTTAAAGATGAGACCGAGAGTGTTGCTAAATAATTGGCATGTGTGGTCAAAGACATCTCTCATATTCAAACCAAACTTACTGGTGTTGACAATACTACTTCTCTGCTAAGTACCAAATTTGACAGAATTCACTCCCTTCAATTATCCAAAGAGGTCACCTTCAAGGATTCCCTTGCTGCTATCACCTCTACACAAGCTTCTCTCCAATCAACAGTCTCTGATTTAACCACCAAGGTTGATTCTGTCATTGTAGCACATGCCAATATCTCCATAGTTCTTGAACAGATTTTGTTGGCTGTTACTAGTTCTGATGATGTCAAAAAGGGGGAGAAGAGAGGTGAATCTTCTTCCAGGAAAAATAAGGATGATACATACAGATATGATAAAAGGGGAGTTAAAAGGAGGAGAGATGGTGATGATGGAGATAGTTCTCATGGTCCTAGGGGTCCTGGTGATGTATCACTCAAGCATTCTGGAGTGGCTGTATTATCAAAGTCTCAAACACATCAGTCAGGGACTGGACATGGGAAATCAGAGTCTAAGTCAGACTCTGATAAACAAAGGAAGAAAACAGACTCTGATGAAACTCAAGAACCTTCATACTGGAAGTGCAGTCAATCAAATCTACAACTTAGAGCTAAAAAGAAGACAGGTCTTGGAGGTTTTGAAGAATCTGACATTGACAGAACATCTACTCTAACCAGGGATTCTCAATCCTTGATAGATAGGCAGTTTGAGAAGATCACACAAAAGCACTTAAACAAAGTGGTATCTGCGCAAATTGTTTATAATGTTTATGAAAGAAAGATGCAAGGAGGACAGGGAGGCTCAGAAAAGGTGAAGAATGAGATGCTAGTTTATTTTTTAGAAGGTGGATCAGCTAGATGGATCAGTCAATTAAACTTCATATTTTTCAAATAGGCTGAGGAATTGCAGTATATTAGATTTCTCCTTCAAATTGCTTATGAAGTTAACAAGAGCAAAGAGGCTGTCACACACAAATGGTTCAAGGAGATTGATAGAAAGCTGACTTTGTATAAACAGGCAAATCAACAAATGGGCAAATTTTCCTTAAAATATGTTGATACTGAGGGAAATGATCAAGTCATGCCATTGGAAGAAAAATAGATTAAATTTCAAGAAGGTGTGGGTCATTACTTTGGGTTTCAGCCTTTGAGTGGGAAAGTTAGGGTTCTAATGTTGAAGGACTTAAAAGATCAAGAAAGCAGTGCAAATGATCTGAGAGAAGCTTACTGTCAAATCAAATGTTCAAGTGAAGAAATGAAGAAATTGAAGAAATTTGTTGGTGAAGCTCTTGCAGTTGTGGAGGAAAATATGCTCAATTCATTTTTGAAGAATAATCCAGCCTTTGAGCGGATCAATTAAGAAGTAATTATTTTTCCTTTATAATTCTTTCATACTGTTCTAGACTAAGTGTAAAGGGAAATAGTATTTGATTGCTATTTCATATCAACCAAATAGGGGGAGATTGAAAGGGGAGATAGGAGTGAAGGGAAGTAACTCACTGCACTTTCATGTGTACTAGGAATGCTAAATGTAATCTCTATGTAATGGTTGATGATAACTCAACAATAGAATAGAACATGATTCCACATTCTTCTTTGCAAACCTTACTTGTTGCTTCGATTGTAATGCACTAAAATCGTCATAGACTAAGACAATCTTCTGTAGCTTCCACATCCTTGAATAGATGTCAACATCTTTTATTCTTCACTGAGGCATGAACATGTTAATGAACTTCTTCCAGTGAGCTTCAAGTCTGTAGATGATCCTTTGATACTTTGTCTTAACTGAACTCTGTGATCCAAGATTTCTGTGCACCTGCATATTATTACATGTCTTGTTCTATTGTTGAGTTATCATCAACCATTACATAGAGATTACATTTAGCATTCCTAGTACACATGAAAGTGCAGTGAGTTACTTCCCTTCACTCCTATCTCCCCTTTCAATCTCCCCCTATTTGGTTGATATGTAATAGCAATCAAATACTATTTCCCTTTACAATCTCCCCCAAAAGCAATTAAATAAAATTAACTACTAGAGGATAACTCAACTAACATACAAGAAACAATTAAAGTATTGGACATGGAAATAATATACAGAAGGTTCTGGAAAGATATAATCAGTTAAATCCAGATTTCCTGAGTTGCTGAAAATGAATGATGAATTTCTGAATTTCATTTTCCTTTAGCTTTCTCCACTTCAATGTTCTTCAAAGATGGGGTTATTTCAATAAACAAACAAATCATTAGTAAAGACTTCTGAACAATCATTCTCGTTCATCTTGCAATTCGAACTAGAACATACAGCTCTCTATGTTCCCCATAAGAGGTCAACTCATTATCCCCTTAAGGTTGTTTTCTCTTAGAATGAAAGTCACTTCCTCTTTTTCTTTAGGATGTTCTATTTCCAGGAAACATATTTTTCTTTCTTCCCTGCACTACTCCACTGACTTCATCTATCACTGAAACAAGAAATAGAACACACTTGGACACTTCTCAGATGCCCCTTGAAAATCTCCTTCACATTTTTCTTTACCCAGAAAACTTCTACTTAGCAAAAACTCCCCCTGAGTTGATACTCTTCAAAGAAATCTTCATTTTCATTCATTGATCGTGCTAGAAAGAATTCTTCTGCCGAACCTCTCCTAAGAATGTTCCAAGGACAGATCTTCAAACAAATAAAGCAAAATCCCTTAGATATCTTTTCAGAATAAGATATAGCATTGCAAACCAAGATGTTAAGATTCTCCATAACTTCTCCCCTTAGTACGACAAGTAACTTCTTCCCAATTGACAGAAAGTAACTTCTCCACTTCAGACGAAAAATCAGTTAAATCTACAACACCTTTAGGGATTTGGCTCCAACCAATTACTAAGAAACTCCCCGTTAGTAATTTCTCCATTGCATCACTAAGGTTTCAATTTTATCTAATTCTCCCCCTTAGTTCATGCAAGCTCCAATCCACCCTTGTGTCTTTAGATATCCTCTAAGTAACCTCCACAAGATAGGATTGACAGATCTCATTTCTTGTATCACCAAGAGATCTCGTTTCTTGTATCACCAAATTCTCCCCCTTAGTTGAGAATATCATTTAAAACAATAAAAGTATCATCTACATCCAATCGAATAAGAAACTCTCTTTCAATTGAACATAAAATCCTCCTTAGGCCTAAAAATTAATGTTTCCCCCTTTGAGATTGAGAACAACATGAATTAATAGACCCAAAGGTAATAGTTTGGACATTCCCACTAAGCTTCAGCTAGACTCTTCTTCAGCTTGTCTTTCAGAAAAGAATCTCTTCAACATTTCAGAGCTGGAAAATTCAGTAACAGGATTCAAGCATAGTAGCAAGGTTAGTGTTTGGTCTATGGTTTCCTCACTTCTACTACGTTCTGTTGGTGTTTACACTTTCAAGCGTAAGTGTTCCACTCATTTCTCTCCCTATTTCTCTCACTCAAGTGTATCACTCCCTCACTTCACTCAAGTGTTTCTCTCCCTTACTTGCACTCATTCCATTTATAGCAATTTGTACCTGCAAGTAAATCCATGCTAGTCTCACCAAGATATTATGGATCGTTGACTGTAGCATGTTATCGATCACTAAAGATCTAGGTTCTGAGATGGAATCTCAGACAGGGTTTCAGTTAGGCCGTCACCCAACTCACCATGAGCAAATCCATGCACACGTGGCTCGTCGTCGGGGAATAACCCTTCTGAAATTGGAATCTCCTCCATTCCAGGAGTGACTGAAATCCCAACACCCTGATCCTCAAAAGACTCATCAAATTGGTAAACCAACTGAATCATAGTCTACGAGTTGTTGCTCAGCTACTTTCAGCATCAACAATCTCCCCATATGCAAATCCATGCACTGGATCGTTGAATGTGGTATGCGTACTAGCAGCTATCTAAGCATCAACCGACTCCCCATATGCAAATCCATGCACTGGATCGTTGATGGTGATATGCCTTTAAGTTTTGAGCGATCCATGTATTCCAGAATTTGAATTCCTGGGAGAGTAGACGTGTAAAACATCTCTCTCAATCACCTGTGAAGATGAATTAACTCACTATTTTCAGTCATGGAAAACTGTTAGTGATTGCCTCTCAACATCAACAGATTGCTCTGCGGATGTGAAATCCCGTTAGGGAACTAGGACTGTTCCTCCTAGGAAGGTTGACAAGGATTCTAATATATGGCAAGAAATCCAAGTTTCCCTCAAATACCTGTGAAGGTTGCTCAACAACTTCATTCACCATGAATGGTAAACACAGAAGTTTAGGGGTTTTACCTATACCTCACAATGTGCACTTCTTGCAATGTGTCCTCACAATTGTTAGTCCCAAGAGAGGCTAGAGAACTGTTAGGTCCTATAACATCCCTTAGAAGCAAAAACTTTAGGATTACCATCAGCGTGAATGCTTTTGGTGTGCTTGACTCATTACAAGGTGCTCTGGCTGACGAGCAAATTTTCAATGAAATCACCCTGTTGAGAGAGTTCATTCAGAAACGGTTGAATTGCCTTTTCAGCTCTGCATCCTTTTGAGAGAATACAGATGAGCTACAGATACCTCAATTTGTATACTTCTTTCCTTCTCGAGAGGTAGAGCTGTGGGTGCACTTCCGACTTCATCCTTATTTGCTGCATCAAGTGCAGTTTCTCCCTTAACAACCGCTAATCTACATAAGTTCCTTATATCACCAAGGGTTGAAAGTTTGAATTAGAATGATAGTGTTTGGTACTAAGGCCTTGGTTAGAAATTGATGGATTATTCAACTTCTTGACCTTCCCCTATAGCCACTTAGGCCAAGCCATTTCGGCTAAATAGATAGAGTTGATCAGAGCTATATAAAATTTGGTAGAGTATGATTAAACTTATTCTCTATTCCTTCTCAGAAATATAGCATCGGAGCAATGTGTCCTCAAGAAACAATGCACCAGGGCTAAAATGTGAGAATTAATAAAGAATAGGTAAAAGAATATTAAGCCAAATTTCATAAACTCACAACTTTGAATTTCTCTTAGACAAATATCCAATTGAAATTCAACTCTTTTAACAAAAACATTTTGATTAATAACTCAAATCTATTTCATCTTGCTCACTGTATGTTTTCAGAAATTGTTTTGCAATTCATTCTTATCGGATATTATCTCCGACTTAAAACATAAATCATTTAAAAAAAATTGAATGAATGCTTTAGTCATACAGTCCAAGGCACTAATCCCAAAGCAAACAACCATTGTTTTAATACTACAGGTCAATGTGAAACAGACATTAACAAGAGTTTTGAAAAACGTTTTACCAATGATTGATACCTCAAGATCAAAATAATTTACTCAAATAAAATAGTCTGATACCATGCAACCTAAGTTACAAGTTATCAAGTAACTTTATTTAAACAAATCGTGGAGAGAAAACAGTTTTCATTACAAAACATTTAGAGAGAGAGAGGATATATGATTTTGAAATAGAAAGATAATCCTCAAGAAATGTTCTCTTTCAAAGGAAATAAAAAAACTTTTAGTGGCTTTTCATTTTCTGGCAAATGAATGCATGTTTAGATAAAACATTTTTCACAAGAAATAGACAAGAAATTTCTTTATGCATTCAAGTTCTAAAGAATGAAAAACATATGTTAATACTAATGAATTATCAAAGATATGAATGACAAGACATTCAAAAGTACTAACATCATTCAATCATTTTGTAATAAAATGCATATTACTACAAAATAATCAAGCACATAAGATACTTACATTATGCTAGACAATTACCATTTGTCGCTTGAAACAAACACATATTGCAATATAGATCATGGTAATTCTAAAGCATAAAACATAAGCATCCGCTAAACACTGAACATACATTGACCGAATGACAGCATTTAACTTCTTACACTACATATCAATAATTATCACTTAAGCATATTGAAAATACTCATGACAATCATAATGTATGTAAGCTCGAGGTACTAGTTGCATCAAGGATCAAATACCTTTAAATATTAATGCTAAAATTTATGATCTTTGACAACCCCTCGCGATGTAGTAAATTACTTTCAATATCAGTGTTTTTGAAATAATCTTTTTATCACTTAGTGCAGAAATTCTAAGTGACATCACTAATATAAAAAGAATGACAACTAATATTAATGGATTTTGCAAAAGACATGAATTACATCACTTAAACTACATATTAAGTGGTTCCATTAATATTAGCATTAAACAATTAAAAGTAAATAAAATTACAATTAATTAATATATACTAATACTTATGCTGAAACATTTGATACATATAGCATGAATAACATATGACAGCACAAAGTACGAGATCCTGGATATAAATTGACTATACAAAGAGATGCTACAATGTTAGGTCCCTAGGTCCCGACTGATCATAGGTAATCTCATAGCGATAATATTGGGTCCCGGGTGGTCACACGCCAAACATTAATCAGTTCCTAGAGATCGTAGACATCTAAATAGCATGAACACTCTCTATAAATATTACATTTAAATAAATCAATATTAGACTAGAGTGACATACCTTAGTCAATAGAGCTTTTACTGGTGTATGATCGTTGAATGAACAATTACTCCTCTTTGCCCGAGAGATCGAACGTTTACTCCTTTCGAGATCGAACGTTTACTCCTTTTGGACAGGAATAACTTTTCAGCTACCAGTTAACATTGTTCCTCGAAACAATACCACGCTCATCCAGACGGAAACTGCATTACCTTCAGCACCCAAATATTTTCTTGTAGATATTGGTCTTGGCAGCAGCTTCACTAAACTCAGCACTCTAGAAACCAGTAGTCTTGACACTAGCAGAGTAGAACCTTCAAAAACTCCGAACTACCCTTCAGCTTCTGTATCAATACCAAGTCTTCATGTGGATTGATTCCTTGTGCTAAGTGTATCTGCCTCTGGTTCAATTGAGTTAGTTCCTTGATTCGAATCCTACTCAATCTTGATTAGTTAGTGCATCTTCAATCTTCATTGAATTCACTCAGAAAAACCAATGAAATGCTCTTATATATGCACTGTACTACCAATCAATACTCTACTACCCAGATTCATCAAGAACTGACTCTAGGAAATGTTGTTACACAAAACCCTTTGTCATGACAGATGTGTCCTTAATATTTCCTTAGATTTTCAGTGGGTAGAGTAGTCTTCTTCAAATATGATTGAGATCACCTTGCATTATCTTTAAATTGACAATTTCCTTTCTAATATGCAATCACTCAATCTGGATCACTAAGTGCTCCTAAGAATCTCAACTCTTACTCAATGAGCACTGCTAGCCTTTGAACATCAAACACGACTAGTTGATCCAACTTACTGATGCTCCCCCTATGATGTTGCTTGCAGCTTTTCTTCATCTGGTGTCATCTGATCTTGAGCCCTAAACAGGATGTCAACCTTTAGAAATTCAGAGCTAAAATCAAACGAATGCTAGGGAGCTTGATGATGATGTTCACTGCATCTAGATCATCTTAAATCAATCACAGACTCTGTGTAAGCTTCTTAACTCCAAATAAGATAGCCCTTCATCACACCATGTGACTTCAGGCATGATTAATCTTACTTGATGTCTTCTCTTTATATTTGCTTATTAGACTTGCTGTGTCAACTGATTCAGCCGTAGTGAATAGGAAACCTTAAGTCTATCCATTATCCTTGTAATTTCACTCAAGGTCTGGATTTCCCTATTAACTCCTCCATTTGGTCATGAAGTCCGAAAACTGAACTTTACTCTAGAATACTCCTTTCAGTGCAGACATAACATAGAATTTCATTCGTCAACAAATTCCATTACCTGCCCTCAAAGTGTTCTTACAACAATCTGCCTAATCCTTTGAATGTGATTAATCACTGAGATGCTTCATCTATCGAATGCATGAACAAACACCAAAACTAAACAAGGTAGCCTTTGACTTGACTTCCCTTCAACTGATATACTTCACTAATGTCCTTCTTAAAAGAATTTCATTAGAAGTTATCATTTCTCACCAACTTCATCTTTACCGTCGAATCCGTTATCTTGATAAACCAAGTATTAGTTGATAAACCAAGTGTGAGAGCATCACTTGTTGTTGCAGCTAACTCCATTCTGATAAACTTCAACAAATAGTTGACTTCATCATAAGCATTAAATTTCGTGTCAGCAATAACCTCACTTCCAGTAGAGTGAGCTTCTATTTCTCTTGACCCCGATCAATATTGTTCATCCTCGAACTGATATTAGGAAACCCTTCGCAAAGAATTCCCTATGTCTTCCTTAATATTGTGCTTCAGATCATTCAAGAAAAATAGGTAACCTTGCTTAACCATTTGAATACCAAAGCAAAAGTAGTTACATGCCTCGAACATGAAAATGTCAGAGATATATAACTTGTACATGTTGAAAGATACTCTGCATTCACAAATGATTAAGACACGTGGTCCTCAATTTGATTGAGTCCAAGGGTTAGAGATATTTTTAAACATAGTTAACAACAAAGCATTCAAGTTCAACATGCTCATTCTTATTTGACTGATCACTCCTCATCTATATCAGCCTCAACAAGTAGTCTTGGCTATGAGCTCAGTGATCCCAACCTAACTTAAGGTGGACTAGCAGTCTATAAGAATCATGTCGTACACATATGTAGTCATAGAAGAATCAATCACTCAGATTCCTAATTCTTCTAAATCACCTTTGTTGTTCACTTTAACATTATATTATCTCTAATTACCTGAGTCGGTTTAAATTTAAAAAAATTTAATTCATGGTTTATTATACTGACCCCTAGGCAATTCCCAAATTAGAAACAAACTCATCTTAACAAGCACATGATCAAATATAGCATTTAATACAACTATGCGAGTATAAACAGATTATTGACAATGTAAACATCAAGGCACTTAGCATGCAGCAAATACTCTTTCCGGTAAATGTACCCCTACAAATACCTAAGACTCTATATGCTAACATGATCAATTATCGTAAAGCAAGCATTAAATCACATAAGATCTAATCATGAAGTCAAATACTGAAAAACAAGCAACACTAACAAACTAGCATAAGTTATCTAATTTATATAGAAATCAAGGTGAGACATGCATTATATCAAACTTATAATATAATGCAGTTCAGCACTTAATACTCTATAATTGAATCAAACAAGTATAAACTAGTTAGAAAGTATACCTGAGCGATGCTTAGCATTCCATCTCGAGTGATAATCAATTGATCCAAATCAATTTCCATTCTACTGACACTCATGGAAGTATCCTTGCATTTGACCTCAATAACAAATGATGTTCCTGCTTCAACCCAAACTGATACTTGATTGTTCTGCTTAAAGACCCCGACATAGAATGTCTCATGTTCTGCTTGAAAAGATCACTCTTCTTTGTATGTGTAGCAATAACCCCTTGATTATCATATGTCAGTGATAATCAAACCTTGTGTATTTCTGCCACTGATGTCCTTTAACCAAATCTTCAATTGTTGTTTTGGTTCTTTGACCGATAAACTGAATTCCTTTTCAAAATCCCAAATTCTTCATATATTGATTCGAAAACCACTGATCGAAGACTCTTCCCTAAATGAACTAATCCCCTTTCAATAACCAAATGATCCACTGAGTAGACCGATGTAGAAATACATCTCCAATGGTAAGATCAGGTCTCAACTCCATTAGAATGTTCTTCAGTCAGTTCGTTTGTCCTCAACGAACGAAGAATCAACTCCTGTTGTTTCGTTTAATAAAACATTTTGTTCAAACAGAAGTATTTCATTTTTTTTAGGAATTTAAATAATCAAAATAAATTGAAAATGCATTTTTGATAAATAATAATAAATTTCTCAATTTCAAATTATAAATAAAATAAAATTCGAAAAGAAAGTTTTGATATAGAGATAACAAAATTTTCAAGGTATATTAAATAATCCCGAAAAAGAAATTATTTCAAATCAAAATTAATTTCCAAAGAATTTTATAGAATTTATAATCCAAAACAGTTTCAATTATAATTAAAATAAAACAGATTGAAAATATAAGTTTGATATAAAAATAATAAATTTTCAAGTCATCTTAGATATTCTTGAAAATAAATTATTTCAACCAAAATGATTTTCCAAAAAGTTTTATGAGATTTATAATTAAAACTTCTATAAAAAATAAATTATTAAACCTCAAAAATAATTCTCAAAATACTTTTAAGAATATTAAACTCAAAAGAAATTAAATTGGATTTTAAGATTAATTTTAGTTTTTAAATTAATAAAATTCTTAACTAAGAATATTAAAAATATAAAATATTTGACTCTAAAATTTAAAAGAAAATAAAATATTTTCCAAGATGTAAAATAAACTTGAAAAATAAATTATTTAAATTTAAAAATTATTTTCAAAATATTTTATATAATTAAATTCAAATTTAATTATTAAATTAATTATTAAACTAAAAACAATTTGAGAGAAAAACAATTTTTGTTTTAAATAAAAGTTAAACTATGTAGCCATGTGTCATGTTGAAACAGCCTTCTAAGAAAAAAAATTCTACATAGAAATGTTCTACATAGACTCTATCTAGAACATCAAGTAGAAATTCTACATAGAAATATTCTACTTAGGCTCTATCTAGAACATTAAGTAGAACTTCTGACTTAGAAAATATTTCTAACTCCAGAATTTCTACTTAGGTTCTATCTAGAACATTAAGTAGAATTTCTACATAGAAATGTTCTACTTAGGCTCTATCTAGAACATTAAGTAGAACTTCTGACTTAGAAAATATTTCTAACTCCAGAATTTCTACTTAGGTTCTATCTAGAACATTAAGTAGAATTTCTACATAGAAATGTTCTACTTAGGCTCTATGTAGAACATTAAGTAGAACTTCTGACTTAGAAAATATTTCTAACTCCAGAATTTCTACTTAGGTTCTATCTAGAACATTAAGTAGAATTTCTACATAGAAATGTTCTACTTAGGCTCTATGTAGAACATTAAGTAGAACTTCTGACTTAGAAAATATTTCTAACTCCAGAATTTCTACTTAGGTTCTATCTAGAACATTAAGTAGAATTTCTACATAGAAATGTTCTACTTAGGCTCTATGTAGAACATTAAGTAGAACTTCTGACTTAGAAAATATTTCTAACTCTAGAATTTCTACTTAGGTTCTATCTAGAACATTAAGTAGAATATTCGAGATAATGTTCGAGTTAGACACTATCTCGAACATCAAGTCGAATTTCTACATAGAAATGTTCTACTTGGCTATCTAGAACATTTTGTACTTAGAAAAATTCCGGGCTTCAAAAAAAAATTCTGGATGCCCAGTGAACCAATTGTACCCTCTTTAATCTCAAAAATAAAAATAGATCCAATCGATTTGTATGTCAATCGAGTAGCTCTGATACCAATTGTTAGGTCCTGGAGATCGTAGAGGGGGGGTGAATACGATTCCCAAATAAAAATCTGACTTTTATTTATTTTTGGGACAACATAAAAATTACTTTGGTTCAAACCCAGGTACTGTTCATCATCTTCTTCAACCTCAAGAACACCATTAAAATAACCAAGATAATGAACGGTAAATCATCCAAAACACACAACACAACAAGATCCAAGAATATAACTTTATATTCATTGAAGTGGGGTAGATGCTACAAACAAGTTCAAGAACATAAGCTCAAGAACACAACAAAGAAATGATTTTTAGCTCCTCTAAAAATATTACAAATTCTAGATCTAGGAGACAAAAATCAAACCTATCTTCTAAACAAGATTTAGCAATGTTTACAATAGAAGAATAGATGAGTGGTGAAAGAAAGAAATTCATGGCCCCATAATATTCAAGATATGGAGTATGGCCATGGGGGAGAGAGAAAATAATTTTCTCTCTCTCCTTATTTCTATCTCTCATCCGGATGCACACATCCACCACTACTTGAAAATGGAGACTTGGGTTTCCTTTTTATTATAGAAAAAGGTGTAGCTTTTTGCTTTTTCCATCTTTTACTCTTGTCCACTCAAATCATATCTTCAAAGTCATGTGCAAGCATGCCTTTGGAAATATTTAATGTAAAAGTAATATTTAAATAAATATATATAATATAAATAAAGAATGTCTTTATTTATAAAATATATAAATAATTAAATAAATACTTTATTTAATTAAATTAAATATTTCCATTCCACTCTTCAATTTGTGTAGACTTCCTTATCCAAATACTTGGCCCCGTATACGTGACTCCACCACGTCCAAATATTTGGCCTTCTAATCTGTGAAGCTTTAGTAAGATCCAATCAGGTTGTGCCGTCTGTCCCTTATTCATTAGGCTGACATTTCTCCAACACTGATTTACCACCTTTGTTGATCCTCCACTTGACTCAAGAAAACCAACAACTTTAGAATGATTAAAATCATATTAACCGACGAGAGCTTGCCTCCAATGTCCTGACACTTGATGCAACGGTCGGTTAATATGATTTTAATCATTCTAAAGTTGTTGGTTTTCTTGAGTCAAGTGGAGGATCAACAAAGGTGGTAAATCAGTGTTGGAGAAATGTCAGCCTAATGAATAAGGGACAGACGGCACAACCTGATTGGATCTTACTAAAGCTTCACAGATTAGAAGGCCAAATATTTGGACGTGGTGGAGTCACGTATACGGGGCCAAGTATTTGGATAAGGAAGTCTACACAAATTGAAGAGTGGAATGGAAATATTTAATTTAATTAAATAAAGTATTTATTTAATTATTTATATATTTTATAAATAAAGACATTCTTTATTTATATTATATATATTTATTTAAATATTACTTTTACATTAAATATTTCCAAAGGCATGCTTGCACATGACTTTGAAGATATGATTTGAGTGGACAAGAGTAAAAGATGGAAAAAGCAAAAAGCTACACCTTTTTCTATAATAAAAAGGAAACCCAAGTCTCCATTTTCAAGTAGTGGTGGATGTGTGCATCCGGATGAGAGATAGAAATAAGGAGAGAGATAAAATTATTTTCTCTCTCCCCCATGGCCATACTCCATATCTTGAATATTATGGGGCCATGAATTTCTTTCTTTCACCACTCATCTATTCTTCTATTGTAAACATTGCTAAATCTTGTTTAGAAGATAGGTTTGATTTTTGTCTCCTAGATCTAGAATTTGTAATATTTTTAGAGGAGCTAAAAATCATTTCTTTGTTGTGTTCTTGAGCTTATGTTCTTGAACTTGTTTGTAGCATCTACCCCACTTCAATGAATATAAAGTTATATTCTTGGATCTTGTTGTGTTGTGTGTTTTGGATGATTTACCGTTCATTATCTTGGTTATTTTAATGGTGTTCTTGAGGTTGAAGAAGATGATGAACAGTACCTGGGTTTGAACCAAAGTAATTTTTATGTTGTCCCAAAAATAAATAAAAGTCAGATTTTTATTTGGGAATCGTATTCACCCCCCCCCTCTACGATCTCCAGGACCTAACACTAAGTGTTTTATTCTTTAGTTTTGACATCATCAAACCTGGATTTATGCTTACATTTTATAAAGCATAAATATGGGGAGATTGTTAGGAATATATTCATTTGATGATGTACAAAATTCTAGAACAGGAGTTATAATAGTTTATTTGCAATATATCTTTCTAGTCTCTGAAATGTATAATCAGAGTCTAGATAGTCAATATTCAAGTTACTTGTACTTAGAAGAATTTCTGCAGAAAGTAAAACCAGAGTCTGCATGAAGATCAGAGTCTGGAAGGTGATCAGAGTCTATAGACTATCGGAGTCTAAGATCTGTCAGAGTCTACAAATGATCAGAGTCTATAGTCTGGCAGAGTCTGAAGAATTCAGAGTCTATAAAGTTAAAGCTAAATTTGGAAGATGATCACAGATAAGGGAAGTCTTCGAAGATAAAGCCAAAGATATTGCAGATATACTATAAATAAAAGGAAAGAGAATTGCAGAAGGAAACTGTCAACTAATAATTAGGAATTCTATTCCTATTATAATTTATCTTTTTGTTGTTAGCTGATAGGCAGCTCTCTATATAAACTCTATGTAATCTAATTGTAAATGTGTGGAAGTCGAAGCATAATTTGTCTGAGTGAAATTTTGTGAGTGCATAGAAATAGAGAGAGTTGTTGTGATAAACACAGAGAAGCTGTTAGGGTTTATGTACACCCTAGGAGAGTTTTGTATTTATAAATCAATAATACAAACAGTACTTATTCATATCTTTGTGTTTGATCTTGTTCTTAATTCATATCTGTTTATTGATATTGAGTTGATTTTAAATCAGGCAGAAAAGACACACAAGTATTCAACCCCCCCTTCTACTTGTGCAATTGGGAAAACAGATCATGAGACATTTTGGGAAGGAATGCCAAAGGAAGTAGTCTCATGTCTTATTGATTCAATCATTACTCCAACTGATGAGGTGTTTATCTTTTTATATCCTTTGATGGAATCACTTGAAGATCTAGATTCCTTCAAGACACAAAAATAGATCTTGGATCTTCTTTCTTCTTATGAGGTCCTAAGGAAGATGATGGATGAGAAACTATAAATGTCTACACAAGAGGCAGTAACAAATCTATACAGCAACCTCTTCAACTCTTCACTACAAACTCAAGCAGCAGGGCTCATAGAAGGCAGGACTAATGCAGTTCCCAAAGCACTTGGTGTGCTAGAATCTGCAAAACCAAAATCAAAGAAGCCAAAAAAGTTAAGGTCCATAAAAGGAGAGAAACAGAGTTTGTTACTGAGTTGGAAACTGAGGTTGAGCAACCAGTTTTTGACTGTGAAGCAATTTGGGATAAATGAATTACCTACAGGATAGCCATTGATTGGATTTCTACTATCCAGCCTCCTCCAAGGAAGCTGGTTGATTATCTTATCCGCAATATATGGAAGGTGGCCAACAAATATATATATCTAACCTATCAGAGTAGATTGGATCAAATCAAGGGCTCTTCTTATCAGAAAATTGTAAAGGAATTGTAGGATTCCTTTCACATGACTTATGCCCAGGCCATCAATGTAATCCATGCCAGTACCTTTCTTAATGACAACTTGGATGCATTACCTATGGTGGAACCACATGAGGTAGCAGGTGCTGAAAGGAAGTTGGAAGATGGGACTAGTACACCAGTAGTGACTAGTGCAATAGGTGCTCAGTTTGCCTCACCCACACAAGAACCACCTAGTCAGAGGATGGGTGATAGTGGGGAAGGGGAGCATGCTGTTAGGCCCTCCTTGGCAACTTAACAATATGCTGATGAGAACACCAGTGATATGGGAGGATAAACTCTGATGGATGCTCATGAAGAAATTCCACAATCTATTCTATCAAAGTCTATCCACCTTGAGGGGGAGTCTCATGCACTAATAGTCAAAGATGGTGACACTCAAACTCTAGCTTCTGAAGCAGTCATAGTTTATAGTAGACTCTGAGACTGGAATACTAGAGCCAACAGACTCTGGAAAGAAAGTAGAAGTTAGTAAGTGTTCAGAGTCTGTTGCTGCTCACCCCTTGGTGGAAACCCCTAGCCTTCAGTCGTTTGCAGGGATTTCCCTCTATCAAGGTGGTTCAGGTATTGAAGCATCTCTTACTTCTCTCACACCCTCTTTTGTATGATTTTTGAGTGCACCCTCCAAACTGAGTGAAAAAAATAAATGAGAGGCTGGCACTGGTCCAGGCAAAAGGAGAGTTAGAAGAGGCTGTAGAGAGCCTATGTGAGATTGAGAAAGTGGGTGTCCAACCACCTGTGAGAATGAGAGACTAGGGTATCCTGAACCTAGCTTTACTTATTAGAACCAATAATTTTCCAAAAGTTGGTCAAATGAGTTGAAGCAAGGGATGAATGAAAATTCATTTTTCTTGATCTTGTAGATTGGCAAGAAGGAAGAGACTCTAGCTTCTCAAAAGTCATTCACACAGAAACCACAACAACATTTAGTGGATTCTCTAGCAAGGAAAGAAGACAGAGCCATGGTGGCTTTGGTGGATACAACTAACATTCAACCTGAGACTGTATAATTGAAGTTAGATGCACCAATTCTTATTATGCCTATCCAGGCTCGGCTTCTAGAGTCTACAGAGTCTGATCACTCTAAGGAGGAGTCAGGGTCTATAGTCCCTTATGTAGTTTCAGAGTCTACTCAATCACCAGAGTCTAGACCTCCAGTTACAAAGATTGAGCCTTTTGATGCTGATATAATGGATGATTGCACTTCTGAGGATGATGGGAAAGTTAATCCATCTTTTATATATTTTGATCAGTTTTTTCCTCAATCTTGGGAATTAGCAAAACTTAAAGGCATTGATGATAAAGATACTTTTGATGTATCCTGGCAATCCACATGTCTGAGAGACTTAAGGCTTTTCAAAAGAAGTCCTTTTTGCAAGAACATGGTCATTATCCTGATGAGGATGTTGATGCCTCCTTCATTGAAGAAGACAAAGCTATAGATGTAGATTTCAGGTTGAGACAGAGAATGTCACTGCCCAATTGGCTGGTGTGGTCAAGAATATCTCTCACATTCAAACCAAGCTTACTGGTGTTGATAATACTACTTTTCTACTCAAAAATCAATTTAACATAATTTATTCTCTTCAATTATCCAAAGAAGTCACTTTCAAAGATGCTTTTGCTGATATCACTACAAATAAATCCAAACTCAAAATAACAGTCTCTAATCTAACCACAAAAGTTGATTCAGTCATTGTAGTATAGGCCAACATCTCCTCGGTACTTGACCAGATTCTTTTGGCTGTTAGAGGTGGTGATGATGTCAAAAAGGGGGAGAAGAAAGTTAGCGATTCCTTCAGAAGAAATAAGGATGATGTATGCAAGGAAGCTAAACACAAGGAATTTAAAAAGAGGAGAGATGGTGATGATGATGAAGTTGGTGATAGTTCTCATGGTCATAGGGGTCTTGGTGGTGTGCAACAAAAGCAATCTAGAGTGGCTTTATTAGTAAAAACTCAATCACACCAGTCAGGGACTAGACATGGGAAATCAGAGCCTAAGCCAGACTCTGACTCTGATAATCAAAGAAAGAGACCAGACTCTGATAAAATTCAAGAATCTATATATTGGCAATGCAGTCAATCAAATATGCAGCTAAGAGCTATAAAAAAGATAGGACTTGGAGGTTTTGAAGAATCTGATATTGATAGAACAACTACTCTAACCAGAGATCCTCAATCCTTGACAGATAGACAGTTTGAGAAGATTACACAAAAATACTTAAACAAAGTGGTATCTGCTCAAATTGTCTATAATGTTTTGAAAGGATGGTGTCAGGGAGGTACAGAAAAGGTGCAAAATGAGATGCTTGTATACTTTTTAAAAGGAGGATCTGTTAGATGGATTAGTCAATCAAACTTCATCTTCTTCAAACAGGGTGAGAAATTACAGTATATTAGATTTCTCTTGCAAATTGCTTATGAAGTAAATAAAAGCTAAGAGACTGTCACACATAAATGGTTTATGGAGATTGACAGGAAGCTGACTCAGCACAGACAGATAAATTAACAAATGAGAAAATTTTCTTTAAAATATGTTGATGCTGAAGGGAATGATCAAGACATGCCATTAGAAGAAAAGCAAATCAAATTCCAAGAAGGTGTGGGTCACTACTTTGGGTTTCAAACTATGAGTGGAAAAGTTAGTGTTCTGATGTTGAAAGATTTAAAAGAACAAGAATGCAGTGCAAATGATCTAAGAGCAGCTTATTGTCAAATTAAATGTTCTAATGAAGAAATGAAGAAACTGAAGAAGTATGTTGGTGAAGCTCTTGCTATTGTGGAGGAGAATTTGCTGAAGTCCTTTTGAGAAGAACAATTCAGCCTTTAATAAGACCAAGTGATATGTAATTCTTTTTTCTTATAAATGTGTATACTGTTCCAGATTAATTGTTTTATTCTTTAGTTTTGACATCATAAAACCATGATTTATGCTTACATTTTATAAAGCATAAATATGGGGAGATTGTTAGGAATATATTCAATTGATGATGTATAAAATACTAGAACAAGGTCTAGCATATATAGTCTGTTTGTAATAAGTCTTTCTAGTCTCTGAAGTTTTATAATCAGAGTCTAGATGGTCAACATTCTTGTCACTTGTACTTAGAATATTTTTTGTAGAAAGTGAAACCAGAGTCTGGATGAAGGTCGGAGTCTATAGACTATCAAAGTCTATAGTCTGTCAGAGTTTATAGACTATCAGAGTCTATAGCCTGTCAGAGTCTGAAGATTCAGAGCCTATAAAATTGAAGCTAAATTTGGAAGATGATCACATGAATGTAAAGTCTTCGAATATAAAGACAATTATATTGCAGATATGCTATGGGAAGGAAAGAGAATTTCAGAAGGAAACTGTCAACTAATAATTAGGAATTCTATTCCTATTGTAATTTGATTTTCTGTTATTAGTTGATAAACAGCTCTCTATAAAAACACTCTATGTAACCTAATTGTAGGTGTGAAGAAAAATTGTCAAAGTCGAACATTTTTGAGAGCATGGAGATAGAGAGAGTTACTTGAGAAACACAGAGAAGCTGTTAGGGTTTATGTACACCCTAGGAGAGTTTGTATTTACTCGTCAATAATACAAACAGTATTCATTCATATCTTTGTATTTGATCTTTGTTCGTAATTCAAAGCTTTAATTCATATTGAATTGATTTTAATCAGGCAAAAAAAGAACACAAATATTCAACCCCCTTCTACTTGTGTAACTGGGAAAACACTGTGAATGATACCCTACTCAAATACTCGACAAGAAATTGGCACTGCTGCCGGGGAATGTAGCAATATTAATTTTGAGTTAATTTGTTTATTGTTGTTTAGAATTTTTTTTCCAGATTATTTCCAAGATCTATATTATTGGTATTTTCTTTTCAAGTACTGTAATTCTTGCATGAGACAATCTAAGAGTGTAGCAGATTTAAACTTTGATCCAGAAATTGAGCGCACTTTTTGAGTTAGAAGGCAAAAAGAAAAATAAAGAAATGAAGAAGCCAATATGGGTGATCAAAATCTTGAAATTTCTAATCTTGAGGAGTAATCTATTTAGGATTATGAGACTCAAAATTCTACAAATTACATGTAAAAGACTCTTGAAATTAGTGCAGCTCAGTACAACATCAATCTAAGTCTAATCTAGATGGTGAGCAATTCAGCTTTTGAAGGAGATATTGTTAGTGTAGGTGCCCTAGAGGCAATATAATAGACCTTTATGTCATTTGATTATTCAATAAACATATTTATTATGACTTTAATTACTACGATATATTTGTTAGCATAATAAATGTCCTTAGAATCATGATACACATTGTATAGTTTAGTACATGACTTGAACTTGAGATTATATAATAGATCATATTCTTAAATGTCCCTAGTCGAGTATTATTATTATAGGACAATAATAATACATAAATAGACTAGTATGTTGTTTGACTGATAACCACATCTCGTTGGTTATAAGTATGGGGATACTAAAGTCAACACATAGGTACATGCAGGAGTACATGGTACTGGACAGACCCACAGTGAGATTCTTCATGTTTAATAAAGTCATAAGAAAGACTCATAGTGATAATGGTGTAATGATCCTCTGACTTGAGATCATTATATTTCTGTACGAGGATTAATATACTTTGACTACATTAAAAGTTACCTTTGACCGGGTAATGATAAAAGTGGACATCGGGTATATCATGAGTCGTATGAGAAATATGAATGATAGATAAAGGATTTAACCCTCCTATAATAAGGAGAGATATTATTGGCCTCTTGATTGAGTGAGACTATAAAATGCATGGCCGTGCTCAAATAATGATTTGTTTTCATAGTCTACTCATGGATCAAGTAAACCCGGATTAAAAGTTGTAGAGGATGACTAAATACATGCCTCGAATTTAATCTATAATATATATGGTTAAAGGGATTATATTACACGGAAACATTAATCATGAAAGGTTTTATCGAATCACGATTTAATTATTATTTAATTGGGTAGCAATGATGTATTACTAGATACCGCTCATTGTTTATAATTTTATTGGAGAATAAAATTATTGCTAATTAAATAATAGCCTATAGGGTCACACACATAGAGCACTTAAAGGAATAGTTAATTTAAATTATAGATTTAAATTAATTGATGATTATTTGAATTTTATTATATTAATTAAGTGAGACTTAATTAATTGAAATAATAAAATTCGAATTTGAATTCTGCCCTTAATAATTAAGTATGACTTAGTTATTAATTAAATAATAGAAATTTGGTTTTATTATTTATTCTAAACCTACATGGGTTAGGTTTTGCTGATTGGGCCTCTTAACCAGCATTATAAATAGATAATGATAGGGTTAAGAGGGATTACGTTTTTTAGAAACAAAAATCCCTAGAGGCAGCAGCAAGCACAGCAAGGCAGAAAAAAATTCGAAATCATCAAAGGAGCTAGTACATCCATTCCATAATCAAGATCGTGAGACGTTCTTGAAGGTGCTCGTGTGGATACCATAGAGGTGTTTTGGAGAAGAAGACACAAGTCGTGAAAGCTAGGATCTCCGTTGAGTTCGTAGAAGTCAAGACCAAGAAAAGGTATGATTCCGTTTCACAATAATCAGTCCAAACTTATACATGATCCTGCGTTTAGGGTTCCAAATTTTTGTTATATTTACGTTTAATCCGCTGCGTTTTATGCCTCGGAACCGAACAATGTATCAGAGCTACGTGTATAAGGGACTGATTTGGTTACGTGTTTTATGTATTTGATGCATACATACCTGTTTTGGTGACTGCCATGCCATGCTACTGCTTTGTTACTGTCATGCCTGTTTGAGACTACCATGCTACTGCAATGTTATAATCTGTTATGACATGATATGTATGATTAAATACTGTTATATGAATGAGGGTCAGTTTGTATAGTGATATAAACTGGTGGACAGATTGTGTTGGACATGATTTATTAACTGGGATATGATAAGTATGTATATGATACATGCTTCTGAAACTGCATAAGTTGCAGTGGGGAAAAAGGCCAACAGATATGATCTGTAGTTCAGAAATTGATGATTTCTGAATAGGACTGGTCTTCGAAAAAAAAAAAATCTGATTTCGAGCTGACCAGGTCAGCTCCCCCCCAGCCTGGGGCTGCCGCCCCCGGACCCCGCCCGGGGCTGCCGCCCCGGACCCCCGCCCAGGGGCTGCCGCCCCCGGACCCCCGTATTATTTTTTGTTGTGTACTTGAGCATGGTGCTGGTTATGGCCTTTGGACCCCTAGATTAATGGTTTTTGGTTTTGGTTTTATAAATACGACTTGCATGTCGTTTTCTTCATTCTTGTAATTGTTTAACCTCGAATGTAACTCGAGTTTTCTTATGTAAGTACATTAGTATAGGTTGTATTCAATTATTCCATGTAATGTACTTGAAGATTGAAGGATGATCCAAGAAGAGGAGCAAGCACCCATGGATACAAGAAGAATGAAGACATGTAATTGTATTTATATTTTACCACCATAGATTGAATTTGATCCTTTCATTAGCTCGAAAGGATCACATAGGAAAGGGGCCATAACCAAGCACGTTTACATACTGCACTTTACATATTGATGTATGAATGTATGTGTAGAGTAGAAGATGCATGCTTCAATTAGATTAATGATGTATGCATGTATTAGATACGTCACCCATGCCATGCTTGCCATGCTAAACAAGATAAAATCTGTAACGATTTAAGATTTTAAAATTAACAAACGATCATGAGATTCTTGTGTTTATGAAATATGGATTTTTAAAACACGGAATTGAATATGGATTTTGATATCTATAATTGGGATTTTCTGACAAAAACGGATATGCGTATTCGTAAGGCTGATGGGTTTTAAGTGTGACCACTGGTATCCTCCATCTACCTGGGAAATGAACAATTTAAGATGTCAATTTGAAATATTTAGTTCAAGGAAAAATTGAGGATCTCTTCATGATGTGATCATGATCGCCATAAATTTTATAAACCCCTTAACAAAATATTAAGTTTTAATCGGATGATTTCCAATGAATGAACACTCATCGAATCCTAGATCGATTAGGGGAAAGACTGCCAGTGGCAGGGGACTCCTATCTATCGTGGTGAGATGCAACGAATATAAACGGTTATATTCGGCCGTTGTATCATTGGGTCTAACTTAACTGAGTCGTCATAATAAGGTGAAAGTAAACGGTTATATTCAACCATTATGAACTTAGAAGCATAGAGTTTGGTTAAAAGTCTATTAGATAGATAAGATCAATTTTTGTTCACCAAACTATCCAAGAATTATATATGATATAATTGACAAATGTTGTCTACCTAAATAATCATTCTTGAGGACTTTCAGTGGTTGACTTAAGACATGACGAAATATGGATCTTGGCTCACTAGAAAGAATTATGGGATATACTTTCCAAATTAATAGTAAGGGCTATTAGTTTGATAAAAATAGTGGGAGATATATTATGAATGTATCATAATCATTTGAACATAATAAATAACTCAGACAATCTAATATTTATTTTGTGCTTTTATCATTGTAGATACCAAGTAATGACAAACAACACAAACACACTATCCGTACGATCAGTCCTTGAGAAGGATAAGCTGACAGGAGGAAACAACTTCCTAGACTGGCAGAGGAATTTGAGGATCGTCCTCAGACAGGAGCGCAAGCTTTATGTCATTGATATTCCTCCGGCAGGTCCCCTTCCTAAGGGCGCTACTGTTGAGGAAGGAGCGGCCCACACAAAGGATGAGAATGATGCAACTGATGTTGCATGTCTTATGTTGGCAACTATGAGTGCTGAGCTTCAAAGACAGCATGTGCATATGGATGCATATACTATTAATGAGCACTTGCAAAGCATGTTTGCAATCCAAACTCGTCAAGAAAGGTTCAACACGAGCAAGTCACTCTTTAATTGGAAACAAGGGGCAAGTGAACCAGTTGGCCCACATGTTCTGAAGATGATTGGTTACATTGAGTACCTTGAGACTTTGGGTTTCCCGATTATTTAGGAAATTGGTATTGACCTGATCATGAATTCTTTGAACAACAAATTTACTCAGTTTATCATAAACTACAATATGAATGAATTTGACAAAACACCTACTGAATTGTTGGCTATGTTGAGAACATATGAGACCAACATGAAGACAGTTGAACCTGCTCCCATACTGATGGTTGGCAATAAAGGTAAAGCCAAAGGGAAAGGCAAGTGGAAGGGTAAGAAGAAGACAGGATCTGATTCTACACCCAAGCCAAAGTCAGGTCCTAAACAGGCTTTAAAGCCTAAAGGTGGGGTCGCTAAGGGTGAATGTCACTACTGTAAGAAAACTGGTCACTGAAAGAGAAACTGTTCAGTTTACTTGGAGGATCTGAAGAAGAAGAGGGCTGAGCAAGCTTCTACTTCAGGTATATATGTTATAGAAGTCAATCTGTCTATTTCTACATCTTGGGTATTGGATACTGGATGTGCTTCTCACATTTGTATAAATGTGCAAGAAATGCAGAGAAGTAGGACATTGGCTAAAGGAGAAATGGACCTACGAGTTGCCAATGGAGCAAGAGTTGCTGCTTTAGCTGTAGGAACATATTATTTATCTTTGCCCTCTGGGCTAGTTTTAGAACTGGAAAATTGTTATTACGTGCCTGCGATTCGCAGAAACATTATTTATGTTTCTTGTTTGGACAAGAAAGGTTTTTCGTTTACAATAAAGAACAACAGTTGCTCTTTTGCTTTGAATGATTTAACCTATGGTGTTGCGTGTTTGTTTAATGGTTTATATGTTCTTGACTTAGATAATCCTGTCTGTAATATAGAAAACAAACGACTTAAAGTTAATGACTCAAATCAAACATACCTCTGGCATTGTCGTCTAGGCCATATAAATGAGAAACGCATATCCAAATTACATAAAGATGGATATTTGGATAAGTTTGATTTTGAATCATACCAAGAATGCGAATCTTGTTTGCTTGGTAAAATGACTAAAGCCCCTTTCACTAGTAAGGGTCAAAGGGCCACTAAACGTCTGGAGCTAATACATAGTGATGTATGTGGCCCAATGCGTGTGATGGCTAGAGGAGGTTACTACTACTTCATAACATTTACTGATGATTTCAGTAGATATGGATATGTATATCTTATGAAGAATAAATCTGATTCTTTTTAAAAGTTCAAAGAATACAAGGCTGAAGTAGAGAAACAAATTGGCGGAGGCACAAGTATTAAAATCTTACGATCTGATCGTGGTGGAGAATACTTGAGCACAGAATTTAAAGATTATTTAAAGGAGTGTGGTATTGTATCACAACTCACTCCGCCAGGTACACCTCAATGGAATGGAGTTTCAGAGAGGAGAAATCGCACCTTGTTGGACATGGTGCGATCGATGATGAGTCATGCAGATCTTCCAATTAGTTTTTGGGGTTATGCTCTAGAAATCGCAGCTTTCACACTTAACCGTGTTCCTACTAAGAAGGTTCAAAAGACTCCATATGAGATATGGGAGAAGAAACGGTTAGGCATGAACTTTATGAAAGTTTGGGGATGCAAGGCGTTTTTGAAACGTCAAGTATCTGACAAGCTTGGACCTAAATCTGAAGAGTGCAATTTTGTGGGATACCCTAAAGAAACAAAGGCGTATTATTTTTATAGTCCTTCTGAGCAGAAGGTGTTTATTGCCCGAGACGCTGTTTTCATGGAAAGAGATTTTATTTCCAAAAGACACAGTGGGAGAACTATAGACCTCGATGAAGATCGAGAACCACAAAATAGCATTGAACCTGAAGTGGAACAGGAGCAGGATAATGATAATGCTCAACAAACACAGGTTGTTCATAGAACTGGTAGAATTCGCCATGAGCCAGAGAGATATGGATTTCTCTTGACTCAATGTGGTGATTTGATGCTCATAGATGAAGATGAGCCTCTCACATACCAAGATGCTATGAACAGTCCAGACTCTAAGAGATGGCTAGAAGCCATGAAATCCGAGATGGATTCCATGTACGAAAACCGAGTATGGACTTTGGTTGATCCACCTGAAGGGGTAAAACCCATAGGGTGAAATGGGTTTTCAAGAAGAAAACTGACATGGATGGAAATGTTCAGACCTATAAAGCAAGGCTGGTTGCAAAAGGTTTCAAACAAATTCATGGTATTGACTATGATGAAACTTTCTCACCAGTGGCTATGGTCAACTCCATAAGGATTTTGCTTGCTATTGCAGCATTCCATGATTATGAAATCTGGCAAATGGATGTCAAAACAGCCTTCCTTAATGGAAGCCTTGAAGAGGATGTGGATGTGTACATGACACAACCTGAAGGTTTTGTCGATCCAAGGAATGTTAACAAGGTATGTAAATTACGTCGATCCATTTATGGATTGAAGCAAGCCTCTAGGAGATGGAACATCCGTTTTGATGAAACAGTCAAAGAGTATGGCTTTGTTCAAAACGAAGATGAACCTTGTGTTTACAAGAAGGTTAGTGGGAGCCATGTGGCATTCATAGTACTGTATGTTGATGACATACTACTAATGGGGAATGACATACCTTCTCTCAAGGCTGTTAAGATTTGGTTAGGGAGCAACTTCTTTATGAAAGACTTAGGTGAAGCATCCTACATTCTAGGAATGAGGATCTATAGGGATAGATCTAGAAGGATGATCGGTCTAAGTCAGAGTACATACATCGATAAGGTTTTGCATCGTTTTGGTATGCAAAATGCAAAAAGGGGATATGTCCCCGTGTCTCAAGGGATAACGATCTCTAAAGATCAGTGTCTGAAATCATTGGATGAGAAGGACCACATGAGTAAGGTTCCATATGCCTCAGCAATTGGATCCATCATGTATGCAATGATATGTACTCGCCCAGATGTTTCATATGCTTTAAGCATGACGAGCAGATACCAATCTAATCCAGGTGAAGGTCACTGGACGGCTGTCAAGAATATTCTAAAGTACTTGAAAAAGACTAAAGATTCATTCTTGGTGTATGGAGGAGAGGAGAAACTGGTTGTAAAGGGTTACACCGATGCAAGTTTCCAAACAGACAGGGATGATACTGTATCACAGTCTGGTTTTGTGTTTTGTCTAAACGGAGGTGCTGTAAGTTGGAAGAGTTCAAAGCAAAAAACAGTAGCTGATTCTACAATGGAGGCTGAGTACATTGCAGCTTGTGAAGCGGCTAAGGAAGCTGTTTGGATTCGAAAATTCATTACCAATTTGGGAGTGGTTCCATCGATCGCAGATCCCATTAATCTATACTGCGATAATAATGGAGCCATTGCACAGGCTAAAGAACCTAGATCTCACTCCCAAACCAAACACATACTCAGGAGATATCACCTCAATCGAGAGATTAATGAAAGGGGTGACATACACATATGTAAAGTGCACACAAATGATAACATTGCAGACCCACTGACCAAAGGCTTGTCGCAGACGAAGCATGACGGTCATACTAGTTCCATGGGTATTAGATACATGGGTGATTGGCTCTAGTGCAAGTGGGAGATTGTTAGTGTAGGTGCCCTAGAGGCAATACAATAGACCTTTATGTCATTTGATTATTCAATAAACATATTTATTATGACTTTAATTACTGCGATATATTTGTTAGCATAATAAATGTCCTTAGAATCATGATACACATTGTATAGTTTAGTACATGACTTGAACTTGAGATTATATAATAGATCATATTCTTAAATGTCCCTAGTCGAGTATTATTATTATAGGACAATAATAATACATAAATAGACTAGTATGTTGTTTGACTGATAACCACATCTCATTGGTTATAAGTATGGGGATACTAAAGTCAACACATAGGTACATGCAGGAGTACATGGTACTGGACAGACCCACAGTGAGATTCTTCATGTTTAATAAAGTCATAAGAAAGACTCATAGTGATAATGGTGTAATAATCCTCTGACTTGAGATCATTATATTTCTGTACGAGGATTAATATACTTTGACTACATTAAAAGTTACCTTTGACCGGGTAATGATAAAAGTGGACATCGGGTATATCATGAGTCGTATGAGAAATATGAATGATAGATAAAAGATTTAACCCTCCTATAATTAGGAGAGATATTATTGGCCTCTTGATTGAGTGAGACTATAAAATGCATGGCCGTGCTCAAATAATGATTTGTTTTCATAGTCTACTCATGGATCAAGTAAACTCGGATTAAAAGTTGTAGAGGATGACTAAATATATGCCTCGAATTTAATCTATAATATATATGGTTAAAGGGATTATATTACACGAAAATATTAATCATGAAAGGTTTTATCGAATCACGATTTAATTATTATTTAATTGGGTAGCAATGATGTATTACTAGATACCGCTCATTGTTTATAATTTTATTGGAGAATAAAATTATTGCTAATTAAATAATAGCCTATAGGGTCATACACATAGAGAACTTAAAGGAATAGTTAATTTAAATTATAGATTTAAATTAATTGATGATTATTTGAATTTTATTATATTAATTAAGTGAGACTTAATTAATTGAAATAATAAAATTCGAATTTGAATTCTGCCCTTAATAATTAAGTATGACTTAGTTATTAATTAAATAATAGAAATTTGGTTTTATTATTTATTCTAAACCTACATGGGTTAGGTTTTGCTGATTGGGCCTCTTAACCAGCATTATAAATAGATAATGATAGGGTTAAGAGGGATTACGTTTTTGAGAAATAAAAATCCCTAGAGGCAGCAGCAAGCACAGCAAGGCAGAAACAAATTCGAAATCATCAAAGGAGCTAGTACATCCATTCCATAATCAAGATTGTGAGACGTTCTTGAAGGTGCTCGTGTGGATACCATAGAGGTGTTTTCGAGAAGAAGACACAAGTCGTGAAAGCTAGGATCTCCGTTTAGTTCGTAGAAGTCAAGACCAAGAAAAGGTATGATTCCGTTTCACAATAATCAGTCCGAACTTATACATGATCCTGCGTTTAGGGTTCCGAATTTTTGTTATATTTACGTTTAATCCGCTGCGTTTTATGCCTCGGAACCCAACAGATATTTAGCGAGAAGATCCACACCGTCATCTAGAGTGCTTTATATAGATGTGTGACTTATTCAAAATCAATGGAGTGATTGTAGATCAAATTAATCTACATATGTTTCCCTACTCTATTAAGAGAAGAACATTTGAATGGTTTCAACAAGTTCCAGAAACTACACTTGCTACTTGGGAAAGTCTTTCTATTGAGTTCTTGTCCAAATATTATCCTTCTGAAAATACTCAACAAATGAGAACTATGATTCTAGGATTCAAAGCACAACCAGAAGATGGTTTATACCAGGCATGAGAGAGATACAAGGCATTGTTGAGACAATGTCCACATCATGGTTGTAATGAGTGGATGCTCGTGAGTACTTTTAATGGAGCCTTAAAAGCAGATGTTCGCCTAAGTTTGGATGTGGCAACTGGTGGAGACTTCAAGAAATCAACAATGACTCATGCTAAAGCACTTCTTGAACAATTGACATCAAACAATTATGCTTGGGCACCTAGTGGGACAAATTCAGTAAAATAAGTACAATAGACAGAGATGCTGAACTTGATCACTCTTAAACTTGATGCTCTTACTCAAGAGGTAAATGAGAAGAAAGCCAATATTAATGTTATACCTTCTCCAATGGAAGGACATTGTGATTATGGTGTTAAGTCTTCATATGCAAATTAATTTTCAGAAGAAGTAACTTTTACTCATGGAAGACAACCATGACTAGTGCAGAATAATTCTTATTACATTCCTAATCAAAGGCTCAATAACAATCTTTCCTATAGCAGCAATCATGTGCAAAATCCACCATTTTCCGCTCCTAAGTAAAATTAGCCTCCCAATTTTTAGCCACGCCAATAGTATCAACAAAATTTACTACCTCCACCAAAGGAAAAAAAGAACCTACTAAATGGGAAGTTTCTCTTAATAAAATGATACAGGGAACTACGGGAGCTTTTACAAATATCGAGACTAAATTTGGGTAGTTTGATTCAAGACTTGAACAATTACCCTCTTCTCAAAAGATGATGAAAGTGTAAATTGGCCAAATTGCGAATCAAGTTGGTGTTCATGAACAAGGATCACTTCTGAGTTAGCCCGATACAAGTGGTAAGGAGCATTGCAAGGCTATCACTCTGAGGAATGGAAGAGAATTGTAAGAAGTTAAGGCTATCAAGCCTAGTTAGAAAAGCATATCAAAAGCAGATGAGTTAGTCCAGGTTGAAGAAGAACTTTTAGAAAAGGTTGATGATGAGCAGAAAGAAGAAGAAATTGCACCAAAGGCACCAGTGAAGTCATATGTTCCTCCTATTCCTTTTCCACAAAGACTACACAACCAAAAGTTAAAGAAATAGTATGAGAAGTTCTTGCAATTTTTTCGGCAATTATATATAAACATTCTGCCTGCTGATGCTTTGGCTCAAATGCCACTTTATGCTAAATTTTTATAGGAGATGTTGTCTAATAAGCGGAAACTTGAGGATATAGAAACTATTACTCTCAATGTAGAGTGTAGTGATGTCATACAAAAATCAATTCCACAGAAGTTAAAAGATCCTGGAAGCTTATCTTTCCTATGCACTATTAGAAAAATGGAGAACATAAAATCTTTGTGTGATTTGGGGGCTAGTGTGAGTTTGATGCCACACTCCATTTGTTGAAGACTAAAACTTAGAGAGCTCAAGAAGACAAGAATCTCACTTCAAATGGCATACCGTACTATCAAGTATCCTTTGGGAGTTATAGAGGATGTACTTGTCAAAGTGAATAAATTCTTTATCCCTTGTGATTTTGTGGTTTTGGAAATGGATGAAGATGTTGAGATGCCCATTATCTTGGGAAGGCTATTTTTAACTACTGCAGGAAAACTCATATTGAATGTTGGTGATGAAACGTTGAGTTTGATATCAACAAAGCAATGAAGATGTTTTCATTTAATGCTATATATTTTACAGTTGACATAGTTGACGAGTTGGTGAATCATGGAGATGCAGACTTGGCATAAGTGGAGAAAAACTTGGATGATTAAGAAGATGAAGTTGCATTTGCACTTGACATTTATGAGATCATGTATGGCGAAAGTTGAAATGTCACTTTCAGTTTCAGAGGCACCTCAGGTAGAACTCAAACCTCTCCCCTCTAATTTGAAGTATGCTTTTCTTGGTGATAATGATACATATCCTGTAATTGTAAGTGTTTTGCTTAATGAAGATGAACTTGAAAATTTGTTAAATGTGCTTAAAAAGTTCAAGTCATTAATAGGTTGGACAATAAATGATATTAGGGGAATTAGTCCCACTTTGTGCATGCATAAGATTTCTTTAGAAGATAATCATAAACTAGTGATTGAAGGTCAAAGAAGATTAAATCCTAACTTACAAGAATTGGTAAAAGAGGAGATCACTAAGCTGTTAGATGCTGACATTATATACTCTATTCCACATAGTGAATGGGTTAGTCCTATACATGTTATGCCTAAAAAAGGTGGGATGACTGTCGTTCATAATAAAAAAATGAACTTATTCCTACTAGGACAGTAATAAGATGGAGAGTTTGTATTGATTATAGAAAATTGAATAACGCTATTCCTAAAGATAAGTTCCCTCTTCTTTTTGTTGATCAAATGCCTGAGAGACTTGCGGGTAATGAGTGTTATAATTTTCTAGATGAGTACTCAGGATATTTTCAAATTCCTATCGCTCCTGAAGACTAATAGAAGACAACATTTACTTGTCCATATAGTATTTTTGCATATCATAGACTACCCTTTGGTTTGTGTAATGGTCCATCTACTTTTCAATGACTTATGATGGCTATATTATCTAACTTATTAGGAAAAACCATGGAAGTCTTTATGAATGACTTTACTATATATGGTTCTTCCTTTGATACTTATTTAACCAATATGTCTCAAGTGTTGCAGAGATGTGAAGAAACTAACCTTGTTCTTAATTGGGAGAAATGTCATTTCATGGTGAAAGAAGGAATTGTGCTTGGGCACAAAATTTATAAAGCAGGCATTGAGGTGGACAGGGAAAAAATTGAAGTGATCGGAAAATTACCACCACCCTCCTCGGTGAAAGGGATTATAAGTTTCCTTGGACACATCGGTTTCTACTGTCATTTCATTAATGAATTTTTTAAAATTTCTCACCCTCTTTGCAAGTTACTTGAAAAAGATGTTGACTTTGATTTTAATGGTAATTGTCTTGTTGCTTTCAACAGGTTGAAGAAGGATCTTACTTCTGCCCCTATTATGTCTTCTCCTGATTGGAACTTGCCTTTTGAACTAATGTGCGATGCTAGTGACTATGCAGTGGGTGTTGTTTTGGGACAGAAGAAAGAAAAGCGCATGCACGTGATTTACTATGCAAAGAAGACACTTGATGCTGTAAAAGTCAATTATGCTATCACTGAGAAAGTTCTTCTTACTGTGGTATTTTCCTTTGACAAAATTAGATTCTATCTTTTGGGGTCTAAGGTGATCGTTTATAAGGATCATGTTACGATTCGGTACTTGATGTCAAAGAAAGATGCAAAGCCTCGTTTGATCATATGGATACTCTTACTTAAAGAGTTTGACCTTGAAATTCATGACAAGAAAGGTTCTGAAAATCTTATTGTAGATCATTTATCAAGATTGGATCAGGGGGATGGAGTAGTTGCAGATGACATGCCCATTAATGATGTTTTTTTTCGAAGAAACACTTATAGCCATCTATATGTCTATACCATGATATGCGGATCTTGTCAATTCCATAATGAAAAGTGTTGTTCCCAACCATCTGATTCATCAACAAAGGAAGAAATTTCTGTTTGATGTCAAACATTACTTTTAGGAAGAACCTCTACTCTATAAAGAATGTGGAGATGGGATGATGAGAAGATGTGTGCCACATGAGAAAGTTCCTGATATTCTCAGACATTGTCGTATGGTAGAGTGTGGAGGACATAACAGTAACATGAAAAATAGTTGCAAAAATTTGGCAATCTGGATTTTGTTGGCCTACTATGTATCAAGATGCTAGAAACTTTGTCGCAACTTGCGATAGATGTGAAAGGACATGAAATATATCAAGAAGGAATGAGATTCCTTTACAATATATTCTTAAAGTTGACCTTTTTGATATATGGGGGATGGACTTCATGGGTCTGTTTCCATCTTCTCATGGGACCAAATATATTTTGGTGGGAGTTGATTATGTTTCGAATTTGGTTGAAGTTATTCCATCACCTATAAATGATGCTAGAGTTGTGAAAAAGTTCCTACAAAAACATGTTTTCACCAGATTTGGAGTTCCAAGAGCAATTATCAATGATGGAAGTTCTCACTTTTACAACAAACATATGGAAGATCTTTTGAAAAAGTATGGCGTAACGCAAAAAGTGATGACTCTATATCATCCACAAACTAGTGGACAAGTGGAAATTTTAAATCGTGAGCTTAAATCAAGTTTGGAGAAAACTGTGGCAACTTTGAGAAAAGGTTGGTCTATAAAACTTGATGACTCTCTTTGGGTGTATAAAACAGCATTTAAAACTCCTATTGGAATGTCTCCATATAGGTTGGTATTCGGAAAAGATTGTCATTTGCCTGTTGAGCCGGAATATAAGGCATATTGGGATACAAGAAATTTGAATCTTGATTCAAAGTCTGCGGGAGCGAAACGTTTAATGCAACTTGGTGAGTTGGATGATTTTAGACTCCAAGCATATGATAGTGCTATGACCTATAAGGAAAAGACCAAGATGTGGCATGACAAATACATTCGAAGAAAAGATTTTGAAGTTGGGCAGAAAGTTCTGTCATTTAATTCGAGACTCAAGCTGTTTCTAGGAAAATTGAAATCAAGGTGGTCTGGACCTTTTGAAATTACGAAAGTTTATCCTCATTGTGCTGTTGATATTACTTGAGAGGGGTCTGACATTTTTAAAGTAAATGGTCAAAGACTGAAGCCATATCTGGTTGGTGAGGTTGTGCAACGAGGAGATTGTTTTCTTCTCACTGATTTTGGCACTTAATCAAATACGGAGGTCGAGTTAAAGACCTTAAAAAAGCGATTCTTAGGAGGCAACCCTTAATTTTGTATGGTTAGTAAGTTTTTCTTGTATCTTATGTATTATTATTAGTAGTAATATTATATATATATATATTTAGGTTAGATATTTTCAATTTTATTTTTATATCTTGTTTTACTCCCATAAGATGCCTTGATAATATTTGTGTGAAGTGTTTCGGGAATAAAAAAGTGTAGAATGTTAAAAAAAAAAAAAAAAATTGGCAAAAAATTTCTGTCCGCGGTGCACAATTCCTGCCCACGATGCATATATTTCTGTTAATTCAATATAGAAGTGCTTCAGTATTCCCCGCGGTGCGCGTGTATCTGCCGGTAGTGCGAGAGTTTCTGCTGTCAAACCAATTTCTTCACCACAAGCGCTGAACAGGCCCTGCATCTGGCCCAATACATACTCTACTTCAGATCCGGCCCATCATTTTCAACCCAACCACATGCCTGGTCATCAGTTTCTACGGTCCAGTAGGTCCGCTCATGTGCATCATGTAGAGTCAGCATACCAGCATACAGTCAATAGTCCACATCATGCACACGTCAACTGTGACGTCAGCGCCGATCAGCATCCAATCATTCTGCCACATCATCAGCTACAATCAGCAGTCTAGTTACAGTACACATCAGCAGCAAAGTCCATCCGTCACAGTCAACATTTTAACTGGAGTGTATGTAGTAGATGCAGCCTCCTTATAAAAAATATTTGGAAATTATTATTTGTGTTTGAGAGATTCGACCCCTTGGCTCTTGCTTGAAATGACAAAGAACCAATAACTCCACCGACTTAATTCATGTTATGATGTCTATCATATAATTTATTTAAAGAGGGTTGCACTATTAAATTCACTCATCATTCTGAATTCTTTCCTCAAGAGCCACGTCCTGCAATTGCATTAGGGGAGTATTTCTAACTTTTTTTTGTATATTATTTTTGTATCTTTGTATTTTTCTTTCTTTCTTTTTTTTGTATTTTTTTTAAAGATTTTTTTACATTATTTTACTTTCCCTTTCTTTTAATAATTAATTGAGGACAATGAATCATTTAAGTGTGATGATGTGTGTTCTCAATATTGTAATATATGTATATATTTTTATAAAAAATATTAATTTTTTTTTAAAATTATATACATAATTCTAGCTTTATAAAATAATTAAATGATATTGCATTACATGATCTCATTTTTAGTAGTAGATCAAGTCAGTAACTTATGATGATATTATGTGTAGTCTGTTCTTGATTATGTCTTGTTATCATTTAATAATATTATATGCATAGTGTGTTGGGATCCGGGCATATATACGCAGCGGAATTACGCTAAAAAATAATAATAACAAATCTCAAACGCAGGACCCGTGTATAATTGGCGGATGATTATGGAGAATCAGATGTGTACCATATTAAAGCTTTTCTTATGATGATTATAAAGGTCCAGAAGCGATGAAACATAGCAGCCCTTCACAAAGATCTGCTCTCTATCGGTATCCACACGAACGTCGTATCGTTTAACGATCACCAGAGTTAGGTACTAGCCTGTTTCTGCCTCTTTGTCTCTCTCTTTCTCTAGCCTCTAAAAAACGTAGAGCTGCTAGGGTTTTTCTCAAAAATGAAATTATAAAAACTATCACCCTAAACTATACATCTTTATGTATATATAGGGGAGAGAGGGACTTGGGCCAAAACCCTAATTTAATTGAATCTTTTAAAACCCATTCAGATTTCAGATTTATATTATTATTAAATTCGAATTCTAATATGTATATAATTAATCAAGTCTCACTTAATTAATTAAATAAATAAATTTGAATTAATAATAATAACAATATTTAAATTCATAATTTAAATAACACTCCGTTTAAACGTTCTTTGTGTGTGACCCTTTAGGTTATTATTACATTGGTAATAATTTTATTTTCTAATAATAAAATTATAAACAATGAGCGGCATCTAGTAATACATCATTGCTACCCAAGTAATAATAATAATTGGTGATTCAATTAAACCTTTCGTGAATAATGTACAATGTAATATAATCCCTTTAACCTTATATTATAGATCAAACTCGAGGCCTGTGTTGTGTCATCCTTTTCAAGGTTTAATTCGGGTTTTCTTGATCAATGAGTAGACTATTAATCAAATCAACATTTGAGCATGGCCATGTATTTTATAGTCTCACTCAATCAAGAGACCAATAATATCACTCCTAAATAGGAGGGTTAAATCCTATATCTATTATTCATATTTCTCATACGATTCATAGCTTACCTAATGTCCACCTTTATCATTACCCGGTTAAAGGTAACTTTGAGTGTAATCAAATTATATTAATTCTCGTATAGAAATATAATGATTTCAAGTCAAAGGATCGTTACATCATTATCACAGTGAGAATTTCTTATGACACTTATTAACATGTAGGTTCTCAAAGCGGGTCTGTCCAGTGCCATGCATTGAGACATGCACTTATGTTCTTGACTTTAGTATCACCATACCTATGACCAATGAGATGTGGTCATTAGTCAACAAACATGCTAGTCTTATTGCATTATTATTTTCCTTAAATAATAATACTCGACTAGGGACTTTTAAGAATATAATACTGTTCATATAATCTCATTTTTAAGTCACATACTTAAAGATATATAATTCGCATTAATATTCCAAGGACATTTATTATATTTTCAATTTATAACGCAGTAAATAAAGACATAATAAATATTAATTAAATAATCAAGTAAACATAATCCTTAATTGTTTATTATAAAATATTGTCTCTAGAACACCAATACTAACATAGTGTCACTAGTGCTGAGTTTATTTTTTTGACACAAAATTATTATGCTCTTGATAAATTGAGGCTTGGACATGCTTGTGTCTTGAAGGTTAACAGTCTGTTGATGATTAGAATTTTGTCTATTCTCTTTTAAGCTTAGTACTTAAATGCTTAAATTTGGGTGAAACAATGGGGTGTAAATGTTTTCTTCAAAAAAAAATTACAAGCAAAGCATCAAGTACTCCATTGAGATCAATGGGTAGCAAATGTGATATCATATGAAAGGGACTATCCATGTACATGAGCTGATATTAAGTGCAATTGTACTAGAAATAAAAAATTTCTTGGTGACGTTTCACTGCCCTTGGTTACTGGAGAATTACTTGACTTAAAATAAATAATAGAACATGAGTTAGTGAAGTCTAATGGTGGTCGTAACTCACTTACCCTGAGAAGCGTCCTGACCTTTGACCGAGCAATAAAAAAATGTCTTGTACCGTAAAAAGAAGACATAGAAATCCCTTGTTAAACCTGACTGATGGCTAATTCTAAGTAACGAAGTGTTTAAGATCTATTCTAGTACTCAACTTGGGAGCTACTAACTTGCATGACATGTCATGTTGAGACTTGTGTGTCTATATTCTTGGTTTATAGAGCATGTTTTTAAATTAAGCACACATGCTTGCTTTGTACTTGTGTTTACTATGTAGTGATATTTTTGTGTGAGCTTGATATGTCTAAACTTGTTGCATATTCTAAAGGTTATTGTTAACTTGGTGATAAGTGTGTGTTTAATCTTAATATTGTCCCTATATTTTAGTTATTTTGGGTTGAATTGGATTTTTTTAAATAAATTTTAATGTTTTATTATAGGAATTAAGGAGTTATAATAAAAGAAGGATTGAAGTTTAAAAATGTAAGAGTTGAAGATTTATTTGAATTACATTCGAATTTCCTGGACAGCTTGCGCAGTATTCACTATTTGGGCCATAACTTGAGTTTAGAAGTCCGTTTCAGACGATTTAAGAGCCCACAAAAAGCTTAGGAAAAGATCTTTAATTTAGGGGTGACCTTTAAATTAAATTCGAGCAGAATCAGTCCAGAATAAGGGTCAAAATGTCAACTACGAATTTCTTTTATTGAAATTCTATTTTGATTGGGAAAGTCCTTATTTTTCTATTAAATCATTAAAAAGACTTTTATTTGAGATATAGATGATTATTATTCAGACCTAATTGAGAGAGAGAGAGAGCACGGGAGACAAAAAGCAGAGGAAGAAGAATGAAGTAGAGGAAGAAGATCTCAACCATTGGAGACATTCACTTGAATTTGTTTTCTTCATCATTTTGTTTAGAATTATCTCCTTAAAGTTTTTCATCATGAATATGTGTTATTTACCCTTGGTTGATTTTGAGATTTTCATTATGAACTAACTTTTATAGAGTTGAGATTTTTATGGAACCCTAGCATGAGATTATTGGTGTTTTGTTAAAGAGTATCATATCTAATTTTACAGTTTATTCATTCTAGTGATATTCATGTTAATACTTGCTATTGTCTGATCAAATCTAGTAGGTTATAGAGTTAATTATAATACTGAGAGGGTTATAGTTAATTGACACAAAACTTGAATGATGCTTGATTAAATCTTTTGGATTTTAATTTTGTTATGGTATATACATATATTGTGACCATGCATAGCTCTGTGAATTGATCCTTCATTATATTCTAGAAGTTGAATTGGCATAAATATATGTTAGTTTAATTTGTAGGATTTATCAAAGTAATTTCGAGAGAAATCTATGACAACTGAATTCTAGTTAGTAAACTGTGATTTTGTTATAGTATTGCTTAACTCTTTTGCCAATTTTCACGTGTTAGGGGGAAATAATTATCCTAGCTTATCTTCTCATATTTGAAACTCGATATCTTGCTATTATTATATTATTAGTAGGTTAATTTAGGCTTTTTATTAAATAGTAGTTTAATTAGAATATTACAAACCACTTTTTGTTTTCGATAACCGAAGTGTATGAATTTATTTATGATTAACACGAATATACAGTCCTTGAGTAACATATCTGGTATTTATTACTATATTACTTGCTTGCAATTGTGTACACTTGCACATCTAGATTTTACGCAATAAGTTTTTGGTGCCGCTGCTGGGGATTGTTTTAGTTGTTATTTGTGAATTCAATATTCTTACAGTTTGGTTTTTTTATTGCTTCTCTGCTAATGGGAGTATAATTTATTTCGTATTAGGTTCCTTTGTGCATGAGTGAGGAACCCCCAGAATTATTTACATTTGATCCTGAAATCGAGCGAACATTCAATAAAAGGAGAAGAAAGTAACGTAAAGTTAGGGAGCAAAAATAATTATGGGCGATACGATTATACGAATGTTAATCAGGGAAAATTTCCTAATGCTCCAAATGGTATGGTTGTCATGGATGATAGGGATCGTGCTATTCGATAATATGGTACACCCCACTTTGAAGAGCTTAACTCAGGGATTGTACGACCAGATATTCAAGTAACACAGTTTGAATTAAATCCAGTCATGTTCCAAATGCTACAAACTATGGGTCAATTCAATGGGATGTCTACCGAGGATCCCTGTTAGGAATATATTCATTTGATGATGTACAAAATACTAGAACATGACTTAGCATAGTTTATTTATAATAAGTCTTTCTAGTGTATGAAATTTTGTAATCAGAGTCTAGTTAGTCAACATTCTTGTACTTAGAAGATTTTCTGTAGAAAGTGAACCCAGATTCTAGATGAATATCAGAGTTTGGGAGGTGATCAAATTTTATAGACTATCGGACTCAACAATCTGTCAGAGTCTATACTCTATCAGAGTCTATAGTCTGGTAGAGTCTGAAAATTTCAGAGTCTATGAAGTCAAAGCTGAATTTGGAAGATGATTATAGAAAAGGGATGTCTTCAAAGATAAAGCGAAAAATATTGCATATATGTTATGGGAAGGAAGGAGAATTAAGGAAGGAAACTGTCAACTAATAATTATGAATTATATTCCTATTGTAATTTGATTTTCTGTTATTAGTTGATAGGAAACTCTCTATATAAACACTCTATGTAACATAATTGTAGTGTATGAAATTAGTTGATGTTTTTTAGAGCATAGAGATAGAGAGAGTTGTTGTGAGAAACACAGAGAAGCTAATAGGATTTGAGTACACCTTAAGAGAGTTTGTATTTACACATCAATATACAAACAGTTTTCATTAATATCTTTGTGTTTAATCTTTCTTCTAAATTCAAGTCTTTCATTCATACTGAGTTGATTTTAATCAGGCAGAAAAAGTACACAAGTATTCAACCACCTTCTATTTGTGTAAATGGGAAAACAATTGGTATCAGAGCCTAACGTTTAAAATCGATCAAAGATGCTTGGAAATAAAGATGACAATTCTAAGATTCCTATGCTTAAGAGAAATGAGTACACTCACTGGAAGGTTAAGATGTTGCACCATCTGGAAGTTACAGACCCTGACTATCTCGAAAGGATCCGTGAAGGACCCTATGTGCCCTCAAAGCTTGTGCCTCAAACCATTGAAGAAGGTAAAGTAACTGAAGAACACTTCATTGAAAAACCAAAGGCTGAATGGACAAAATAGGACACGGAGAATGTCCTTAAGGAGGCAAAGGCCAAAACCATTCTTTTTTAACAGTTTGGATTCTTTTCTTACAAATTGTGTTATATCATGAAAAATTGCTAAGGAGATGTGGACAAAACTTGAAGTGCACTGTCAAGGGACTAAAGATGTCACGAAGAATGCTAGGTCTCTTCTAATTCAGGAGTTTGAGTATTTTGAAGCTAAATCTAGAGAATCTATTACTGAGATGTATGATAGGTTTACAAAACTCTTGAATGAGATGGCTATGCTTGGTAAGGTTTATAATTCTAAAGATATAAACACCAAGTTTCTGAGAGCACTTCCTGAAGAGTGGGACAAGAAAACAACAGCCATAAGGGAACCTAGAGATTTGAATGAAATAACTCTAGAAAACAACAGCCATATGAAATCAACCACCTTTCTTGAAAGAGGTTGAATAGTAGAAATCCAATCAATAGCTATCCTGTAGGTAATTCCTTGATCCCAAATTTCTTTATAGTCAAAAACTGGTTGCTCAATCTCAGTTTCCAACTCAGCAACAGACTCTGATTCTCTCCTTTTGTAGATCTTAAGCTTTTTAGGCTTCTTTGTGATTTGCTGTTCAGAGTCTGGCACTCCTAGTGCTTTGAGAACTTCAGTTGTTCTGCCTTCTATGAGCCCAGCTGCTTTTTCTTGTAATGAAGAGTCGAATAGGTAACTGTATAAGTTTTTGACCACATCATGTGCAGACAATTGAAGCTCATGTTTCATTCTCTTCCTTAGGGTCTCATAGGTTGAAAGAAAATCCAAGACTTGAGATTTAGTCTGATATTGCTCTGGATCTTCTACTGATTCCACTAAAGGATATAGGAACAACAACACCTCATCACTTGGAGTAAGAAATTCATCAAGAAGACATGAGGCTGCATCCAATGGCATTCCTTCCCAAAATGTCTCATGATCAGAGTCTAAAGGCAGTCTAGACTCTGACTCAACATTAGACTCTGGTTCAGGTAATCTCTTGCTTTCAGATTCTGGCCCTACAGGAGCCTTGGAAGCATCTGTTTCCTGCAAAACAGGGTTAGTAATTGTAGTAGGCTTGTGTGTGTGTGCAGAATAAGCCTTCCTTAACCTTTCTTATTTTTTAGCAAAAGATTTCTCATGTGATGCAGTTTGAGCATCCTGAGGTGCATTCCTAGGTTGGTCAGAGTCTGTAGCCTTTTCAGAGACTACAGACTTGGCTTGAAGGGTAGAATCAAGTGTATCATGACCTTCCTTTAACAAAGAAAGTCCTTCAATAACTTGCTTCTTTAGAGGGTTGAGCTCCTCATCACTGTGCTCATCTATAAGACTTGTTTGAATCAACTTTCTCCTCTTTACAACTGGTGCCTGTTGAGAGACTCCAGAGGTTGGTTTCTTTTTGGATTTTGGTTTTGAAGATTGTTTCTTTGAAGGTGATTGGGTGACTTGGGTAGGTGCATGGGGACTCTCCATTACTTGCTCCTGCACATTTCACCACCAAAAAATGAAGCATTATAGATAGAAGGTTTGTAGGTTGAGAGTTTTACCTTCATTACCTATGGATAAGTCATGGCAGGTAGACTCTTCTTCTTGTCATCAATTCTCTTAATATCAGAGAATATCCTCCTTTGCTGTTTATATGCCTGCACACAGCAATCATCTGCCAACTTGGTTGACATGTCAGGAATGAAGTGATTGAGGAGAATCATAAGAAATGTATGATAGTAAACTTTTTTCCTCCTCTCATGCACATTGTTTAATTTTACTCCCATTTGAGTGAGCAACATATCACCAATGTTGATTACTCTATCAAATAGGAGACTGTGACCAATTTGATAAGTAATTGCAGTAATAGCATCAAATCCACTACACTTACCAGTAAAACACTTAGCAATTTGATCAAAGAAAAAGGACCATTCTTTTCTCAAATAAGGCCTAGTTAGCTTACTCATGTTTTCTAAGCTACCAGAATAACCTAGTGATTTAAACATTTCTTTAATTTCAGCATCAAAAATAGTTTCATCAAAAGGTTGTTTAACAGGTAATTTAAACACAGAATTAATAACATCAGCAGTGACATCAAATGTAAAATCACCAAAGGTAAATATTATTTTACCTGGTTGATCCTGAGAAGGATCAACTACCTTTGCAGAGCTCTAGGCTTGTGACACAGCATCTATGTGAATGACTGGTGATGCCTTGAGAATGTAGTGTAGCTCGGATTGCTCCAAGAAGTCCATCACAGGGTAGTAGTCAACGTCTACCCCTTTCTTTTCTACAAGAGCGGCAACATGATTTGTGGTCATGAACTCGAAATCCCCAAATGTGAAAGCAATTGCCTTGGGTCCCCTCATGACAGTTGAGATAGCAGCCATTGATGTTGTTGTTAATTAAAAGTGATGATATGCTTGAAGAAAGTTGCTAGGGTTCGTAATGAGCTCTGTGAATAGTTCTACCTTAGAAATTAATTGCAATAAACAAGTGAGTAAAATGTATGAAAATCTTCTATTTTGTTTGAATTGCTAACAATACACACGAGTCTACGGTCTATCTCCAGTCAAAAACAACTGTTACCGCCTATTTCAAGTCATTTGAATAATTTAAACTCAATCAGAGTCTGCAGGCGTGAATTGGAACCATTCCGGAGTCTAGGCGATAATTGTTTTTCAGAGTCTACAGACTAGTCAGAGTCTACAGACTCGTCAGAGTCTAAAAACTAAAATTTGTCAAGATAAAGTACCAATAAAAATTTTGCAAAAATAATTAATTATAATGTGTTACAACCAGAATTATAATTAAAGTACATACCTTGTTGCTTGTAAGTTGTAATCACTTACATGTTTAACATACCTAATTCACCTACCAGTCAAAGAAAGGTAGACTCATCAAGTGGTTTTGTCAAAATGTCTGCAATATGTTTGTCAGTTGGAACATTGTGAAGTGTCACAGTAACATTTTCAACATGCTCTCTTATAAAATGATACCTGACATCAATGTGCTTTGTTCTGGAATGTTGGACTAGATTCTCTGCAATTTTAATAGCACTGGTATTATCACAATACATAGGAATATTTGAGAATGTTAGTCCATAATCAAGTAATTGATTTCTTATCCAAAAAAATTGAGCACAGTAACTTCCAGCGGCAATGTATTCAGCCTCAGCTGTTGAGGTTGATACAGTCTGTTGTTTCTTGCTAAACCAAGAAATTAATCTGTTGCCAAGAAACTGACACTGACCTGTTGTGCTTTTCCTGTCTACTTTGCATCCTGCATAGTCAGAATCTGAATAACCAATTAATGAAAAATCTGACTCTCTAGGATACCAAAGTTCAAGAGTTTGTGCCCCCTTGAGATATCTAAAAATTCTTTTTACAGCTATTAAATGTGATTCTCTGGGGTCAGCTTGAAATCTAGCACACAGACAAGTTGCAAACATTATATCTGGTCTACTAGCAGTTAAATATAATAATGATCCAGTCATATCTCTTTAGCTAGTGTTGTCAACTTTCTTACCCTTTGGGTCAGAGTCTAGCTTAGTGGCTGTTGACATGGGAGTTTTAGCAGTTGCAGAATCTTGCATATCAAACTTTTTCAGTAATTCTTTTACATACTTTGTTTGATTGATGAGAATTCCATCATCATTCTGTTTGACTTGAAACCCCAAAAACAAGTTTAATTCTCCCATCATGCTCATTTCATAATTTGACTGCATTAGTTTACTAAACTTTTCACAGAGTTTGTCATTAGTAGAACCAAATATAATATCATCAACATAAATTTGGACAAGCAAAATGTCACCTTTATACTTTCTAATAAAGAGAGTTTTGTCAATGGTACCTCTTATGAATCCATTTTCAAGAAGAAATTTTGAAAGAGTTTCATACCATGCTCTAGGTGCTTGCTTCAATCCATAAAGTGCCTTATCTAATTTGTAAACATGATCAGAATATTTTGGATCAACAAATCCTGGTGGTTGCTCCATATAGACTTCTTCTTCCAATTTTCCATTCAAGAAGACACTTTTTACATCCATCTGATACACCTTGAATTTTGAATGAGCTGCAAAGGCAAGAAACATTCTTATGGCTTCCAATCTTGCTACTGGTGCAAAAGTTTCATCATAATCAATTCCTTCCTCCTGTGAGTATCCTTTTGCAACTAGCCTTGCTTTGTTTCTTATTTCAGTTCCACTCTCATCAAGTTTGTTTCTGTACACCCATTTTGCACCAACAACTGATCTATCTTTAGGCCTTGGTACAAGTTTCCACACTTTGTTTCTCTCAAATTCATTCAATTCCTCTTGCATTGCAATTATCCAATCAAGGTCTTGCAAGGCTTCCTCAATTTTCTTGGGTTCATTCTTTGAGAGAAAACATCTATAAAGACATTCATTTTGAATGGCTGTTCTTGTTTGTACACCACTCTCAGGGTCACCAATTATTAAGTCAGGAGTGTGACTTCTTGTCCATTTTCTAGCTGGTGGAAGATTGATTCTTGAACTTGAAGCTCCCCCTAAGTCATTTGCATCTTCTATATTTAAGTGAAATTCAAATGAAGAGGCTCCCCCTAAATTGCTTGACTCTGTCAAGGGTTCAGAGTTGCTTGATCCAGACCCTGATGAGTTAGATTCTGAGGAATTTGACTCAGTTTGTCTAGACTCTATCTGGGTAGACCCTGACCTGTTAGACTCTGAATCACTCGGAGTTGTATTTCCTAGCTCCCCCTCAGAATGTGCCGGTTCCTATGTTGGATTAGGAGTTACTTGAGGGTCTTCATCCTCTTCTTCTTCATTTATCTAAGAACTTTTTAGATTTTCAAATTCCAGTGTAGTAGACTCTGACTCATCTTGCAATTCTGTAAACTTTTTATCATCAAATGTAACATGAATAGATTCCATAACAATTTTGGTTCTGAGATTAAACACTCTGAATGCTTTTGTGTTTGATGCATATCCAAGAAAAATTGATTCATCTGCTTTGGCTTCAAATTTGCTCAGATTTTCAGGATGTACTTTCAGTACATAAAACTTGCATCCAAATATGTGAAAATGTTTCACACTTGGCTTCTTGTCCTTTATCATTTCGTAGGGAGTCTTTCCATGCATATTTGTTAAAGTACAGTTTTGAGTGAAACATGCTGTATTGACTGCCTCTGCCCAAAAATATACTGGAAGCTTAGACTCTGCAAGCATTGTTCTGGCAGCTTCTATGAGGGTTCTATTATTTCTCTCCACAACTCCATTTTGTTGAGGAGTTCCTGGTGCAGAAAATTGTTGAGAAATTCCTTTTAATGCACAGTAGTCATCCATGATTGAATTCTTGAATTCAGTATCATTGTCACTCCTTAGAACTCTAACTGTTTTCTTTGAATTTCTTTCCAGAAAAGTGATATGGTCTTTTATGTGTTGTGGAGCTTCATCCTTTGAATGTAGAAAGAAAACCCATGTTAATCTTGTAAAATCATCTACAATAACAAGAGCATATTTCTTTTTATTAATAGACATAACATTTACTGGACCAAATAAATCAAGGTGCAATAAATAAAAGGGTTCAGAAATGGTGTTTATTGTCTTGCTCTTGAAGGATGATTTCTTTTGTTTTCCAAGTTGACATGCTTCACAGAGTCCATCTTGCACAAAATCAACCTGTGGTAATCCTCTTACAAGATTCTGTTTAACCAACTTGTTTAGTGTTTTAAAGTTGATATGTGACAGTTTCTTGTGCCATTTCCAGCTTTCTTCAATTGAGGCCTTGCTATATAGACATGTGAGTTCACTGTGTATGCAATCCTCCAAGCTGGCTTCATAAATGTTACCATGTATGTGTCCTTTAAAAACTAGAATACCTGTTTCTTTGTGAGTCACAAGACACTCTTTGTTGTCAAAGCCAGTATGGTAACCTTTATCTCCTAGTTGACTTATGCTTATCAAATTGTGTCTTAAGCCATCAACTAGAGCTACTTGTTCAATGATGACATTCCCAAGTACAATCTTGCCATATCCCAGTGTTTGTCCTTTGTTGCCATCTCCAAGGATACTTCTGGGCCAGCCATTTCCACAAAGTCTTTCCAGTCATGTGTCCTGAGCATCCACTGTTCAGGATTAGGGTTACATTCTTTACCCTTGTTCCCTGCATACATAGCAACTAGTTAGTTGTTTTGGGGATCCAAACAGTTTTGGATCCTTTTCCTCTAACTTTAGGTGAAACAGGTTTAGCAATTTTCACCTCAGGTTTAGCAATTTTCACCTTTGCTTTTGACTCTGGTGGAATCTTAACAGTGTCATACCAGCTTTTGTCAATAGATGATTTTAGCTCATAAAAATTGAAATACAATTCATGATAGTCTCTACACATATAAATAGAGTGAAATATGCTACCATAGTGATAACAGGGTTTTTGTGGAATGTAGTGACTTTTTAGAGTCTGTGGAAGACTAAACTCTGATTCTTTTTCAATTTTTTCTTTACAATCTATAGTTAAATGGTTGTAGTTGCCACATCTAAAACACTTCTTTCTAGGAGCATTAGGATCCTAGTTTTGGTAGACTCTGATAAGTTCTCTAGCCTTTCTTTGAACTTAGACTTAGACAAGTACCCTATGTTAATATTTTTCTTAGAGTTATTTGTTCCAGTTTCATCTGTCTTTTTGTCAACAACAAGGGGACTATTGATAGATGAGTTTGTGGTTTCAGTCTTTTCTTTAGGAGTCACAAACTTAACAGGAACAAATGTGCTTTTGTCTTTAGTCTTATTAGCTTGGCTAGCTTCTCCATTGTTATCATTCTCAACAATAGGTCTTTTGCCTTGACTATTTTCATAGCCTAGACCAGCAGTTTGACAAACATTTTGGTTATTGAGAATTTTTTGAACTTTTCTACCAGAGTCTGTCCAGACTTTAAACTTAAGTCTTTTTCTTCTAGTTCATTCTTAACATAGTCATAGGCTTTCAAAATTTTAGTGTAATTATGACTATTTTTCTCAAAATCCTTTTTGTATTGTTTCATTAATATTAACTTAGACTCTAAATCATCATTCCTTTTAGTTAAGGTTAAATTTTCTTCTCTCAACCTTTCACTTTCACTAGTGAGAGACCTACATGTTGTCATTATTTTATTAACCTCACTTTGCACAATTTCTATGCCATTAGAGTCTAAGTTAATTAAGGATTCAGGAGTAAAGATTGATACCTGAGTTTTAAGAGATGAGGGTTCTTTGGGAGATTGTGATTTTCTTGAGGAGGATGCCATCAATGCTAGATTTTCATAATCAATTTCATCCTCTGAGCTTGAATCTGCCCAATCCTTTCCTGTTGATAAAAGTGCTTTTCCTTTTTCTTGACTTTTTGACTTTCTGCATTCACTGACAAAGTGCCCCAATATTCCACAGTTGAAACATTTGACCTTTGCTTTGTCAAGTTTGATTATAGTACTCTTGCTCTTTTCAATCTTCTCATCTTCCTTCTTGAATGATGACCTTTTGCTAAATTTTCCAGTTCTTTTGTTAAATTTCATTCTTTTAAAAGTTTTAGCAAACATAGCCATCATTTGACTTAGATCAATCTCTTCATCAGAATCAGAGTCTGTGTTAGTAGACTCTGACTCCACAACAGTTATACCCTTCTTTCTTGAATCCTTGATTCTTGTTTCAGTGGGTTGTTCCTGTTGTTCTTTTTCATACTCCATTAAGAGTGCTACAAATTTTGTCTTCACATACTTCTTATTCTTCCTTTGTTGCATCTCTAAATCATATGTCTTGAGCCTGCCATATAATTCTTCTAGAGTTAGTTCATCCAAATCTCTAGCTTCCCTTATGGCTGTAGTCTTATTGTCCCACTCTTCAGGAAGTGCTCTCAGAAACTTGGTGTTGGTATCTTAAGAATCATAAACCTTACAAAGCATAGACATCTCATTCTAGAGTTTAGTAAACCTATCATACATCTCAGTAATAGATTCTCCATATTTTGCTTCAAAATACTCATACTCTTAAATTAGCAAAGACCTTGCATTTTTCTTGACATATTTAGTTCCTTGACAGTGTACTTCAAGTTTTGTCCACATCTCCTTAGCAGTTTGACATGATATAACACAGTTTGTAAGAACAGAATCCAAACTATTAAAGAGTATGTTTTTTACCTTTGCCTCCTTAAGAACATTCTCATTGTCCTCTTTTGTCCATTCAGCCTTTGGTTTTTCAATGAAGTGTTATTCAGTTACTTTTCCTTCTTCATTGATTTGAGGTACTAGCTTTAAGGGCACATAGGGTCCTTCATGAATTCTTTCAAGATAGTCAGGGTCTGTTGCTTCCAGATGGTGCAGCATGTTAACCTTCCAGTGGGTAAACTCGTTTCTTTTAAGCATAGGAATCTTAGAATTGCCATATTTGTTTCCAGACATCTTTGATCGATTTTAAACGTTAGGCTCTGATACCAATTGTTTCCCAGTTGTACAAGTAGAAGGGGGGGTTGAATACTTGTGTGTCTTTTCTGCCTGATTTAAAATCAACTCAAATAGCAATAAACAGATATGAATTCAGAACAAATATCAACCACAAAGATATGAAAAAGTACTATTTGTATTATTGATTTGTAAATACAAAACTCTCCTAGGATGTACACAAACCCTAGCAGCTTCTTTGTGTTTATCACAGCAACTCTCTCTATTTCTATGCACTCACAAAATTTCACTCAGACAAATTTTGCTTCGACTTTTCCACACATTTACAATTAGGTTACATAGAGTTTATATAGAGAGCTGCCTATCAGCTAATAATAGAAAGATAAATTACAGTAGGAATAGAATTCCTAATTATTAGTTGGCAGTTTCCTCCTGCAATTCTTCTTCCTTGTTTTTATAGCATATCTGCAATAAATTTGGCTTTATCTTCGAAGACTTCCCTTATCTGTGATCATCTTCCAAATTTAGCTTTAACTTTATAGACTCTGAATTCTTCAGACTCTGCCAGACTATAGACTCTGATCATTTGTAGACTCTGACAGATCTTAGACTCCAATAGTCTATAGACTCTGATCACCTTCCAGACTCTGATCTTCATGCAGACTCTGGTTTTACTTTCTGCAGAAATTCTTATAAGTACAAGTAACTTGAATATTGACTACCTAGACTCTGATTATACATTTCAGAAACTAGAAAGATATATTGCAAATAAACTAAGCTAACTTCTGTTCTAGTATTTTATACATCATCAAATTAATATATTCCTAACAAACTGATTTTGAAAATATAGCATTGATGGCATCCTCATCAAGAAAATCAGATTCTCCCAAAGAACATCATCTCCTAAGACTCATATATCAATCTTTACTCCAGAATCCTTACTTAATTTAGACTCTGATGGTATAAAGATTGTGCAAATTGAGGTTAATAAAATAATGATAAACTGTAGATCTCTCACTAATGAAAGTGAAAGGTTAAGAGAAGAAAATTTAACCTTGACAAACAGGAATAATCATTTAGAGTCTGAGTTAAAATTAATAGAACAATACAAAAAGGATTCTGAGAAATATAGTCACAACTACACTGAGATCTTGAAAGCCTTTGACTATGTTAAGAAAGAAGTAAAGGAAGAAAGACTTAAGTTTAAAGTTTGGACAGACTCTGGTAGAAAAGTTCAGGAAATTCTCAATAATCAAAATGTGTGTCAAACTACTGGTCTAGGCTATAATAAGAGTCAAGGCAAAAGACCACAAAGGCTTCTGAATTAAAGAATGATTTACCTAAAAAAAGCACAAACTCATCTGTTAATGTTTCCTCTATTGTTGTTAAAAAGACAGATGAACCCGGAGCAAATAAGTCTAAGAAAAACATTAACATATGATACTTATCTAAGTCTAAGTTAAAGGAAAAGCTAGAGAACTTATTAGAGTCTACCAAAACTAGGAGAAATATGAATGGTAAAGAAGGCATTAACAAGGTCAATAACTATCAAAAGGATCCTAATGCTCCTAGAATGAAGTGTTACAGATGTGGCAACCACAATCATTTAGCTCTAGACTGTAAAGCAAAAATTGAGAAGAAATCAGAGTCTATTTCTTCACAGACTCTGAAAAGTCAATACATTCCACAGAAGCCTTGTTATCACTGTGGTAGCATATTTCATTCTATTTACATGTGTAGAGACTATCATGATTTGTATTACAATTTTTATGAGCTAAAATCGTCAATTAATAAAAGTTGGTATAACACTCTCAAGATTCAGCCGGAGTCTAAAGCAACAAAGGAGACATGTAAATCAAAAGTGAAGAATATTAAGCCTGTTTCACCTAAAGTTAGTAGAAAAGTATCCAAAATCGTTTGGGTCCCCAAAACATCTAACTAGTTACTTTATGTATGCAGGGAACTAGGGAAAAGAAAGTAACCCTAATCCTGGACAGTGGATGCTCAGGAAACATGACTGGAAAGAAATCTCTGCTTACAGACTTTGTGGAAATGGCTATCCCAGAAGTATCCTTTGGAGATGGCAACAAAGGATAAACACCGGGATATGACAAGATTGTACATGGAAATGTCATCATTGAAGAAGCAGCTCTAGTTGATGGCTTGAAACAACTTAATAAGCATTAGTCAACTTGGATATAAAGGTTACCATTCTGGTTTTGACAACAAAGAGTGTCTTGTGACTCACAAAGAAACATGCATTCTAGTTTTCAGAGGGCACAGACATGGTAACATATATGAAGCCAGTTTGGAGGATTGCATTCACAATGAAGTCACATGTTTATATAGCAAGGCCTCAACTGAAGAAAGCTGGAAATGACACAAGAAACTATCACACATCAACTTTAAAACAATCAACAAGTTGGAAAAACAGAATCTTGTGAGAGGACTACTACAAGTTGATTTTGTGCAAGATGGACTCTGTGAAGCATGTCAACTTGGAAAGCAAAGGAAAACATCTTTCAAGAGCAAGACAATAAACACAATTTCTGAACTCTTTTATTCATTACATCTTGATTTATTTGGTCCAGTAAATGTGATGTCAATTAATAAAAAGAAATATGCTTTTGTCATTGTAGATGATTTTACAAGATTCACATGGGTCTTCTTTATACATTCAAAGGATGAAGCTTCACAACACATAGTAGACCATATCACTTTTCTAGAAATAAAATCAAAGAAAAGAGTTAGAGTTCTAAGGAGTGACAATGGTTCTGAATTCAAGAATTCAATCATGGAGGAATACTGTGCATCAAAGGGAATTACTCAACAATTTTCTGCACTAGGAACACTCCAACAAAATAGAGTTGTGGAGAGAAAGAATAGAACACTCATAGAAGCCACCAAAACAATGTTGGCAGAGTCTAAACTACCAGTATATTATTGGACTGAGGTAGTAAGTACAACATGTTTCACTCAAAATTGTACATTGATTAATATGCATGGAATGACTCCATATGAGATGGTAAAGAACACGAAGCCAAGTGTGAAACATTTTCACATATATGGATGCAAGTGTTTTGTACTAAAAGTACATCCTGAAAATCTAAGCAAATTTGAAACCAAGTCTGATGAAACAGTTTTTCTTGGATATGCATCAAATACAAAGGCATTTAGGGTGGAGTTTAATCTCAGAACAAGAATTGTTATGGAATCTATTCATGTTGCATTTGATGACAAAAAGATTACAGGATTGCAGGATGAAACAGAGTCTACAACTCTGGAATTTGAAAATTTGAAAAGTTCTGAGATAAATGAAGATGATTAGAATGAAGAGATTCAAATAACTCCTGAAACAACACAAGTACTTGCATACTCTGAGGGGGAGCCAGAAAATTCAACTCCAAATAATTCAGAGTCTAACAGTTCAGAGTCTACCCAAATAGAGTCTAGACAGACATAATCAAGCTTCTAAAAGTCTAACTCATTAGGGTCTGGGTCAGGAAACTCTAAATCTTTCTCAGAGGCAAACAATTCAGGGGGAGCCTCTTCATTTGAATTTCAAGTTCAAGAATCAATCTTCCTCCAGCTAGAAAATGGACAAGGGACCACACTCCTAATTTGTGGTATACAAACTAGAGAAGCCAATCAAAAGGAATGTCTTTATAGTTATTTTCTTTCAAGGAATGAACCCAAGAAAGTTGAGGAAGCATTACAAGACCCTGATTGGATCATTGCAATGCAAGAGGAATTGAATGAATTTGAGAGAAATAAAGTGTGGAAACTTGTACCAAGACCAAGAGATAGATTAATTGTTGGAGCCAAATGGGTGTTCAGAAACAAACTTGATAAGAATGGAACTGTGATTAAAAACAAAGCAAGGCTACTTGCAAAAGGGTACTCTTAAGAGGAAGGAATTGATTATGATGAAACTTTTGCACCAGTGGTAAGATTGGAAGCTATCAGAATGTTTCTTGCATTTGCAGCTCATTCAAAATTATAAAGAGTGTCTTCTTGAATGGAAAATTGGAAGAAGAAGTGTATGTGGAGCAACCACCAAGATTTGTTGATCCAAAGTTTCCTGATCATGTTTACAGGTTAGACAAGGCACTATATGGATTGAAGCAAACACCAAGAGCATGGTATGAAACTCTATCAAAAATTCTTCTCGAAAATGGATTCATAAGAGGTACCATTGACAAAACTCTTTTTATTAGAAAATACAAAGGTGATATTTTTCTTGTCCAAATTTATGTTGATGATATTATATTGGGTTCTACTAATGAAAAACTCTATGAAAAGTTTAGCAAATTAATGCAGTCAAATTATGAAATAAGCATGATGGGAGAATTAAACTTCTTTTTGGGACTTCAAGTCAAACAGAATGATGATGGAATTTTCATCAATCAATCAAAGTATGTAAAAGAACTATTGAAGAAGTTTGATATGCAAGACAGTGCAAATGCCAAAACTCCCATGTCAATAGCCACTAAGCTAGACTCTAACTCAAAGGGTAAGAAAGTTGACAACACTAGCTATAGAGGTATGATTGGATCATTGTTATATTTAACTGCTAGTAGACCAGATATAATGTTTGCAACATGCCTTTGTGCTAGATTTTAAGCTGACCCTAGAGAATCACATTTAATAGTTGTGAAAAGAATTTTTAGATATCTCAAGGGTTCACAAACTCTGAGACTTTGATATCCTAGAGAGTCTGATTTTTCACTAATTGGCTATTCAGACTCTGATTATGCAGGATGCAAAATGGACAGGAAAAGCACATGTCAATGCTAATTTCTTGGTTTAGCAAGAAACAACAGATAGTTTCAACCTTGACAGCTAAGGCTGAATACATAGCAGCTGGAAGTTGTTGTGCTCAAATTCTGTGGATGAGAAATCAGTTACTAGATTATGGACTAACATTCTCAAATATTCCTATGTATTATGATAATACTAGTGCAATTAAAATTGCAGAGAATCTAGTCTAACATTCCAGAACAAAGCACATTGATGTCAGGTATCATTTTGTTAGAGAACATGTTGAAAATGGTACTGTCACCCTTCATTATGTTCCAACTGACAGACAGATTGTAGACATATTAACCAAACCACTTGATGAGTCTACCATTCTTAGACTGGTAGGTGAGTTACGTATGTTAAATATGTAAGTGCTCTCTCATAAAGGAAACAAGGTATGTACTTTAATTATATTCCATGCTTTCTCAGACTATGATTTGTTCTTACAAAATTATTGAGGTACTGTATCGTGACAGAGTCTAACTCCTAGACTCTGACGAGTCTATAGACTCTGATGAGTCTGTAGACTCTGAGCATGTCATAGTGCCTAGACTCTAAAACGGTTAAACTTCGCGCCTGGAGACTCTGATTACGTGTCAACCGTTTAAATGACTTGAAATAGGCGGTAACAGTTACTTTTGACTGGTGACAGGCTGTAGACTCGTGTGTATTGTATGCAATTTCAAAAAAATATATTTTTTTCATACAATTTACTCATTTGTTCACTGCAATTATTTACCAAGGCAAATATACTCACAGAGCTCTTCATGAACCCTAGCTAATTTCTTCAAGCACTTTCATCACTTTCAACTCAACAATTTTAATGGCTGCTATCTGAACTGTCATGAGGGGTCTTAAAGAAATTGCATTCACATTTGGGATTTTTGTGAAGGGTTTTCAGGCATAAACGCAGCGGAAAAATGCAAAAATTAAATACAAAACGTAATATAAATCGAAACCCTCCGCATGATCCATTCAAAAAGAAAAGATTTAATTCGGAGATTATGAACAAATACCTTAAAAAGATTTACCAGTTCATCAATAAAAGATTAATGGAGGTCAAAAGCTTGTTTAATTACTACGTATCGCGCTCACGCAATCTACACTCTATGGTATCTACACGAACACATGATTGAAGTGTACTAGCACCCGAAAACTACTTCTCTCTCTTTATCTTCCTCTTTTCTCAAAAAGACTAGGGTTTTAGAAAAATATGTGACTTACTATTAAATCAGCCCATAAAGAGATTATAGAGAGAGAGGAATATGTTTTCTAATTATAATCTAATTATAATTAATACTAATCCAAAATTTTAAATTATTTAATTAAGTCTCACTTAATTAATTATTTACTAATTTTGGAATTAGTTTAAGTAATTCATTTATTCTATTTATATAATTAATTAAGTCATACTTAATTAATATCATAAATAAAATAAATTACTTATATATTTTAAATTCATAATTTAAATTATTTGTCCTTAAAGCATTCTTTGTGTGTGACCCTGTAGGTTATTATTACGTTGGCAACAATTTTAATATCTAATTAAAATTATAAACAATAAGCGGCATCTAGTAATACATCATTGCTACGCAAGAAGTAATAATAAAATCAGTGATTTAATTAAGCATTTCGTGAATAATGTTCCTTGTAATATAATCCATTTAACCTTATATTATAGATCAAACTCGAGGCATGTATCGTGTCATCCACTTCAACGTTTAATCCGGGTTTCCTTGATCAATGAGTAGACTATTAAACAAATCAACATATGAGCACGACCATGCATTTTATAGTCTCACTCAATCAAGAGGCCAATAATATCACTCCTAAATAGGAAGGTTAAATCATTTATCTATCATTCATATTTCTCATACGATTCATAGTATACCCAATGTCCACTTTTATCATCACCCGATTAAAGGTAACTTTTAGTGTAATCAAAGTATATTAATCTCGTATAGAAATATAATGATTTCAAGTCAGAGGATCATTACATCATTATCATAGTGAGAATTTCTTATGACACTTATTAACATGTAGAATCTCACGGTGGGTCATTCCAGTGCCATTCATTGAGACATGCACTTATCTTCTTGAATTTAGTGTCACCATACATATGACCAATGAGATGTGGTCATCTGTCAACAAACATACTAGTCTTATTGCATTATTATTGTCCTTATATAATAATACTCGACTAGGAAATTTTAGGAATAAGATATTATTTATATAATCTCATTTTTAAGTCACATACTTAAAGATATATAATACGTATCAAAATTTCAAGGACATTTATTATGCTTTCAATTTATTACGCAGTAAATAAAACATAATAAATAAATAATAATCAATAAAACATGATCCTTAATAATAAAATATTTTCTTTAAAATATAAAAGTAATTGTCTCTAGGGCACAATTACTAACAATCTCCCACTTGCACTAGAGCCAATTAAACAAGTATCCAATACCCATGGAACTAGTGTGACTTTCGTGCTTCTGCTGCGACAAAGCCTTAGTCAACGGGTCTGCAATATTATTATTAATATGTACTTTACATATATGTATATCTCCTTGATCATTAATCTCATTAATTAGGTGATATCTCCTAAGTACATGCCCAAACAGCCATCTTGGCTGCATCACAAGCATCAATATACTCAAGCTCTATTGAAGAATCAACAAATGTCTCTGCTGTGAACCATTCCAGCATACAACATCTCAATTTAAATAGATAAAGCACAAAGTCAAACATGAACACTAAATGATCGTTGTTTGTCAAGAAACTAGCATCGGTGTAACCTTGTACAACTAGCTTATCTTCTCCTGCATATACCAAGAATTGATCTTTAGTCCTCTTCAAGTACTTAAGAATATTCTTGATTGTCGTCCAGTGGCCTTCACCTGGATTAGACTGGTATCTACTCGTCATGCTTAAAGCATACGAGACATCAAGACGAGTACATATCATTACATACATTATAGAACCAATTGCCGATGTATATGGAACTTTACTCATACGGTCCTTATCATCCAATGATTTAGGACTATTTTCTTTCGAGATCGATATCCCATGAGACATTGGGAAAAATTCCCTTTTAGCCTCTTCCATTCCAAATTGATACAAAACTATGTCAATGTATGTACTCTGACTTAGGCCGATCAATCTCCTTGATTTATCTCTATAGATCCTGATCCCAAATATATAGGTCGCATCGCCTAAGTCTTTCATTGAAAAATTATTTCATAACCAAGTCTTCACAGTCTGTAGAGAAGGAATGTCATTCCCTATTAGTAATATATCATCAACATATAATACTAGGAATGCCACATGGCTCCCACTAAGAAAGTGGTTTTGACATCCATTTGCTAGATTCCATAGTCATAGTAAGCAGCTATAGCAAACAAAATCCTGATGGACTTGACCATAGCCACTGGTAAAAAGGTCTCATCATAGTCAATACCATGAATTTGCTTGAAACCTTTTGTCACCAATCGTGCCTTATAGGTCTTACGTTACCATCTATGTCGGTCTTCTTCTTGAAAACCCAATTGCACCCTATAGGTTTTACCCCTTCAGGTGGATCAACCAAAGTCCATACTTGATTAATATACATTGATTCTATCTCAAATTTTATGGCATCTAGTCATCTCTTAGAATCTGGAGTGTTCATAACGTCTTGGTAGGTGAGAGGCTCATCTTCGTCCACAAGCATCACATCACCATCTTGAGTCAAGAAAAATCCATAATATCTCTCGGCTCATGGCGAATCCTACTAGACCTACAAACAACCTGTGTTTCTTGAGCAGTATTGTTTTCTTATACATTCTGCTCAGTTTCTTCCATTGGTTCAATGTTATCATGTGGGTCTCGAACTTCATCGAGATCTATTATCCTCCCACTACCTTTCTTAGAAAGCATTTCTCTTACAAGGAACACTGCAGTTCGAGCAACAAACACTTTGTTCTCGGAAGTATTATAGAAAGAATAACTCTTTGTTTCAATTGGGTATCCCAAAAAGCTACATTTTTCTGATTTACGTCCTAGCTTGTCAGAAGTTAGACGTTTCACAAATGCCTCACATCTCAAATTTTCATAAATGACATGCTATGACGTTTTTCAGTCCATATCTCATATAGAGTCTTCTGAATCATTTTAGTAGGAACTCAGTTAAATGTATAAGCAGTTATCTCCAGGGCGTAGCCCCAGAAACTAATTGGAAGATTCATTGACTCAACATTGATAGCACCATATCCAACAAGGTGTGATCCCTCCTATTAAAAAACCTTTTCTCTGATATTTTCTACTTCATCTTTATAGTCTTTGAACTTTTCAAATGATTCAGATTTGTTCTTCAAAGGATACATATATATGTATCTACTAAAATAATTAGTAAAATTTATGAAGTTAATAAAAGCTACTTTTTGTCATCGTACACATATGACAAGATACATCACTATGTATAAGTCATACTCATTCAGTGACCCTTTCACCATGTCCGGTAAAAGGAGTTTTAGTCATTTTGCCAAATAAACCAAGATTCGCATCCTTTTGTATAATTCATAATCAAACTTATCCAAGAATGCATCATTATGTATTCTGGAAATGCGTTTCTCATTAATATGGCCTCAACGACAATGCCAAAGGTAATGTTTGATTTGAGTCACTCTAGAATATATAAATTGTTAACTAGTTGTGCAACATTATAAGCCTCATTATCGAAATAGAGTAAACAACTCTTTTTATTAAATTAAAATGAAAAAGCCTTTCTTGTCCAAATAAGAAACTAATATAATGTCTTTGCTAATTGCAAGCACGTTATAACAATTATCAAGTTCTAAATTTTCCATGTAGGCCAAAAATTAACGAGTTCCTTCAACTAGAGAAACTAACTTTACTCCAATTCCAACCTGATACTCGAAGCTTGACCCTTACTGATCATCTTCTTCCGATCTTCCAAAAAAGCATGACAGTTTAATTTCTAATTTCCCGATTTTTTCATAGAAGCGACAATCGTCTTATTTGTCAACACCTCATTTAAACTTTAGAGCCTGTTTTGGGATTGGACTTTGGTTTAACAAGGAAACTAGATTAAATCTTCTCCCGGCCTTTCCATTTTCATTTCCCTTTTGCATTCCTTATGTTTACCATCATTATAGTAGTAGTTCATGCATTTATCATGTTGCTTTCAGCAGTTCTCAACATACTTAGCAACTCAATAGGTGTTTCTGTTAGTGTTGGTGTCCTAGAGACAATACTTTATGATAAATAATTACTTGGGTAAATAATTAATTGGTGTTCTTTCTGTTACTTGGGTAGCAATGATGTATTACTAGATATTGCTCATTGTTTATAATTTTATTATTAGAAAATAAAATTATTGCCAACGTAATAATAACCTAAAGGTTCACACACAAAGAACGTTTAAACGGAGTGTTATTTAAATTATGAATTTAATTACTATTATTATTATTAATTCGAATTTATTTATTTAATTAATTAAGTGAGACTTGATTAATTATATACATATTAGAATTCGAATTTAATAATAATATAAATTCGAAATCTGAATGGGTTTTAAAAGGTCAAATCAGATTAGGGTTTTGCCCCAAGTCCCTCTCTCCCCTATATATACATAAAGATGTATAGTTTAGGGTTACAGTTTTATAATTTCATTTTTCAGAAAAACCCAAGGATCTCTACATTTTGAGAGGCTAGAGAAACAGAGAGAGAGAGAGAGAGAGAGAGAAAAAGGCAGAAACAGGCTAGTACCTAACTCCGGTAATCATTAGACGATACGACGTTCTTGTGGATACCGATAGAGAGCAGATCTTTGTGAAGGGCTGTTGTGATTCATCGCTTCTGGACCTCTATAATCATCATAAGGAAAGCTTTAATAAGGTACACATCTGATTTTCCATAATCATCCGCCAATTATACACGGATCCTGCGTTTGGGATTCATTATTTTTTTTAGCGTAATTCCGTTGCGTAATATGCCCGAATCCCAACAATGATATCAGAGCTACGTGTACAATAGGATGATTTGGTTACGTGTTTAACAGTTTTTCAATATATTCCAGTATGTATATGATCTGTCATGCATGTATATTGATACTGCCTATGTATGAGATTTAATATGCATGTTGTCATGTTGATGTATGATTAAAACTGTTACATAATGTGTATCTGGTTATTCATATGATGAGTACATAGATGATGATAGTAACATGTTGATGATTCGCCATGACTGATTTATATGCCTTATTGCGATTTGTATATATTATGCATGAGGGTCAGTTTGTATAGTGATATAAACTGGTGGACAGATTGTGTTGGACATGATCTGTTAATTGGGATATGATCAGTATGTATATGATACATGCTTCTGAAACTGTATAGGATGTAGAGGGGGAAAGACCAACAGATATGACCTGGCAGCTCGACCCCAGCCGGGGACTGCCACCCCCGGACCCCGCCCGGGGCTGCCGCCCCGGACCCCATAATATTTTTCATATTTTTTGTTGGTGAGATTACGAAGCCGTATGAATAGTAATCGTGATAACTCAACACTAGAACATGACAAGTAAATAATACTACGCCTACACAGAAATCAGGAAGAAATGAAGACAAGGCAGATACAGTGAATCAAGACATTAGAAGAAGTTTTGAAGTCTACTACAGGTCACTGAAAGAAGTTCATTAATATGTTCATGCCTCAATGAAGAATAATGTGTAAAGACTTTCAGGGTTTCAGAAGTGTTGAAGATTCAGTATAGAAGTATCACGAGAAGATTTCAGTGTATTAGCATTGATTGAAGATAAATAGTGTTCGAAGCATAGGAATCTAGAAGGGTGAAGAGAAAGGTTAAAGAAGACAGCTGCAGTCTAGAAGTAATACTCACTGAAAGAAGTTCATTTGTATGTTCAAGCGTCAGTGAAGAACAGAGAATGAAGTATTCAAGATTGTGGTAGTAATGGAGACGTTGTCTAAGTACCAGAAAAGATTCCAGTGAAAGTACTATGTTTATTGACAGTCAGTGTTCGAAGCAATGAAGTTGCTGCAAACTTAACAATAGAATCTGAGTATTAACTATAGAAGAATTGCACTAGGCGTCAGCAGTTTGAGAAAGGAATCTGAGTATTAACTATAGAAGAATTGTTAAGTTGAAGAACGTACTTGGAAAGAACGATTATTTATTAAGGTACGAAAAGTGATTTGTAGAGGCTACAGCCAAACCGCTAAACAGCTAACAGTCAAACAGCTAAACAGCTCAAAGGATGCAGGGTGCAAAGTGTCACAACCTTGGTACGAAATGTGAAAGTTTCTGAACTACAGTCGAAGTACGGAAACAGCTCAGAGTACAGGGTGTAAAGTGACAAGGCTTTGAAACAAGAAATGGAAGTTGGTGAACTTAAGTCAAGGAATAAATAGAGGGTCAAAGTGCAATGACTATTCAGCACTTTGACCATGTTTGTTATTCACGCGCAATAAACTTCACAAGTATCAATTGATTCTAAGGCCTTCTATGGCGCCTGCACAGGGTATCCCCTTGTGTAGGCGCAACAAAAAGGCAGGCGCAATAAATTTTCTATTTCAGCTAAGGCATTTGTTTTGTGGCGCCTCCACTGTGCCTCACCTGTGTAAGCGCAACTAAAGCTCCTGGTGCAACAAAAAATATTACTTGACTTGAAGAAATTTTGTTAAGTAATTACAGGCGCCAATTGAAGCTACACAGGGGATACACTCTACAGGCGCAACAAAATTATAAGGCGCAATAAAATATTTCTTGGACCCACTCAGCCCTCAGCCAATCAAATTACAACAGCTACTTTATTGATTTAAAGTCTACACCAATTAAAAAAAAGGAGTCATCTTCTTCAACAAAAATAATATGTAGAGAGCTACTGCCATGGCCGGAGCAAGAAGATACAATTTATACACACCCATACCTTGCTCCTAGTCAGATATTAGGACCCGGTTCTTTAATGTAAAATGCTCAGGGCTCCTAGATATCACTCCCTACGGACTTAGTTTTTCCTTGTACTAATTTAGATATATTTGTATAGGAACTGAGCCTAATATTTTTGTGTTAGTAGCAAAGAATTAATTTATTCTTTGGAAGCCAGTTATATTTTTAACTGGGTGTAGCACCCCTATGAGTTTATATATGAAAGATATATTCCCGGAAACTTGTCTCATTTAATTACTTGCTAATTTTCTTGAACCTAATTGATTTATCCGAAAACACAGAAAATTAGTAAGTTAGCTCTCCTAAACACTACAAATGGCCAAACCCACTCTGAAGCAATAATTTATTTATCCGCAAATTCATAAAAGAATTTAAATTATTGTGAGTATCGTATTCAACCCCCCTTCTACGATACTTCAGGACCTAACAATTGGTATCAGAGCTTACTGATTGATATACAAGTCAGGATCCGTAACCCAGTAAAGCTCACCAAGCCCAAGCTGCTTACTCAAAAGGAGGTCTTGTTAAATATGTTTAATTATAAACTTTTAATAAGTTTATTTTGTAAACTTTATAAAATTTATTTTATAAACTTTTATTAGTTTATGTTATAAATTTTAATTAGTTTATTTTATAAATTTTATATGAAATTTAATTTATAAACTTTATAAAATTTATT